>CM020064.1:9857149-10443620 GCA_009769605.1 Bucorvus abyssinicus | reverse complement strand
ATTCCCTTAATCTATGGGACACCCCTCTAATGTCCATTGAGTTCATTTAATCCATGACCTTTGGGCTCCATCTGTCATAAACAGTCTCAGGGCAGGAAAGATGGTGTCAGGTTGTTGCAAGCTGCATCCAGAGCTCAAGGCTGGTGTATCTGGTGAGGCCCATGCTCATGGTCTGTGGGTTGAAGATGTTGATCTTGAGGAAATTGCTTGGGTGCCAGTTAATGGAGTCAGTTCAAGTTCATCACTGCTAGCCCCTCGCTTGATTTCAAAAGCCCATCCCTCATTGATTTGTATTTAGCAATTAATATCATACAATTTAATTCACTGGCTGTTCTCACCCAAAATTAAATCCCTTGAGGTACACATTGGACTTCCCATCCTCATCGCATCACCCACCAAGTGCAGCCAGGTCCTTGAAGCAAAGGTGACCCACAAATGGGTTTGCTTTTGCCTGAAGCAGGACTACCCAAACTGCCTTCCCTAATATATTCTTCATGTGCACTACGGGGACTTTATCCCCTTCTACAGTGCGTGGGAGTTTTGATTGGGCAGGGCCAGCTCGATTGGCAGATCCTCTAGAGTTAACTAACCAGGTGGCTTTTGCTAAGTGTATATCCCATTGTTTGAAGGGTCCCACTCCCTATTGCTTTCAGTGTAGTGTTTAGCAGCCCATTTGGATGCTGGATTTTCCCAGAGGCTGGGGCATGATAGGGGATGTGACGTACCCACTCAATGCCATGCTCTTTGGCCCAGGTGTCTATGAGGCTGTTTCAGAAATGAGTCTTGTTGTCTGACTCAGTTCTTTCTGGGTTTCCATGTCACCACAAGATTTGCTTTTTGAGCCCCAGAAGAGTGTTACAGGCAGTGGCATGGGACACAGCATGTGTTTTCCATCCATCCGGTAGTGGCTTCCAGCATAGTAAGCACATGGCATTTACCATGGCGTGTTTGTGGAAGTGTGATATAGTCAATTTGCCAGGCCTCCTCATAGTTATATTTTAACCAACGCCCTCCATACCACACAGGTTTTAACCGTTTGGCTTGTTTAATCGCAGCGCATGTTTCTCATTCAAGGATGACTTGTGCAATAGTGTCCATGATCAAGTCCACCCCTTGGTCATGAGCCCATCTGTATGTTGCATCCCTACCTTGATGGCCTGAGGTATCATGGCCCACCAAGCCAAAAATAATTCACCCCTATGCTGCCAATCCCAGTCTACTTGAGGCACTTTAACTATTAGCAGTCCAGTCCACCTACTGGTTGTTTTCATGTTCCTCAGTGCCGGACTCTTGGGTATGTGGGCATCCATGTGATGGACTTCCACAACCAGGTTCTCTACCCAAGCAGCAATATCTTACCATAATTCAGGCAGCGCAGATGGGTTTCCCTCTGCGCTGCCAGTTGCTCTGCTTCCAGTGCTGTAACCACCCCCACAGGGCATTTGCCACCATCCATGAATCGGTATTGAGATAGAGCACTGGCCACCTTTCTCACTCAGCAATATCTAGAGTCAGTTGGATGGCTTTCACCTCTGCAAACTGACTCGATTTACCTTTTCCTTCAGCGGTCTTCGGCAACTTTTAATGTAGGACTCCACACAGCAGCTTCCACTGTCAATATTTTCCCACAATGCGACAGGAACCCATCAGTGAACAGGGCATATCGCTTCTTGTTATCTGGTAGTTTGTTATATGGTGGGGCTTCTTCAGCAACATGTTGCCTTCTCTTCCGGTGACATTCGGAAGTCTTTGCCCTCTGGCCAGTTTGTGATCACTTCCAAGATTCCTAGTCATCCAGGGCTCCCTATTTGAGCCTGTTGTGTGATCAGGGCAACCCCACTTACTCCACGTGCATCAGTTGCACGATGTGCAGAGAAGACCCTCCCTTTGAACATCCAGCCCAGCAGAGGCAGCCGGCGTGCTAAGAGGAGCTGTGCTTCAGTACTGACCACTTCCAAGGCAGCTCCAACTCCTTCATATGCTGCCAGTATCTCTTTTTCAGTTGGAGAGTAGTGGGGCCTCACATCTTTTGTATCCCAGACTCCAAAACCCCAAGGGTCAGCCTTGGGTATCTCCAGGTGCTTCTTTCTTCCACAGGCTCCAGGTAGGGCCCTTCTCCCCAGCTGTGTGCAGAGCACATTTTTAATATTGTGTCCTGTCCGGAGTGGCCCAGGGCTACTGCATGGACTATCTCTTGCTGACTTGTTCAAAGGTTTGTTGCTGCTCAGGGCCCGTGTATCCCAGCATCAAAAGCAGCCAGGTAACAATGGCTCACCTGGATGGCAGCTGAAATCCTTTTGCAGATCTCACAGTTCAGGGATAGGGATCAGGTGATCACCTCTGGCTCTGCCTCTTCCTCCTGTTCTCTGATGGCCCTGGTTCATCATCATCCCTCACTAAATGGACTGATTGTTTGGTGTATTTCTTTTCTGTACAGGGGCAACTGTTACTGGCACAGGTTGGTTCTCTGGCTCAGCTGCAGTGCCTGCCACCAAGGTCTGAGTAGCCACAGTGCTTGTCACGAGGGTTGGAATAGCCGCAGTGCCTGCTGGTCTGTTTTTAGGCCCAGAGACCTTCTCTTTCTCTTCCCCTTGAGGACACTGAATAGTGTTGAACAGGGCTCAGTAGGCATGGGCCAGGCCTCAGCACATTGCAGTGATTTGTGTCTCCCTGGAGTTGCCAGTTTGACAACATACTCTTTCCAAATATTTTACTAGTTTGTCAGGATCTTGCACTTGTTCAGGGGTGAAGTTCCAAAACATTGGAGCAGCCCGCGCTGTCCTAGGCACTTGCCATACTCTCCCACACACCCTGCCACCTATAACTCTCCAGCCTTGGGGCAGATCTCTGGGTGGTATTCTTAAAAACCTGTGTGTAACCCTAAACAAGACCCAAGACACATCCAGGAGACATAACAGTAAAAGCAAACTGGGTTGGGGCATCCCAAGGGTATCCAAAATTCTCACAAGCTAAAAAAAAATTTCTATAAATACATTAATAGCAAAAGGAGGGTTAGGGAGAATCTCCATCCTTTGCTGGATGCAATGGGAAGTACAGTGACCAAAGATGAGGAAAAGGCTGAGGTGCTGAATGCTGCCTTTGCCTCAGTCTTTAATGTCAGACCACTTACTGAGTGTTTGGCCTCTAGAACCAGATGGCAGAGATGGGGAGCAGTATCAAGGTCCCATATCCAAGAGGAAACTGCTGCACAGCTTAAATGTGCAGAAGTAAACGTGGCCAGGTGAGATCCACCCAAGAACTCTGAGGGAGCTGGCGGAAGTAATCACCAAGCCACTTTCCATCATTTACCAACAGTCCTGGCTGACGGGGGAAGTCCCATTTGACTGGAGGTTGGCAATGTGACGCCGATCTACAAGAAAGGCCAGAAGGAGGACCCAGGGAAACTACAGACCTGTCAGTCTGACCTCAGTGCCGGGGAGAAAGTCATGGAGCAGATCATCTTGAGTGTCATCATGCAGCATGTACAGGATAACCAGGTGATCAGGCCCAGTCAGCATGGATTTATGAAAGGCAGGTCCTGTTTGACCAACCTGATCTCCTTCTATGACAAGGTGACCCATTTAGTGGATGAGGAAAGAGCTGTGGATGTTGCTTACCTGGACTTAGTAAGCCTTTGACACCATTTCTCATAACGTTCTTCTGCAGAAACTGGCTGCCTATGGCCTGGATGGGTGTACACTTCACTGGATCAAAAACTGGCTGGATGGCCGGGCCCAGAGAGTGTTGGGGAATGGAGTTCAATCCAGCTGGTGGCCAGTCACCAGTGGTGTTCTCAGGGCTCAGTGTTGGGGCCTGTTCTCTTTAACATCTTTATCAATGATCTGGATGAGGGAGTTGAGTGCACCTCCAGTAAGTTTTCAGATGACACCAAGTTGGGAGGTAGTGTTGATCTGCCGAAGTTCGGGAGGCTCTACAGAGGGATCTGGACAGGCTGGATCTATGGGCTGAGGCCAATTGTATGAAATTCAACAAGACCGAGTGCCGGGTCCTGCACTTGGGTCACAAAACCCCCCTGTAATGCTACGGGCTTGGGGAAGAGTGGCTGAAAGCTGCCAGTGGAAAAGGACCTGGGGATGCTGGTTGACAGCTGATTGAACATGAGCCAGCAGTGTGCCCAGGTGGCCAAGAAAACTAATGGCATCCTGGACTGTATCAGCACTGGTGTGGCCAGCAGGAGCGGGAAGTGATTGTTCCCCTGTACTCAGCGCTGGTGAGGCCACACCTTGAGTACTGTTGTCCAGTTTTGGCCCCTCACTTCAAGAAGGACGTTGAGGTGCTGGAGCGGGTTCAGAGAAGGGCAACAAAGGTGGTGAAGGGTTTAGAAAAAATATCTTATGAGGAGCAGCTGAGGGAACTGGGATTGTTGAGTCTGGAGAAGAGGAGGCTGAGGGAGACCTTATCGCTCTCTACAACTACCTGAAAGGAGGTTGTAGGGAGGTGGGAGTCGGTCTCTTCTCCGATGTAACGAATGACAGGACAAGAGGAAATGGCCTTAAGTTGCATCAGGGGAAATTTAGGTTGGATATAGGGAAAAAATTTCTTTACAGAGAGGGTCATTAAGCATTGGAACAGGCTGCCCAGGGAGGTGGTGGAGCCCCCATCCCTGGAAGTGTTTAAAAGATGTGTGGATGTAGTGCTGAGGGTCATGGTTTAGGGACCCTGGCAGTGCAGGGTGTGTGGTTGGACTGGATGATCTTAAATGTCTCTTCCAACCAGATGATTCTGTGATTCTGTGATTCTGTGAAAGTCTCCTCTTCTGTCTGCCCATAGTGAGGTTACTAATAATGGCAATGCCACATACAAATACCAGCTTAACCTCCTAACCAGTGGTATAATCTTATCATAGGTCAACAGTATGACATACAGGAACATGATAGTCCTCATTCATTTCCCAGAGATGATAAACATCACCCCAGGAATACATAGTCCATGTAAGGATTTACATAACACTACCATGCAAGCAAATGGACCAACATGGTGAGCATGGACTAGTAATATACAAAGTGCATATAGCAAACTTGTTTTAACATGTTTTGGTCAGATCTGTTGTTATCTCAACTCCTTGAGCCCTATTTTGAGTGCCAAAAAGGACTGTTGTGGTTTAAACTCACCTGGCAACTATGCACCTCGAAGTCCCTGCCAAGCCCTGGGCCAGGCAGGGCCAAGTAGAGCTGCTCTTTGAAACTACCTCCGCCCTAGGCTCACCATATATATATTATATATACTGGGCATTGTATGGTATTGTATATCCCACTGGCTGTTTCTGTCTGACTATCCTGGATGTGAAAATTAACCCTACCCTAGCCGAACCCAGGACAAAGGAGAGGAGGAGAGGAGGGCCTTCTGCTTGGGCTCCTTGTGATCCTCTCCCTTCTCCTGAGGACTGTTTTCCCATTTATTGCAACGACTGTACATTCCCTGGGCTGAGTATAGTTTTGTATACTTTATATTGGCGTTAGCTTGGATGTTTCATTAAATCTGTTTTAATTTCAACTTGTGAGTCTCCTCTCCTTTTCCTGATTCCCCTTTCTTGGCTGTGCAGGGGTCATTGGGTTACAGAGCCAACTGCTGTAGTTTAGCCCTGGATACAGACTAAACATAGACAGAGGGGAAACAGAACAGGAAAGGTACCTTTGAGGTTCAACACAATTTCCGAGGTAGCCACAATGTTCTCTGATAAGTCTTCAACTGGGTCTTTCTACATCCAATGGAGTTTCTGGTTTTAACTCTTAAATGTTTTTCACTAGCATTGTCCTGGAGGCCAAATTTATTTACTTACATTAAACACTTTGAACAACATTCAATTGTTTCAACATAGACATCCACTGTCATGGAAAGAACTGTGGGACATCCCACTCTGTCCTGCAAGTCCTGTGTCATATCTGTCTGTCCCAAGCACATGTCTTAGCTTCTGTAGAGCATTTGAGAGATCACTGGATACCTGTGTTCAGACAACTGCATCCCATCCCTAGGTACATAGTTGATATCGGTTCAATGGAAAATTATAAACAGCTCCTGAAGGTGACTCACACCTCCAGCAGGCTGAATCACCTTCTACAGATGTCCATTCTTCTGCCTCAACTTTAGCTATGTCCTTGAATAACTAAACTTCTTGGCTTCCTCAGTCAGGTGTCATACTTAAGTGGGATGAGTCTGGACCTGAGTGCCTCCTAGTCCTCAATGTATTTATCCTACCAACATTTCTGTGAAGGAAAGAGATGCATAATTCTTCCCTGACATATGGGCAACAGAAACAGTTGTGCAGAGAGTTCGTGTTTGAGGAGAAAATTGACTCTCCATCTCCTAGATTGTAGCTGTTGACTTGTGCCCTCTTATGTTGTTAGAATTGTTTGCCTCCGTAACAGCCAAAGATTTAAAAACAATATTGCTATTAATTTGATTTTGCTGCATTCATTTACTTCAACACTGTAGCTTATTTGTAACTTTTTTTTAATGTGTCTTTGTCAGGTTCCTCATTTTTACTTGGCATATCTTGATTCATTTATGACATTAGGGAAAAGGAGACAAGAGCCAAACTTTTCTGCTGATTATTTCAACTCCCACTACACAGCAGATGACTAAGAAATCCTAAAGATAAGTCAGAGAGTGAAATAGGAAGTGTGGAGAGATTGTCTTACATTAATGGGGATGCTGAAAAATATCTGAAAAAACCCCAAAAATATATTAACTTTTTTAGATAAGTTGTCTTTAAAGGTTTTCTCAGTAAAAGCATCAGTATATTTTAATATAGAAGAGAAAAAATATGTTTGAAAATGTATTTTTCTTTTGATGACTTTGAGCCAAAAATTGGATAAAGAATTCAATCACTAAAGTGTAATGCAGGAAAAATTTACCTTAAAAGGTATCACAACTCAGTTTTAATTATGGCATTGCCAGTAATGCAACCTTAGAATAATACTTAGTTGGAGACCTGCAAGGGAAACCCAACTGACTCAGGAATGGGAATGAGTCCTCTTTCCTTTTCTACTTCATACCAGTTACCAAGCAGGGCTCTGCTGAGGTCATTAAGGATATTGTGATCTTGCAGATGCCTCCCTTCAAACAAGATATCAAATCTAGTCCTGCCTACTGATAGTTATTAAAGGTCCCACAGCCTATCCTACCCAGCATCCAAAGAGAATAATCACATTGACACTCCACATATTAATGCTGCATTATCAGTGAAGGAGACATTTTCCCTTCACTTCCAGATCTAAAACGTTGCCTGGTTGCTAGCTGTTGTTTAACAGACACTGTTCTCAACAACCTCTGTCCTCTTAAGACCACAATTTTACATCTCATCTAAGACAGACATGTCTAACATTGCATTGCCATATAACACGCTTCTGGGGTATTGATTCAACACAGAGAACTGCTGAGATTTTCCAAAGGGCCTAGCATGTTAAAGGTGGTGTTTTGCATGCAAATTCAAACATTTCAGGATGTTCCTTTTAGAAAATCAGAAGCAATAGTTTAGTACAAAATTTTAGTCCAGGCTCAGATGCACATAATGTGGTGGATAAGAAACATTTCATATTATTCATGGGAAATAGGGATACAATGTGTAGTTTGCCAAAATGCTTTTGCCAAGAGAGTGTTTTTCATCAATGAGTACCTGGAAGAGTCTGAGAGAGGCTAGGAAGTGGGCAAGTATAGAAATATACTGCTGTCAGTTGTGGGAGGAGTGGAGATTTTTGTTGGCTATGTAGTATGATGTTACGGAGTGAAGTCTCAGAGATCTTACTCTCAGGTGATTGCTTGTTGTATGGCTTGGGTGGGATCATTTAGCCTACCTGACCTCAGAGGAGAATCACTGTCCTGAGCTATTTTGCATGGATATTTTCGAAGTCTTCTTTCAGAACTGTCTTGTCATATGCTTTGAGTTTTTGAATTATCCACTCCAAACAGGACAGGAGCACTTTTGCCTGCTACTGGATTCAAAGGAGTTTTTCTTGGGTGGAGGCTGGTAAAATAAGCTGATAAAATAACTGGATAACTAGATTAGGGCAAATAGGATATAGCCGATAATGACAGTGAGTGAGAAGGCTGGTAACTGGGCAGGGATAACAGGATTTATTGGGGAAGTCAAATGTGAATTGAAATGGGTTTTGGCTACCAAATGAGCTAAAACAATAAAACAAGGCCTTCAGACAACTGAACTCCTGGGCCCAAGATTACAGAAGAGAGAAGAAGAGAAATGATTGTAAACAGACTTAGTAAAACAGACAAAAAATAAAGAAAAAAGTCAAGCCAAAACCAACCTATACTTTAGCAGGGGAGCAGGAAGATGAGATGAAATGATGAATGCTAAGCAGGAAAGGAAGAAGTGGAGCAAATCTTTTTGCTTGGGTTTGAGGCCAAGCTGTGGCAAACAGATAAACACCATATTGTTTAAACTTGAACTGGCCATGCTTCATTATCTGTGTTTTTTCTTGACCACAGTCATGCTGAAGTAAAGGACATGTATGAGAATACTATCCATGTATTCATTAATGAGAAACCCAAATAATAAAATCTAGCTTTCTTCTTCAGCTCTGCACAAGTGATTCTTCCTTGCGGTTCACCCGAGTCCACTGTTTCTGGAGCAATTACAGCTGATGTCAGCTTCCTTAGTGTTACTGAAAATCAGAAGAAACTCCTTAACACCAATATAGCATTAAGAAGGAGGCAGTTCTTTATTTGCAGCACCAGATGCACGGGGGATAACTCCACCTATCGTGCATGCCATATGCTGCCTCGACCAAAGCTTATATCTCCTGATTACATACATATTCATTACTTTTCCCGGAATAATCATACATATTCATTCTATTTCTTGGAACTGATTAGTATTTTTGCATATTCATTACGCATGCAGCCTGGGCTCAGAGGGGCTTTTATGGTGGATTATGGAGGACCCTGGCAGCTTCAGAAGAGGTATTTCTTGGTGTCTTTATCTTGATTTCTGCATTCCTTTTCCCATATATGGTCGTAAGTTGAATCCACATAACTATTTGCCACAGTTTGTTGAGATTTATGCTGGTTTCAACTGGCCTTCAGGCTGTTCATTTCCTTTTTATCTCTACTGTTTTGTCTCCCCTGTCTCCTTCCCAGGCTGTTCAGCTCCTCCTTATCTCTATTGTACAAGCTGGTATTTACAAGGTAACATAACATTTAACATTAGCACAGAGAGAAGATGACAGGCTGCAACATGTGCTTTGTATGTGGTTTTGGTTTTGTAGGTTGAGAAAAGTTCATTTTTTTATAGACTGTTTTACAGAAGTGAGTATTGCTTGTTCCTTCTCCCAGAGGTGAAATACATTATGGTGGTACTGTTTTTGTAACAAGGATGATTTAAGCATAGGAATAAGGTGAGTTGGAGTAGAAAGCAGATAAACCTTTTTATTAATCAGGCCATATTGCTAAGGAAAACAAAATAAAGTCTAACAATAGATACTTCCTCACACATCAGATTTCTTCAAGGCCTTCTTCAAGCTCATGCAACTGAGATTTTGGGTTTGGGTTTGGTGGTTGGTTTGTGGGTTTTTTTCCAGTTTTATTTTATTTTTTTCAGATACATCTGTTGGTCTAATATAACTTCCTCTGGTTATAATATTACAGGGAAGACCACAAAACTGGAATACAAAATGAGGCACCACATTCAGAGGGATCACAGTCTGGAACCAATCAGCAATATTCCATGGGCAAGTATTTGGCCTTGAAAAAGATAATGGTTTTCTATTAAGTTTCCTTGAAAGACTCTGCATATGGGAGCAAGATAAGGGGGAAATAATGTTATTCCCATTTTAGAGCTCATAAAACAAAGTTAAGTGGGCCACGCCCACGCCAGAGATCAGAACCAAGGAGTCAGTCCAAATCATCAGACTGCAGGTGTGAGATAACAGGGTGTATTGTCTTGTCCTTTTACTGAGACTGTTTCTCTGGCATCTCTCATCAGTGATAAATGCATAAGGAGAAGGATAATAAAGAGCTTAAGTGGAGGGAAATAATGAAGACTTGTGAGGTTTCGTTCAGTTGTAACAATCTCACATGTTTATTAATAGAATGTTGTCATGTATAAATATATAATTTTAACTGGATATGGGCAGTGTCTAATTATCTGAAGAAAGAGGGTACTCATTTTGTAGATAGTACAGAAGCATCATTCAGCAGAAAAGCAATAGAAAATTTCAAGCAAATAAAGGCACAAACTGATATTTTTTCCCTGTCTCTTGCTTTCATTATGAGTCATTTCTACAGAGTCTGTGTGTGTATGTAAGCATGTATATATTTTTACACATAAAACCATAATATCTGTATGACATATTAAATCATGTGCGTGCTTCCTCAGTAACTCTGAAGGCAGACAGGAGCTGTAAATTCTGAAAAAAAAAAGTGAAATGAATGCAGAGCTTACCTGGCTCAGTGTGCAGTGACTGAGGGTAGAATAGAATTTGGTTTCACAAATTGAACTTCCTTTCACAGCCAATGTCTCCTAAAGTGCTTTACATACAGTATGAGAGTGGTGCCAGGAGTGGAGGCAAACACAGCAGTCACTGTAGGCACAAAAATAGCTCACATGTAGCCTTCTATATTGGAATCTATTTCAGCAGGAGAATGCTGGTCTTGGGAATGTTATTAACTCTGTATTAGATTATTATTATTATATATAATATAATTATATATATTATTATTATAATATATATTACATAATGATATAATATTATAATTAGATTATTAGATTTGTTGCCAAGGGATGCTGAACTTCCCCCTGGACAGCTTCTGAGAAGATGATTTCAAGACCATCATACCTTCCATCCTCTTTAAAAAACCCTGCTATTATCATGTCCAAGCCCTCATATTGCACAATGCATTTATGACTGTATTGGTCTTTTCTTTCTTTTCCTCCATCTTGGACCTTGGTTGATTGTGTACTGGATTCCAGACTGCTCTTCAATCAGAAATCTGGATAAGGGCCAACAACAGCATTACATTCAGCCCTTTGCATTCATTGTATCTACAAGCATCGAGTCGTGTTGCAGAAGAGTGTTTCATTGTTGCTAAGATTCCCAGGCACCTCAGTCCATCCCAGGAAATTATTGTGTCCAGGGAAACTGCTATGTGTCATATGGTATTTATGCACCACAGTGACCTTTCTCTGTGCACTCATGGACCACTTAAGAACTTAGGACTGAAGCTTTCCCACCTAGTTTTAGTTCACTTGAGTTAGTAACTAATTGTGAGTCTTGCCATGTTACGCTCTATGTTTGTTGAATAGACAAAAGCATTTCCACCAGCTAATTTTGACTAGTCAGGAATGAAAATTTCATGCAGACATTCAGTTGGAAGTTCACCTCCTGTTTTCTGGGGTACTGTATAAGCCAAAATCTAAGTTCATCAATATTAATAACTGTCGCCGGTCGGCTGAGGCAAGCCGATGCACGGGGACGAGTCCTTCCCTATCCCTGAACCCCTCTCCTCCGGGAGAGAAAAGGGTTCAAAAGCAGAGATACGAGAAAGGAAAAATAAAAGATTTTTGTGAGACCTCTGAACGTTTGGAAAACTGAAACAAAACTTTATTAAAACTAGAACAATATATATAACATGCAGGAAAAAACCAATACAAAATCTGAGAGTCTGTGCAGGATGGAAAGGTGAGGGTTTTAAACACAAGAACAAAGACAAAGGGGGACGGTACCACGTGCAGTCCAGAAAAATGGCACCGGCCACGTGTGCGCTTTCGTGGAGCGAACAAAGAAACCGCGGCTGTTATGAACGCCGGGCTGTAATATGTGGAAAAGCACTGTCCCTACCGAATTCGTTGCAGTTAAAAGCAGTAGCGCTGGCAGGCAGAGAGAAATATCAAAGCAGCAGAAAAACCTCCAGGCGAGCAGTCTGTCCCAGGCGGCGTGGCGGGGGCTGCCCCGGCGCACGGTCCACTCCGGCAGCCTGCAAGGTCCCCGGAGCTGAGCTGCAGGGTTTGGAGAAGCCTCTTTCCCGGAACGAAGCTGAAGTCCCGCAGTGACTCCCGCAGAGCGGAGAGTGTCCGGAGCGCCGAGGAGCCGCGAACGAGCTGCGAATGCCCCCCGAAGCAGTCCGGAGAAGCAGCCCCGCAAGTCCCGAACTAGCCCCGGAAGTCTCGAGTAGCCGAATGGCCCCGAAGCCCTCCGGAAGGCAGCCAGGAAGTCCCGAGCCCGCAGCTTCTTAAAGGGGCAGTGCCCTCTCGAGAAAACTTTCTCATCCCATAAGATGGGCAAACCGTAACATGGAAGGGAATAATTCAATTAGTAAGCCTTCAAGCAGGGTTTTTTTCTTCAACCTGCCACAATAACACAGAATGACTCTTCATTACAGAGTCCATTACTCAGTACAAATGGGAAACTAGAGGTCAGCATAGATATATGATGTCCCTGCTGAGAGCAGCATTAGACTCGGGAATGAAACTCAGTTCTTATCATTCACATCCCTCACTTCCAGCACAAGGCATATGTGCAGAACCTTGGAAAGGCTACTGAGTGCTTTAGGGTTGTTGTGGTCATTTTCTTCAATTCGCTCCCAATGAGATAAAATATCTGACAGGAGCCATTGATTGCTCCTAAGGCCAACAAAGATGACTTTAGCAGGTGTTCTAATTTGATTAGGTCGTCAGTAGTAGCAGCTATTTTGTTCATAAATATTTCACTATCTACGCTATTTAATATTCCCAGTCATGTTCCAAATAACCCAGTGGCATCCCATTGTGCACGTCGAGATTGCTTTAAAGATCGTCCATGTAACCATGCTAGCCAGTCAGCGTGGGCAACTCCCAAAAAGCCAGAACAGCCTGGTTTGATTGTTGACACATTAATATGCAGCGCTAGTTCCACTCTTTTTAGGGACCAGCTAAGGGTTAAAGAGAACTTGTTGCTGTCCTGTGTTTTTAATTATTTAGGGGCCCGTGTTGTAATGCGAGGAGACAGTTTGATAGGAAGTGAGTTGGAATAATAGATTGTTGAATTTCAATTTAAATTGGAAAACCATACTTGAATGGAAAGTGAGGGCAGCCCAGAAAGATGTTATTAATGTTGAGCGGAATATAGTAAAAGCGAACCAACATTCATATCCGTAAGGACAAATGTGTGTGTGGTCAAAATTGTGTTTGCGTTTATTTCCAACGTATCGTACAGTGATATGCACAACTGTGGCACACTTAGTTTTTCCAACTCAGCATCCTACTGAAATGGTGTCACCACTTGTCCCTTCCAGAGTTGGAATTTGCCAATCTTCATCTTTTATAATCTATTTTTGTCTAATTAGAGATTCATCAGGGCAAGGTGTGAGTGCATATCCAGTGTAGCCTATGTGAGCATGAGTCCATGGCCATCCTGTTGTTGCAGGTGTTAACTGTAAAATCAAATAGTAAGCTTGTGTTTCTGTAACCCCAAGTACAAAGCGCAATTATAGGTTTGGTAAAGGTGAAATTATGCCAACAATCTACATTTGGTTCAGTAATTTCATAACAATCATTATTGTTGTTTTCTGGCTCAGTAAAATCAGTGTAAAGATTTTAATTTCAGTTGGTCTATGGTAAGTAGATCCATTGAGTACCCGTCATCCAATTTGTATTTTCTCTCCTGGCATGGCCTGGAGTTGAGCCATCCTATGAGAATTGTCCCAACCCCATTCATTTTGTGAGTACACTTCATTCCCATGTAAAACTAGAGAGGTTTAGGCCTGCCTTGTTGTGTGATGTTCCAGTGCTTCCAGTGTATCTTAGTAGTGCACAATCCCAAGGATCTTGTGCTTGGGCCATTGGGGTATACTCACTGCAAAGAGCAGGAAAAGAGGGAGGGAAGAAGTGGCATGTATTCATCACACGTTATTGCCGTTGATGTAAATCGAGGCAGTGGGGGAGAGAAGGAGTAGGCACAGTATTGCGAAGATGTTGGTGACATAGATGAAGGCTGTTTCCACCATGTTATTAGTGGATCATTAGATGTATTCTTTGTTCTTACGATGTCACTAGTGAAATTCATTGTGGAGTTTATAATTTCCTCTTAAAGAGAAAAAATAAAAGAACAAATGGTCTCAGTGGGGAAGGCCAGACAGATTGCCCTTTATGATGTAGGATAAATCCATCTGGTACTGACTTTGTGTTCTGTTCCATTATTGCCAACAGCATCCCATGCTAAGAACCCTCATGGTTTAATCAGGGTTACTGGTATTGTCCAGGAAGTAAAAGGTCATCCTCCTACCAGAGGAGTTGGGGCATTTGGAGTGTCACGTTTCTGAAATGCCTAAATTAGACTCTGAATTACACTGGTAGATTCCCTCTGAATTGTACATCTAGGAATTCCTAGTGCCGAGTCTTGTTTCCACAGCTCATTCCTCCACTCCTATCCCTTTAACTGACGGTTTGGTTCTTGGGAGTTTTGGAGGCTTTGAGAATAATCCTGTTGTGGTTGTCTTAATTGTCTAAAACAGAGCAACGTGTATTTCTCATTTCATTCGGAATTTCGTCCCATCCCATTTCCCGCATGTGATTTATAACGGCATGCATTAACATTGCCCAGGTGAGGATTTCCCTTTGTTCTAATTGTATTTGTTCCTCGTCTCTAAAAGCCTGTGTCAGTTTGCTAATTCATTATGGTTAACATCCCTTTGAATTTCATCTCGTTTTGCAACAAGAAATGATTTTAGTGCGTCAGGGGCTCCTTTTATGAGCGGTTTAAGCATATCAGGATCTACAGATGCTGAGAGAAGAACATCAATGGGATCGCGTTGATTCATGGCTTGAAGACGAGCAGCTTTTGTAAAAGCTGCAGAAAGGTCACTCAGAGATTTGATAGGTATTAATATGGGTTGTCCTCTTTCTAAAACATTGATGCCACCAGCCCAGTATGCCACTCTGCTTGTTAGTGAGTGGGAGTCATTTGGGGGATTGGGGCCAGCATTTAAAAGGACACCAGGTCCCCAATAGCTGTTGGCTTCATCGCCGTTCAGCAGAATTCTATCTCCCCCGGTTAGAGAGACTCTCCATAGATACTCAGTTTCTCCAGGATTTCTGCTATATCAGTCCTGTAAATTACCCATCTGAACTGGATCAAACGGGTTGTTTTGCTGGTGTGATTTCCCGCCTCGCCCTGTGGTCCTACAGTTTCTTCTGTCTTAATATTGGTCTGACTGGGGGGGAGGGGTGTTTGAGGATCAGGTGGATCAGAGATCAGAGCTATTTTCGTCCGATTTGCTGTTATTTGTATCACCCCAAATATTACCGTCCCAGTCTTTGGGAGACACAATTAGTTTTCAAAACTGAACAATGTCAGGGGGCTTTGGAGATTGCATTAACATCATTTCAATGCATTCTCCCAGTTTTTGTTGCTTTAATTGGGATTCTTTGAGTTGGTTTTGCAGCTGTTCTATTTTAACAGATAACAGCAGCTCAGCAGATTATGGCACTCTATCTCGTCCTGTAAATCCTGTATTTTGTGGGAAAGTTCTTTTCTTTCTTGGCAGGCAGCTTCTAAGCACACTCCCAACATTTACAAATCAAACCTTTGTCTTTTCCAGCTTTATTTCAGCCCCTCCCATCAGATAATTGTTTTTCTACCTCTTCCCATTTGTGCCATTATTATAAGCCCAATCCTCTGGGAAAGGTGGGATTTGGTGGGATAGCATGTTTTCTTAAGTATTCAGTGATCTTGCTTGTCATCCTGCCAACTATGCAAATTTGTCACATGCGAAAATACTGACATGGTTGTGATTAGGCAGCAATCTAAGATTTATTAATAGTGAGGGGTAGATTAAAGGATTGATTTTTAGTGGTGCTTAATCACTAACAAATTTAAAATTAATAAGGTGATTCAGTAGAATATGTTACAAACAAAATAGTGACAGTTATGGATTCGATGATGACAAGATTCACATTAAGTTACTACAGGATATTCTTATGGTCACCAGTTGGGCCGAGGTATGCCAATCAAGGGAGGAATTCTTCCTTTCTCTAAATAACCTCCCTCCCATTCCGGGGAGAGAAAGGGTTAAAAGCAGAGATAAGAAGAAAGAAAAAGTTTGTGAGACCTCTTGAGTTTGGGAAACTAAAACAAGTTTAATAACACTAGAAAAATTATATACAGAAAACAAATGAGCTATTAACAGGTTATATGGGATTGGAAAGCTGGTGCAGCGAGGGTTAAACTGCGGTTAGGGAAACAAAAGTGAAAGGAAAAAAACCAGTACCGAGCAGTTCAAAATGGCGGCGGCCACGTGGTCAGTGGGGTTTGCGGGAGCAGAGCAAAGCTGCGGCAGCTGGAAGCAAATACAGTGATGCCGTGTGTAACAGGAGCCCAGCCAAGCCAAGCCGTTAAGTCGCGGGTGTTAGAGAACGGCGGCAGAAGCAGCAGGGCAGCAGCAGGGATGAAGCAGCAGCTCTCAGTAGCAACAAAGGCAGTCCCATGCGGCACAGGGGTAGTAGCGATAATCCGAGCAGGTCGAGGCAACCGGTGAAAGAGGCGAGGCAGGTCTGGAGCCGAGGCAAGAGACAAATATGGGCACCGCATACCAAGAGAAAGCAAAGCCCAGAGTGAGAGCAAGCCGAGAGCACAGCACCCGGAAGTGTAAGCCCCTGAGCCAGCCTGCAAGCCCGGTACCCGTGCCGCTCTTAACGGACAGAGAGCCTGCCAAAGTTTTCACAATCAATGAGATGTGCAAACGTAAATGGGAGGAATACATCACGATTGGTCATTTTAAACAAACCAGTTTATTTCTAATCGAACTGGTTTTCCTTGTTCTAACCTGGGACATTTTATATACATGTGCATATGCATAGATCAACCACGAACACACACAAACACACACACACACCAGAGTTATTTGGATCCAGTGAAATATATACCCATCCACACTCATGTTAGAGAGGTGGACGAAAGGGAGGCCAGCCTAGAGTTAAAATTCCCTTCCCGAGTTTAGAGCAAATGCTCATGATGCTCCGGCAATCTCAACAGACAATTACTGAGTCTCCAAGAAGCCTGACTTCGTCCTGGCCTTTTGCACAGTTTATACCTGAGAGGCATCCCGATCCAGGGGAGATGCTGGACCCAGCTCCCTGCAATCCAGAAGAGCTCAAGGGTCTCACTTTATGATCACTATTTATAGGGTCCAAGATGATTGACTTTCATCAGCTTTTTTCCCACTCTAGCCCAGCTCGGATGTCAAAATATTCTGGTATTTTCTGCCAGTTGCACAAACCCAGAAAACCATTGATTTCCGATGTTTGGTGTTGCCCCCCTGTTGGCTTCAACTCAAGCGCAGATGTACCAGGCTATCAGGAGGTGACTATCTCCCAAGTGATAGGGAGAGCAGTACAAGGCTGGGAAAGTGGGGTCCAGCACACCAAGGAGACGCCTTAGTGTTCTGTTTTGCTGTCTTTCTCAATCCACGCCTGACTTAGCCTGGGCTAGTTTGTGGCCTAGGAAGCAGGGGCAGGGTGGGAGAGAGGAGAAATCGCCTCCAAGGTTGAGTGGTCTTTGAGTAGCAGGGGGACCTTACCACCACAAGTGTTCTATTAGGCCAATGTATATAAAGACTGTTCACATTGAGCAGCAAATACTTTTTTTTTTTTTTTTTTGGGAAATCATCATTGTTCTGATCCCCTGATTTCTCAAACCAGAGGGATCTGAAAAAAAGCACACAATAGGTCCCATCCAGACTGCATGTCTCACTTTCCTTTCCATGGAAACCATGGCCCAGGAGCCTCGATATGGTCCTGAATCTCCTCTTGATATGAGCTCGGGACACAGAAACACTGTTGAATCTACCAGCTGTTCTGTACTCATTTAAGTTGGGAACTAATACTGCTCAGCCTGGCCCCAACTCACATGTAATCCATTGAACAGAGTGCCTTCCAGTTTACACAAGTAAGTACCAAGACGAATATATCCTACTAAGGTCTGTCACGAAAGGGGGCCAGGAGGATAGAGAGAGCTGATTATTAAAATTCCCTGGCCCAGAAAGGGGTTCCCAAACCCTTTTACAATTTGTCCAGCCCACTAGCTTCCCAAGAAAGACGAAATCCTGATACCCAACCTGCCTACCACACTCCTGTTAGGGAGAAGGGAACCTCCTCGGGTTCTTTACAACTTGGCCAGCCTGCCAGGCTCATGCTGGCAGCATCACTGAAACCAAAGTCCCTCTTGGTAGCCCACAGGATCGGAGGATATTCGCCTAACCTATTGAGGGACCCTCACGAGCAGCGAACACTGAGACAAATCCCTTCATATTGAATCAACAATAACAATGTATTGTGTAGATTAGTGACAAAAATTGCAAGGTTCCGAATGATACCCAGGGATAGGGTCATTGACTGCGAAAAATGGGATTAGAGAGCAAACACTAAACACACACACATACAAACCTAAACACACAAGCAAACCTAAACACTAAGGATTATTAATAGCTAGCCTGATGTTAGTATTTGAGTGCACAAAACATAGAGCTCTTACCCAGTAGGCATCCCTATGGGGGGGAAAAGATAGGTTCAGCCCGTCGACCGATCCCAAAGTTTCGATGGTGGTCTTCTGTTCCCCCAAATCCCCCTTTATTCACACACTTTTTATAGTGTTCTATACTTTTAGGTGGAGCTTGAGTGACTCTAGTCATACATTCCTTTTGTGTTTTGATTGGATCAAAAATCTCTCGCTTCCCATTTAAAGGTACAGGGGATAAAACAGTAGGGCGCATGCCCACTGGGGAGTGGTCGTACCTTGAGGCGGTGTAGCCTTTGGGATGGGAGGTGTGTTTTGGTATTATAATGACATTATAATGAGCAAAGTTCACCTAGAGGACACCTATTTCACCATTTTTGCTGCACGGCAGTAGCGATCCATCTTTCTTGATAGCGGTTGATGCAGTTACTGTAGCACCCATTGTTACCCATCCAGGAAACAGGGACAGACCGTATTGCCTTCGCATCCCTCCTGTCCTCGTTCGGAGGTACAGTACGTTGCACTCAGCTGCAGTAGGCCTTAGCCATGGTAACCGCATTCCATTCTTGGGATCAGCGAACTGCTTCATTGTGGCACCTACCCGGAGGATGCGAGCTAGAGATCTGCAGCAGACGTGAAAGCTGTGAGCCTAGAGACCTGCAGCAGTGTGAAAGCTCACTTTGACAATATGGGTAAGAAGAAACAAGAGCATAATTTAAGTTGTGTCCTTGGCCAGAACGCTGGCTTATCGTGTGTTGGCTGATAGCGTGACTGGTTGATACAAACCTGGACGCAGGGTACCGTGAGAATGCTGAGGCACGTGAAACCTCCTGTTTGTCTGCATATTCCGGGCTCCTTATCTGTAGCTATAAAAGACGCTTGTAGAGAATAAAGTTTGCTTAGCTGCCTCAGGCTGAGTCGTCTTTCTTTTCAGTCCGTCACACTTCATAGCAGCTTCAGGGCTATTTTTCGTGTCAAGGCATAAGCTAAAATCTGGGGAACAGTGGTTTCCCTCACCTCCCCATATCCGTCCTTTTTCCACATGTCACAATAGAAATTAAAACTGGTTGACAGCTGTTGTGACAGAAATGTCCCAGGATATTAAGGTCAATATTAGGGTGCATGTTGATATAATTCAGCTGATCAGAAGGCAGAGTGCCCTCCAAGTCACCTGACATTAGAGTTCTGATTTTCAAACTTCAATATGCTCTATTGCAAGTACAGCAAAATCAATGAGAATATGATAACTGGGGATGGTTAGGTATATATACTCTACTGCTGACCAAGTTGAGTGATTTGGAAGAAGATAAAGGAGATATGACAGCCGAAAGATTTGTTAAAAATGTATACTTGTATATTTGAAGTGTATATTTGAGAGGCAATAATAAAGAATTCCTTGCAACTTTCAATGCTAGAGATGATCTTAGCGTTTTGAAACTGAGTGCATGTTTGGGAGCTATGGTGGCTTTGGGTCTTATGTGCTAGCAGGGTTCCCTCTGTCTTGTCCCAATAGGGAGAGGAGACTCAAGTTTGTTGATTCCCCTGGTTAGAGGTGCAGTGGAATAACACCAAAGGTCCATAAACATGGAACAATTTATTGCAAAAATATGCCCACACCACCTAGTCATACAAGCAGATAGATATGTATACATATGTATGTATGTACGCGGCTTACAATTACACCATGTGATAGATATGTATATGTATGTGGCTTTCAATTAAACTACAGTGACAGGCTGTGTAGAGAGAGAGGAGGAAAATAAAAAGGAGAAGAGAGAGAGAGAGAATCACCAGTCCTGGTTCCAGCGTTGGTCCAGCCAATGGGAGTCCCAGTTTGTAGGAGCGCTCCACCTGAAATCCCACCCGCTGGCCCTTGTCCACTCCCCTTTTATAGCCACAAGGGTTTGTTTTCTCGGTTTTTTAGGTAAAAGCCCAAAGGAATTTCGTTTCAGGGATCTTAGGCTCGGGAGTGTTTACTCCTGCCCCTATCTTTGACAGTCGTTTATCACTGTCGTTGTAGTCATCTTCATGGTGTCATGTCTCGTGGTGTCGTCTATTCTCTGTGTGTGTGTGTCCCCGGAGCATCCTGTCCCTTGAGCAAACATTTCTTTGGTTTCAGAGATTCAGGCTGACAAGGTTGCCAGGGTCCTTGTTCGGGAATAATTTGTCCTTGGTCCTCCTACACCCTGCACACAGTTCTTATTTTCATAAAAATAGAATAGAGGAATTGAACAACAGCAAGTTTTTATTATTGAATTGTTTGCATGAAAGAGCAGATTATTACCCAATATAGCAAAGATATTTATACAAATCAATTGAGACGAATTCACATTTGATTGAAAGAGCTCTTGCTTTCAGATTAAAAGATGAGGTTTCTGGGATGGGCTGTGAACCTGATCTAGGTTTTTCTGTAAAGCTCAGAGGACAAGATAGAGGGGAACTGATGGCCTTTGGACAGCAGCACTTGCTCCCTTAGGAAGCAAATTCCCTGCAGATACAGTCACCAAAAATTGTACCTACATCTTCATTCTACGCACAATTCCTATGTGTCTGAAACCCTGACCAGTGCACTTTCTATAATGGAAACTCGGCACATGCCGCCATCAAGGCTCTTGCCTTAATTTGATCTCTTGAGATGACTGTGGAAGATAACCAGCGTTCAGTCTCTTACAAACTTGATTGGACAAGCTTGCTCAGGTCTGATGCTCACAGGCCATATAGAGTTACAGAAGTTCAACTGATTCAGCTGTGCAGATGGGAAAAAAGATCACCTAGAGATAGACATATCTTTGCTAAAAATGTTCATTTCATAACAACCTGAACCCCAAAGATACTGAATACATTGATATGTGCAGGGGCGTAATCTCATTACATAATGTTTTTCAGCCATGTAAATCTTTAAGCTAGCTGATTTTCCCATGGCCTGATCCTGGTTCTTCAAGGGAGCAGAATTTTCTCGTCAGGTACATTGCTAAGGAAGCCTCTCTCCCCGTTATTTCATAGGCAATAGTAATAACACGCATGGCTGCCATTTGCTATGCATTTCTCTTTGACGAAAGAATGGTATAGCCTCACCTTCATGTCCACTCTATGGGTTCTTGGTTCTGTTCAAGTTGCATTGCAAGCAAACAGACACCATGCCCCCTTTGATTAGTCAGTTGGACATGTCCTGCAGTTAAAAACCAAGAAGAAAGATATATTTCCTTTCCTCTGCACAGACGGCGAAGACCAGGCCTTTTCTGTTCAAAATCATTGCCCCCTGAAAGCAGGGTCTGATTCTGTCAGTCTGGTACGTAGCAAGGCGCTCCTAGGTCTCTTAGTGCCTCCTGGCTGTGCACCAGCAAAGCACAGCATGAGCCCACAGAATGGAAGCAGAACTACAGGACAGGAACCCTCTCGTTTTGACTGAGTCTTCAACTGATCCTACTTTGGATACCAATATTTCATTTGACTTCTTCCATGTGCTTGAGATGACTTCTTGGTTATGGTGAATGGGAGATCTTCCAGTCAGTCCACTGGGAAGGAAATGTAAACTCATATTTAAACTTGCCTTATGATGTCACACAAAAAAAGCTGACTTTCAACTGTATGTGAAAGTAATACTGGCATATCCTAAGTTTCAATGTTATAATATGTATGTAAATGCATGTACAAATTTCTCTGTTCATCTTATGTACTTTTTTAGATATAGATAAGTTCACAAAGGTCACGACATCTTTACACTCGTATTATTTCCTGTCACAACATGATAGCTGATAGTGATAGAAGGTTTCTGTTGTGTTTTTCACTTCAAGGCTTGCAGACCCCATGGACCGGACACTCGCTCCTTCCCCAGCGAGGACCAAATGAGACGCTGACTCTAATGTAGGAGGAAGCTCAAATGGCCTTTATTGTGCAGTTACAATGCCTTATATACTAGGGGCTGCTTATAGCCCTGCCCTTAGACTGCCTTCGGTGGAGGGTCCCTATTCTTTCCGTACATCGCGAGATCTCCGAACGCCAAACCTTACACTACAGGTTTCCATGAGGAGCCACTGTGGTGGAGCTGGAATATTTTGTCAGTCTCCTAGATGAATTTGAAGACTGTGGAAGTATGGCAAGATTCAGAGACCTCTTATTCTTCCATTATGACTCTGGAAGAAGCCTATACATTTGCCATTTCTTCCCATGCTCAACCTCTTGACTTTATGCTTTTACCCTTTCAAGATGTTGCATCTAGTTTCCTTAAGTGCCTGGTCAGAGCTCCTCAGAAAGGCCTCAGTTTCCTTATCTACCCATTTCTTTTCTGATAACTTCTGGATTTCTTATCCCAACCCATTTCCTCACCAAGACTTTTCTAGTTCTTCCAGGAAACTGTAAGCACTTTTACCTTCTCCTGCCTTTCCTGGGAGTTACAGTTTTCTCTTCACCCTCTGCATTCCCTCTCAATTTCTCCCTCCCTCCTTTTCCAGTCCCTCTTTGACCTTCGCTAAGCATTTTTTCTCATGTGCTGCCTCCTAGAGATATGTCACTTCTGCTTTCTGAATTCAAATCTACCATTTTTTCTTCAGCTAAAAGTTTGAAGGGATGAACAGCCCTTGATAACACCTACCTTTCAGCATCAACTACAGAGGTAACTGGGGCTCCTAAATTAAATGGATACATGCAGGAAGCACAATGGATGAAAAATTGCCTGTTCTAATTTCGGCCCAGCACAACCCACCAGCTGAAATACAGGAAAAGACCTCTTCACCCTCCTATTTCAGTCAACAGAACAAATGGAGTCTGAATCTTTGTATTACGCTGTCACTTTTACTATAACTATTACTTTAAGATCACAGGGAGGTACATGAAATGCAGTTTTCCTGAGATGCTGGAAGGGTGCCTGAGACAAAAACAGCTCCCAGGTGGAAAAGCTGTTTTGAAGTGACCAAGACCCTACGCTTCCTAGAGAATACACACTTGTGTGTACACACAGCAGCCAGACAGTCTCCGTATTTGTTCCATAGCTTATATATATGGGTTGGCTAAACAGTTAACTAGAACCATGAGTAGCCTTTCCCTTTACTGCTGAAGCCCTGGACAGTTTGCTATCCTTGCTTAGTTCCTTTACAGCCTCCATCTGCAGTCTAGCCTTAGAAGACAGCCTGCAGTATAGGTGATTACTATCCTGGACAGAAACAGAAAAAATAATAAGAAATATAAGTGTAAAAAGTGTTGAGGGTTAGGACTGGGCTGGCCACTAGACAAATAACAGATGCTCTCTATGAACCCCTCTCCCTCCCCAAAGGGGAAGAGAAAAGGGAATAAGGGAGAGAGACTTATGGATTGGAAAAGAAAACTAAAACTGCTTTAATGAAAATAATAATGATGAAATTTTATACATATACACAAATATATACAATACCAATATCAAATCCAAGCCCCTGATGGCAATCACGTCACCATCACCACTGATGCTGCAGGGCAGGCACTGGGGAAGGCCCAAATTGGACTCAGCACAGATGGGAACTGGATTCAGGAACTAGATTCGGGAACTGGATTCGGGAATGCACGGATTGGGATGGAAGGCAGAACAGATAGAATCCTCCTCAGACACCAGCCATTGAAGAAGAGACCTTGACCCTTGTGATCCCTCAGCTTTATCCCGAATATGACATCTATGGGATGGAACACCTGGTTGGTCAGTGTAGGGTCACCTGTCCTGTCCGCTCCTCCCCGCAGCTGCGGCCTCTCACTTACTGCACCCCCACCGTGGGACACAGGATTTAGCAGTGACCTTGGTCTGCACAGGAGCAAGTCATAAGCAAGAGCCTTTCTGCATCCCAGTCCCTGGTAGCGACTGTAAACATCCAGCGCTGTCACTTCTCGAAGCAGACACTGTCTGCAAAAACATGCCATTAACTTCAGAAAGTGCAGTTAGTTAGAACAGACTGAGCTGGAAAGTAAAATCACTGAACAGAATGAGTTCTGTTCTAACTCAAACCAGGACAATAAGGTATAAGACCAGATCTAAAGTTTATTACATTCATAAATTCTAGGATGGATTTAGAAAATTGACCATTAAGGAAACTGAGCATATTTGCAACACCAGTAACAAATAATGCATATGGATATATCACCTATCAGACAGCAAAGAACTAATAGATTTGTAGATATATAGATAGACAGAGAGATAATGAAGTAGAAAGAGGTAATACAAAATAAGAAAAAAATATTTTCTTTAAGGATACTATGAAATTCTAACAGATATTTGATGAGGAGCATTTTTGCACATTTGGCTGTAGAGTACCCTCCTTCTCTGTCTACAGTATTTCCATACATGTGTATGTGTGCATGCACACATATGTGTGCATGCACACCCCACACACTCATGCTGTTAACACTTGGCCATTTGCCATGCATCTGCATTAGAATGAGATACATAAAATCAGCAGCATTGATGCTGGACCTTGACTGACATTCCCTCCGGCTACTTGGAGAATAAAATAGGAGCAAGAATGGGTTTTGTAAAACAAGTATTCATTCATGTAAACAAATTCAATATTGAGACTGTGCCTACAACATATATCATTCAAAGTGAGACTGGGCATAGCTTCAGAAGTAAAGCATGCCATGGGGTATTAGGGTGTTCTGAATCTGCGCACTGACTGTCATTGTTTGCCCTGAGGCTGTAAAGATCCACTTGAAAAGTGACCATTGACTTGGGATGCTAACGTCACACACCTAGTCTCCACGCTTGGTTCTCTCTGAAGTTCAGCAAGCAGCTGAGTGCCCACATATGAATTAGCTGCTTAAAGCCCTTTTCAGAGTTAGGCCTGATTTTCAAGAATATGCAGTGACTGTGACTACATTTCTGGGAGGGCAGCACTCCCAAAAAGCTAGCTTAAAATCCATCTTTAACCTAAATTAAATTCAAGGCCCCAAATCCCAAACTAGAGATGATAAAAAAAAAAGAAAAAGAAAAAGAGCAGTTAATTTTTTTCCTTACAACTCTTTGCCTCATGTTCATCACCTTAATTAATAAATATAATTGTGAACACATATGCACACACATATGCAAATACACATACACACACAAACATGCACACAAGCCCCAATTAAAAGGGAATTATTCTGGTTACAAAGACAAGCACTTAAATATTAAGACCCCCCCAGAATTGAGGTTACGTGTGCAACCTGGATTTTCCTTTGTTGTACAGATGCATTTTGATTCATTTCTAATTTTACTCACAGAGTAGATGCCATGTGCAGTGCCGTTTCTTGACTGCAGAGGACCAGGGGATTCTGCCTCCCATTTAAAGCAGACAGGAGAGTGGGGGGCTTTATGGGGCAAAATATTCTCCTCCAGGCAACACCTCTTGCTCTTTTAACTAACTCATCCCTATCTCAGATCCACCCTTTTTCACTCTGTATTCCCCCTCTCAGTTCCAGTTCTGTATCCAGTTTCACCTTTTGTCTCTTTCTCAATCTGTCTCTTTTTCCTGACTTAGCTTTCCAGTGCCCTGTCCCTGAGTTTACAGCCCCAAGAGCTCTCAGATCCTCTATGCTTTCCCGCAGTTTATTTTCCAATGTTTCTACATTGCATTCTGTATATTAATCCCTCCCTTTTCCCTGTTATTCTACCACAGACAGTTCCCATTAGATTTAACTTGCCTCCTATTTCTCTCCATTTTCCCAGATTCTTCTTACTGCGAAGCAGACTGCTGCATCTCAGCACAAGCTTTCCTCCCAAGCTCTCCATAGCTAACTGGATCAATGTAAATAAATAACTGAAGAATTCTTTAACTCTGGGTCCAAATGATATGGCACCCATATGTCTAAACCATCCCAAAAAACACATTATCCTTGTCTGTAGTGCCTATCAGAAACACCCTACCAGTCTGTGATGACCTTCAAACTGCACCCAGAAGGTACCTGGAAGGCTGATATGGGCCAAAACCCATGCCAATGACCATCTAAGATTAAGGCAATTAATAAATTTCTTAAACCTATGCTCTCAACCTGGTTCATTTGCTAGTACAGATACTACCTTTGAGTCTGAACCCAGTCTGTTCCCCATTTGTGTCTCTTCTCAATTCATCCCAGTGTACTTCGACCTCTTTTGTCTTTCCAGCTTTCCTGAATTCTCCCCAGCTGTCTCCTTTAGTTTCTGCTCAAGTCTCACTGTTGGATCTCCCTGTCAGTCCCCGAAAGCACAGGGAAGACAGACTCCCTGTTTTTGTCTCAGGTATGAAGACTCCAGTTTTTCCTGGCCTGTCCCAGGCCAGTGCTGCAATAGCAGGAATAACTCTTGTCTCTGCTGAAGTGTACCTGGTGAGAGCCAAGTCACTGGGGAATATGGCTTTGGAAATCTGCATCTCTAGTGAATGTGTGAGAACTGCCATTTTCCCAAGGCTTTTAATTGGCCACTCTAGGGCAGATTTTCCCTGAGATAGCAAAAAGACTTGAGAAAGAGCTTCACCTTCTGTCATCTCTCAGTATCATGCTGTAAAGCATGGGGACAGGAAAGCTTTACAAAGCATCTCATTGGACTCAGTTCAAGCCATCCCAGGTCTCCTCTGAGTTGTTCTCAGGGACAAAAAGCTCCATATGAATTTTTCCAGAAATAATTAAAGAATTTGAACTGAACACAGGCACCCAACTTAGATTTTCGGCCAAAACATGTGCAGTTTATCAAAGATGAACAGGATTTTATTATAGGAAGTCTCAAGCAACCTTTGTAATTGGTGGTGCTACTATATCCTAGTAAACTGAAATCTCCTTTCCTCACAGGGGCGCTGTCACGTTAAAGTTAGGAGTTTGGTGTTTGCCTGCCAGAGCCCAAAAGGACTCGCACTGAAACAGTTTTGCAAAGCCAGTAAAAATAATAGAAGTGACAGATAGAACAGATTGGGAATTGCTGTTGATCAATGCCCTCGCTGCAATAGCACTAATAACTAATCTGTAACAGTAGTGCAGCAAAAAGAAAACTATCCCAGGTATTTTCACTGTATGGTGAAAGCGCAATTCTTACCAAGGAGGCATCCCTGTCTTGGGTGGAGGAAGAGGATACAGTTGTTCGCTAAGGTCTCAGGTTACATTTGATATGTGAACACAACAAGTATCGTTAGTTAGGCTCAAATATCCACATACCTCCATTCTCATGCAACAGCAATAAATCTAATGCCAGTCTATTTTTGTAGTGCCATCTTCGATGTCGCCATAGTTGTGCATTCAATTCTTCCCACCCGACACGAGTTGCATTGGCCAACGCTTCAATCTGTCCCATGAGGTTATATAGCATTAGTCAATTTTGAAATGCTGTTGCTTGGGGGGATAATATTGATTCCAATAACCATCCCACCTTGGTTCCTGTTGTTGGGTGTTGCCCTGGGTCATCTGATTCTCGTCTCGTCATCCCCACAAAGCAGAGGTGAGTGGGTCGTTTCCTCCAGAGAGGACAAAGAGTCAGTAGTCCCAGTGTATGTTGACATTGTCGACCTCCTACCAGAAGATCGGTGGTCCAGGTGCCATCACTACTGACCCATACAGTGTGTCCCATAGAGGGTATCTCAACCTCAGAACATATATCATGCTAGGTGTCACTATTGGTTAAATGAGACCAGGTATCATTAAGACGTGTGGTATAATTCCAACAAACACAACCTATCCTAATAGCTCATGCTACAGGATCCATTCTCTGAACCTCCTTGTCAGTGGTGTCACATGTATACACTTTGGTACAATTCCAATTGCAATGTTTTGGACTATCCAAATGAGAAGTATTAAAATTTAGATATCGGATACCCACTTGTAGGGGGTCTTTAGGTGGACCAACATCTCCTTCCCAATCAATGCACCATGTTGTTGGTTGCATAAAATGCCAATCACCATGCTGTGGTGTTCCCCATGTTCTAGGCACATGCATTCCCTACAGTGTGTTAGTACATTGGTCTCCAGTTGGTCTGTATGTAACCTCAGCTTTACCACCAGTTTGGAATTCAAACTGCAGTTTGGTGATATTACATCCCTTTACTGTATCAGTGTCATTTACATGTGTCCACCGTAAGGTATACTTTCCCTCTTCCACATACCAAGTTAGATTGGTGTTGTTTCGCCACATACTGTGCCAAACTTGAATTAAGTCTACAGTTAATATTCCCCAATTTACCAGAGACTCAGCAGATTCAGGAAGGGGTAAACATGCAGTAATCTGACTAACGTTATGCATTTGTCCAAAGGACTGGATTAGTTGTAATATAAGTTTTGAATTCATTAAGCTAAAACTATCGTTGAGCAAAAGCAAAATTAACAGAATCTTCCAAACATAGTATTTTATCCACATACTCATTAAAATTTGGTTTCCACACTATAACTAAACTCAAAACTATCAGTTGTACAATTAAAAATATTAGCAGTCCTTGTGGACACTCCAGCTCCATATATGGCGGTCCTTGGTCCCAGGTACAATTCACAGTCATTGGGACATCTGTAAAAGAAAAGAAAGGAAAATGCTCGGTTTTACTGTAACCGGCAGAATTTGGTTAAAGAAAGGTATTATCCATCTGGTGTTGATTGGATGGAGTTTTCCAGAACTGTCTTTCACTTCCCAGGCATAAGGATTCTTTGGAGTTGTTAATACCATTGCCACTGTCCCAATCTGAGGCATTTTAACCGGCGCTGGCTGGCCTGGATGAAAGCCAGTAGGGTGTTCCTCCGGTTTGGTATGTATTTTTGGGGCAATGTCAGTAGCTGATACACAAAAGGCTTTCATTTTGGGACAATCGTCTCCGCTTCATCTATTATTTAATTGATAGATGGCGTTGGACAGTCACAGATGCCTTCCAGACTCATGGATTTTGGCAAATCATTTGACCAGTCCATTGGTTGGCTCAATACCGTTGGCTTTGGGCGTAATATGGAGTATGGAATACCCACCAGATCCCCTCCTCCTTTGCCCAGTCTCGTACCACTGTGGCTGAAAAATGTGACCCATTGTAGCTTTGAATCTCCTCAGGAAGGGGAAGTGTACTAAACCATCCCACCAAACTGCGGATGGTATTTTCCCCAGTGGCAGTCGTGACGGCTGTGGCCATGGTAATTCCTGAAATGACTTCCACCCCCACCAATATGTATTTTTTACCCCTGAGAGTCGCAATGGACCTATATAGTCAATCTGCCAAATGTGCCACAACATTTTCTTGTCCCGGGTATGTAGGGGAGGTGCTTTACTCAGATGGTCTTTGTTAAGTCGCAAGTGACATTGTGAACAGGCAGTTACCACTTGCTCACATGGTTTCACTGTTACAGGCCATCCTCGGGCTATGCCTTCCTGATACAAATCAGCTCGTCCAGTGTGGCCTCATTTTACATGCAACCATTCAAGTAAGCACTCCCATTCACGTTCATCAATCACGATGTCAAGTTTCTGTAGTCATGTAAGGTCATCGACTTGTTGATTGAACTGGGCAGTGATAAAAGCTGATCGATCCTGTCCCTTCACCTGACCAATATGTAGCAGTTGCCAGTTTCCCTTAATCTTTCTCCTGTGGCCACTTCCAGTGTCATGCCTTATAATTCACTCATTATTCTGTCTATAGGAGGATGCCTTGGGGAACCACACCCCTTTAAGGTTACTGTCTTCTGTTAGAGGTGGTGCTTCCTGAACGGGAGAGGGTTTTGCTCGGTGAGGTTTGAAAGTAGCAAAGCACTATCTATATCCTTCTGCAATTTAGACACTTTAACGTTGCCTTCTGTAATAGGCATGATTTCCATTGATACCTTCCAATAATCATGACCATGTACGGACTGTGGGCTCTGAGCTATACCAGCAGGCGTGCTGTCCCTTTCAGACTACATCTAAGAGGCGAAAAGGCCCTCCAATAATACATCATGTCCTTTCCTTACCCGTTTCCACCCGTTTTAATTGCTTGCACTAGGGACATAGCCCCTTTCAAGATCTGAATACCTAGTTTCAGTATCGTTAAAGAGTGGGAATTAAACTCTAAGGGTCTTTCAGGTCCCTCAGGTCCCCTTTGCCATATATTCAATGGAACCATGTGCACTGAATCCCATTCCACATGGATAGGGCAGGTGGGTGTGTAGGACCCAATCGTTGGAATAGCCTCAGCTCTTCTGTTTAGCATTTCCAATGCATTTGTTGTGTTAGTCCTGTTCCCACAACTTCCTTTCTTGAGCAAATTATAATAAGGACAAGCAATAATTGAAACACCAGGAATGTGTTTACACCAGTAGCTCAGAGTGCCTAAATCTGTGTAATTCTTTGACATTAGAAGGATTTTGCCCTTGTCTATTTGCTGAGTACATCTGGGGGAATGGAGGCAGCTCCCTTGATCACCAGACTCCTAAAATTTAACTTCTTGTGCAGGCCCCTGGCATTTGGATTGAGGATATCTAATCCTAGTGTTGTTAATTCTCGAATATGCTCTATGGCAGACTCAACCTCCTGTTGGCATTCCCCCCCCCATTAATATGTCGTCTATGTATTGATATACTGGCACTGGGGTGAGGTGGGAACTTCTGCTGACACCTTTGCCAAGGCATTATGAGCAACGGTAGGAAAATGTTTGTATCCTTGAGGCAGTCAGATAAATACCAATTGTATTCCCTTCCGTGTGAATGCAAATTGAGTCTCATCTTGTTCCTGGAGAGGAATCATGAAGAACCTATCCTTCACATCCAGGGTTGCCATCCAGGAATGGGAGGCTCCTTGTATTTGTGTCCACTAATTCAGCCATATTAGATACAGCAGCAGTTAAAGGAGCAGTGTTTAGCATTTAATCGTCTATAATCAATAGTAAGTCGTCATTGTCCGTTAGGTTTTTTAACAGGCCAAACAGGTGAATTGTATGGGAGTGAGCCCCAGTGATGATCCTCTTTGCTCTAAATCAGTTACCACACTGTCAATGCCTGAACTCGCGGACAGACAGCAGAAGGTATTGTTTTCCATTGGTGATTTTAGATGGGGTAGGGGTATTGAGGTTTCTAACAAACACACGGCTTTAACTGTTGTCACCGGTGTGGCTGAGGCAAGCCAATCACAGGGACGTGTCCTCCTCCTATCCCTAAAACCCCTCTCCCCTGCACCGGAGAGAAAGGGTTAAAAGCAGAGATAGGAAAGGAAGAAGAATTTGTGAGACCTCTGAACGTTTGGAAAACTGAAACAAAGTTTAATAACACTAGAACAAAATATATTATATGCAGGGAAAAACCAATGCAATATGGAGGGTTTGTACGGGATGGAGCAGCGAGGGTTAAACCGCGGGTGAGGGAAGGAACGGTACCCGCGGCAGTGTCCAAGATGGCGCCGGCCACGTGGGCTCTCTCCCTCACGGAGCGGAACAAAGGAGTCGCGGCTGTTACAAACGCCGGGATCCCACGTGCAAACTGAGGGCTGTGTCGGCGTGCGGGTTGAAGGAAGAAAAGCAGCAAAAGCAGCGGCGTTAGCAGCAGGAAAGAGCAGCCCAAGGCGCGGCGTCTCCAGCGGCGAGGGGTCTGTCCCAGGCGGCGCGGGGTTTCCGCGGCAACGGCTCCGCTCCGGCAGTGCGGGGTGCCGTAGCCCCCAGCAGACGGCAGGCAGGCGAGTTCCTCTGAAGGGTTTGAGCCGAGGGACACAGCCTGTAAGGTCCCCGGAGCCAAACCGCGAGCCTGGAAAGCCTTTTCCTGGAGAGAAGCTGCAAGCCCGCGGCGCCCCTCGGAGTGCAAAGCAGGAAGTGTACAGGATGCATCGGAACGCAAAGAGGAGTGTACAGGAAGTCCTGCGGAGTCCCAAGAGAGAGAGGCGAGGGCGATACGTGCCTCTTAAAGGGACCGGATGCTCGCGAGAAACTTTTACAACCAATGGAGGTGCTAAACATGACATGGGAGGGGAATAGTCCAATTGGTCAGTTTAAAACAAATCGTCCAAACAGGAGAAACGGGGTTTTTTTTCTAAACTGGGACCAAGTGTGTTATTATCACCCCTCATTACTTCTGAGTTTACCCATAATCCATTGCCTTTTGCTGAGAAACTCCAGACTGTACCATCAGGAGTTCCATGTTCTGCCATAAAGTAGATCAAATCCTAAAATGTTAATGTTAGTGGCACCAACTAATACCTTGGCACGGTTTTACCCTTTTTTCCCCTGATAGCCGTAATGGAATTTTCGCAGTGGGGCACTCTCTGATAATCCCATTAATTCCCATATATTTCAGTTTTGTGGCGACCAGGTTTGATATTCCAGGTCTTTGCAGTTTTATTACTGATTACCAACATCTGGGCTCCTGTATCTATTAAGAAATCTACTCAAACACCCCGTGGCCCTACAGGAATTTCGATAATGGGCTCAGGATTGTACAGAGAGCCATTGCATTGCTAAAACCCTCCAGGCAGGGTGGCTCACTGCCCTCCCCGGGATGCAAGTTTTTTTTGTCTGATGTTCCGTTAAATCAGTCAGGTTTTTTGTCTGGAGCAGTGGGAACCAGGTGTTTCCCCTCTCTGATTCCCTGCCGACTGCCTGGATCCTCCAGCTGAGCGATTTCTCCGCTTCAGTAATTCCACTAGTCTTGAGATCAGCAGTGGACGTACCAATTAGTGTCTGCCGTGACATTCCCATTGCTCGGGCTCTGCACCAAAGATCATTTCATTCTGTCAAATTTTGGTTTAAAATCCAGCTCAGGCTTAGTGGTGTGAACCTGGTGAACCCGTCGCGGAGGGGGTTCTCACGGTTTTCCTGGAACTGAATTGGCCCAACCCATGCGGCGTCCATAACCCACTATTTCCTGCGTAAACTCACTCCAGGTGATTATGGGGACCTGTTCATTTGGTGGTGCGGCAGCATTCATAGCACGAGCTAAGCGTATACGATCCTGGGCATTAGCCACATATGTCTTTAAACTGTCCAGGACACCACGGATAAGAGGAGTTAACCTTTCCGGGTCAATGGGGGCCAGCATCGGGGATCGCATTAACAGAACCCTGTCACACATCGTCTGTAGGCAGGCTGCTTTTTGCACAGACGCTGCAAGATCTGAGGACCCGGCAGTTTTAATAACAAGGGGATCTCCTCTTTCCTGGGGGTTTATGCCGCCAGCCCAATAGGCTGCCTGTGTAAGAATAATCGTGATCGCCTGGTGTAGCAGTTAGAAATACTCCAGGACCCCAATAACCTCCTGCTTCTTCATCGTTTAGCAAAATCTGATTCCCACCCACCCCCCCATAAGGGAGACTCGCCACACATACTCTGTCTCAGACTCCTCCGGACGCCTGGAATACTTTTCCTGCATCTCTGCTAATTCAGCCGGAGACCACGGAACGGAACGCACAGTAACGCGAGCGTGACCATGCCCGTCATCTGTAGTTTGTTTTAATTAACGACCTTATAGGTGCAGGGTCTGGGGTAAGATCAGAATCCTCCTCCCCCAGCCCATCACTGTCATTACTGTACCAGATGTCGCCATCCCATGAATCGGGATCTGCACAGGGTATTAATTTGCCGATTTGTTTAGCTGAGACAGAGGACGGTATCTGATCTAGTAAAAGACTTAAATTTTTCTGTAATTTTTTCTCTTCCATTTCAGCCAATAGCCAATAGCATTTTAAGCTCCCGATTTTCAGTTGTGAGCTCTTTTTTTTCTGCAGTCAGTTCCGATTTTCCCTTGTGAGCTTCTGACTTTCTGTTGTTAACTTTTCATTTTCCGTCATGAGCCTCTGACTCTCTGTAGTCAGATTCCGATTTTCTGTCATCAGATTTTGATTTTTTGTTGTTAAATTTTGGCTTTCTGTCATTAAGTTTTGATTTTCTATTGTTAAATTTTGGTTTTCTGTTATCAGTTTTTGGCTTTCTGTTGTTAAGTTTTGGGTTTCAGCCATGAGGTATCTATATGTGTTTCCAATTTACCTCGGCTTTCCCTTTCAAAAGTCAATGATGTCTTTCAGACTTCATCTTCGGACTTCAGAGCAGAATACTCTACACTTGCAATCCGATCTGGGGAGGAACATTCTTTAAATTCCTTTTGAGCACAAGATAAGCAAGCTCCCAGCACTGCACAAACAATTCCTTTGCATTTACCTTCTTTAATCCTTTGATCCCTTCTACATTGTTCTATCCAATTTCTGGGCCCATTCTATTGACGCGTGGAAGATCTCCGCAATCAAAATTGATTGTGAAAGGTATGTTTATTGTGATTTCAGCTCTATAGAGATGGGTGCAGCAGAGGTCCAGGTACCCCTAAAGATGCATGCACACCGCCGTAGTTTTAGCCTCTTATTTAAAGCAGTGAAACATACATATTCACAGATTGCTCAACAGTCTCATATGCATTAGATCATCCCGCTCTTGATGTAAATTAGGTCTCCTCCCCTTTGCACATGCGCAGTCCTCTTACATGTAACGAGTCATGTAACTTCATGCATCGCATGTCTCATTAACTTGAATTTAAGCCGCCCCTGGGAGGAGAAAGTAATATTCATCAGTCTATTAAGCAGGCGCAGTCGGAGGATGGCTGGTCGTTATCTTGGTATCCATCGCCCCAGGGATACCTTCCTGTAGAGACAATGCCTCTCCTCTTTATCTTGTCTCGGACGATGAAGTGTCAGGTGATAAGACCCCCCTCCCTAGGCCTTGCATTCTTTAAGTGATAACGGGGCTGGTGAGCAAGGGAGGGTCTTAACACTTTGTTTCTTTTGTTTATACAGAGCTTTGAGCAGGAGGGACAGGCAGTTTGAGCAAGCTAGCTAATATCTTGAATTTCAGAAAATATTTTCTACTTTCCCAACTCAATTCCCCCCTTTTCTTCTATCCTAGTAAATTCTTTTACTACCATCGCGAAATTCGTCCCATAGCCTACCAAGTTCCATATTTTGTCGCATTTGAAAGGCATACATCGTTTGCTGTGTTCGCCTAAACAGTCTCCAATTCACAATATAGAGTCCAATACAGAAGGCAAAGCACAGCAGAGTTAATACAAAAAGGATTACAATGGGGTGTAATATCTTATTTACAAGTCCCGTAGCGGTGGGTGACCATCCAAAAAGCGTTTCCCACCATTTATGTTCTCCTCCTGTTTTACTCGCTGCAGGATTTGTTTTATTTCATTAACACCATGATGGACTGTGATTAAGGTTTCCTGACCACGTGTTTTTATGTCTTCTAACGTCCTTATCAAGGCTTCGTGTTGCAGCAATTTCTTTGTGAGGGTTAAGTCTACTCCAATGGGAGTGGGAATTAATTCGTGAATTAAAGTATTGTTAGACTTCAGTAGCTGGTGGGACGTTGCTGGAGCCGAGTAATTAAAATCACACCCATGAATTTTGGTAAAATTGCAAACACAAGTATTAGAATGATTTGTGGTATCCACCTCTGTGCTCCCAACAAAGATGGAGTTACAGCGGGTCCTTAAACACACGCATCCTTTACCTGTATATACTAACAACGTTTTGGGACTGATATCAGGGCGGACCTTAAAATGACAAATCTTTTGATCCGTATCCAGAGAAACATCTTGTGCTATGATGGTGTTACTTTCACAAATAAATCCTAACTGTTCTCGCACAATGCAGGACTCGAGGTCTACTGTTTGCCACTTGCCCTCCATCTTACAGGCCCAGGTTCTATGTTCTGAGGGTATAAAACTGTCCCATTGTGGTTTAACCCTAATGCCAGAATTGGGTGTATCATAAATACTACAGCTTTGTGGATGGTCAATACAAATGTAGTGACAGGTTCGTGATAGGGTCATATGTAAAATTACCATATTCCACCAAGAATGTAATTCCTTCTCAAAATCCGTGGCATTGTCCCAAACTATTTTCCGGATTTCGGTCGGGAATATTCCTTCTTCACCTTCTCTTATAATGGAGGCAGAGACCGTTTGCATCCACAACTGTGCCTGGATGCAACTAAGAGCTAGAGAAACCTTATTTGTATACCCACCAAACATATCCACAAGTTTCATGGTCTTTAATATTGTCCTTTCCCAGTTAGGTAACACCTTTGACAATAGCCATTGTTGAGTCCCCAGGGCTGAGAGAGAGCTTCGCAGAGGATGCTGGAGGTTTGCCAAGTCTGCTGTGGATGCGGCTAACTTGTTCATTAGTACTTCGGAATCAATACTATTCAAAACACCTAAACCTGTGCCCAGCAGCCCTGTCAGGTCCCTCTTTATTCGAGTTTGTCTTTGGTGCAACCAGGTAGTCCACCCATCATAGGAGGCTCGGAGGAAGGGGGAACAGGCTGGTTGAATTTCGGAAACATTGGTCTGCATTGATAATTCAATCCGTTTAAGGGACCATTCAGGGTTAAATAGCAATTGTTGTTGACCCGTATTCCAGATTATATATGTGCCAACCTCAAAGATCATGGGTTTAAGGGCTTGCAAAGAGACATTAGTGGGGGTTACAGGTGAGCTACGAGGCCTAGGAGTCGTATGGGGACCGTCCGTAACATTGATCTGGAATCCGAATGAAAGTGCAATAGATCCAAGGTACCACATGCAGTCCGCAACAGTAGTGTGTGTTAGCGTAAAGTTAAGCCAACAATCGGGGTTTGTTAAGTAGCAATCAGTGAATGTTTCGTTTTCAAGGGCCTTTGCGCTCACCTGAAAGCCCCTATGGATTCTGGGGTATGCACTATAAGGTAGCGGATAAGGACTATTAGTGGTGCTATTTATATCCGGCAGCCAAACGCGATTCTCTCTCCTTTTGTTCCCTTCAGGGAGTTTTCTACCATTCTGTCCTTTTTATAAAAGAGACTATGTTCCCACTCTTGGGGCTGATATAACCGATCGTTGTGCATAAGAACGATGGACAAGTCTAAAGCTATGCCTGGCCCGGCGCCCCCCCTCTAAAGCCAGGGACCAGGGCCATTCAGGGACAGAGGATCCTTCGTGAAGTCCTGGATTATTATCAGGACCGTGAAAAGCGTAATTTTCCCGGCCGTACTTGCGTGACCTTCCATGAGGGCCTGTCTGCCTTCTTCACCCGAGTATGATGAATCCAGGCGTTGTGTTCTTTGATTTTGATTGCAGTGAACGTTGTCAACAGCACCTGGAAGGGTCCTTTCCACTGAGGCTCCAGAGTATTTTCTGCAAGGGACTTAACATAAACATAGTCTCCCGGTTGGATATCATGTACAGGGGCATCCAACCCTCTACCCCGAACATCCAGAACCCTCTTCCTGATCTTGTTTAGTTGTTTCCCCAAGGCTGCCATATACTCCGACATCATAACTTCCCCTGATTGATCAGTCATTCCCTTTTGTACACCATATGGTCGGCCATACAGAATTTCGAAAGGACTTATGCCTTCCTTTGCTCGAGGACGAGTCCTTATTCGCAACAAAGCCAGTGGTAGAGATTGAGGCCAGGGCAAATTTGTCTCCTGACCCAATCGTACAATTTGCTGTTTTATCAGGTGATTCATTTTCTCCACCTGTCCACTTGACTGAGGATTATATGGGGTATGAAGTTGCCAATCAATCCCCAAATGCTTACTCAATTGTTGGACTACCTTGGATACAAAGTGTGGGCCCCTATCTGAGGAGATATGGGCCGGCACTCCAAACCGGGGGATTATTTCCTGGATTAGTATCCTAGTAACTTCACGGGCTTTGTTGGTTCTAGTTGCAAATGCCTCTGGCCATCCAGAGAATGTATCAGCAATGACTAACAAGTATCGATACCCCCCTTTTCTTGGGAGTTCTGTAAAATCAATTTGCCATGTCGTTCCAGGCTCATTGCCCTTTAGGATCTGTCCAGGTCCCTTTATCCTTCCCACCTTTGGGGCGGTTCGTAAGCAGAGGTCACACTGCTGGGTTACCAATCGGACAGTAGTATATAAATTCCTTGCTCTAATATCTTTAGTTAAGTCTTTGTATAGAGCTTCAATTCCCCAATGTCTTTTTCTATGCTCTTGCTGTACTAGTGACCAAAGCAGATGGAAGGGTGTGACCACTTTCCCTGGGGGTTACTGCCCAGCCCTCCTGGTTGATTTTCCCTCCCAGATCCTCAATCAATTTTTGATCTTCCTTGTCATACCTGGGAGGCCCTTCTGGTAGGAGATTTCTATCCGGTATTAGGCTCCCTTCAGTCACATACTTACGTTTTGCTGCCTCTTTTTCCCTGTCTGCCAGAGCATTGCCCTTTTCTATGGTTGTTTCCTCCTTTGGTGTGCCTTCACATGCATCACTGCGAGATCGGTCGGTAACTGGACAGCTGCAATAGTCCCAAGATTTCCTTTGCATGTTTAATAGTCTGTCCCTGGGAGGTTAGCAAACCTCTTTCTTTCCAGATGGCTCCGTGGGCATGTCTTACTCCAAAGGCGTACTTAGAATCTGTGTATACGTTTACCCTCAGGCCTTTGCCATTTCTAGGGCCCTTGTGAGGGCTATAATTTCCGCCTTCTGAGCCGATGTATTTGGAGGTAGAGGCCCTGATTCTATGACGGAGTCTTCAGTGGTTACTGCGTATCCAGCTAACCGTTCACCTTTCAGAACATAACTGCTGCCGTCAGTAAACCAATTTTCCGCCCCTTTTATTGGATTGTCCTTTAAGTCAGGGCGGCTGGCACATGTGGCCTCATAGTTCGAGGCAGTCATGTATTACTGGTTCCCCATCATTCCCAGTGAGGAATGTAGCTGGATTCACGATATTTGTAACCACAATCGTCACGTCGTCTTGTTCCACCATAATAGCCTGGTACTTCAGGAACCTCTGAGGGGAAAGCCAATGCCCCCCCTTTGCCTCCAGAACCGCTGAAACAGTATGTGAGACCATAACAGTCATTTTCTGCCCCAAAGTAAACTTCCGGGCTTCTTGGATGTTTAGTGTAACAGCTGCGACAGCCCTTAGACACCCAGGCCATCCCTTGGCAGTCGTGTCCAGCTGTTTCGATATATAGGCCACTGCTCTCCGGTACGGCCCAAGGTCTTGAGCCAGAATTCCGAGAGCAATACCCTGCTTCTCGTGTGAGAACAAAAGGAACGGTTTACTCACGTCAGGTATTCCCAGGGCAGGTGCCGATATTAGCGCTTTCTTAAGGTCTTCAAAGGCCCTTCCAGCGTCAGCATTCCACTGAGTCTGCTTAGCGCCTGTATTAAGCAGAGCATAGAGGGGCTTGACGAGCAAGCCGTAGTTGTATATCCAGAGGCGGCACCAACCTGTCATTCCCAGGAATGTCCGCAGTTCCTTGTCGGTCTGAGGCCGGGGCGTCTGGCAAATCACGTCCTTCCGATCTCGTCCCAGTGTCCGTTGACCTGCGGATAACTCATATCCTAGGTAAATAACCTTAGCTTTCACTAGCTGCGCCTTTTTCCGGGAGACACGTATCCCTGGAGTCCCAGGAAATTTAGCAGGCTTACGGTGTCTTCCCGGCAGTCCTCTGGCGTCTTTGCAGCTAGTAAGATATCATCAACATACTGCAAAAGCTTCCCTTCACATGGAGGGACCCAAAGTTCCAAGTCCTTAGCAAGCTGATTTCCAAAGAGAGTGGGACTATTTTTAAATCCCTGTGGCAGCACCGTCCAAGTTAGTTGACTTCTCCGTCCAGTACCAGGATTTTCCCACTCAAAGGCAAATAGCTCTTGGCTAGACTCATGGAGAGGGATGCAAAAGAAGGCGTCCTTCAAATCAAGGACTGTGAACCAGGCCAAATCAGGAGTTAGTTCCACTAGCAAGGCGTAGGGGTTAGCTACTACCGGATGAATATCCTCAGTTATTCTCTTTACCTGTCTCAGGTCCTGCACTATTCTATATGTCCCATCCGGTTTCCTAACCGGTAGAATGGGGGTGTTGTAGCTGGACTCACACTCCTTCAGCAGGCCCGTCTGCAGGAAGCCTTCGATGGTGGGCCTGATCCCCTCCCTATCCTCCTTTTTGAGGGGACTGCTTCACCCTTACCGGCTGCTTTCCCTCTTTGAGTTTTATTTGACAGGGATGGCATTCTTTGCCCTCCAGGGACCTTTGTTGCCCACACATGTGGATACACCTGATTGTCAATTCTTCTGGAATATCTTCCTTTGTTTCCACCCCAATTAACATTAGGCTCATTATATCCACATATTCCTTATCATTTACCTGCAGTGTGATCTCTCCTTGTTCGAACCTGATGATGGCATTCAATTGTTCTAGCAGATCCCGCCCCAACAGCGGCTTTGGGCATTTGGCATGTATAAAAACTTATGAGTTCCCCACTCTTTCCCAATTTTATAGTGCAATGGTTTACAGAAATAGCTTTCTCCGTCTGGCCAGTGGCACCTTTAACCGTTACATATTCCGAGCTCAGAGGGCATAAAGTCTGGTTTAGTACAGAAAAGGTAGCACCAGTGTCTACAAGAAATTCAACAGGATCTTTTTTCTTCCTAGCTTGATTGTAACCATCGGGTCCGCTAGGGTGGAGTTCCCGAGTCCCCGTCAATCTTCATTGGTATATGCGACGATTCGAGCCCGCGGCCCCCCCCGCTTCTCTTTTCTGGGCATTCATTTTTCCAGTGGCCAAACCGTTTACAGATCGCACATTGGTCTCGTCCCAGGCGGGAGCCTTTTTCTCCCCTCTTTACTAGCCCCCCTGGCCCCTCCCCCTGTTTCCCAGGTCTGTCTTGAATACAGGGGCTATAATTTTCCCTTTCCGTAGTTCTTGCTCACGGTTACTAAAAATTCTCCATGCCTCATCCAAGACTAGTTCAAGGTCCCTTTGGTCCGGGGGGCTTAGTTTCTGCAACTTCCTCCTAATATCTCCCACCGACTGTCCTATAAATAAAGACACTAATTGTGGAGCCCTATTGGATCGGCCGGGTCCAAATGGGTGTGTTTGCGCATTACATCTCTTAGTCTATCCAAAAATTCTGAGGGGGTTTCTGTCATCCCCTGCCTTACTGAGTACAGTGCTGACCAGTTTATTGTCTTGGGCACTCCCTTCTCGAGCCCTAATCTGATCCATCCCTGATATTCTCTCAGCCTTTCCTGTCCCACACTGTATTAGGATCCCAGCGAGGGTCCTGTGGGGGAAATGATCTTTTACATCCTCCCTTTGTGGGACCTTATCTCTGGCAGCACTCTCTCCTGCCTTAAGCACCAACGTTCTCTCCGACTCTGTCAAACAGTCCAATAGAAGCTGTATATCATTCCAATCGGGATTGTGCTGTTTAACTATGAATTGGAAATGCTTTGCCACCTTAATAGGGTCCGTCCGATACTCTGATGCCACCTTTTTCCATACCTCCAAATCGGTAGTCAAAAGGGGGCTTTAATAAGGATCGGGTTTCCATCAGCTCCTACAGCCTGTCTGAGTGGGGCTTGTATTACCTCTAGTTCTTGTCCGAGACGCGACTGGACTATCCGGGGGGGATTAGTGGGAGTGGTCTCCTCTCTCTTCTCCCCCGCCCGCTGCCTCTAACCTTTGATGACGCTAGGTGGTGGTTTGAACACCGATCTATCTATTTCTGACTCTTCTTCTGGATAGTCCAATATTTTCTCCTTTCTACGGCACCTTTGACCTATGCTACACGAGGAGCAACATCTGCGTAACTTATTATCCATCCCTTTCTGTCTTTCCTTTTCTAATGCCAGTACCAACGGGTCCTGAGGAGGGCCCATCCCACAATCTGTCTGCCAGTCAGGATGATTTCTTAACGTTGTCCCAGTTTGAGCCAAGACTTCCTTGTTTTGGAAATGTGCCCAATAGAGTATCGGGATTATTTCATACAAGTTCCATAAACCCGGCATCCCATTGGCTAAAAGTGCAGGTCAAAAGATTTCTTCCGACAGATGCTCCTTAAAACCTGCAGCCAGGAGGAGTATCCTCCTCCTTGGACACCGGACAGCTTCGGAGAAAGAGCCACAGCGAGAGGGCTGGCTACCGTCCAGGCCGAAAGCCTGCGGCCTGCCCCTCCACCCCCCCCACCGGGGCCTAACTCAGAACGGTTTCTGTTTATCGGCGCCCTCTGCTGTGAATTGTTGCGGGACTCAGTCAGCATCTCTCTTGTATCGGGTAAGAGAAGAGCTATTTGTCACTCTCGGCGAAATCTACCGCTGGATTCAGACACGGGGGAAGCTCACCCCCTTCGCATTCCGGCCATCTGCATTTGAAGCCGCCGCTTCGGTCAGGAGTGTCCTTGAATGTTTTTTTTACAGACACTGAAAAAGGTCTCCCTGCGAACTCGTTAAAATACTTCTCTAAGCTGTTAAAAACTTTTAATCACTTGGCCCGCCGCCATTTGGATAGATGCCATCTTCTGAGCTACCATCCTCGCGTGATGTCATCTCCTGGCCTGTGGCCAATCGGCCATAATTGTAGTTTCTTTTCCCTTTTCCTCCCTTTGCAGTGTTTTAACTCTTACTGTATTGTTTCCTGTTTTGCATTTAATAATAGTTGTGTGATATGATAGTATTCTAGAATCTTTATTAAAAGTTTGTTTCAGTTTCCCATCCATATATTCCGAGATTTGAGTTTTGTTTCCCTTTCCCCTGTATCAATAAGGGATTTAAGGAGCGTTAGGGACCTTGAGTTTTACTCGGAAACTCAACCCTTGACAAACGTGAAAAATATATCTGCATACCCTGCCTCATCCCATTTACCTTCCCTTCTCAAAAACAACATTTGTATTATAATCTACGGATCCGTTCGCAGGCCACTTCGCCCCATTCCCCAATTTATACAGTGGCCACCACTGATTGCAGTATTTGATAAGTCGCTGTTTGCTCTCCGTTCCCCCACTTCCGGCAATATCCTGCCAGTGCTTCAAAATACAGCCCAGTGGGCTCTTCTTCATTACTTCCTTCGACTGTCCCTTCCCATCTCTATATCTCGGCTTTACACCTCCTTACCACCTCCCTACCACCTCCCAATCCTTCTCTCAAACTTTCCAGCACTCAGGCACTAGCTATGTCCACCCACACTCAAAACCTACTATTTTCCGCTTCCTCTGTCTCCCGGAGTCCCACAACGGAGTCACTGAGACCACCTTATAACAAACACAAGGCCACTTACTCTTACACTCTTCACATTCCAATAAACCCCCGCAGGATGCCACTAAACTTTCCGAACCGCGCGACTGCGTGGTCCTCTGCCGAGGACCCTGCAACTATAACAGGGAATAGTCCCAGGAATCTCCCCAGTCCCGGTCTGGCTCCTGTTCCTAGTCAAAGCAACGAAACAACCTCTTGACGTTAAATATCCTCAGTGATCGCTAAATCCTTTTCTCCTTCTGAGAATTTTGTTTAAGTCTTTCTCTTTTATATCCCGGTACCCTGGTACCGGTATTTCTTTTCCGCAGATAAGCTTTACTATGTTTGCTTCCTTACTTAACTCTTGCTGATCTGCCCTTGGTAAGCGTGCCCGGCAGGTTACACAAGCCTTGCTCCTTCTTGCCGACCTACAGTACCATCTTGTGGTGCAAAACCAACATTGCAGCAGAACCCAAGCCTCGTGCCAGCCCCGCCCCTGTGCACCACTGCAGGCGTTAGGGGTTCTATAAATTCTTAATTGCCCACACTGAAGGCACGGTATTTCACCAAATGGAGAGAAAGTTCCCCCAGGTTCCCTGGGTCCGGGTTTTCCCAGTCAAAAGTTACGAGCCTGCCCGTATGTGTCGCATACAATCCCCCAGATAATCGATGTGACTTCTTATTCTAAGGTAGGGGTTCAGAGTAATCCATTCACGTACCTCATGTAAATAACCCCATGACTCTGAACCAAACCACCTTAGAAGCCTTTTTTCACTCGGGTGGGCCTTTTTCACGAGTGCTAGATCTAAAACTGAATGCGGGTGGTGGGTCCAGACCTCTCCGAACTTATATAAAGGGGTAGGAAAGGGTCTGTCTATTCCCACCGGCAATACGACGCACTCTCTTTTGGTCGCCACGATAATTTCTTTCGCTCCGCAGCGAGGCTGCGCCCCGTTCACACGCTTCCTATCCTCCTCTGACTGCACCTCCCCCGCGGAGTTACAGAACCGTGTCTTAAACACACTAACCCCCTTAATGCACAGACAGGGAATTTACAGACGGCTCTCCACAAAACACACAGACGCGAAATCTGACACCCGACCGAAACCCAACACACAAACGTGAAACCTAACAGAACACAAAAAAGACAGGAAGACAAAAAAACCAGAAAACCTTCATCCGTTTCTGGCGGGACTCCCACTCACTTTGCAGCAAGGCTGCGTCTCAGGCGCACACACCCACTTACATACACCGGTTTTCACTCAGCACTCAGTGTGACACCAACAACCGCTCCTCTCCAATCGCCACAATAATTCTCTCGCTTCCCTCGTCCCTAGCCCGGTCCCTCGCGGGATACGGGAACCGTAGGTCGGAGGTCCGCTCTCGCTTCGTAGCGGGGGCTACGTCTCACCCACACTCTCTCTCACAGCACACAGAAAGCCGACAGCGCCCGGGCACTCACACACACCAATTAAAATCCCCATATCAACCCATACATAGCTGCTAAAATTACCCACAGAAACATTTTACTACCAATGTCCAAACCTGACCGTGCGTCCCAGGGTTTCCCCTGGCCCCCGACTCACCGGCCTTTATACCGTGCGCCCCAGATATCTGGCCCCTGTCGTATCGGCCTTTAGACCGTGCAACCCAGAGTTCTGGCCTTCGACTTACCGGCCCCAAGCGTCCTTACGTCTTACGGGCTTTGCGACGGGGCGTCCCCGGTCGTCTTACAAATCTCCCACTGCCCAGGATCCCAAGAATAAAAATAGAACCCCCTTTTAAAACATACCTTCGCTGTCCCAGGGTCCTTCCTTCTCCCGTGGTGAGATCTGTGTGAGCAGAGTCCCTCCAAGAATTCTTCGGGGGCGCGCCTAGGAGTCCGTTCCCCAGGTCTCCCAGCGGAGAGACGGAGAAGTCCCATCTGGGGTGCCAAAAATGATGCATGGAAGAACTCCGCAATCAAAATTGATTGTGAAGCAGGTATGTTTATTGTGATTTCAGCTCTATAGAGATGGGTGCAGCAGAGGTCCAGGTACCCCTAAAGATGCATGCACACCCGCCGTAGTTTTAGCCTCTTATTTAAAGCAGTGAAACATACATATTCACAGATTGCTCAACAGTCTCATTCATATGCATTAGATCATCCCGCTCTTGATGTAAATTAGGTCTCCTCCCCTTTGCACATGCGCAGTCCTCTTACATGTAACGAGTCATGTAACTTCATGCATCGCATGTCTCATTAACTTGAATTTAAGCCGCCCCTGGGAGGAGAAAGTAATATCATCTATTAAGCAGGCGAAGCTCGGAGGATGGCTGGTCGTTATCTTGGTATCCATCGCCCCAGGGATACCTTCCTGTAGAGACAATGCCTCTCCTCTTTATCTTGTCTCGGATGATGAAGTGTCAGGTGATAAGACCCCCCTCCCTAGGCCTTGCATTCTTTAAGTGATAACGGGCTGGTGAGCAAGGGAGGGTCTTAACACTTTGTTTTCTTTTGTTTATACAGAGCTTTGAGCAGGAGGGGACAGGCAGTTTGAGCAAAGCTAGCTAATCTTGAATTTCAGAAATATTTTCTACTTTCCCAACTCACTATTATCGCTTGAGATGGTGCACACATATTTTTGCAGCAGTTTATCCATAGCAATCCTGTCTGTGACGCCAATTTATCTGTCACGTTAAAGTTAGGAGTTTGGTGTTTGCCTGCCAGAGCTCAAAAGGACTCGCACTGAAACAGTTTTGCAAAGCCAGTAAAATAATAGAAGTGACAGATAGAACAGATTGGGAATTGCTGTTGATCAATGCCCTCGCTGCAATAGCACTAATAACTAATCTGTAACAGTAATGCAGCAAAAAGAAAAACTATCCCAGGTATTTTCACTGTATGGTGAAAGCGCAATTCTTACCAAGGAGGCGTCCCTGTCTTGGGTGGAGGAAGAGGAGTCCAGCCCATCAACCATCTCTGCAAAATCTTCAGTCTTTTCCCCCCAGCCAGGTATTACCCCTCCTGGCTTTTTATACCCTAACTCTGTGTGTCTCTGCCTCTTAGGTGAGGTTTAGCATGATTTGGGTGGAGAGTTGAGTAACACAATCATCTATGTTTAGCATGTACTGCTTTGGGCTCTTTAGCATATTGAGGGAGGTGTGAATTTTAATATTAATTTTGCAGTTAATGAGGCAAAGGTCTTCGCTGGGACCCTGGGACCTTCAGTATTTGTTTGCCGCCTTTGCTTAGCCAAAACAGGGCTGTCTTATCTCTGCAGGACTCCCTTCTTCAGCCATTATTGATGCCAGCTCAAGGAATCTCCACTCCTAGAGATAACATAGGAATCTTGTGCTTGCACACAGCACTGTGAGCATTAATTTGTTAATGATTGCACAATGATTTGATGATGAAAAGGACCATATTAACATGAAGCATTATTGTCCCTACAATACAAGCTTGCCTGCTTTCATTACTCATTATGTACAGGGATGTACATATTATGGAATAGGGATGGGGAGATAATAAACTCGATATTCTTTTCCAAGGACTAATACAACATGTTTACAGTGTTCACAGCATGGGTAATAGGAGCTCTGTTTAAATAGCAGAATCCATTGAGTGGAATGTAATGATGTGTATGTATGTGTCTGCACAAATCCTGTGTCTAAACATACATGCAAACACATGCATACATGCTCTCTTCTATTTTTCTGTTCTCGATTAACCCCTGGTTTCTAGGCAGCCTTCTGTTATATTCTCCATATATGGGAGAATTCTGATGAAAATCTTAAAGTGCTATTTCTTCAGCGACTGGTAGGACACGACAAATTCCACAAAATGGATCTTCTTAAGCTCAAGCTGCATGAGTAATAGCTATGCAAAATTATTAATCCATTTTTAGAAATAGAATGAATATGTATGATTATTTGGGGGAAATAATTAATATATATGTAATCGGGTGATATAAGCTTTGGTTGGGGCAGCATACGGGGTGCATGATTTGAGGAAAAAATAACTCCGTGCACCTGGCGCTGATAATAAAAAGAAAATGCTGCTTCTTAATGCTACATTGGTATTAAGGAGTTTTTCTTCCGATTTTCAGTAACAATTATACTTACAGCTGTGTGAAAACGGGGTGTGGACCAGCTCAAAGATTTAAATATATATTTTTTTATAAAAGGGACACCCTCACTGAGCAACAAAACAACTCTTTTCACTGTCCTGTTCTTAAAAGAATTAATATTGGCTTTCATTTGGGATAAGCCATGACTGCAGGCACGACAAGGTGTTAACAGAGCTGTATACATGGGATGGATCAGTGCCAGATGGATGCTGTTTCACTTTTCACTATAGTGGATCATCATCATGGCTTGGCTTCGCGGACGAAGATTTGGGAAGGGCTTTGCCCACGCTTATTGCAAGCGCGTTGATGGCTGAAAAGGCCAATGCGGGATAGGCAAGACCGGTTGCAAAGAGCACACCGGAGGGTCTCCTTGGGTGGTATAGTCGAGGCACGGTTCTTTCTGCGCTGTCTTTTCTCCTCGAGCCTGATTCTACGCGTGCTCTCAAAGGAGACAGCAGCGTTATGTATGGTGTGTCTCCAAATCTCCCGATTGGAGGCCAGGGTGGACCACTGATGGTGGTCAATATGGCCTAGGCTGAGGTGTTGTTTCAGGGAGTCCTTATATCTCCTCTTTGGAGCTCTTCTCTTGCGGCAGCCGGTGGCAAGTTCACCATAGAACACGATCTCAGGGAGGCAGTGATCCGCCATCCTGGAGACGTGCCCTGCCCAACGCAGCTGCGTTTTCAGCAACATGGCCTCAATACTGGTGACGTCTGCCTGTTCAAGGACAGCAACATTAGTCACGTAGTCAGTCCAGTGAATGTTTAGGATTGTGCGGAGGCAGCGCTGATGGAAGCGTTCGAGGAGTCGCAGATGGTGGCGGTAGATGACCCATGATTCAGACCCGTACAGAAGAGTAGGCAGTACCATGGCTCTGTAGACACTGATCTTTGTACTTTTCTTCAGGTGTTTATTGCACCAGACTCTTTTATGGAGTTTTCCGAAAGCTCTGTTTGCCTTTGCTATTCTGTTGTCTATCTCTTTGTCGATCGTGGCATCTGAGGAGATGATGCTACCCAGATAGCTGAACTGCTGGACTGACTGAAGCTCTGACTCGCCAATGGTGATGTGGGGATGATGGTAATCATCTTGTGGTGCTGGTTGGTAGAGAACTACTGTCTTCTTCAAGCTGACTTCCAGCCCAAAAAGCTCAGCCGCCTCTGCAAAGCAGGATGTTAAGCGCTGCAGAGCTGCTTCTGTGTGGGCAACAAGGGCGGCATCGTCAGCAAAAAGCAGCTCGCGGACAAGGTGATTCAGGGTCTTGGTGTGGGCCTTCAGTCGCCTTAGGTTGAAAAGGCTCCCATCGGTACGATATCGGATATAAATGCCATCTTGTTCGTCGAGGTCTGCCGTGGCCCTTTGGAGCATCATGCTGAAGAAAACTGTGAATAAAGTTGGTGCGAGAACGCAACCTTGTTTCACACCATTGGCTATTGGGAAGGGCTCAGAGAGTGCATCGCCATATCTGACTTGGCCACGCTGCCCCTCATGTAACAGGATAATCATTTTGAGGAACTTGGGGGGACATCCTAATCGTTCCAAGATCTGCCACAGACCTTTTCTGCTCACAGTGTCAAAGGCTTTGGTGAGATCAACGAAAGTTACATAGAGACCCTTGTTCTGTTCCCTACACTTCTCTTGCAGTTGTCTGAGAACGAATACCATGTCTGTGGTACTTCTGTTGGCTCTGAAACCACACTGACTTTCAGGTAGAAGTTCTTCTGCGATAGCGGGTACCAATCTGTTCAATAGTATTCTTGTGAGGATTTTTCCAGCAATGGAGAGCAGAGTTATGCCTCGGTAGTTTGAGCAGTCTGACTTTACTCTTTTTTCTTGTACAGGGTGATGATGATTGCATCACGGAGATCTGGTGGTAGTTCGCCTTGTTCCCAACAGCGCACAACTAGCTCGTGAAATTTAGCATGGAGCGTTTGGCCTCCATGTTTCCAGATTTCAGGCGGGATTCCGTCGACCCCAGCTGCCTTGCCGGTTTTCATCTGCTGTATGGCCTTAAGGGTCTCTCCCATAGTAGGGGCTATATCCAATTCATTTTTCACCATTTGTTTTGGGATGAGCTGGATTCCTGAGTCTTGGACTACACGGTTGGCACTGAAGAGAGTTTGAAAGTGTTCAGACCATCGATTCAGGATGGAGGTTTTATCTGTGAGAAGCGTTTGGCCATCTGCGCTGAGTAGGGGGCTTTGAACTTGGTGTGTGGGTCCGTACACTGCTTTCAGAGCCTCATAGAATCCTCTGTGGTCACCCAAATCTGCGCATAGTTGAGTCTTTTCTGCTAGGTTGAGCCACCACTTGTTCTGGATGTCTCGAAGTTTCTGTTGGAGTTTACTGCATGCAAGACGAAAGGCTGCTTTTCTTACATGGCAAGATGGCTGAGCGAGGTGTGCTTGGTGAGCAGATCTCTTCTTTGCCAGCAATTCCTGGATCTCTGGATTGTTTTCATCAAACCAGTCTTTGTTCTTCTTTGTGGAGAACCCTAAGGATTCTTCGGAGGACTGCAGGATGCTATTTTTAATATGTTGCCAAAGCGCTTCAGGAGAAGAGTCTATGGGACAGTCTTCAAGCCTAGTTTGAAGGTTTGCCTGGAAGCTGTCTCTCACTGCAGCTGTTTGAAGATTGTTAACTTTGAGCCTCCTCCTCAGAATGCCGCCCCTCTTAGGTTTGGGCTTAAAATGGAGGTTAAGTTTGCAGCGCACAAGGCGGTGGTCTGTTTGACATTCTGCACTAGGCATCACTCGGGTGTGACAGACATCGCGAACGTTTCTCTGGCACACTAAGATATAGTCAATGAGGTGCCAGTGTTTCGATCGAGGATGCATCCAGGTTGTCTTCAGGCTGTCTTTCTGCTGGAAGATAGTGTTGGTGATGGTAAGCTGCTGCTCAGCACAAAACTCTAGCAAGAGGCGACCGTTGTCATTGCAGTTTCCAACTCCATGCTTGCCTAGTACTCCTTTCCAGGCTTCAGAGTTCTTACCTACTCGGGCGTTGAAGTCACCAAGGATTATGATCTTATCATCCGCAGGAACCTTTTGAGTAAGGCGGCGCAGATCGGTGTAGAATTTGTCTTTTTCTGTAGGGTCAGCTTGGAGAGTTGGGGCATATATGCTGAAGAGAACATGTTGCTTGTTGTGTAGCGGGAGGCGTAAGGAGATAATGCGATCGGAATGACCTGTTGGCAAATTTTCAAGTTTAGAGGCAATGGAGTTTTTAATCATGAAGCCAACTCCGGAATGATGACTTTCGGTTTTGGGTTTGCCTGACCAATACAGCGTGTAGCCGGCACCATGTTCTTTAAGGCTGCCTTCCTCATGAAGGCGAACTTCACTGAGAGCAGCAATGTCGATGTTGAGTCGTGACAGTTCGTGAGCAATTATAGCAGAACGGCGTTCAGGACGCCCACTGTCTGCTGTATCGAGCATGGTTCTGATGTTCCAACATGCGAGTGTCAATCTGGACACACCTTTGGAGGCAGGTGTATGCCTTTGTCTCTTTGTCTTTGGTTGGCCGCAGAAGAAGATGCCTGTTGGCCGCGGCTAGCCAACCGGATTGGAAGGGAGATGAGCTTTGGTTAGGCCACCTTTTCTAGGCCCCTCTCCATGTGGAGCAAGCAGTGCTCTCCTTGAAAAAGGCTGCTTGGTCATTCAGGATGCTGCCGAACGAGACTGTCATCTCCCAGGTCAGTCTCAAGCGACCAATGTCCTGAACCGCCTGCATGCAGGGTTGGGTCTGCGGCTTCCAGTGACATCTTTCCACCTGCCGTTTCGTCCCTTGCTACAGGGTTTTGCAAACGTGAGTACACCCTTCAAGCCTGCGCGGTGGATTTTTTAGGTGAGGCGCAGCGTGCGCGAGACTGGCCCCACCCTTTACACCTGAGGTTCATCTGCCAGGGCCTAGCAAGCTTGGACGGTGACAGCGAAGTCCTCAGGTCGTAGGTTTGGTTAGAGTATCCTTCTCTTAGATGGATGGCCTTACAGGCTAAACGAGCTCCATCTGCCCGGGTTTGGAGTTAGAGTTGTCCTTCTCCTAGGATGGTTGCCCGAAGGCTAGTGAGCCCATCCTGCCCGTGGACACACTTTGTCTGACCCTTCAGTTGAGACCTGTCTGGCTTGGGAGACCCTACCGGAGGCATATGCCACCACCAGCATAGCTCTCAACTTCGCAAGGGCACGCAAGCTCTTTCCCCACGGCAAGGGGGTGCCCATGAAAGAGACTATAGTGGATATTCCTTCTTTAAAAAGTTTAACAAGTCTTCTTTCAGTGAGCCTTCCTAGCTCTATCATGGGTGTGATTTTAAGGTTCAGAAAAAGTGGATATTAAGTTTTTTAACGTCTTGTTTCAGGATGGGAGGGTGGGGGTGCTGGAAGATTTTGTTTCAATGCGGGTTTTGTTGTGGTCATCATTCTTTTATCACAGTCCAAAGTACAAGATAGGATTTGAAAGCAGGTGAGTCACGGGGCTGGGAATTTGGAAGAGGGGCTGTCCGAGGGTTTTACCCCTCCCCGCAGCTCCTGGGCTGTCAGATCTCCTTGTCTTTAGCCTTTAAACGTTGTAAATGCGTGCCCAGGAAGGGAAGACAGACAGATCCCCACCTTAGACCCCAAATAAATAGCATTCCTGGACAGACAGCAGACTGCGTGGTGGCTACCACCAGCCCGGCATTACGTGTCTGACAGCAGCTGCTTCCTCATTAGCGGCGAAAGATATTTAAAGAGCCGTAAAAGACAGCGAGGGCTGCCGGGGTCTGCTCGGGTGTCACCCCCAGGTGCGAGCCCGAGGGGAAGGCGAGGTGGGGGATCCGGCGGCGGGGCTGCTCCGCGAGCTCAGGCGCGTCCCCGCTTCACCGTCCGCCGTGCTCCCACCCTGCGGGGACCGTCGATCGCCCATTAGAGGGATGCAGCCCTGCCGCACGCCCCCCGCCCCGCCCCCCCCCCCCCCCCCCCCGGATCGGGCCCCTCCGTTCTCGTCTCCTGGCACGGGCGCTCGTTTAAGGCACGGGAGGACTCGCAGTTACAGGACTAGTTGTAATAGCTGAGCCACCTGCATTGGCTTGATTTTTTTTTTTTGCAAGATAGGGGGGCAGGACACTGCCTCTCTGCTCTGTTATTAAACCAAAAACCCAAATAAAGTGAAAATTGCTACTGTCGTGGTTTTGTTCCTTTTGTGTTTGTTTTTTAAAAGAAATTTAAAAAAATTCCGGTCAATAAAACATTCAGGAACGTTGCAAATTTAAACTAATACCTCCTTCCTCCATGGCTGCCCCTTTTGTTTACAGTCACAGGTGTTACCAGCACCCTGCCCGGCGCTGCCGGGGACAGGCGTCCGGCCGGGGTCCGTCTCCCAGACCGCCTCCCGGGCCGCCTCCGCCGCGGGAGCAACCGGCGCCAGGAATAGCTGGAAGCCCCCGCGGTGCCTGGTTGCGGCTCTAGTCGGCGGGAGAGGAGGCCGGCGGGGTGGCTGCGAGCATCCCTGGGGTAGGGAGATAGTTTGGGCAGCCTGACCGGGGAGTTGGGGGGGCGGGGGGGGGGGGGGTGGGGGGGGGGGGGGTGGGGGGGGGGGGGGGGGGGGGGGGGGGGGGGAGGAGGGGCGGGTCAGGCCAGGTAACTCGCATGAGCTCGCCTGATGGTGTTTTCTCCGAGCTTCGTCCCCGCACAGCTTGCACGGAAACTGGGGAAAAATATAAAATAAAAAAATTGCTCTGAGCACACACAGAGCCTTGTTTTGTTACTGTCCAGATTACCGTTATTATTTGGGGTACAAGGGGAGTTGTGTCCTTATTTCGGCCTCCCTGCCCTCCCCACCTCCAGATGCTGATTTCATTTCCACCATACAGTACACTTTGTCTAGAGAGCATTGTTCGGACAGCAACTCCCGATTCCTGATGACTACAAAATACGATTTATGTTTCCATCAGAGAGATAGAATATCCTGATGGCTTGAAAGTCGCAAGAAAATCTTATCTAATCAATCCCTTTCCAGTACACAACTGCACACACCACACCACAGCTAGTATAGGAGATAACACCTGCACTGATTGTACATAAAATAATATCGGCAGCATGAAATTAACAAGTCATTTTTATATGTTTCATCTCTTTCCAAAGAGCTACAATAATACAGTATGCACCTTTCCTAGCTTGATATCATAATCAACAGCATAATTTAAAAAAAAAAAAAAAATCTTAAGAGCATGCTTTTTTATAGATGCAACAAGAACACATATAGTAAAGAGCTTGTAACATCACAACCACCACAACAGCAAAAGCAGCCTCTGAGCCCAAGTATTCATCCGTATCGGAACTGCTTTTATTATCATTGTGAAATCATAATAAGAGAAATAATAAATAAGAGACATAATCATAATAGGAAGAAGTCAGAACACCTTGGGTTTGTTTTTTTCCCCTTCTCAAATAAAAAGGCAGATTTCCCGATGATCACTGAAATTATATGACAGCCATTGTTTGGAGGGCTTGCAAAGCAAAGGAAAAAAAAACATCATCATTGGTCCTAAAAACGAACTGTTCCCCTTTGCTCACTTGGCACAATAGAAATTAACTGTCTCTCAAGACACACCGCCTAGTGTTATTTATAGCCAGGGGCTGTGTTGGAAGATACCATTAAGCTTCTCACAGGCAGACAGACAGGGGAGTGGTTGAATGGGAGGAGGGGTTAGCCAGAGTAGAGGAAAAGCAATCCCCCCACCCCCAGCCTCCTTTCCCGCACACACACACATACACATACACATACACATACACACACCCCACCCCTAGTCTGGCTGGGAATTTGAACCGATCCAGCCTGTTTAAACTGAAAAGACACAGATCTTCAATGTAAAAAAAAAAAAAAAAAATCAGATCAGATTCAGAGAGACAGGGAGGAGGAGTGGTGTGAGTGTGTGTGAAAGAGGGAGAGGGGGAGAGAGGGAGAGAGGAAGGGAGAGAAAAACAGGAGGGGAAAAAAAGAAAGATTTTTCTCTTATATATAAAGATGGCCACGTTAGCAAATGGACAACCAGACAATACCAGCCTGAGTATCAATCACAGCAACCCCAGCACCAACGGGCATATGAACGGATTAAACCTTAGTCCCGGAAACCCATCCACCATCCAATGAAGGACCACGATGCCATTAAGCTCTTTATTGGGCAGATCCCCCGTAACCTGGATGAGAAAGACCTCAAACCGCTCTTCGAGGAGTTCGGGAAGATCTATGAACTGACGGTGCTGAAGGACAGGTTCACTGGCATGCACAAAGGTGAGTTACCTCCTGAAATTTCCCGGGAGTGATCGGAGAAGGCAGGCTCCCTCTTTCTCTCTGTGTCTCTCTCTTCCTTTCGATTTAATTTCAATTTAGTTGGCCCTGGGGCGGAGGCGGCAGGCTGAGGGGGCAGGGAAAGAGAAGAGAGAGAGGTGGGGAAGGGAGTCATCTCCATTTTGTTTATTTATTATATTTTTATTTCTTTTCCCCTGTTTTGGGTGGAGGTGGGGGGTGAGATGCAGCTACTGCGAAAGCCGGAGGCGCCCATGCTAGCGCAGGAGCGGGCGCAGGAGCGGGCGCCGGGCGGGCAGGCAGCTGTCCGTGAGCAGTGGTGCTGAAAGGAGGAAGAGGATTTTTTTATTTATCTTTGGGAGCCGCACATTTTCCACCCAGGGTGTGTGCGTCTGCGTGTCTGTCCGTGTGTTTGCTCAGAGCTGGGAAGCCCCTAATTTAAAACTATTGTGTATCTGGCACCGGCGCCTTTTCTTTCTTTTCTTTTCTTACTGCTGTTACAATTATTTGTAGTCTGCTCCAAAGCAGAGGCAAAGAAGAGTGAGTTGCACTGTGTGCGTGTATATATCATTTAGGGTTTGTTCAGTGTGGGAACAGGGATAAACAACAAAAATAAAGCTTATCTCTAGTGGAGCGGGGGGGAGGGGGTGTGTGTGTGCGTACAAAATCACAATGTGTGTGTCCGTTGGAGAGACCGAGCCAGGAGGGATGGGTGGCAGTTTAGTTCCAGAGGGGAGAAGTCGGGCATATCCAAGCACTACTTTAATGTGCCCAAAGTCCATCCTGGAAACTTTTTAGGTTTCCTTTAAAGGCAGTGGAGACATACTCCCCATGCAATGCCTTGCTCGCTCCATCTCTGCCTGCTCCTTTCCTGCTTAGCTTAAGCTAAGCTCCAGAGGTGCTTTTCACATTAGATGATGCAATGTTTTGGGGGTGGGGAGTGTCGCTGCGGTTTACACAATCCTCATGCCGGAACGGAGCAGACCCAGACGCCAATATGGTGTGCAGAAAGCTCCTTTATTAAGTGCGACAGAGTTATATTTATAGGCACAGAGTTTCCATACATGCACTGATCACGCGCTTCAAGGTTACAGTTAATTGGCTCGTTAGTGAAATTCACGTGCCTATTCTAACACTATAATTGGCTAGTTAGCTTCACTCTGAGTACATGTCCGTACCTGTCCATCCTTGTTTACAAATCTGACAGCAACAAGTCCTGCTGCTCCTTAAAGTCTCCCACAATTCCCCCTTTCTGTTTTGTGCTAGCAATAAAAAATCTATGGCTGCTCTATTTTGAAGCGTGGCATGTCTAATAGAATCGGTGTCTAATAATAATCCACTCAAAGCTCGTGAAGTAGCGTTACTCTGCTTGCTAACCAACATCCTAATTTAATTAATATCGCCAGGGCTTTGGCAGTAGCCACCCCGGGCATAAAAGAGTAGCGATTACTTTGCTACAACTCCAAACTTAGTCCGGTCATCACATTGGTTGCTATATGTATGTAAGCTTCGTGATGACCGTCATGACCTTCGGAGATTTAAAATCTAGATGTGTTTGGCGTAATTAAAGTGAATCGATCCAAACTACAGGGAATCAACCCACAGCATTGAAGGGGTGATAATTGAATAATCATCCAATGGGTGGCCTCCTAAACAGGTATAGAAGGGATTTTCTGGCGATGCTGTTGCAAGACAAAGGGAGTCTGACCCGTCATGTTTGCTAGCATTATCCAGACGTCGGTCTTTGGTTTGTGGTGGGATCCAGGCAGCACTGCTCACAGCATTTGGATCCATCCGATGATGACATGTACGGTCCGCACACATGGTGCTGGTGTCCACCGTGGTCTGCCTACCTGTGGAAACACAAGCATCGCCTCTTCCCCAAGTACTAAAGGAAATGGACCATCCCATTGTCTCGTTTCCAAATTTTTCACTTCACTAAAGCTTTTCTCTCCACTTGTCTGTGGCTTCCCTCCATGGACATAAAATGTTTAACAAATGGAGGTCCTGATTCATCCCAGCGATTTAGAAAACTGAGTACATATAAGGCTTTAGCCAGTCTTCATGAGGGTTTCATACTGTCCATTACTGCTCACCCCCTTTTTTTTTTTTGCGCGCTATCACCAGGCCGTGGCTGGTAACTTGTGTTATCACTAGCGATAAAGGCTCAGGACATATCTGTTAATACCAATTAAGGTAAATAACAATACACCCTGTTTGATGAATTAGGAGGGGGAAGAAGAAGAAAGTTACCTCAGCTCATATACATACCGACCCTAGGACAGCAAGTGATGTCCAAATCAACAGCGTTCCCAGCATAGGTTGTTTTTGGGATGAGGCATTCAGTAGGTACCACGGACCATTGGTGGGCGTCCCCACGGAGGCAACGTGGTCCTCTCTTGCCGTATAGCTACCTCGCCCCTGTGCTCAAACAGCACTACCTTTTAAAGCAGAGGGTTAAAGCCGCCCCTCACATAACGTGTGGCCAGTACGTATGCGTGGAGCGTCCCAAACTCCACCTGTCAATGACATAATCTGTAACTTCACGCATGCCCAATTTCACTACTGGGGTCACTGTTTGGTGGACTTTGAATTCATCTTTATCACAAACAGGGGTAAACAACAAGCAATACACAGGAAAATACCCCAGAGAGAGGATGCAATTAATAATAAATTGCGTGACCCGTGGTTAGTCTCAATTTCATCAGCAAACAGATTCCATGCAGTACTGACAGTCGGTTTTATTAAGTCCTGCAACACCTGGATTTGGTGATGAATCGATGTTGGTGTTTTCATGCCTGAGGGAGGACAGTCCAATCGTAAAAAGACAATCTTTCAAATCAATAACTGTCAAATGCCAATTTTTTTTAATTTTTTTTTTTTTTTTTGGGACAAGCTGTTGAGGATGGTGCAGCTTTTTTCCCGTTTTCAGGAGAGAGATAACGTGCTTTCCTGCATTTTCGGGACACAACTCACTGATACTGTCTGCTGTGCAGACTGAGGGTCACCACTAAATCTTGTGGGCCGCAGTGGGGCGCAGCAATGTCAGAAGCACTGACCCAAAACACCATCCACAGTTACTGCCATCCTGCAAGCGGGAAGAAAACATCACTTTTTTTTTTTTTTTTTTTTTTTTTTTTAACCACCTTAAGAGATCAAGGCCGCTCACTGCGCTGCACTGGAAAAACAGCCTACCAAGCACACAGAGACGTACCTCCCACAGGCAGCTGCAGTGGGGAGGCTCGTGATCTTCAATGGCAAGAGCAGGGGGGAAAAACCCAGCTGTACAAGCCGGAGGCGGGGCGAGGTGGGTGCACAAGCGTCGGCTGTCCTGCTTCAACTTCTCAAGCGCTTTTTGCACCACTGCATCTCTCCACATCCCACTCCAAAGCATATATTGAGTACTCGTCCACAATACTGAGCTGTCGTCTGACAGTCATGAGGACACAATACGTACATTTCAACATCGCTTTAAGTAAGCTCATCGCATGCGGGATTTGACCCCATAGTCTTTGGACCGTGCATCGGAGTTCTTCCACGATACCAAAGCTGATAGGCTCCCACCTCGGTCGCTGATTTGTTTCAGAGGTTACCGGGCATACGGCATACGGTAGGTCCTTTAAGAAGTCCAAATCACCCTCTTTTACTGCCTTTGCGAATGTTGAGCCATGCTTTGCGAGGGTCTGGCAGATACAGATCTGGCTCCTTTCCTGGGTCTGCTGGTCCGGGATCTAAAGGATCCTCCTCCTCATCATCATATACCGAAGATAAATCAGGGTATTCAGGTGGAGCCGAAGGCTCACAGGGCTGGAAGGGTCCGAGTCGGGGAGGGGCAAGGGATCTGTGGGTGCTGCTTTTTTCTTTTTTCCGCTGCTTTGTCTCCCTACATGAGCTTTCCATGTTTCAAACAGTGTGCCGCCACAGCCCCAGCGCGGCCTCCACTCCGCCGCCGCAGTTTTCCTTTCTGCTCTCACAGCTCTAACTACTTCCGTCATTAGTTTCCATGTAATTGCCAGCCCTTCTGTGTTTTTATCTCCGCGCGAGACTGCCTCCCACAACAGTTTGCCCACTTTGTCCCACACGGTGGGATCGAAGAGCCTTTGCTGTTTCTGCTGGCAAGGCCCTTGCGTCCGGAGCCACTGTAACGGCGCCGGACGGCATGTTCTTCGTATTTAATCCCTCTCTTAGAGAGGATATGCAGCAGGAGTTTGGCTATCGCCGCTCTTCTGGAGTCGATGAAGCCTGCCCCATACCGCGCCTCAGGTGCTCACCTTTTTTAAGGTCCCTGCGGATATCCCCAGCGCCGCTTCGTGTCGGTCGCTGATCCTCAGCACCGCTTTGTGTCGGTTGCTGATCCTTTGTGCCGATGCATCAGCTCCCATGACTGCTTTAAATGCGGACGTCCTCCTGCCTCTCTTGGGCAGCCTGAGGCCATTCACTTAATGGCTACCTCAGAAGCAGTCCTCTTCCCCCGGCCTTCTCACAGCGCGTATCGATCCTTACCGGATCCGTGGGACAGCTGTCGTCTTCTGCTCACCGCAGCTTTTTGAATCCTCGTAGAGATGATCCCGACGAGCCCCCAGTTGTCGCTGCGGTTTACACAATCCTCATGCCGGAACGGAGCAGACCCAGACGCCAATATGGTGTGCAGAAAGCTCCCTTTATCAAGTGCGACAGAGTTATATTTATAGGCACAGAGTTTTCCGTACATGCACTGATCACGCGCTTCAAGGTTACAGTTAATTGGCTCGTTAGTGAAATTCATGTGCCTATTCTAACACTATAATTGGCTAGTTAGCTTCACTCTGAGTACATGTCCGGTACTTGTCCGTTCATGTCCATCCTTGTTTACAAATCTGACAGCAACAAGTCCTGCCTGCCTCCTTAAGTCTCCCACAGGGAGGGTGTGTGTAGTAGGGGAGAGATGCTTGGATCCTTGGGTAGGAAAGTAGGACTCCAGGGAGGAAGTTGAAGATAATTTGCATGGTAGCCCTGCTTAGGAGCAGGAGAACCATGAGTGAGGCGAGCCACTTATTAACTCAGGTTCTGTATATGTGTATGTTTATTTAGTTAGATATGTAGTTAGTAAAGAAAAGCTTGATGGACTTCTGGCAGGGAGAGTCACTGGTAATGGCAATTACGGGCTTCCCCAGCTTTACAGATGCTTTGGCGAGTTGTAAATCTTCAACTTAATGACATGTTTAGCAGGCATCTCTTCCCCCTTCCCCTGCTCTCCTCTCTTCCACCCTCAGGAAATGCAAATGAATATATACCCTGACAGTGAAAAGTAGCACTTTCTCACATGCTAGAGAAAATGTTCAGGGCTCAGGGACCGGAGACTCAGTCCAAGTGTCAAGAGTTAGAGCTGGGCTGGCTCCAGACAAATGACAGACACCTCTCCTCTTATCCCGTCCCCCCTTTCCCCCCCCTTTCCCAAAGAGGGGAAAGAGAAAAGGAGCCAAGGGAGAGAGACTGAGGATTAGAAAAGAAATCTAAAACTGCTTCAATGAGAATATTAATATAAAATGAAATCTATACAAATATAGACAATACCAATACTGAACCCCAAGACCCCTGATGGCAACCCGGCACCATCACCACTGATGCTGTGGGCAGGCACTGGGGAAGGCCCCAGGCTGGGCTCAGCAGCAGACGGGAACTGGATGCAGGAGCTGGATTCCAGAACTGGATTCAGGGATGCACGGCCTGGGATTGAAGGCAGAATGAACAGAGTCCTCTCAGATGTCGGCCCATTGAAGAAGAGAGTGAGAGGGGGCAAGATCCTCATCTTTATACTGAATATGATGTATATGGGATGGACACATGGTTGGTCAGTTTAGGGTCACCTGTCCTGTCCCGCTCCTCCCCACAGGTGAGGCCTCTCACTTACTGCACCCCCACCGTGGGACACAGGATTTAGCAGTGACCTTGGTCTGCACGAGCAGAAAGTATAAGCAAGAGCCTTTCTGCATCCCAGTCCCTGGTAGCGACCTGTAAACATCAAGCGTTATCACTCTAGGGAGCAGACACTGTCTGCAACAATATGCCGTTAACTTCAGCAAGTGCAGTCCTGAGAAGAGACTGAGCTGGAAAGTAAAATCTCTGAACAGAATGAGTTCTGTTCTAACTCAAACCAGGGACACCAAGTTATAGGATATTTCTACCTTCCTTTCTTGCTGATGCACTCCAAACACCCTTCTTATATTTACAATGATCAGTATAGCCCCTTTCAAACCTTGCTTTCTTTTCAGACTAGCTTCCTAGAAGCCACATCAAGGTCTGATGGGCATCATTTAAACATGACATCTATACTATAATAATTATTAATATAACAATAAAAATAATAGTAAGAAGCACAGGAAAGGAAAGGTCTTGAGAGGTTTCATCTAATAGATGAGGCATAGTGGAGAGTAGGCCACTGAGCTCATGTGTGCATGTATGTGTTTTTGCAAAAATTATCTAAGGTTTCTGTAAAATAAAAATATAGTAAAAGCTACACTGAAGAGAATCAGTCAACATAGTGTAGAGGAAATCTTTGAGCTAACACCTGGATAAGCATTTTTGTGGTGGGGGAAGGTTGTTTTGATTTGTTGATGAGATTTTATTCTTTTGTTATGTTCTATCTTAAACCTGTAATTAATCAATCTATGTGCTAACTTTAATTTCTATTTCACAGATGTGAATTCTTCCTCTTTCAGTTCAGTTTTCTTTTACTGTATGCCTGTATTCACACAGACAAACTCAGGAAGGGGAGAGGGAGGGAGAGAGAGAATGGGATCATTTATCTTGTTTGGATGTGTTTAACTCATATTCCTGAATTACGCAAGATACTATCTTAATTTCCCTTCACTTCATTTCTGTTCTAAAGCTGCAACCTAGGAAAAAAGCCAGGTGGGAAATCTTGTCACCTCATCAAACCAAATTGCATGAGTTCATCTTGAATGAAACAGTCATTTTAACATCCTAGAAGTTTTGGACTTTGGAAAGAGAAATGATGATGATGATGATTATTTCACAGGCTAGGGTTTGAATGAAGCTTCAATCGATGCTGAGTTGGCAGCGTTTCAGAGATCAGTTTTATTTAGTACATCCAAGAAGAGTTTGAACTCCTTTCTAGCAATACCACTGATTTATTAGCTAATCTTGATAAAAATGTGCTTCTGGCTACCTGGAAAAAATTTACTTTCTTGCCAGCAGTGATTAATTACTCAAAAAGCATGATGAGGCTTTGAAGGATGAGGATTGTGTTTGGCTTTTTTTTTTTTCCCCCTTCTCTAAATACAGTCATGTGAAGCATAGTATTCACTCAGATCTCCTTATTCTGGCTTTGCTTTGAAGAACTGCATAAAAATAGTCCAACTTGGCTCTCAGGGGTAGGATGGCAATATGAAACCCCAAGATGCTTTCCATAAGTGATGCATAATGCTTATACATTAATTGATCCATCACTCTCAGTTGATTTCATTCCTAATCCAGGGGATAAGGCTGTGGCAGTGGCATACCCTGAAGGGTTGTGGGCTGTAGTTTATTTAAGAGTACGAAGAGCAAACCTTGGGTGTGAAGGGGGAGAAGGTGGGTTTGTGTTGGGAGGAGGAAAGAGACAGGAATTAGCTTAAAGTAAAACAGCAGAGTAATTTCAGGTGTAAATCCATTGAAAGGAGAGCACAGTATGTGTATTATCAAAAATATTATGAAGAGATTCTATTGTGGTGCTCCTGTATAGCAGGAGGAAATTGAATATTAAGAACCTGAAGATAAAGTACATGACTATGTCCCCCTCCCAAAAAACTATCACAAAAGGAGAGCAAAGTCCCAAGTTCTCTCACCAGCATCCCTGACTGATACCAGGCCAGATACCAGGGAAGAGACAAGGGATTATGATTCTCTTGCAGACACGCAAAAAGAGAAAAGGGTACAGGGGAAGCAGCATGTGAGGGAAGGCAAAAAAGGCTTGCCCAAGAAAACAAGCTTTCATGGCATGAGCATAGCTGCCGCACATTTCCCCTGTCCTTGCTTCTCTCCACACAGGGCAGGAACAGGTTCCTGCTGTGGTATTTTACTCTAGGGTTTGGAAGAGGCTGTGTGCTGAGATCCATGGGTAGAAATCTACCAGGGCTGAGCAGACCACCTACATGCTCACACACATAGGCACACACACAGTCTCATGGACTTAACTAATCACACTTGAACAATTTAGCAAGCCATTCATTCATAACTTCCCCACTTCTTATCTAGCAGTGGAGTATGCTTAAAGGCTGAGTTACTGGGAGACATAAAGGTTAGTGCTCTCAGGACAGCTACATTATAATGCATTGTCTTTGAAGTCATTAAGACCAAATTAAGTGGTATTTAGTATAATATTTACGATATGATGTAATCTAAATATAGGATTGTCCCCATAGGTTTAAACAGCCTTTTCTATCAAAGTTTATTTGTACCCAAGGCCTGGAATGTGTTTTAATTTAAAACACACAGGTCTCCATAATACTCTGTTTAGGAAATCAGAAGGAATCAGCATTCCACACTTAACTGAGATTTATTGAAACACATGCAGGTGAGTGCACTTAAAGAGTGGAGATAGTGTGCAGTGGGAAAGCAAAGAGTCTTTCATAGATCTGAGAGCTACAACATTCTTTCAACCCTTATTTGGGGGGGGGGGGGGGGAAGCACAACCCCCCCCCCAGACTTCCTTGAAATCCCCCATTGCAGTCCTGTGGTTAGGATGGCATCCCTATCTGACCCAAACCTCACTCGATAAGCATTCAATGCAGCTAGAAAAATGCAGTATGAAAAGAATAGTTTAGGGTTTTTTCTGCTTTACCTTCTCAAAAGTATAAATAATTTTGATATTTAAGACACCTCGTGGGTAGGTAAACAAGGCTTCCATTCGTTATATTCTATTCTGTTTGATTACAAAGATAGATGATAGAAAAAATAAAACCTTGTTAAGTCTAAGGATGTTTTTGAAGGTTTTGGATATCTCAGAAATTCAAAGGTACAATGAAAATGAGCATTCAGTTAAGGTGATATATCTGTATATATGTATAAATGTATATAATTGTGTGTATATACATATAGAAAAAAGAGATGTATACACATTTGTGCATATAGCCTTTGGGAAATGGAAAGTTAGTTGAAAAGAATCACAATGCAATACTGAATAAACTCCTCCATAATTGAAACATAAGGCTTGCCTGGCTGAAAGCAACATGTACAGCATTTAGTGTGGTAGTAAACCAAACAAGTTTTAGGGAGGTAAATGCACAAATAAACTGGAATAAAACAGAAGAGGCTTTATGCCTTAGGTGTAAAGAACAACCCCTTAAAACAATCAAAATTCAATTGGATAGCTTGATGGAAGAGAGGAAAAAAGCAACCTCCTGTATATTATGATCTGTACAGATGAGCATATATGTGTTTTGATAATGTCAAACAGATAGCCCAGATTGATTCATACATTAGAAGGCTACATGTTAACTCTTTTTTCAGGGGTCTAGACATAGATTACGGTTTCTAAAAGCAGCTGCAGACAGTTATGATGATATTGTTACAGTTGTGTCAGCATTTCCAATACTAACTCCAGTTTTCTGTGATCTCTTGCTTGGCTGTTAAGTTTTGCACTGAAAACTGTTTTACAGCTAGCCCCACTACCATATCAACTAATCATTCTTACAAGAATGGATTTGTTTTAAAGTTACATAATGTGGAGGAAAGAAAGAAATTAAAGTTTGTGTTTTTAGAGCTTTTGTTTCTTCTCTTACCTTTCTCGAGGTTAAACTTATATTTCCTACACATTTATGGATTATGATTGTTTTTTGTCCCTCTATCTACATATACTGGTGCCTTTGGGCATTTTGGGGAAGGAAAAAAAGGTACTTTTTTTTTCTTAAAAAAAAAGTAGCGAAAACCAAATTTCATACTATTTATTCAGTCAAAACAAGGTTTTAATTAAAGGGTGAATCAGGAACTATCTAATTTCTGAAGTATAACAACAGAAACAGGGGACAGATTGTTTTTATAATTTTTTCCCCTATATTCAGCCAGAAGAGACTGGGTATGTCAGCACTGAAATAGGGGGAAAAACTGAGGATCCTTGTCACCTTGGATGAAAAGCGTGGTTCATTTGGTCCTGTATCCTGCATCAGCCAGTAGCCAGCACCACAGACAGGGCTTTCTTTAGCAGAGGATTCAAATTGCATAGTATAATAAAAGTCAGGCAGCTGATGGAATAGTCTTTTGAAGGAAGTTGTCAGAGAATATCTGGAAATTTTTGCCTGGGTAAAGAGTGAGTGAGATTGCGGAAAGTGTCTTGTTCTCAACTGAAAGGGGGATTGCACCTGTCAAGGAGGGCAGGCAGGGGACTCTGTATAGTGGTAAAGAGCAAGGGGCAGAAGGGGCTGGGTGATTGTTGCAAAAAGGGGGAAATAAATCTGGTCTTATAAGGCTGACACCAAATATGCAAAACAAGCAAATCAGGGGCACGAATAACAACGGTTTATTTACAATGCAACACATACAATTTCTTTTGGATTGCCGTTGATAAATTAAGGAACTGCAGGGTAGCTATAGCTTAGTTACCAGAGAAACAGCCAAACACTATAGGTCCGACATCGAAGAAGCTACAACCCGTCCATTGTAGGACCAGCCGCTTGGTAAAAACAAGCCTGTCAGATGCCCGAATAGTGCAATAGAAACAAGTACAATTGTGATTACAACACACACAAAATGCACCTGGGGAGAAGTAATGTCACTCAGGCATAGCTGAGGTAAAGAATCTTATTCACAAGGCATCCCTGTGTAGGGAGGTGGAGAGGGAGCACATCCATCAATCCATCAGTATGGTTCCAAATCATCTCCTGTCCCATTTTAGGGCCAATATTGGGGCAATATTTATACCCAGTTTTTCACATTACATCATTGGGGTAGAGGTGTGTGTGAGTGGGACTGTAGACAAGTTTATCTCTTATGTTAATTACACAAAGTCCATCAATTTACACCTGCATGGGTGGAGGTAACAGCTCGTTTTGTCCAGGGCAGAAAAATGGAAGAATGGGACCACCAAGTGTGACCCTGTTTCACACTCCTCTGGGCATCCAGATAACACCTAACACCAGATATGGATCTAGTGATTGTTGTAGTTCCAATTGCTACATCGCCCAGCGCTTAATTTTATCGACAAAGAGCTTGCAGGCATCCAGCTGCATGGTGTACTTCTGATGTGACTTGGACTTTGTGCTGGGACTGTGTCCTCTCTACAGTGACCAAGGGGGGTCTCTCCTAGCCTTAAGAGCTGGAAATATGCAGACAGATTTTTCAGCAAGATGTCAGAGGGTTTTTTTATCCTGCATACCCTGCATGGATGCATATCAGCCTCACTGACCTGGCAGACCATAAGGACTAAAGGAGCTGTTACCATCCCTCCCGTCAATCAAGTGTGAACTGAGGCAGGTTTATGCAACAGGCAGTAATGGTTTCAAGGGAGAAAAAGCCCAAAGACTCATGTAGGTGTTTGCTATAGCCTTAAAATAACATTCCATAAAAGCAGGACACTGCAGAGCTCAACATGATCTGTCCATCAAGTGCTGTCTAGTTTCTGCCCTCTAAGAGTTTGCACTAATCAGGTGAGGTGTTAAGTGAGCTGTTGAATCCTGGTCTTAACAAATAGGCAGGTGTTTCATTAATCCCAGCATCATCTTTACTTAGGGAGCGAAGGCCTGTTTGCCTGCTTGCTGGGCAGAAGTCAGTGAGATTTTTGCCATCACTTTGGTGGGTTCACGTTTGGAAATTCTAGTGCAGGCTTGCACTTACTCAGTGTTTCACATTCCCTTTAAAATTCTGGATTGTGGATTTACATATCAAACCACAACACTTGCAGTTAATGCTACTGGCTTCTGAGCTTGCTGGCTTGTCCCTTAGCTTTCCTTCTGTAAGTGAAACTAAAATTAAAACAAAGCTGAGTGACAAAAGCCCTACCTCTGTCACATTTCTCACTCACTTAACTGCTCCACTGATGCCTGTATGACTGTTGCTGGGGTTTGTCATGGTGGACTGACCCATATTAAAATCTGCAGCAGAAAAAGGGAAAAATAATAACCATGGTGAGTTAAAGTTATAGCTTTTCTTCCACTGTCACCTCACTGACTGAGCTGGGGTATATATTATAGGGGGCTCCTTCTCTCTGTAACTCCTTGAGATGCATCGTCGCATTCTGGGGATCACAGGATCTATTGAATCACTTTGTGCTGCATCACTTGGTGTGGGCTGGAGTCAGGATGTCACCACAGATATTGCATTTGTTTCCTTTTGTCACTGTGAGCCACAGCCTGAATGCACACACAGGTGAATGTGGCTTTTAATGTGGTGCATTCATTATATCCAACTGACATCCCCTCGAAGGAAGAGAGGGCTTATTATTGTCGCTCCTTAAAATAAAGATGGATGAGAGCTCCAAACCTCTCAAAGTGCCTGACTATACATAGTAGCTAAAAAGAAATCATATACAGCCATCTATTCCATGTAAATTAATGGCAAGACATATAGATATTGTGTTAAGTTTGTCAAGCAGAAGCAGCCAAAAATATTGATCAAGGCAAGGGGGAAAAATTGATAATGAACTGGACTCCAAGAAGACTTTAATTGACAATGACTTCTGTGAACCAGCTTTGGACAGTATATATAAACTGACCATGATGTAACTGTATTGCAATGCACTCTCCTTTAATTAATTGTCACCTTTGTTAAGACTAGCTACAGATCAAAGGTTTAAAGATACTTAACAGGTTCTTAGTAACAAACCCTTCAGATACATTAGAAATATCCACAGCTCAGCCAATGAGGCATGCAAATTTCGATCTACCTCACCCTTATCTGTTTATTTCTCCCTCCTTTGTTGAACATGGACAATCATTGCTTAACATTAGTTATTTCGTATATGGCTTTGTTGGCAATGTTGATACCTCCAGGGATATATAGTTGCCAGTGACAGGGGCCTTTGCTGTTAGGTCTCTCTAAGTATTTTGCCATCAGAAAGTTGCTTACGGTTTGATAGACCAAGGTGCAGACAGTTTGTAATGCAGGCTATTCTTTCCCCTTTATGTGGTTAAGGTCTGTAATTTCCTTATTTAAATCTGGAAAACATAAAAAAACATAGTTTGCATAAAAGGTGCATCCAAGAATGAACTTTTATGTGAAAAGTGCATATGCAAAGAGATAGAAGTGTGCCTGCCACGTTTGTATATCACACACGCATGCAACCATTATGTGTGCATATTAATGAAAACATACATTCAGTACAGACAGGCTGATATAGGTCTCTAAATAATTCCTTTCTAAAAGATAGTACAGACATCATACCCTTGTGTGAAAGTGGCAGGTGACTTAACAGGATATTCCTGGAATTATACGCAGAGTTTAATATGATACATAGCTGTTTGTTCATTATACTAATTTAATGATACAGTCACACTTAATTAATCCATCTCTGTTTTATTTGTACATTGTGTCTGAGTCTCCAAAATATTTTAGAGGCAACCCGGCTGACTTCCCAGTGCTCTGGGGCAGATAACTCTGTACATGAAGCTTCTTCAAACAGTATAAAAATGGAGCTTTGCAGGCAGTTGGTCTGATGAGTTCTGACTGCATATTTGGCCTGTTTCTAATTCAAATGCCTGTGTATATAATACACGGAGACTGTATATGCATGCATGTATTAAAAGGGCAGACTTACACTTGCACATAGTTCCTCTCCTTTTTATTTCATAAGGATAGATTCGCATCACATCATATGCATCACTCACTGCAAATACACACAAATATCTTTGTTGAATTGAGTAGCTTCTTGCAGGTAGATGTATAAAGCAGCATCAGCCTAATAATATCCCTAGCCCTATAAAACAGTGCTTCCTTCCTGGGATCCAGAGGGATGAATGTTGTCAGAAGATCAAAAGATGTATCACAGTGTGCTTGTAGAAATCTCCTGATTATGTTTCCTCTCTATAATGCTCTAATTCACTATTTGATCAATTGTAAAAGGGCCAATGCTTCAGGAGGGAAAAAAAGAGTATTAGGTTACTAGATGCTTGAGGGTGAGTGAAAATCACACCTAAAATTATACGTAGCAATACAGTAATGAGCTTATCAATACTTCTTTAAGGAATCTGACAGCCCTATAGGAGAGATTCAGTTCTGTGAGCAAAGGTCACAATATAGATATTGCTTATTAAGACTATCGATAGCCTGGTTGACCAATCTAACCAGAGACTCTATAATGCACCTGCTGTTAACAGGCAGGGAGGAGAACTATGAAGAATTTACAGAATTGCCCACATGTAATATTAATAATATTTATTGATTCTAATAATATAATAAGGTAAAGATGCACTTCTTTGAAACGGTGCATGAGAGAGAGGCGGGGGGGTGGGGTGAGGAGAGGGAGATACCTTTGCTGAGTAGATTGAACTGACTTGCACCTCTTTGAAAGCTAACCCAGTTAACTCAGTTTTCTTGCCTCTTACAGGCAGGGCTCTGTTTATTGCCCATTATTTCACCTGACCCAGACAGAAATGGAATACCTCTTTCTCTAGGATCAGTTCTTTGCCTGGCAGCTGCAGAGAAGCCAGGGGCCTGAGAAACTCAGAGCAGCCAGGACCATTTTGATCAACCAGTTTAGCCCCCATCAGAACAAGATTAATCCCAGGGAGCTCTTTTTCAACACAGCAATACAATTAAAGTGCTTGATTTATTTTATTTTTTCACACCTTTAGCAGCATTTAAGAAATGGGGGAAAAAAGAGGGTGGAAATAATGTATATTCTATGATATGCATAATCTACAATTGATGGGAAAGGACTTTGCAGAGCAGCTATGGACCTGCTCCAAAGCCTGCTGAAGTCTTCAGGGAAACTCTACCTTTCCTGCAGCGATGTTTGGATTGGGCCCTAAATTACAGGCGGTTCTGCAAGATACCGCTTATTGAGGCAGGAATGACTGATAATATGCGATGTGGCTGCCTTAAGGTTGTTACTCATCTAAATCCAGATACACAGACCTGCTCGCTTCTCAATTTCCTAACTACTTTCTCTTCAGCAATAGGCTGCTTTATCTAGGTATGCTAGTTCACTCCTTCCGCTATATCATTCAGCTTGAAGTGTCTTGTTCCAGTTTCTGTATGGTAGTTTCAAGATGTTTTGCATTTCATTATGCCTTCTCTCAGTTTACAGGGCAAGTGTTTTTCTTTTGTGAGCATTTAATTGCTTTTAAAAGCAATTTATTTGATCTTATTCCATCTTCAATAATACATGGATGAGGATGCAATTTTTCACCCTCTTTTATAAAGATATATTGTTATTCAGTTATGCTCTTCTGTGAGTTTTGTTCTGTTTTGTACATTTGGAGGGAGTCTGGTAATTTTTTTTACTTTGTTTTCTTCCTATCTTTTTTGGGGGGGATTATGGATTTAGAGTTTTTTCTTTTAAGAAAAAGAAATGTCATTTAAGATACTGGCAATAAATGAGAAAAGTAGGTGTGAAAATGAAGAATGGGCAAGACAACCAACAAAAATCTTTTGGCAAAGCCTTTAAAAGCATACCATTGCTGCATGTTTATTTGCAAGACTCTGGATCCAGCCAACTTTGATACCAAAGAAAAGAGTATCTTCCAAACGATTTAACTCCAAGTTTAGTAATTGACAGAGAAGGGGAAAAAAAGGCAAGCCAACCCATAGGAACACTGGAAGGAAATGCACGTAAAGATCTTGCGGGAGATAAGGGTTATAGAGTGGTGCTAGGTTTTACATTCTACTATTGGGTTAGTAAAAGTTAACACCAAATTAAACAAATACATAAACAAGAAAAGCAAACATTGACATTCCTTCCAGATTATTTGCTAGGGGCTAATGCATCTCAGAGCTGCCCTTTTAAAATTGTTGCCTTTGCCTGCAGCTTCATTCAATAGAAGGGCACTATCTGGTGGGTGAGGGCAGGCGGTGAGGACCTGCTTAAAGTAGGATTAGAACCCGGGTTCTAATCACAGCATGGATAATTGCCAACACTCTCTGATGGAGTCAATTAAGCTCAGTGCCTTCAGGCCTGATCTGAAACCTCTTGAATCAAGGAAAAGATTCTCATTGGTTCCAGTGAACTGTTGATCTTTCATTTCCCCATCTGCAAAATTAGGCCAGTTGGATTTTTTAAAATTATTTTTATTTTTTTAAGAGGGAGAAGTTAATGGCATAAATTTGACATTTATTCTTTCTCAATAAAGGTTTTGGTGTATCACTGATGATAAATGTGTTACATCAGAGCCCCTTTCAGTGCAGATCAGGAAAACATGCTTTCAAAAAATGCAGTGGGGAGGTGGAAAATGAGCTTTGCTCATTTCACTTGTAAATACATATTTGTCCCTGCTTTGCCAAGAAATGGTCAATGGTAATTTTCCCAGTTTTCTTCATGTGAGTAGGATTCAGCCTTTGTAATTTCTCTGTCTACAGGAATATCATCATTCACTGATTCAGGATCTTGATTTGGTTTTTTTCTTCTTTTAGCGAATCACATATGTACTCTTCATTGTTATGACAACTGAGGGAGCTGCAAAGCTCAAGGATTTGATGAAGGGCTTCATCCCACCTTTCTTCTCTAAGGGCCTGATACAGACCTATTGTTTGCAATACAATTTGAATCAAGCCAAAGGTTTCTGCCTTCACCAGGTCAGTAAAAAGAGCAAGTTCCCTCTAGACAAGTGTACTCTTGCCCTCAGTATGGGCAGATGTAATTGGCAGTCATCATCCATTTGCTGAGGACTGACCCAACACTCTCTGAAGTCAATAGTTAGACTCTGACCCAGCCTCACAAACAACATACAGACACCATGTGAAACCTTAAGCAGGGATGTGAATGCCCCTGACTTTGGCAGAGCAAGGTGTCACGAAAAGAGGCCAGGAAGATAAATAGAGCTAATTATTAAAATTCCTGGACTAAAAAGGGGGGCCACCTTGAGCCCTTTACAATTTGATCAGCCTGCTAGTTTCCCAAGAAAGACGAGATCCTTATGCCCAACCTGTCTACCACACTTCAGTTAAGAAGGGGAACCTCCTCGGGTTCTTTACAACTTGGCCAGCCCACCAGGCACGCTGGCAGCATCACTGAAACCAAAGTCCCTCTTGGTAGCCCACAAGATCAGAGGATATTCGCCTAACCTATTCAGGGACCCTCATGAGCAGCGACACTGAGACAAATCCCTTCATCATCATCATGGCTTGGCTTCGCGGACGAAGATTTGGGAAGGGCTTTAAACGTGAGTACACCCTTCAAGCCTGCGCGGTGGATTTTTTAGGTGAGGCGCAGCGTGCATGAGACTGGCCCCACCTTTTACACCTGAGGTTCATCTGCCAGGGCCTAGCGAGCTTGGACGGTGACAGCGAAGTCCTCAGGTCGTAGGTTTGGTTAGAGTATCCTTCTCTTAGATGGATGGCCTTACAGGGCTAAACGAGCTCCATCTGCCCAGGTTTGGAGTTAGAGTTGTCCTTCTCCTAGGATGGTTGCCCGAAGGCTAGTGAGCCCATCCTGCCCATGGACACACTTTGTCTGACCCTTCAGTTGAGACCTGTCTGGCTTGGGAGACCCTACCGGAGGCATATGCCACCACCAGCATAGCTCTCAACTTCACAAGGGCACGCAAGCTCTTTCCCCACGGCAAGGGGGTGCCTGTGAAAGAGACAAATCCCTTCAGTATTGAATCAACAATAACAATTTATTGTGTAGATTTGTGACAAAATGCAGGTTCCAATGATACCGGTGATAGGGCATTGACTGCGAAGAGGGATTTAAAGTGATAACCTAGACATAAAACAAACCTAAACATACAGACAAACCTAAACACTAATGATTATTAATAGCTAGCCTGATGTTAGTATTTGAGTGCACATAACACAGAGCTCTTACCCAATAGGCATCCCGGGGGGGGAGAGAGAAGATAGGTTTAGGTTCAGCCCATTGACTGATCCCAAAGTTTCGATGGTGGTCTTCTGTTCCCCAAATCCCCTGTTAATTCACCACTTTTTATATTGTTTCTATACTTTTAGGTGGAGCTTGAGTGACTCTAGTCATACATTCCTTTTGTTTTGATTGGATCAAAAATCTCTCGCTTCACATTTAAAGGTCCAGGGGATAAAATATAGAGCGCATGCCCACTGGGGAGTGGTCGTACCTTGGAGGCGGGTAGCCTTTGGGATGGAGGTGTGTTTTGGTATTATAATGACATTATAATGAGCAAAGTTCACCTAGAGGACACCATTTCACCATCGTTGCTGGCACAGCAGTTGGGATCCATCTTCTTTGACAGCAGCTATGCGGTTAATTGTAGCAGCCCATCGTTATCCTGATAACGGAGAAGGGCTGCACCACCTTCATGTTACCCCATTCTCCATTTCAGAGATACAATACATTCTGCCCGGCCAGGGTGGGCCTTATCCATGGCAACTGCGTTTCACTCCAAGGAGCTGCACTTTGTGTTAGATGTGAGCAAAATCTGGGGGACAGTGTTTCCCTCAACCCCCCCATTATCCATTGTTTTCCCACATAACGTTGTCCAGTTTTCACTGCTGCTACCCAAGAAGTAGATTATTGTGGGGAATAAACAAGATTCCAGTGACCTTGAGTATCCAGCCACATCAAAATTAATTTAGAGACCTTTTCATTTAAAAGGGGTGTTTCAGGTGATGTCCTAAAGCAAAGATCTGACAAACAAATGAATCAGGCTCCCTGTTTTTTTTTATTATTTCATTTGCAATTTTAGTTCATCAATAGCAATGTATGTGTGTGCGGGGGTTATGTTTCCATCCCATCTGTGCTTATGTCTTTTATGAAATATATGGAGGAGCTGGCATGTGCATGTGTGTATGTGTGTGTATGTAGAGTTGATTATCTAACCCCTAGTCTATTTGAAATCATCACATTGCACTCAAGTCAATGATATTCTGTCAAAGGTGGAGAGTAAGCATGCATGCAGTGTGAATATGAGAACATGATGCTGTTTGATTGCCTGAAATCCAACTAAGTCTCAGTTTCAAAGGCCCAGGGGTAGCAGGGAAAGTATTTGTTTAATTATTTATGTATTTACTCAGCTTTACTGACAGTATTTGAAGATGGGGAAAAAAAATTGAAGAAGGAATGTTGGGTTCTTGTTTGGAGGGGAACATGTGTTGTATTAGCCTCAATCTGTTCTCCCATATAGCAGCTGTTTTGTGTTGTTAAATGATCATTTGTTACTGACTGACTCATTGAAAAAGGCCAGAGAGGTCATGGTAGAATTAGATTTTATGAGTTTATTCATAAAAGGAGTTGCACAATAGGTGCGTCATTCCCCTGTCTTCTTCCCTAGGCTGATCCAGGGACAGGAATTCTGGCAGCAGCTTCTTAATCCACTAGTGAGCCCAGTGACCCTGCTCCATGCTACCAGGCAAAAGACATCAGTCTGATTGCTGGGTGAGCAGCTCGCTCCCCAGGCTCAGTTCTCCATCCCTGGCCCCTGCATTTGCTTTCCAAGTGCTGTGTCTGGGCTCTTGCTGGCTGGGTTTGCATCCAAGACCAGCTCCTCATCCTCCCTTCCCATGCTTCCTCCCCTGGTTGCAGAGGCAAGCGGGGGTGCATGGACCACAAGCTCAGACATCTCCCCAGGGTCAGGTTCCTTCCCCAGGTGCTGCTCCAGGCTTACTGACTGTTTCCCACAATGTCCTTCTCAGCCTACCTGTCCCCATGAGTCATTCATTTTCCATAGCCAACCTCTGCCGCTACAGACCTGTTTCCCTGGCTCTTGCCATCACTGTTCACACTCCTCTTTTCTCAGTTCAGCTCTGCACCGATGTTTTACCCTCATGCTGTTGCTGGCTGTCACCCCTGTAGAGAGCATTTCACCAGTTCATGTCACAAGTCACCACTCTGATTCTTTCAGACCACATTAAATAGCTCTCCTCTCCTTTCTCAGCTCTTCCCTGAACAGGGTTTGGGAAAAGGGAGCCATACTGATCAAGCATTTTCAAAAAGAAAAAAGCCATGGGTAGTAGCAGAAAGACCCACACCCACAAAGTATACACACACACATATACACAAACATACATATTTCTGTATGTAAACTACTGAGAGAGTAGACAGAAAAGGTGGGGTTTTTTTTCTTTTGAGGTTCAAAGCTTGATGTCTGTCGGAGAACGATAATGACGGACTGCACGCACTTTATGAAAGTGATAACGCAGACCTTTATTTAGTGCCACAGCAAGCCTTATATACCCTCTGTCTCTCAAGCAGTGATTTTCCACTAAAGCAGTAACTTCCCATTATCTTATCAGTTCAGCCTCTACTCCCTGTATTTCCCAGCGCTTGCCTGCTATTTTTTAACTGGCGGTTTTCTTTCTCCCGTGTCTTCTGCAGCTGCTCACTGATCCCACGGCTTCTTGCTTACCAAAGCGATTATGTCTTGATTTTCTGTCGATGATCGATCGCCAGCTGTTCCCACATCTCCCCCTTCTTTGTTTAGAACCAACACTGCTTTGAGTGATCTGTCCACTAGTTTCTGCACACGTTGCATAAAACACGGTATACGAATAAGAATATATAAAATATCCCAACATATGCTAAGGCTGTTTTAATTATTGACTTAATCCACCCTGTCAATCCCTAATTATTTAATAGATGTTCAAGCCAACTTCACCCAGCTCTTCTGCCGAGTCACTCTGCCTTGTCTTCAGCCACCGTTCATCATGTCCGTACTTGTCCGTTCATGTCCATCCTTGTTTACAAACCTGACAGCAACAAGTCCTGCTGCTCCTTAAAATCTCCCACAAATGTCCTCTTTCAAAGATAAAAAAAATAAAACAGTGCAGTTAAGTTTATAATTTCACCAAGGCAATTGCACTTTTTTCTTAACTTTTCTTGTTTCATTAAATCAGCAGCAGATTTCTCACATCTGAACAAAAATACTGCATACATTTTCCTTTGAATTCTTAAAATTGTGATTTTATTCTTAACTATTCCTGGCAGCCCCTTCTGGGACTACAGTTCAGCTTCTTGCAAAAATATTTTCCCCTGCTGTTTTGAAACACAACTACCCCTCAGCTCCAGGACCCTTCTCTAGCAAACCTAAATTAAAGCAAGAAGGCAAAATAAGCCTTTGATGTAGTGCCACATCAGAGTCTTCTTCATTCAGAGGTAGGTAGGAAGGGATTAGGAGCCTATTTCTAGTCCAGCCCTCTTATTAACCTTCTGTGTCCTGCCAGATCCTGTTCCTAGACCTTGCTCTTCCTCAGTTTGCTATGTGTAAAGAGAAATTTATGATATCGAGCTTTGCAAAGAGCTTTGTGTGTATTTAAGGTAGAAGTTATACTGTAGCTTTAGTGGTGATGGTCTGAGGTTATAATTGAGACAACATTTGTAAGGAGAGGTAATATCTTCTATTAGTTCAGCTGATATAGCTGGGGAAAAAACTACAGACTTCCTTGCGTGCCTTAAAGCTTGTCTATTATTTTCCAACTATATCAGTTAGTCTAACAAAAGATATTACCTCTCCCAGCAAGCCTTGTCTCATTTGAAGTGCAAAGCATGTAGGCTGATTATTTAGGCCTGTTTTTTGTCTATGTTGAGGGATTAGACATTTCTTCACCTAGGTGACCAAGAGAAAAGCAGCCCAGGTCGGTGTCCCCTTCTCTCACCTTCTGTGATCAGCAGCAGTGGCCATCTCACAGGCATTAAGAGGCACAGAGAAACTCTGACAGCCTCTATTTTCTGATCCTAGAAATGTCCTTTCTTTTTTGCTGTTCTGCTCCCTTGTGAAGCACCACATGCCCTCTCCTCACCCCTGTGACTGTGATTTACTTATAAAATTGCTGTGTGTATTTGTGTGTACGTGTGTCTGTGGACAACCACACAAACATCCCCAAGCTGCCAAGCAAGCTGATGAGCATTTTCTAATGTATTTAGCAAGTAATAATGCAAACCACAGGTGAAAAGTACAGCGAGGAGAACAGGTAAAATACTGAAGCCAGGGAAGACTTTGGAAGGAAGGGACTTTTCCCTCAGCTACAAATAAATTGCAGTCCCCTCCATGTCTGGGAGAAGCATTTTGGGGTTTTTTTGTTTGTTTGTTTGTTTGATTTCATAAAGCACAGCTGAAAATACCTAGCAGCTGAAAAGAATCCAGAAGTAGGTAGCAGGTTTTCAGATGTGGCAAAATCCTACTCGTGTGCAATAAGGCCGCAGTAGTCAGAGGACAGCTATTACTTATGCTTGACTTTACTACAAGGGAAAACATTGGATCATCTATTCAGATCAGGATAGTCAGCTATGTCAAAGGTATAATCAAATATTAAACATGGTCAGTAAACTTAAACCAACATTGGACGTGCAGGAGTTCTGCTCCCTTTCAAGGAAGCACTCTAAGAGGAGAACGTTTTCTCTCATCTCTGATTGGGATTTTTTGTGACTGGAGGGATCCTTTTTTTCAGACAGGGACCCACACTGGTGTATGTCTAGGTAAATGCATGTGCATGTGGGGGTTTGCATGCATGTCTCTTACCCTGTCAAACAGAGACTGAGTTGTTTTTTTCTTACAAGTTCACATCTTTCTCGCTCAGATAATTTCCTGTATGCTTCTAATTGTTCACCCCATATGCTCTTCTGTGTCCATCTGTCCCTCTCCAAATATGATGCCTCCTCTCTCTCGCTCCCTCTCATCATCCATTCAACAGTTAAAAAGGTGTGTGTATTTGCAAACCCATGCGGGTAGATGCACATATCTGGCTGCTTATTGATAAATAATACACGTACAAAGCCACATCTGCCTCCTTCCTATGTACATTTGGGCTGTATTTACACCCTCCAGCCCTTATTTATTCTGACCGGAGGCACTAAGAGCCAGAACATTTTGCAGGAAGTTATGGTTTACGACGTTACCTCTCCTATCTATTGTTCATTCTCTCTGATTTTTATCTAATCTCTCTTTGATTGTCCTGGAGAAGCTTAAGAGAGACAAAGTGAATTTTTATTACATCGCCAATATAATCTCCAGCTAATCAGCATCTGGGTGCATTACCATGCTCCCTTTGGCTTTTAATCTGTGTCCATAAACAATAAGAATAATAACCAGGGACATTTTTGTGTGCGTGCGTGTGTTTGTGTGTGTGTTGGTATCAGGCGAAGAGTCACAGCTGCACTTTTTCATTTCAGCCAGCTTGTTTTAGCAACATTGGACCCATCTTTGTGCAGATTGTCTTGACTATTGCCCAGATTAATTTCCTGGTGTCTAACACTTAAATCATGGAAACAATTAAAGCAGACAAATCCATACACATCTTCTCGCAGTGACTGAACTTTGCTGTTTGTGTACATGCATTTCCATGGCATTACAGACAACATGCCCAGTGCCAGTGGAGTATGGAGCAGTTAACATATCCCCCTGTACGGGTGTTTAACTTCTAAATTTTTAGTGTGTACTTGCTACTCTTTCTTGGGTAGGAGGATAGTACATCGCATGTCTTTGAACGGGAAGCTTGGAGACCAGATTTTTGGCTTTTGATTGCTGATATTTTTCCACAGCTTACCACATGTAGCACTCAGCCTGCCACTCAGGTCCGCAAATTTTGCAGCATTGAGCTCCTACACATTTTTTCCCTCCCTTTCCAGCTCTGGAAGAACAATGACAATAATACTTCCCTATAAAGTAAGCCTTGTGCCATACTCTGAAATTCTCATCCTCTGTATGGATGTCTTGTCTATTTTAAACAGAATCGCTCTGCTTTCTCTTTAAAATACCTTGATTTGGCAGAGCAAGGCAATGGCAGTGCTGTGGCAGAACACTGAAATCATGAAAGAAACACCATGTACCTTGAACACCTTGCAGCATGGATCAGGCTGAGACTCTTCCTATATTTAAAAATATTTCCTTCCTGATTTTTTTTTAAGGTCAGATTCTGATTACATTTGGCCTGGGAATGGAATTTGTTCCAAGCAAAGAGAAACACAGAATATTTTCAGTTCTCATTTTCAGTTTTCTTTTTTTATACCAACCCATTTTCCCTGGCCCCTACAGCTCCACTCCCTGTTTTGACAAACCAGCTCATTTATCAGATGGGAAAAGAGGAAGGAGTGAATAGGAATATTTTTGATTGCTTCTGTTTTGCATGATATAATCCCCCTCTCTGCTTAGCACCTCCATAAATAGGAACTCCGATCTGAAATTGGTCACAGTTTATCGCACTCAGTACTAGACCAGATTTGGTCCTGCATCTCTGTCAACCATGTAATAAAGAGACCAGAGTTTTACACTTTAGACAGATAAAGTTGACGCTTTGTGTAACATCTCTTGATTTTCCTGGATCCATTATTTTTTTGCCTTTTAATTTTGGAGGTTTATTTGCATGTGTATTACTAGGCCTCTCTTTATTGTTTCACTATTTATTTATATCCTTTTGGCCCTCCTTACACCCCTTCTTGCCCAGCTTCCCCAAACCCAGTGGCTAAATCCCCTGGGCAGATATGAAACCAACATCATTCCCAGATAAAAGTCTACCTTGAAGGATGAAGAGCATCCCTCATTTGTAACTGGAAGGCATGAAAAAGAACACATAATTTGTCTGAAATTGCTGTTCATCCAAGCACTGCTTATGGAGATTTACAGTACCTTGCCTGTGCAAAGATCTCTATTGCATGGTGACTGCTGGAGGATTTTAGGTGGCGGTATTAGCTGCGGTATTAAAAATGCATCAGAAGGCACGGAGTGGGATATTAGTTGAATCGAAAGACCTATGAATGAAGGGTTAATTACATTCAAAGAGGCCATCGTATGGAGCAGAAGAGGCAATAGATTTCTTTTCTTCAAAATTTACTAAATAGCTGGAAACATGGTTTAATGAATTTTAATGGGATCTTTCTGAATCCTATGCATATTGCATCTGCTGACTGTAGGAAGTCAAAGTATTGTTGAAAGGGAGGCTATTGCCCTACTTTAGGTTTCATAGTTCAGTATTTAAAAAAATATTCTGCAACAAGCACTTTATTCAATATATATTTTTCTCCTTATTTAATTCCCCCCCCCCCCTTGCAAGCCAAAAGACTTTCAGGATCTGTGAGCCCTCAATACCATAGATTATTCTACTGTTATATAACATGTGCTTGAGTGATCTTGTGCCATCAAGATAAAGGAGGCCTTAGTATTTTTCCCTGCTTAGGAGCCATCTATGAAGATGTGGTGATGAATTCTGCTCTCAGTTATATCCATGTAAATCTAGAGGAACTGACTCCCGTGAATATCTTCCGGGATTACTGCAATATAAATGAGATGATTTGGCCCAGTCTGGTGGGAGAAAGAAAGGAGAGAAAGAGTCAAAGTTCTCTTTTTTCCTTTGCAGTGTGCATGGGCTAGGATGGGATCATACACTGCACAACTCATTTCTGTGAGGGCTCCAGCAGGGGCAGCAGCAAAGCCAATCTATTTGACTCCAATGCAACACAAACAATATATCCACACTTTAGCAGCACATGAGAAATCTTGACTACAACATCTTCATCATGCTGATAAGTGGTGAGCCAGCATCATCTTCTGCCTCAAAATCAAAGGGAAACTGAGGCAGGGAATGTAGTGAACCTGTCTCAGAGCAGCTATGTCTGGCTCCTGCCCATATTTCTACATCTACCTTCACTATGTTGAGGTTGCCCATTGCCTTGGTAACTTGAACTTTTTCTGTTGCTCTTTCTCAAAATGCCAGGCACCCTCTCAGGCAGCTGATAGTATAAAGCTGCCCTACTTTTCATTAACCGGGGGCCCAGTTCTCCTTAGGGGTGCAGAGAGAGTTGCTGAGACCCTCTCAAAAGAGGCTTTGGGGTTCCCTTGAAGACATCAGGAACTGACAGGGCTTAATATTTTGCAGGACTGTGTTTAGGTCTGTTGAAGGAGAAAAACTGCACTGTTTTAACTGCAGCAGCATGATCAGGATGACAAAACTTCTCTATTTGAGGCTTTACAATACCTGTATAGAAATGGTTACACTGACATATAAATACATACATGCATACACAAATAACAGAAGGAAAGTAAAAGCATGCTGGCATCAGGCATTTTTACACCAGTATGGTTGTGCCCACCCTCCATGGTGGGATAATGGGATATCCCTCTACTGGGATAATGTTTTCCATAACAAGATGGTGTTATGCTGGCTTGGGGCTGTGTACTCAGAGGGTATCCCAGCAGAGGAGCAAGAGCTTCCTAAGAGCAGAGACAACATCAAATCTGTATCTGGAGTGAGACTATCCAGACTGAGAATAGAAGGAGGACTTTGCACCCAGACTTTTGTAAAGAAGACAGGTATTTAAATGCACTTCTGCAGGACTTGAGGCTGCACTGCTCCCCAGTATGGAGATATTGCTTTCCCCCCTTGTCTTCCCATCCCTCCCTCGTGTGTTTCAGATCTTTCTCTACTTACAAGCACACAATGTGATGCCTACTTCAATGGCACAGATAAGTTAGCCACGCAGATCGGAGCACCAGCCCTAAACCATTTAGCCTTCCTTTGATCTGAAATCAAACCAAAAAATGTCAGCATCAAAATGATCCTTTGTTGGGTAATGGTTACTTTGTGCGCATTGCCTTAATTCAGCTGGAAGAAGCTCTCATCTCTTTGTATCATGCCCAGATCTGCACTTGTCTTAATACTTTATCAATGTGCTAGCAGGCTGCTTCTATTGTGGATATAGCTGTGCAGAAGCATCTTTATGTAAAGCATTAAGCAATACTTCAGGTGACAGCAAATTATTATTTCCTTACCATGCTCTCCAATTCTTCCCTCTTCCCCTCACCAAGCCCAGATACTGAAGCCCTTATTTTTATGTCAGCTTCATGCTCAAATTATACAACCCAAATGCGTTTTCCCTTTTTTTTTCCCTGATGTGAGCCATTCTATCTCTAAGGGATAGAGAAAGAGAGACACACAAATCCTTCCAAGGAGCTGCAGACAAAATGAACCTCATGAGCAAGTGGCCTGTCTTGGTGGCTCATTCCCTCTGTTTCAGGTGAGCTGCTAGGGTGAGCCCAGAAAAGCCACCCACCTTGCCTGGGTCCTGCTACAAGGACAGTCTTTGATTTTCAACCCTATCTAGACTTTTAACACACCATTAAGGTGTTATTGAGAAATGGGAGTTAGGAGAGATGGCTTTTTTTTCCTAGCTCAGCTGTTGGTTTACTCCGTAGATGCTGAGCAAGTAATTTTCAGAGAAAAATTAAAACTGGCTGTCACTTTTTTTAGAGCCTACTTGTTTTATATGCTTGTTGTGTGTGTGCTTTGGGGAGGGGGGGATCCCTACTGCAATTGATGTTTCAAGCTGGACACTGTAAATTAGGGATCAATTTAAAAAACTCAAGATACTTAACTTGTCAGCATTGTGTTTCTGGTCCTTGCTCTACAAAACTGGATAAATAAAATTTCCCCATAAAGAACTTTGAGATCTTCCAGAAAGTTAACAAACTGATGTTCACTTGAAGTATCAGGGATCAGACCTTGTTGGACTTGCACATACTGTGTTAATAGATATTTCCTAACAGGCAGAGCTTTGCCAGATTCTTGCTCAAGGGAATCCAGCATGTTTTGGTGAATAATAAACAAGCCACCCCAATTTTTTGCTTCTTTTTCCTCTTCTCCAGAGAGGGGTAGTTACTGAGGCACTGGTACATGAGAACAAACTTTACTCCTCACGTCTTCTTCAGCAATGACCCTTTCCTAATAAATCAGCTGGTATTTGATAGAGGCAGGACCAAGGCCAGCCTAGCTTGACTCTTGCTGTCTCTTCAACGCACCAGATAAAATGCTGCCACATTGTGGCTCGTTCCTATCTGTTCTGCCACACACACACCCGGCCTCCGATCTTGCAAGAGAGCATCCTGGCTTTCTCTCCAGGGAGGGGTCATGGCACTCCAACTCACACGCTGCACCATCAGGGATGCCACCCAGCCCTGCTTGTCTCCACAGTAGACAGAGACCAAAAAAGATCCCCCCGCCAGTGGAAGGTAGGATGTAGGAATGCCAAACTTAATTTCTCAAATAGGCACCATCTGCTTTATGTTTTACCCCCCTCTCCAGATCTTTATAGAGGTGGCTGATTCTTTTGGTGCAAGGAAAATATATTCATGGAAATGCGGGCAGGATCAGGCTGCTCTTTTCCTAAACATTCCTTCTTTTTATTGGCTGTCAAGTTCTTGATTCTCTTTATTTTTTCTGCTTTTGTTTTTTCTTTATTTCCTTCCCCCCTCTGGGGAAAAGAAAAACACACACACACAAAAACACAGCAAGGCAGGAAATTAAACCTTTCCACAAAGATGCTTTGGTAAGATGACGGCTTTTCACTCATTTATTTTGCAGTGATTATTTTTTATAGGTGAGAAAGGAAGGAGTGAGAGCGAGGGAGGGCAACTGAGTAGAAGAAACAAAGTCCTTTAATTTATTTGGAGAGCTGTATCATTGGTTGTTGTTTTTTCCCCACACACATGAGAAAACCAGAAGGGATTTAAACCCATCAGTAACACTCACATGAATTAAATGCCAGGTGAAACTACTCCCATTTTCCTGGATACGATAAGGATAATGGCTTCATCCTGGTATGATTCTCCCCATTTTGTCCTGATTAGGCAAGTCTTAGGTGTACTGGAACACCACTAGGCATTCTAAAGCTCCTTTTAATTAAGGAAATTAATTAATTTCTTTATACCAAAAGTTTGTTTCAAAATAAGGCCATAACATCCCCCTTAAATCCCTCTTGCTCTTTTAGGATGATATGAACCATTAAAGCCAGGAGGCACTGAATGTCTCTGGTTCCATGTTCATCCTTGGTACTCCCCAGACAGCATGGTTTGCCTCCATGCAGCAAATCCTCAGAGAGGATCTGGTCCTTAAGGATATTGAAATCCAAAGAGCAGGAGGGCAATGATGCAAATTTAGGAACTTACACTTTAAAAAACTGCAGGAATCTCAAGGATAGTCATTATTTCTGGGGAAAATATGCCCCAGACAATCCAGTGTTCATCCATGGAAGTGTCTTACCCTTCCTGGAAAAAGGCTTAGATTTTGAGGTTGGATTTTCATGTTCAAGCATGATAATACAAAGCTATGCCTGAGTCCCTGCAAACCCCAACCATCAACTGCAGGCAGGGAATTTCCCCACATCTCATATGCAGCATGGGGTAGCCTGGGGGAATGAGAATGGAGAAAACTTTCCATCATTTCTCCATCTCTCCCTGGCAGCTATTAGCAAAGGATATACCTGAAGTCCTCATGCTGTGCAAACACTGCCAGACACCTGATGGTGTATCTGGTACAAGGTTTAAACAGTTTGTTATTCAGAAAGATTCCATAACCCTGAAAACAGTGTGTTCTCTGTGGTTGCTTGATTTTATGTTCCTATTGGCATAAAATCACATGAAAGACCACACATTGCCTGCTCTTACTGAGGGAGAGGAGCAATCTTAAAGAATGCTGTTAGAATAAACCTAGTGAGGAGCAGGAGGAGGTGGCAGAAAAGACTGGTTTAGTAACCAGAGGAGTGAAACTGGGACTCCCATCCCCAGAAACCTGGTAAAAGTTGGGAAACTTGTAACTCTGATATTGAAACAATGGGACTGCAAGTCTCTTCCAGGGCAGCATTTACTGGGATATTTTGCTGTTTCAAGAACTAAGTGCTTATTTATGTAACATTTGTTTGGAGCAAAGTTCTGTGACTCAGTTTCCTGAACTGCAAAGTAAGCAAGATAATATCCCTGTGTTTGGAAATGTAGGATGCAAAGCCTAATTCACACTTGTAAAATAATGGAGATGTTTTGAGGAAGGGTCACTAGAAGGGCTGAATAATTTAAAAGGCCACAGGAGATCAATGAACAGCAAAAGACATAGGGTTTGCTAATAATTTTTAAAGCACAAGAGAACATTAAAAAATAGACTGTAATATTAAGGTCCTTAGATTATTTTTCTTGCAGTTTAACTCTCAATGCTTTTTTTTTTAAATTGCAATCACATTTGTATTATATTTTTCCAGCAACAGCTGAGATCAGGATCCCACTGTGCTAGACACTGTACGGGCACATACCTACCATATTCCAAATGGACACAAACAAGCACACATCCAGTAGGAGAAAAGAAGTACCAGATCATGATCTAATAGGTTTGTTTGCTAACCATGCTTTGCACTGAGATTAAGATTCAGATCCTTAAAGACACTTAGAGCCAAACTTCCATTGAAATCAATGGGTGTTAGATACCTAAATAGATTTATGGATCTGAATATAAATGACTTATTCAAGGGCAGAGCGGCAATCTACAGCTGGGTTGGGGATTAAACACAGATTATACAAGTCCCAGTCTGATTTCTTAATCACAAAATCATCTTTCCTCTCCATATTTTGTGCAAGGGGAAGAGAAAGGGAATAAGGGAGAGAGACTTATGGATTGAAAAAGAAAACTAAAACTGCTTTAATGAAAATCTATTAATAAAATTAACTATATACTAATATATACAATACCAATACCGAACCAAACTCCCCCCTGATGGCAATCAATCAATCACATCACCATCACCACTGATGCTGTGGGCAGACACTGGGGAAGGCCCAGGCTGGGCTCAGCAGCAGACGGGAACCGCATTCAGGAGCTGGATTCCGGAACTGGATTCAGGAATGCACGGATTGGGATCAAAGGGAGAATGGACAGAGTCCTCCTTGAACACAGGCCATTGAAGAAGAGAGAAAGAGGGGTTGACCCTCATGATCCCTCAGCTTTATACCAAATATGACGTCTATGGGATGGAACAGCTGGTTGGTCAGTGTAGGGTCACCTGTCCTGTCCGCTCCTCCCCACAGCTGCGGCCTCTCACTTACTGCACCCCCACTGTGGGACACAGGATTTAGCAGTGACCTTGGTCTGCACAGGAGCAAGAGTCTTCCTCCATTTCTTGGCTTCGAGATGACCAAACCCTCAGCAGGTAAAAGGGTGAAGCTCTCAGTTTTTCAGCCACTGAGGATAGCCAGAAGGGACATTTAGGCACCTGTCCATAACCTGATCCTAACTGCAATGAGGTTGAAAAGGATCTGGCATCCCTGGTGACAGCAATCGGTATAAGTGGCAGCCTTATTTTAACCCAGTTGGTGCTGTTGATGGGGGATGTATAGGCACTGAGGAATATTTGCATGCAGAGAGTGAAATTCCTAGTGTGAGACAGCCTTGGTATATATTATGAATAATTAATATTTATACACAGTCTTAGCTGGGAATTTCTATATGGAGGTACATTTGCATTTTTAGAAAATAACTTTTTTTCTTTCTAAGTAGAAATAACTTGTTGATATACAGCACATAATATGAAAGGGTGATTGCTGTCACATTTACAGATAGTTGAGCAAAGTGCACATAATAGATGCATTTTTACATTGTAGTGGTTACACTATCTAGAAAAAAGAGAGACGTACACATGACTACATTAAATTTAGGGCTCTATCCTGCACCATTTAAGTCAACAGGAGTTTGTCACTGGTTTTAATGAAAGCTAGATAAGGGCTTATATGCAAATGTAATGCAGCTGCTAAGGAATAAATATTGACACAAATGGGTCAATATATTGGTGTCTTTGAAGTGATAAAACTGTACTTTGTGATAGCTATTGTAATTTTTTGAATGTTCATTGTAACTGCAGTGCAGCCATCCTGCTGGTAAAGAACAGGATGTGGAGGGTACCAGTATTCATTGTGTAGTAGTGACACTGTCAGGTCACTACCAAAACCAGTCCCCTCTTTGCAAGGTGCTGCACATGCATGTGTGGAGAAAGAAATCTTTAGTGAGACTTCACCAAGAACATAGGGCACATCAGTGATGGAGGTGACATTGAGCACACAAGGCCATTCTGCACCCAGCAGTGGCCATAAACATATGCCCAGAGAATAGTAAGAACAGGGCAAGTGTATACAATACCTCCCTCTAATATTCTCCCAGCCTCTCACCATTTTCAACCCAAGGGATTTCCAAAGCCTGATGTTGTTAATTTCTTCATGTAATGAACTATAATAAGCAATTTCATCATTGTGCGGATGTGGTCCACAATTCTTGAAAACTTAGTACTGTGTGTGCACTACACATTCCACCTAAGTGCATGCATCTGGTCAATAGGAAGGAAAAAAGTAATTTGGAGGGCACAATAAACCCTTGAGCAGAGTCTATTGGAAGCACCCAAGAGGAAATACCAGTCCAGAGACCTAGCTGTAGCATACAAGGTTTGAATATGCCTTTTAGGACTGGCCATAAGGATGTATATCCCTAGTATAAGAAAAAGAGATATCACATAATTCTTTGGAGAAACGGTACATCTGGAAACAGATCAAATGCCTGCAATAAAAGCTGAATCCATGTAAAATTCACCTCCATTTAAAGTTTCACTCTAAGATTCAGGCTTAGCTAGATTAGATTTAATGTCCATCCAACCTTTCAGATGAGTCTGGAGGTTGAGAGAAACAGGGAGGACTTATGCTTTTGCACCATTATCCTGTGGATGAAACAATAGTGAGTCTTTCACTTGGAACCAGCTATCAGTGCTCAAAACAAAACTTGAGCAAGTGAACAGAAAAGGATTTCTTTTGTCCATATTTTTATCATGCCTGTACATTTCCCAAATTAAAGGTTGAGGTATAAAAAGTAGTGACCAAATTTATCAGCACTTCTATAACAAGATCCTTACATCATCTAACATCCTACAAGGAAAGATTAATTTCTATCATTACCTTCCACAAACTGCTTGTTTAAGAGTTTAATTTCCACTTTGTGCCTGCGAAAGATGCAATAAAGTCCTCTTGCTATTTGTGTTTTCTGGTCCAGGCCAACATCAAAGTCAGCAGTATAAAATTGAGTGCTTTGGATTTCTATTCGAACCACTCTGTATTCCAAACCCGAGCCCCTGCCTCCCCTCATCCTGGGTAGACATTTGCATCCTTTAAATGATCTTGTTTATTCTATGTGTCAGAATATAGTTATCTGAATATTAATTATGGTTTTAGTGAAGTTCATCAGTTGAATGCAGGAATTGAGAATTCTTCCTTCAGTCACAGCCACCTGCCTAGATTTCTGTGTTTATCTGCTTCACTGAGTTATTTAAACTCAGTTTCTGTAAGTGAAAGTCTGTTGCATTGAGCAGATGTTAATGCTCAGAAATAGTGTACAGTCTTCCATTAGCATATGTAGCATAATGCTAATAAATAGAGACACGTACCACCCTTGAAGGTGATTCTGATTTCAGTGGAAGATCTCCCCCCCATCCTGCCAGCCTCTTTCATTAGGGAAGCCTCCAGCATATACAGCTGTTATAAGTGAGGGACCTTCCTTCTGCCCCCAGCAAGACCTTAGCAAATGGTCCATTCTGTTTATGCTACATTAGGATGATTAATGATATTGTATATTGTAACTAAATTGTACTGCTATTATCATCAGGTCACTGCTGACAAATAGATATATTATCTCTGGGGTTCATATACAGATAACAAATTTAACTATGTGGATAAGTAAAGGCTTGATGGTGTCCTAATGCTAATGTAAATATTACCACATATTGGAAGTCAGCAATGCCCTGTGTATGGGGATTGCATTACACAACAGCAGCCATTGGGTAGCTGAAACTGGTGTGATTGTTGCAACAGTGGTTTTCTACTTTATCCACCTTGTTAATTTTTTTTCCCCCTCCCTAAGGATTTGGAATAATCCATCTGTAAAACATGACAACCATTTAAGCTCAAAGGGACCCAGCAGCTTTCAAGCAAAACTGTTATCAAACTGATTTGGGATGTCTTGGGAGTTGGCAGGAGGGAGTTCAGTTGCCTTAGTGCTCTCCTGGCTCCCTGCTCAATGTGGTGCTTTGAGCTCCAGCACTAAGGCAGAGTCACTGGAAGAAAAGTTGTTAGAGTGTGGCCATCTTAGCCAGGAACAGGGGGAAATCTGAGAAAACCAAGTCCTGAAAGTGTCTTCATGTTTTGTCTTGAGAGTAGATCAACACTCCTAATCCTGACAGCTGCAGGTAACCATTTGAGAGAGAGATCATATTGAGTCAAGATAAAAAATTTGAGAAAGGACTTTATTGCAGAAATGCAACATTACAGCTCCTGGCTAAACTTGAGAGTATATTGGAAAGGTTTGGAGGAGCAAGAACTCAAATTGAGTGAAGTCTCTGTCCCTTTTACTATTCATCCATCAATAACTGGCACATGTCACATTAGGGCTCAGACTAGAAATTAATTATTCTCACTAATATTGAGGAACCTTATTGAACCAACCCTTATCTTCATAAATCCCGATATATACCAGGAGCAAAGAACAGAGAAGTCATTGCAATAATACCAGCAGAAAACTAGAGCATGATAATAATCAGCTTTACAGGCCTTGAATTTACATGAGTCTAATTCCCATTTTGTAGGGAGGAAAACAGCAATCTGCACTCAAAAAGAGAAGAGAATAGCCAGATCAGAGCCCTCAACTGATTTATACTCTCAATTTCCTTCTGAAATAGCAGCAGCAGATGTGAAAAGCAAAGTCTACCAATAATTCTGTTCTGTCACCATCGTGAGAAGGGAAAGATTTTCCTAAACCCAAGAAATTACTAGAGCCAGATTTCATTGGACAGTGGTTATTTTTAAGCGGTTTGAGCTCCCCACTTCCATCATTTCAGGTGGGTAATGTTTCCCATTTTCTACTGAGGAAGACATTAAAAAGGAGAAACCTTTTGCACAGAAATAGAGAGGCTGAGTTCCCAGCTCAGTGATTGTAGCACACCTTGTCTGCTAATTAAATATTTGTGTAAAAAAAACCCCAAACCCCACAAAAACCCCAAAACAAAAAACAAAACCAAAAAACCTCTTCCCAAACCCCAAGAAACGATAAAAAAATGCAAGGTAATGATAGTTCATTTTAGAGAGCTGAGTTCATGCTGCAGTAGCAGATCTCTTGTTGGTAGATTTTTACAGTTATCCAGAACCTGAAAAAAAAACCCCAAAACAGATCCCAAAGTATCCAGGACTGTGCTATATGAACAGATAGGTGGTAGCAAATGGAGCCTCATGATATTAGCTCCCTACTAATCATCACAGATCAGAGCATCATTTCACTCAACAGCCTGCACCTCCTGAGCAAGGGATTCATCTTTAAGACAGCCTTTGGGTCTCTGAGCAGGAGCACCCAATATATGCGGGCCTTAGAGCAAAATAGCAGAATTGCTTCCTGTGCTCCAAGCACACCTCTGCTGTAAAATCAGCCCATACAACAATTTAAGAGACATAAAATAGGGACTGAGATGTAACAATTCATTTTTATTCCACTGATGTTCCCTTGCCCACTGTTTGCACTTATTGATCCACAACTAAGGGAGAAGGCCAGTAACAGGAAAGAATAAAGATAAGCCTGAAAAGTGCTGCTGTTCTAGAGCAACATAAAACACAACTTGAAGCTGGAGGGCAGAGGAGGGACAAGGAAGCAGAACAGCAAGAGGAAAGGAGAACAGAGAAAGGAAGAAAGAATTAGAGACAGAACAAACAAGATGAAGTTTCATCTGACTTATGGGACATACAGTAGGAAAGCAAAAGGCAGGAAAGGAAGAGCAGAGGGAGAGAACATGAACTGCAGCAAGTTCTGTCCTGAGGCTCCATGCAATGGTTTTGTCAGAGACACTCTGAGGCTGGTGCCACTTCGTATGATGTGTATCTTTAATGAAAGGAGGGGAGTAGGAGCAAAGGGGAAAAGAAAAAGTGACTGAGACTCTCTGTCTCTTCCTTGGTCTCCGGAGGGCAAATAATAAGCATTCCCCATCCAAATGTAAGCACATTGGCACTTAATCCTATTTTATAAAGGTTTTACATAAATCACTTGCTCTAAATTCACTTTAGTCATCCTCCTTGTGTTAAGTTTCCCTTTAAGCCTAACTAGGCAAGGAGAATTTCTCCCACCGGCCCTCTGGACATGACGCCACCAAGATTGAACTATGTTCTCCATCTTTAATAACCCTGGAGGGATTCATATATAATGATGTCAGGGGCTAAGCATATTCCTTTGTCAGGGCAGGGGAATTAAATCCGTCCTTCCCCTGTCTTACTCAGGTCTAGTAGAGCTAAACCCAAGTTGTTCAGAGAGCAGAGAAAACTGGTGATGCTTCACTTCTGATGTTTTGCTCTCTGTGCAGATTCCCTAATGTCTACTAAAGGGTGAGCTTAGTAGCCTTTTCTTCAGTGATTTCACTACCAGTCATCCTGTTAATGAAGTTTATAATAGTCTCCTAGACCTCTCCTCTCTATCATATTGTACTGAATTTGCCCAGTGAGTTTCAGGGTTACACAGGAAGAAAAGACTGAGCCACCCCTAGGTAGGCAGACAGCATAGGTGCATGAAAAAACCACGTTTCCTTAAGAAATCATCTTAAAAGGTACCCACTGGCATAATTGCTTCAAATCATCTTCTGCACATTTTCATGCAGATGCATCCCTGATGGGGAAGGCACATTCCAGCTTCTGTACATTTTCGTAACAAGTTCAGTGTTTGTTTCCTAGCAGGGTATGTGAGTTGTTGAATCATCAAGCATCCAAGAAACTTCATGAGCTTGGACCAAGCTAGATACAATGATTTTAGGAACATCAGAGCAGAGGTACACTACTGCCATTGCTTTTTTAGAATCCATCAGGATGAACTGCCCTGCCACGGACACTGGAGCTTCATGTGGTAATCTGGAGTCAGAGGAAGATTTTAAAACAATAGTCATGAGAGAGCGAAGGAAATAAAAGCAGGGCTTGTGCTAGGCAGGGGGTGAAACATTCATACACTCAGGAGGAGAACACAGGCCATAGGGTGATTTTTTTTGTTTGTTTCTGTAGATGAAATCTATGCTGCTCTCTCCAAGCTCACATACAACTTCATTTAGCTATCAGCCCAGACATTCCCAGAAATGCTTAAGTTAAGAGTGAGACCATGACTCTTGCTGTGTTAAGAGGTACTTAAAACAGAATGAGTTGAAGCACTGTAAAAGCACGTAGCAGACCATAACATAGACAATCCCTACCCATGCCTGGTCTGACCTAAAAAGGGGATTAAGTTGACCTTTAAATATGCAGTATGGACAACCAGGGGCCTGGTAGAAAGCAGGACTGGCTGTACTGACTTGTCACTGGAGTCTTCCGAGAGCACCAAACTGGCTCCTTATTCCACAGTGCTTTTGGTATGAAATGCCTCATTAAGAGCATTCCTTCAACAGGTGCCATCTGAGCTATATGTGCTGGGAAACACAGAAAACCTGAAATGTTTTTTGACCAGCAGAACTTGAGTTGACACCAAGCTAGGTGGGTGTGTCAAACTGCTTGAAGGTCAGGAGGCTCTACAGAGGGATCTGGACAGGCTGGATCAATGGGCTGAGCCCAATAGCATGAAGTTCAATAAGCCCAAGTGCTGGGTCCTGCACTTGGGCCACAACAACCCCCTGCAACACTATAGGCTTGAGTAGGAATGGCTGGAAAGCTGCCCAGCAGAAAAGGACCTGGGGGTGCTGGTTGACAGCCAATTGAATATGAGCCAGCAGTGTGCCCAGGTGGCCAAGAAGGCCAACAGCATCCTGGCTTGTATCCACACTAGTGTGGCCAGCAGGAGCAGGGAAGTGATTGTCCCCCTGTACTCGGTGCTGGTGAGGCCACACCTTGAGTACTGTGTCCAGTTTTGGGCCCGTCACTTCAAGAAGGACATTGAGGTGCTGGAGCATGTCCAGAGAAGGGCAACGAAGCTGGTGAAGGGTCTAGAGCACAAGTCTTATGAGGATCAGCTGAGGGAACTGGAGTTGTTTAGTCTGGAGAAAAGGAAACTTGGGGAGACCTCATTACTCTCTACAACTACCTGAAAAGAGGTTGTAGTGAGGTGGGGGTCGGTCTCTTCTCACATGTAGCAAGTGATAGGACGAGAGGAAACAGCCTTAAGTTGTGCCAAGGGAGATTTAGGTTTGATATTAGAAAAAATTTCTTTACAGAGAGGGTCATCAAGCATTGGAACAGGCTGCCCAGGGAGGTGGTGGAGTCCCCATCCCTGGAAGTGTTTAGATGCTACACCCACCTTACTTGGTGGGTACAAACTTACTGAGGGTGCACTCAATCTCCTCATCCAGATCATTGATAAAGATGTTGAGAACTGGCCCCAATACTGATCCCTGGGGAACACCACTTGTGACTGGCCGCCAGCTGGATTTAGCCCCATTCACCACCACTCTCTGGGACCCCCCATCCAGCCAGGTTTTTGTGGTCATAATTTGTGGTGCTTATGTCCCAATCTCAAATGCCCTGCTCAGTTTCTACTCAACCCCAAAAGTACCTATTCCATTAGCATAAATATGCCTTCTCTAACAAATCCATATTTTGGAGCAGGTCCCAGATCTGAGGTCTCCTCTGAGTTGCATAAATGCTCTTACCAGAGCATCATTCTCTCAAACTCTCTCTGGTCCAGAATTAAGATACAAGAAGCAGCAAAAAATCTTTATCCCCTGCTAATGCAGCATCCAAAGCACCACCTTGATTCTTTTTGTTGCACACTGTTTGCTTTGGGAACAGTAGTAGCTGTCACATCAAATCACTGCCACACACTTGGCAGGGTACTCACTCACCTGTATTGGTCCAGAGAACCATCTCCAGCACCAACATTCTCTAGCTATGCTTAGTACACCCAGGTCAGCTGCCTGCTCTCTGGTGCCCTCCACTGCCACCACAGCAACCCAAGAACAGGGAATATCAGTTTTATGCAGTCACAGAATAAACACCAGGTTTTGAAGACACTATCCACACACTGTCAACAGATATTTCATGTCCGTGCTCCTTAACACTAAACATCTGCATAGGCCTTTCCCATCAGATATCTCCTCCAAGCCAGATATACCCAATATTTAGAGTCAACTCCTTTTTTTCCTTTTTATTTTTTCCTTTTCTGTCTTTTTCCTTTTTTTTTTAATCTCCTAGTAACCTCATCTCACTTCTGGGAAGGTATCAGCCAGGCAATTGCTGTCTTTGCTACCCAAGCACTTTTGATTGTTTCCCCTAAAAACCACCAAGTTATTTCCTGAAAATTACTTTCTCCCTATCAGGATTACCTAAAGAAGGGGTAGCAGTACAGTGTTAGGACAAAAGGTGTTTCTTGCACATAGTTAGGAGAGAGGATGCACCTGTTTTCTCAGAAATGAAGGCTGACCTTTCCAGGGTCCTTTGCAAAGCTCTGCTCCTGTCCCTGACAGATCTCCAGGGTGAAGTGGTTCCACCTGGGGGCAGGAGCTGGTTGCAAGATCAGATCTGGTTCTCACTCACTGTATTTGTCATGCAGGTTCCCAGCTGGTGTAAATTATCATTACTTTACCAAAGTCTATAAAATTACAGAGATCTCATACAGCTGTGTTGTTAGTGATAAGGTTATGTTCTTTTTCTTTCTTTTTTTTTTTTTTTTCTTCTTTCTGGTGCTGTTGTATGTGAATGGATGATCTATTCACAGTGAGGATGATGTAGAGTTGTATCAATAGTTATTTAGGTAGTAGATGCATTATTGAAATCCCTTTGGAGGTATGTACCTGACTCTGGTTTTGGATTTAGCTCTTTGTTACTCAAAAGTACTTTCTATTTATTTATGAATGTAAGTTTATATCCTAAGTATGCTACCTAGAATATACTATTCTATCTCTTGTTTTTCAGGAAAATAGGAGTTTCCCTTGGTAAGTTAGAGATAACAGGTAGTAATTCTTTTAACTGCTAAGGAATGTATAGGCTTTGAAATTCTCTTTCAACAGAAGCAAACAAAACATCAGGAAAGTTAGCAAGTGGAATAAGTATTTGCTCTTTATTGGTGGTGGTGTTTTAAAAGCCTGGTTCTTAGAGTAGCCCCTACCTGCTTACAACCCTTTAACATTCTTTGTGTAACAAGTTAGCAGAAGCTTCAGAAAACTGTACCAAACAAGCTATTCAGTAAGCCCTACTTATACATTTAATAGACTTGCTTGTTCTTTGAGTCTTTCTTAGCTTTGTCACTACTGAAATAGCTATATTTCATTTTAAAAAAAGCTTAGCAAAGCCCCATTAGGGAGAAAAAAACCCTCTCAAATCCTCCCTTTTCATTGAATTTATTAGAAATAACAGCAGTCATAGAAAATGCCTACTGAGAACACTTAAAATTCATTTTTACAGTACTTAATAATTGTTCATATTTCTTCTAAAGACACTTGGGAAAGCAATTTACTCAAAAAGCAAAAGCATCACATAATAGCATCTAAACAAGCCCCCAATGTACTCTTTTTATCATTTCTTTCCCCTAAGCTGTATCTTGTTAAAGTTTCTCTATAATGTGAGAATTTCCTTGCTTGCTTTTTTGGGGATGACCCTTTAAATTGAGGGACAAAAGCATTGCAAAGGCCCTAAAGGGTCCATTTTGCAGTAGGCAGTAGACTATTAAATCTCTTTGTTCCAAATGTTTGTAAGCTTTGAGTTGGATTGTGTGTTCCTAAGAAAAGCTAGTTATGTCTTCCCCCCCCCCCCCCCCCCCCCCCCCCCCCCCCTTCTTTAAAGCTTAGAAGTTCTGTTTTGTTTTTCTCCTGATAAGTGTTCCAACCTACTTCCCTAACAAATCATCTCTGAGCAGACTTCAAACATGGAGGTTTTTTGTTTTCTGAAAGCTATAGGTAGACCTGTTCTTGCACAGTTGCTTCACAGTAATTTTCATTAATACTATATGTTAAATCCTGATCTTGAGAAGACTTAGATATGTGGGCTTAGGAGCTCTTCAGGATGGGATCTATCCATTAAGAAGGGCTTGCTTGGTACAATGAGCTTGTGTATTAAGGCCTAGAGCTGTCAGTTGAAACACAAGCAAAAAGATGATGCTATTCCCATATGTAAGCCTATATATAGGACCACATTTCCAAGCTTATGCTTTTACCTATGCAACTGTTTTACTCCTAATCCCTGTGCCCTGTTTCTGCACAATTCTGGGGCACTGTTTTATCTCTCTAGGATGTAAATAAGCCTCACTGGCAAGGAACAGAGAATTAGTCTTTGATGGGTAGGTAGATTAAATATTTGTGCATAATAGTAAATATTAATTTAGGTACTTGAGCTATTCTGATTAATGGCTACATTTTTCTTTTAAAGGATTTGAGTGCTTTTTAATGGAAATTAATTAGTATTTATGGCATGATTATTTAATGTATTTCATTCCACTGATGCTAGTACTGTTGGAGAAGCTGGAAACTCCAGGGTTTTATGTTTTGTTTTGGTTGGTTTTTTTTTCAGGTTGGTAAATATTAGAGTTTGCTTCTGTCTTCCATGTGCTTGGGGATGCACAAACCAGCATGTCTCTGCTCTATTTTCCAGCACTTATTTACCAGCAGCAGACCTGCCATCCAGGGAAACAAGACTCTGATCCTGCAAGCACTTCATGAAGTTTTTAAATTTAAGTATACAAACTTGTTGTGGTCAGCAGTGGCATAAGGATTGCATGCATAAATTTTCAGAATTGGGACCTCTAAGTCTCTCTAGTGACCTGCTTAGCTTGCAGTAATAACAGGGCAGCTCTTAATGGGCTATGCATAGGGATACCTAATGCCATAATCTGGCTTTGTAGGCCATATGGAACTAGTGGCAATATGATTTAGTTTTGCCCCTGATTGTTGAAGTGCAAGGTAAATAAACAAGGTTTTCATGAAAAAGGTGTGTCCCCCCTGCAAAAACTACAAGCAAAGAAGATAGCAATATGTATCTCCTTTTGTTGGCTCAAAGGTCAGCTGTGATGATTGCAGACATAAATCTCTTAGTCCTGACATGGTTGTGCAGGGACCTTGTCTTGACCGTTTTCAGACTACAAGCCTGGAAAGAATCTCCAGTGTTGTTATCCTCACAAAAACCTATTGAGTTCAAAAAACATTATCATTTCTACTTTGGGTGAGGATCTGGAAGTCAGAGGGGATTTGCTGTTGGTCACATAAGCGGTTTGAGTTCTCCCTTGGCTTGAGGCATGCTTTGGCAGTTTGATTTTTTTTTTTATTTTTTTGAGGTGTGTGGGTTTGTAAATGAGACCAATACAATAGGAAGTCAAAACTTTGGAGAGCCCAGTTATATTCCAGATTTGTCTGAGACAACTTCAGAGATGTAGGGCTCCTGAGCTGATCTGATTAGAAACTGCTAGCACCCATGGGAAAATATTGTTTCCCTACAAACAGTAAGGAGGGGCTCAGCACCTTGCCTGGATCAGGCAGAGTTGGAGGCTATCAACTGGGAATGAGTTGATGTCAGTGGTCCTGATGAAATGGTGGGTGAGACAATTAGTGCCAAGGGCTAAATCTTAAACAGACAAATCTCTTATTCTCTTATCCCTTATACCCTCCTCACTTGACAGCCTTGAGTCAAAGAAGCAAATGGGAGAAATATGATTAGTTGCAGAGCCACCAGAAATCCAAACAATATTCCATCATGGGTTATAGACCAGCACACTAATTTCAGTGTGCAGTGCTATTGGAAGTGGCCTAGTGTGCTAACTTAACAATAGATCACGATTAAAAAAAAAGTGATCTGTTAATGCACTTTACTATGCAACTCTGTCAGCTCAATAGAAACCATTACATAATGATGCTCTGCTAACAGAAGCTGGAGGAGGGAATGAGACCTCAGGCTCTGGGATATTGCAGAAATTCCTGGGCAAAAAGGGCTGGGTTTTCAATTCATTTAAAAATAGGGAAATGAAGTGAGTCAAGTTTTGAAAAGAAAGATGTTAAGGAATCATTAATTCAAAGTAATGAATGCTTTTTTTTTTTCCAGTTCATCTGCCTGATTAGGAGTGCCGATAACCATGAAATTCACCAGATACTTGCTATTGTTTCATTTCTCAAGAGCTGACAGGACTGTTCAGATCTGGATGCACTTTGCTGATAATGTGGATGAATCAAAACAGTCTTCCTGCCTGGCACATGGGCTATTGCAAGCTTGGAAGAGAGACTGAAGTTGGCAGGAGGAAGGGAAAGTGTAAATAGCATGCAGTGCCCAGGACATGGATGCAGTGGGAACACATTGGCATGTATAAGTGCAAGAGACAGTCAGGCATGGTGTTGGACATGAAGATGGTGACAAAAATGGGGAGGGGGCAAAAATAGAGTATGGGAGCATGGTACTGATGGAGTGTGTGTGAGCTGAGGGATAGTATGCTGTCCCAGTTTGAGCCAAGACTTCCTTGTTTTGGAAATGTGCCCAATAGAGTATCGGGATTATTTCATACAAGCTCCATAAACCCGGCATCCCATTGGCTAAAAGTGCAGGTCAAAAGATTTCTTCCGGCAGATACTCCTTAAAACCTGCAGCCAGGAGGAGTCTCCTCCTCTTTGGACACCGGACAGCTTTGGAGAAAGAGCCACAGCGAGAGGGCTGGCTACTGTCCAGGCCGAAAGCCTGCGGCCTGCCCCCCCACCCGGGGCCTAACTCAGAACTGTTTCTGTTTATCGGCGCCCAGCTCTGCTGTGAATTGTGGGACTCAGTCAGCATCTCTCTCTCGTATCAGGTAAGAGAAGAGCTATTTCTCACTCGGCGAGAATCTACCGCTGGATTCAGACGCGGGGGAAGCTCACCCCCCTTCGCGTTCTGGCCGTGAGGGCTTCTCCTTTATCTGAAGCCGCCGCCACCGTTTCTGGCAGGAAGATACTGAAAAAGGTCTCCCTGCGAACTTGTTAAAATACTTCTCTAAGCTGTTAAAAACTTTTAATCACTTGGCCCGACGCCATTTTGGATAGACGCCATCTTCTGAGCTACCATCCTGGCGGGACATCATCTCCTGGCCTGTGGCCAATCGGCCATAATTGTAGTTTCTTTTCCCTTTTCCTCCCTTTGCAGTGTTTTAACTCTTACTGTATTGTTTTCTTGTTTTGCATTTAATATATAGTTGTGTGATATGATAGTATTTTAGAATTTTTATTAAAAGTTTGTTTCAGTTTCCCATCCATATATTCCGAGATTTGAGTTTTGTTTTCCCTTTTCCCCTGTATCAATAAGGGATTTAAGGAGCGTTAGGGACCTTGAGTTTTGCTCGGAGGCTCAACCCCTAACATATGCACAGGCAGTGCCCTAGGTGAGATGAAATGCCTCTACATGGAGTCCCTGTGACTGAGGAGGAATACATGCATGACAGAAAGCAAGCACACTGCCTGATCTGAGTGACTATGTAGGCATGGTGATGTGGATGATGCTCATGTGAGAGGTGGCAGAACTATGATGCCAGGGGAAGGGAGTAAAAAAAAAAAAAAAAAAAAGTTGCATAAGCAGAGGCCAAGAAGAAGTTCTCCTGCCTCTGCCTTCTTCATTAGGCTCTGGGTGCAGGGTAGAGACCCTGGTCTCTCATAAGCTGCATTGCTTTACCCCATCTTGCTTTGTATCTTCTGGGTGTGATCTGTTTGTCACTGTGGAAAGCTCTTGCAGTTGGTATGCTTGCCTGGGTATTTTTTAGCAGGTGCTTTGCATTATAAATACTTTGCTTTAACATTGCTGGGTAGACTTGGTATCATTTACCTTTGGTTTAGCAAGAAATAGGAGCTGACTCAGGGATTAAGGTATGTCAAGTCAACACAAAAAAGCAGGGGAGGATTACTCAGAAGAATGCAACACAAGCTGAGTGTTAATTGTGAGAATGGTGCAGGGGAAGAAATAAAACCTCCTTTATTTGTCCCCTCCTATGAAGACACAGCCTGTCTTGGGGTCAACATTGGCAAAATGTCTTGTTAACGTGTATCTCTAGTTTGCAGAGATTGTAGCCCTTCTCACACAGGTAACTTTTTTTTTTTTTTATAGCTTGGGTTTTGGAGTTGCATCTCTTAGCTTAGGAAGTTCCTGCTTTGGTTCCTAGATGGCAGGCAAGGTGGCAGCCCTCAACCACATCTCATGGCTTGCAGCTGCTGTGTGGTGTGGCTGTGAGCAGGATGAATTGGGAGATGCCTTGTTTGACACACTTCCGTCTCTGGCAGCATGATTTCCCTTACAGGCTCCCATCATCCACTGGGAAGTGGAGTTTCTGAAGCACTAAAACTCTCCATGCAAGCCTGTTGTGGGAGGGAGGATGCTGTTGAGTAAACCTAGATGCTTTTAAAATATAGGTTCCTGTGACTTCAATGAAAGGTGAGTAGTGGTGGCTGCAAGGTGGTAGTGATGTGGCAGCACTGGAAAAATCTATGGAAAAAGAGGCTGATGTTCCCTGGCCAATCTCTACTCCTTTTTTTGAGAATAAAAGACCCTGAAGGTTTCAACATCTGAACAAATTACAAGTCTTCTATCTTCCCTGAGGGTGAAGGAGGTTATTTTGTTCAAACTGCTGGGGTTTATGCTTTTGCTATACAGTAAAGGCTTAGTGTTTAATCCTTCAATGAGTGTAGGGTAAGCTACCTTGCATTATCAGCCCAACTGTCCATATACACTTATGGACTCTATGCAAAGCCCCTATTGCACACTTCAGGCTTTCATGTTGCCCTATTTGTATCCCACATTTCATGGCCAGCATCAGGCTTTGGCCAGAAGATAACAGAAGATGGCTATGTGTTTTTTGATCTTTTTGTTTCTGTTCTACCTGTGCCCTGCACTTGTCAGGAATAAACAGTTATAACAGACCTTGAAACAATAAGTTTCATAGCCTCAGATTGGTTTCTTATGAATTATTTTCCTCATTGAAAATCTCTTTGTCTTTCAATTCTTTTTCTACTGACAAGAAGATGCAAGGACTAATTTAGGAGATAATGAGAGCAGTTGTATATGCACACAGACATGTATGCATTCTCTCTCAAGGTGCTGTAAAAATTGTGATTAGTTATGCTTCAAACTTCCAATCAAAATTAGATGCTTGTTGTGCTAGTCACAGCAATTTCACATAACAAAACACTGCTCCTGCCACTGTTGTCTGGCAGCAGCATCTGATAAGGAGAGTGGATGTAGGAAAGGGCTCCAAAATGTATTGAAGTCAGCATGGCACAGTTGGGTTGGATCTCTTCATTGCAAATGTTGTGTAACAGCCCAGGAGTGGCATTGCTTCAGGCTGTATGTGCAGAGTCCTAGCAAGCAACAGGGTGGAAATGAAGAAAGATCTTGTTGCCAGACTTCTGAACTTCTGTGAATACAGAAGAATGAGATGCTGTGTACCAGGTTATATGATGGTGTGGATATCTGTGGGTTGGGATTGTGTGACTTTTGGGCAGGAACAGGCAGGCTACTGCTCCAAAATACTGCTTCCATCAGGGCTGGGGTGGCACTGTACAGGTCTGAGGTGTCCTCACAGGGTTAAGGACAGCTGGCATCCTGTCTATTAACTCAGTTCCTCTCCTGGGTTAAATCCAACCTTCCTGTGTTGAATCATCTCTTGGAAGTATATGTGAGCCTAAGGGAAGGTGTTGCTAAGATTCCTTCAGAGTGTGGGATTTTTAAAAATTCATTTTCTGTAAGAAGAGCAAGGAAGCAGTGGAAACACTTTTTTTTTTTTTCCCCCCACCATGGTTTCATAAAGACGAGACAGTAGGGAGGGATGATGTTGGTGCCAATGGAATATGAAGCCCCTATAATTGTGCTTGAAGACTAAACCAATGAAAATCTCAGTTATACAAAATGCTTTATAGCAAAGTCTATGATGACACACTGGTATCAATTGTATATTTATTACAGATAAACTGTCAAAATGTATGTTGTCAATTGGACCTTATACTTGTAATGATGCACATAAAGGACAGAAAGTCATTAATATGATTTTGGATAAGACTTCATTGTGGATATCAGTCATCTGAGACATGTCACTCAAGTTGATATAGTTTTGTAGAAAATTAATGTAATCCATTCTGTATGATCTATTGCAGGATTGGGGGGCTTGGGAGGTGGTACATGGAGTAGGCAGGGGGTTGACCATTATTAGTTTGCACTACTTAGATATGTTAAGTTCTTGGAGTAGATCAACTCTCACTGACTTGGGGCTTGTTTGCTGTCTTTCATGTAACTGTTGAGGTGTTGTGCAACCTCTAACTTGAAAAAGAGTTTGCAGCTTTGTTGATAGCCTTGTGTTGTGTCAGCATTTGCATAAGCAGATTGTATTTAATCAACAACTCTTGGGGAAATATTTTACTTTCACTTGCTACTTAATAGCTTTAAAGGGGATGGGCATTACAACTTCCAAGCATCTAAGAGGGGAGAGAACGCAGAAAAGTAGAGAAGTGCAAGTAACTCCTGTGATAGATATGGCTGATAGGAGCTGTAAAAAGAGGGCTGAGGCTGTCAAGTTTCTTAAACTTGATTGTTGTGATATTATGGAAAAATTACCCTGATATTTGGAGGTAAGTTTTAAAAACAGTTATAGGCCTTGTCTTTTTTCATATCTTCTTCCTCATGTTAAAAAAGGCTCATTGATTGAAAACATGACCTAATCAACCTTTTTATACCTCCTTGACATGGGTAGAAGTTTCCAGATAGTAATCAGAGAGGAAGATTGAGGTTTGGATCTTTTACTAGTATGTGGGCTATTAGTTGCTGCAGTCCATTATCTACAGAAGATGACATCAGCAGCTCCAGTAGAGTTCACATGCAGAACCATCAGGAGAAGACAAAACTCAGACCTGACTGCAACAATTAAATCTGTTTTCTTTCGAGCAGGGGGACTGATAATTGTCAGCTCTCCCTTGCAACTCTTGTATGACTAGAAGAAATAATTTGTGGGTGATCAGATCTAGGACCAGTTTCAAGCTCTGTCACAGATGGGTTAAAAGTTAAATACCTCAACAATGGTGTTTCTCCTTGTGTGCAGCTCTGTTGTCCTTCCCTTTCATTGCAAGCGTTATGTTCAGACTAACTGTGCTGGGACGTGGCTATCTTTCATCACAAGTATGCACAACACCTAGGTATAGCCACTTGATATTATTTTAACTTGCTAGCATGTCTGATCATCTCCCTGTGACCCTCATCTCCCTTGACATCAGTTCACAGGGAGGAGAGTCTTAAGCCTGTTTTAGTGTTGCTGAGTTGATTTTTCTATGTGCCAAGAAGCCATCCAACATTAGAAGTAATCTTTTGTTTGGATCCCAGTTTTGAATTAACTGATGCTAATTGTGTTTGTGACTTTAGGAAGCAAAACATCCACCTTCTGTGTTATCTTGTGTGAGAAATGAGCAAAAAAAAAAACCTCGCGAAAAGAGGGTTAGGCCAGACTTCACAGTGAAGCACTTAATTTTATTATGTTCTTGCAAGACCGGGTGTCTCACAAGTAGGCACGCCTGGTCAGAGAAATACATGAATTTTTATACCCTATTCCTGGCCGTGAAAATCCCTCCTCTGTTTCCCCATTGGCTGGGTACTCCAAAGGTTACAGACTAACCTGACACGCCTTCTACATGTTATGGTACATACCAGTTCATACGTCGCATGTCTCATTACCGCAAACTTATGCCTCCCCTGGGAGGAGAAGTTAATATTCAATACCCTATTAAGCAAGTGCAGTACGGCTTTGAAAAGATCCCTCTCTGTTTTGAGCAACCTGAGCTGACAGCAGGTTCTTATCATATACGAACAACATCCTTTGTCTCACACTCCCACCCTACAAGACAACCTCCTGTTTATCTTATCAGGTTCTTATCATGCAAGAGCAACATCCTCTGTCTCACAATTCCCCCCTTTTTCTAAGTTCTGTTGATTCTTGCAATTCCTTGCCTTAAGATGTGGATTCATAAGAGGCTTCCAATCTGGCTAGCATTCGTTCACATTACTTTTCCTTATCTTTTTCTTCCTCCAAATTCTGCTGTTAGGTACAATAACTTGTCTTGATAATGGTGGAGGATCCAGGGACATTTTCTTGGTTATTGCTGTTTTGATCAACCTTTGTACTAGTCCTCTTATACATGGAATAATACAACACCCTGTAGCTACTAATATCTCAGCTACAACAATTAAGGAGGTGAAAACTGATACTACCATTCCTTTCCACTTGCCAAACCATGAATCCAACCAACCGGTCAGTGATGTATCTGTTCCTGAATTCTCCGCCAACTCATTTGCTAAAGTGGTTAATCTTTGTAAAGCTCTGGTAATAGTTCCATCAGGGCCGGTGTTGTTGGGGATGAAAGTGCAACATTGCCCCCCCAACATGACACAAACTCCTCCTTTCTCTGCTAACATCATATCCAGAACCATTCTGTTTTCCCATGCCATTCTACTAGTCGCATCTCACTGTTCAGCCATTCCTTTCACTGCATCTCTGGTGTAATTTATGAAACTTTGTTGATTATAATAGATATAATGGATCCAGTCTACATTCTTATTTACTGTGACCCACCAAAAAAGAAGTGACTCAAAACCTGCAGCAATTTGATTTCTAGCTTTGAATTCATCAGGGACTCCTCGGGGGACCCCAATTGAGTCAATATATGTTTTATCATCAAAGGAAATTTCTATTACATCTCTTTTAACTCTGTTCCCTTCCCCTCCATGAGTCTCATCTTCTCAAAATGCCAGGGTGAATGGAATAGCCAATTGTACAACAGCGCACGTGCCCTTCCAATCGTATGGACGAGTGTTTCTCAAACCCCTTCCTCTGCAATACCACCACAAGTCTGCTCTCAGAATCTGCAGTGATGAATAGTTCCCACCTCTATCATTTGTCACATCCAGTGTTCTCCTGCATCTTGAGAACTCCCCCAAAAACTGGGTAGCCTTCACGCCCTGTTGTGAGAGACAAGCCGTGTGGTTCCCAGTTATGCCTGTGAAGGCAGGGGGTACCCGAATGTCTTTACTCAGCAAGGCTGGGAACAAAATCAAGAGCGTTTTACAGGTGGCATTTCCCCAGGCTGTTTCCTCCTGATATAATGCAAGAATACACTCCATCCCTGCAGGATCACGGGACCATCCTAGGGGAAAGGGAACAACTTGTGGCTTAGGTCTGCCTGAGGCACATGTGTAACAATCACTCTTGTTTAAACTTTTCACAGTGTAATTTATCCATTCTACCCAGGCATTTGTTTCTCCATATCCTGTTTCCATCTCAAAAGTTTGTCTTAAATCCTTAATTTCAACTACCTTTACTACTTTAGAATCATTTGGAGGAGTCCACTTTTCTATTGTGGGGGAAGTGGCTTTTACAGCTTCTTTTCCCTTTTTATTTTTCGATTTCCAAACTGCTATTCTAAACCTACCTACGGGGTCTGTTCCTGCCACGTCCACTCCAAGTCCATAGGTCCGGTTTACTCCTCTATAGGTTCCATCTGCCCCTGTTATGGTAATGATTAAGGGGTTGCATTTGAGGTTTTCACAATTGGGTACAGGTATCCCTTTTACTATAGTGATTCGAGCCTTTAACTTTTTCCACGACTCATGTGAGGTGGCTGTCCATCCATTAGGTTGGGTGGTCCACCACACATCAGACCACGTCTGACAAGGGGAGTTTCCATAGCTGGGTGCCAGAAGGTCTGGGCATAAATATTTATCATGACTATTTAATCCTCTTTGACTTTCTAAACTTCCACAGTCTAATATCTGGCAAGCATCAACTTGTATAGTTTGTGCACTGTTTCTTGCAGTAACATTAACCCACAATTTTACTGGATAGTTGCTCACTCTTCCTCTTATTCCCAGGGTTTTAGACAGGCAAAAATTCAATATTATCACTGTCATCCATGTTAATATTGATTGTATCTTCCTATTTCTCATAGCCTCAAAATATACGTTTTTCTATATAATAACTAAACACTAGTCTAATGATACTCACGAGTAAATCTCTGCTACAACTATTTCATTAGTCAACAACATTTTTTCCTGTTATCATATACTTATTGCTTTTTCAGTCTGATACGTAGAGGGTCTTTGGTGGGATATGTGTGCCACTGTCCGTCCTTGAGGGAAGGATCTACTGGTCCTTTGAGTCTGGTGTAATGAGTCCAGCCTTTCTCAGCTGTTCTTACTGCTGTCTCTGTAGTCAGTAGCACCTGGAACGGGCCTTCCCAGTCGGGTTGCAGTTTAGTTTCTTTCCAGGACTTGATCAGGACCCGCTCTCTGGGCTGGATGGTATGAACTGCAAACTCAAGCAGTGGTGTTTGAGCTAGAAGTCCTTTATTCCTGAGAAAAGACAAAGAAGACAACAGCCCCAGTATACAGTTCTTAAGAAAAACATCCTTGGTTTCAAATTGAGGAAGGCTGTCTCCTTTACCCATATAAGCTAATCCATAGAACAGTTCATAGGGTGAAATCCCCGTGTCCTTCCTAGGAGCAGTCCTGATTCTCAGTAGTGCTAAGGGTAAACACTTTGTCCAGGGTAGTTTGGTTTCTAGAACCAATTTTGACAGCTGCTTCTTTATTGTTTGGTTCATCCTTTCGACTTTCCCTGAGGATGGTGGGTGCCAAGGAGTATGAAAGTCCCAGGATACCTCTAGGCCCTCCATCATTCTCTGAAGTACCTTAGAAGTGAAATGTCTGCCCTGATCAGAGTCTATGTTTTCTACTATTCCATATCTAGGAATAATTTGTTCCAAAATGATCTTGACCACTCCACCTGCAGTGGCAGTTACCATCGGGTGAGCTTCTACCCATCTACTAAAACTAAAAGATATTTCAGTTTACCTGTTGGTATGCTGTCCCAGTTTGAGCCAAGACTTCCTTGTTTTGGAAATGTGCCCAATAGAGTATCGGGATTATTTCATACAAGTTCCATAAACCCGGCATCCCATTGGCTAAAAGTGCAGGTCAAAAGATTTCTTCCGGCAGATACTCCTTAAAACCTGCAGCCAGGAGGAGTCTCCTCCTCTTTGGACACCGGACAGCTTTGGAGAAAGAGCCACAGCGAGAGGGCTGGCTACCGTCCAGGCCGAAAGCCTGCGGCCTGCCCCCCGCCCCGGGGCCTAACTCAGAACTGTTTCTGTCTATCGGCCCAGCTCTGCTGTGAATTGTTGTGGGACTCAGTCAGCATCTCTCTCGTATTGGGTAAGAGAAGAGATATTTTTCACTCGGCGAGAATCTACCGCTGGATTCGGATGCGGGGGAAGCTCACCCCTCTTCACGTTCCGGCCGCGAGGGCTTCTCCTTTATCTGAAGCCGCCGCTTCAGTCAGGAGTGTCCTTGAAGTTTTCTTTTACAGACACTGGAAAGAGGTCTCCCTGCGAACTCGTTAAAATACTTCTCTAAGCTGTTAAAAACTTTTAATCACTTGGCCTGCCGCCATTTTGGATAGACGCCATCTTCTGAGCTCCCATCCTCGCGTGACGTCATCTCCTGGCCTGTGGCCAATCGGCCATAATTGTAGTTTTTTTTCCCCTTTTCCTCCCTTTGCAGTGTTTTAACTCTTACTGTATTGTTTTCTTGTTTTGCATTTAATATATAGTTGTGTGATATGATAGTATTTTAGAATTTTTATTAAAAGTTTGTTTCAGTTTCCCATCCATATATTCCGAGATTTGAGTTTTGTTTCCCTTTTCCCCTGTATCAATAAGGGATTTAAGGAGCGTTAGGGACCTTGAGTTTTGCTCGGAGGCTCAACCCCTAACAGTAGTAATTCAGTGAAGTCCACTTGTATACTTTGAAAAGGCCTTAGACCAGGCTCCCTTCCTCCCTAGGGTTGCTTCCTCAGAGCCTTTTTGTTTATCCTCCTGCAAGTCACACATCGCTCACAAATTTGCTTAGCCACTGTATAAATTCCTATACATCCATATTTTCTCAGAACTAAATCACACATTGCTTGTACCCCCCAGTGGCTTCCTTGATGTAAAATAGCCATTATTTCCCTCATGGTTTGTTTATTCAACATTTCTCTCCCATCTGGGAGAATCCATTTTCCCTCTGTTTCAATGGCTCCCAGCTCCTGTAATCTTTCCTTTTCTTTTTCTGTAAATATAGGAGTTGTTTTTGGTACATGTACCTGTGGGGTAAGATTGTACATGTTCACAATCTCGTGGCCTAATGCTGCTTCTTTGGCTGCTTCATCAGCCAGCCTGTTTCCCCTGGCTCTAAAAGAATTTCCTTTCTGATGTCCATTTACATGGACCACCGCAATCTCACTTGGAAGTAATAAATTCTTTAGCACTTGTTTGATCAGTTCTCCATGTACTAATTCCTTTCCTTTGCTATTGATTAACCACCTTTCTTCCCATATTCGTCCAAACGTTTGTACCACCCCAAAGGTATATCTTGAATCAGTATAAATCGTCCCCTCTTTTCCTTCTAACAGTTGTAATGCCCTGTTTAAGGCATATAATTCACATGTCTGGGCTGACCAGGTGGTTGGTAGCCGCCCTACTTCTTTTATCTCTTGGTTCATTCCTTCAATAATTGCATAACCGTTGTGTTTCTTGCCTTGAATTATTCTCGAGGAACCATCAATAAATAAATAGGAGCCCGAGTGTAAGGGTATTTCCTTCAATTCAGGCCGCACTTTAGTCTGATATTCTATGATGTCTAAACAGTTGTGTTCAAGATCCTCACACTTTGTTTCTCCCTTCCATAGGAAGGTGGCTGGGTTGAGGCATGAACTGGTGGTCAAGATTAAATCGTCTTTTTCTATTAGAATTGCCTCATACTTCAACATTCTAGAATCAGTTAACCACCTCCCAGCCTTCTGGGTCAAAATAGTTTTCACATGGTGGGGGGTACTCACTACTAATACCCCCCCGAATGTTAGTTTTCTGCTTTCCTCTACCAAGAGGGCAGTAGCAGCTACCGCCTGCACACACTCTGGCCACCCCTTTGATACTGGATCCAAAAGCCTGGACAGATATGCTATGGGTTGTCGTTTGTCCCCCCATTCTTGAGTTAAAACTCCCAGAGCAGCTCCTTTATCCACTGTAACAAACAATTCAAATGCTTTATCTAAAGATGGCAGTGCTCACACAGGAGCAGTGATTAAGCTCTGTTTTAATTCCTGAATTAGCTTCTCTTCTTCTTCTGTCCAGGTTAGAACATTTGGTTCTTCATCTAGTAACTTTAAATACAACCCTTTTGTTTTCTGTGCATAGCAATCTATCCATAAGCGACAATGACCAGTTAACCCCCAAAATTTCCTTAACTCCTTCTTTGTTCGAGGAAGAGGCAATGCCACAATTCCTTTTATTCTTTCTGGATTTATTTTACGTTTCCCCTCGCTGATCAAATGCCCTAAGTATTTAACTTCTTTTTCTACATACTGTAATTTGTTTTTTTATACCCTTAGGCTTTGTTCTTCTAAGAAGTTTAACAGGGAATTTGTAGTTTCTTTTACCTCATTATTTTCCCGAAATCAGAAGATCGTCAACATATTGAAGTAAAGCAACATCAGGGGGAGGTTTAAATTGCTCAAGGATCTGTTCTAACACTTGTCCGAATAAATTTGGAGACTCCGTAAACCCTTGTGGCAACACCGTCCACCGGAACTGTTGCTTTCATCCCGTATGTGGATCTTCCCACTCAAAAGCAAATATGTCTCTACTGTCTTGGCCTAACGGACATGCCCAAAAAGCGTCCTTCAGATCTATTACACTAAACCACTTATGCTCATGAGGTATTTTACTCATCAAGGTGTAAGGGTTAGGAACCACTGGGTGTTGCACTTGGACGATTTCATTTATCTTCCTCAGGTCCTGAACTAAACGGTAAGACCCGTCTGCTTTTCTTACTGGTAGGATCGGAGTGTTAAAAGGAGACATACAGGGCTCTAATAATCCATCCTTGAGGAGAGTTTCTATCACTTGCTGGAGGCCTTTCCGCCCCTCTAAGGGAATGGGGTATTGCTTTTGATTTACTATATCATAGTTTTGATTAAATCTTATCTTCAGAGGAGGTACGTTTAACCCCCCCCGGTTACCTTCTCTTGCCCATACTACCGGGTTTATTTGCTCCTCATCTTTTTCTGTTAATAAATTCATAGAAATTACAATTTGCTCATTATATGTCCTAATTTCCAACCCCAATTGTACAATCAAATCTCTTGCCAATATATTACCTCCCACTGCAGGAATATATAATGCCTGAGCTTGTACCAGCTCTTCTCTTAGCTTGAATAGCATTGGTTCAAACACAGGAACAGAAAACCCTTCACCTTTGATTCCTGAAACTGTCTTTTGTTGGTCCATAAATTTCACTCCTTGAGGGATAAAACTTAGAGAAGTTCTAGCGGCTCCTGTGTCAACTAGGAAGACAACTTCTTCTTCCTGGGGTCCCACCTTTAAATTTATCAAGGGTTCCTGATGGGACCTTAAATTAAGAAACCCCTGACCTCCCTAGTCAATATCTTCAAAAGTCATCGACGACACCACTTTTTCTTCCTTCAACTCAGGACACTCTCTCTTGAAATGGCCTATTTTTCCACACTGAGAACATCCCGCTGGGGAAGCAGCAACCTGCCTTTTCCCTCGTCCAGCACTCCCTCCCCTGGTTCCTCTCGTGCCTCTCCCTCTCCCCTGTGTCCACGTCCCCCTTCCTTGCTGCAGTACTGGTTCTATTCTCTGTTTCACCACCTGATCTACTGCAGAAACCATCATCTTCGTTTTCTGTCTTTGCTTTTCATCCTCCCTCCTCACATACACTTTCTGAGCTTCCCTTAACAACTCTTCCAACGGTTTTTCATTCCAACCATCTAATTTTTGTAATTTTTTCTGAATATCCGGCCATGCCTTGGTAACAAAATGGACCTTTAACAGTCCCTGGACTATAGGGTCGTCCAGATCCAGTCCCGAATATTTTCTCGTTTGATCTCTTAACCGCTGCAAAAATGCAGGGGATGTCTCATTTCTTTTTTAAAACCTCTTACTTCACTACTACTAAGTGAGGCACTTACATACTCCACTTCTCCTGCACCAAGGGGGACTTCTTGCAAGGGGAAAAGTTTTTCTGTACCCCCTTTTCTTTCAGATTTTTCTTTTCCTGATGGTAAAGGAAAGTTTAAAAGATCTCTTTGACATTGTTCTATTTCTTTACTCAATTTGGGGTATATGTTTAGTGGGGGAGCACTAGCTATGGCTCCCTGAAAATTTTCCTGGCTCCTCTCTTGGGGAGGGGAGTCTGTCACCTCCTCTGATTCCTGATATCCAGGACTTTGAGGAGGTGAGTTAGAGCTGACCAGAGGTGAATTATAAGGGGGTGGTAAACACTCCAATGGGTCCCACGTCTTAGATTTTTTTGTCTCAGAGTCCAATTCTTCTGTTTTTAAAGGGAAACAGTACTCCCTTGCTCCACGCCTTAATTTCCACCCCCAGCATGAAGCATATTTGGACTCTTCTCCAGAAAAGGGTTTTTTATCGTTCACATAGATATTTAGAGCTTGGCACACCCAATCCTCATCTGACCCGTATTTTGGCCAGAATACAGCCTGCCCTTTGATGCTTTCCTTTGTCCAGATGAAACAACAATACTGTATCATTTTTTTCTTATCCTTATTCCTTGTACAAGGTGCATTTTCCCAACGCTTCAACATCCTCCCCAAAGGACTGTCTGGAGGGATGTTCCCAGGACTCTCTTCCTCGTCCTGCTTATTAGGCCTACTATTTCTATTCCCCATTCTGATTTCCTGAGACTTTTTCTGTCACTCTGATCTTTCACTTCGTCCCTCTCCAGCTGTTTTCCTTGCGGAATAACAGAACCGCGGATCCAGACTCCGCACTCACTTCGCACTGATGGTACATCTCACTCACGCACACACAAAAAGTCTCTCAGAATGTCCCAACCACCAAGGCAATACTTTTAACAGTCAATTTTCTTACCTTGGTCCATGCACGGAGTTGCCTGGTTGTCACGATTGTGCCTACTTTTTTTCTTTTCCCTTTCCTTGTGGTTCACTGGGTCTGCCTTTTTAAAATTGGTCTCAGGATCCCAGTTGGTCCCCCGCAAAACCTCCGCCGACGATCCACGAGACCATTGAAATCAACGGGACGTGTCTTCCCGTCCTTCGCCAGCAGAGGTTCCCAGGATGATGACGTAGGATCCCGGACGAGCCCCCAACTGTGAGAAACGAGCAAAAAAAAACCTTGCGAAAAGAGGGTTAGGCCAGACTTCACTGTGAAGCACTTAATTTTATTATGTTCTTGCAAGACCGGGTGTCTCACAAGTAGGCACGCCTGGTCAGAGAAATACATGAATTTTTATACCCTGTTCCTGGCTGCGAAAATCCCTCCTCTGTTTCCCCATTGGCTGGGTACTCCAAAGTTTACAGACTAACCCGACACGCCTTCTACATGTTATAGTACATACCAGTTCATATGTCGCATGTCTCATTACCGCAAACTTATGCCTCCCCTGGGAGGAGAAGTTAATATTCAATACCCTATTAAGCAAGTGCAGTACGGCTTTGAAAAGATCCCTCTCTGTTTTGAGCAACCTGAGCTGACAGCAGGTTCTTATCATATACGAACAACATCCTTTGTCTCACACTCCCACCCTACAAGACAACCTCCTGTTTATCTTATCAGGTTCTTATCATGCAAGAGCAACATCCTCTGTCTCACATCTTGTAAGCTGTGAGTTCTCTGAGGGACACCTAAATTTGTAGAGGGCATCTGGGCTCTGACATCATGGTGGGATGGGGGAGAAGGAACTGAAAACTACTACACTAATATTCTCACCAGTGAAGAATTATAATGTGAAAGTTCAAATATGAAATGAAGACTCTGAATCTCTTTCCTTTTTCCACTTAATATCTGCAGCAAACAGGTAGGGGAGCTCTTATATTTAGCACGTGAAAGTACCAGGAAACCCTGGCAATGAGGACTGGATTAATGTAGTTAGTTACTGCTGGAATTTATACACATACATACTTATCTCTGAAAAGGACAGTATGTACAGGCTTAATAAATAAAAAAAGAGGCAGGTGGGAATGAGGAGGGGGACAAGGATGGCCAGAAAGAACTGTAGCAGCAGTGCTTTAAAAACACCTTCCTTTCATCATGGTTTTTAATGGAGCTGAGTTTCTGCAGATATTGTGTTAGCAGCTTGGTTTCTGTACAGTATTGGGGTGGGTATGGAGGGATTGCATTGTATCTTGTTTATATAAATTAGTTAATGGATGAACACCCTGAACATGTTTCCTTCTCTTAAATAGTACCAAAGCTTCATTAGGACAATTTTCCCTGCACATTGGCAAAATGCTGCATAGGAACATCTTTCTCAACATGTTCATGCCTCTAGAGCAACTGTGAAAACAAGAAATTGAAAATTCTGTCCTATTTTGACTGCTGTTTACCTCTTTTTATTCCCTCTCCCTACATCTTTTCTCCTGCTTGCATATTTAGGACACTTATCTGTGTAACTGTGTCCTGGGTTAGAAAAAAATGGTTCGATTAGAAAAAACTGTTTTGTTTTAAAACGACCAATCGTGATGTATTCCTCCCATTTACATTCACACATCTCATTGGTTGTGAAAACTTTGTTGGGCCCTCCATCCCTTTAAGAACCGTGCACGGGATGGGGGTACTTCCGGGCTGGCTTGGGGCTTGTACTTTCGGCTTGCTGTGGCTTGCTCTTGCTCGGGGCTTTTGCTCTTTCTCAGTGTGCCGGTAACCCATATCACCGCTTGCTGACTGCCGGCTCCAGATCTGCCTTGCCGCTTGCTGACTGGCAAATACAGACCTGCCTTTCTTCCTCTTATGCCGGTGCCTGGACCTGCTCTGTACCTGCCGCCAGTGTGCTTCCAGAGCCGATGTTTTCCTTTGCCACTGGACCCTCGCCGCAGCTTGGCTCTACTCGCTGTGTTTGCTTGCCGTCACTGCCCCCTGCTTGCCCGCGACCCGATCGTCCCAGCTTAGCTCTGCTCCCGCAAACCCACTGACCACGTGGCCACCACAGTTTTGAACTGCTTGGTACTGGTTTTTTTCCTTTCACTTTTGTTTCCCTAACCGCAGTTTAACCCTCGCTGCACCAGCTTTCCAATCCCATATAAACCTGTTAATAGCTCATTTGTTTTTCTGTATATAATATTTTTTTTTCTAGTGTTATTAAACTTGTTTTAGTTTCCCAAACTCAAGAGGTCTCACAAACTTTTCTTTCTTCTTATCTCTGCTCTTAACCCCCTTTTCTCCCGGAACGGGAAGGAGGTTAATTAGAGAGAGGATGATCATCATCATGGCTTGGCTTCGCGGACGAAGATTTGGGAAGGGCTTTGCCCACGCTTATTGCAAGCGCGTTGATGGCTGAAAAGGCCAATGCGGGATAGGCAAGACCGGTTGCAAAGAGCACACCGGAGGGTCTCCTTGGGTGGTATAGTCGAGGCACGGTTCTTTCTGCGCTGTCTTTTCTCCTCGAGCCTGATTCTACGCGTGCTCTCAAAGGAGACAGCAGCGTTATGTATGGTGTGTCTCCAAATCTCCCGATTGGAGGCCAGGGTGGACCACTGATGGTGGTCAATATGGCCTAGGCTGAGGTGTTGTTTCAGGGAGTCCTTATATCTCCTCTTTGGAGCTCTTCTCTTGCGGCAGCCGGTGGCAAGTTCACCATAGAACACGATCTTAGGGAGGCGGTGATCCGCCATCCTGGAGACGTGCCCTGCCCAACGCAGCTGCGTTTTCAGCAACATGGCCTCAATACTGGTGACGTCTGCCTGTTCAAGGACAGCAACGTTAGTCACGTAGTCAGTCCAGTGGATGTTTAGGATTGTGCGGAGGCAGCGCTGATGGAAGCGTTCGAGGAGTCGCAGATGGTGGCGGTAGATGACCCATGATTCAGACCCGTACAGAAGAGTAGGCAGTACCACGGCTCTGTAGACACTGATCTTTGTACTTTTCTTCAGGTGTTTATTGCACCAGACTCTTTTATGGAGTTTTCCGAAAGCTCTGTTTGCCTTTGCTATTCTGTTGTCGATCTCTTTGTCGATCGTGGCATCTGAGGAGATGATGCTACCCGGATAGCTGAACTGCTGGACTGACTGAAGCTCTGACTCGCCAATGGTGATGTGGGGATGATGGTAATCATCTTGTGGTGCTGGTTGGTAGAGAACTACTGTCTTCTTCAAGCTGACTTCCAGCCCAAAAAGCTCAGCCGCCTCTGCAAAGCAGGATGTTAAGCGCTGCAGAGCTGCTTCTGTGTGGGCAACAAGGGCGGCATCGTCAGCAAAAAGCAGCTCGCGGACAAGGTGATTCAGGGTCTTGGTGTGGGCCTTCAGTCGCCTTAGGTTGAAAAGGCTCCCATCGGTACGATATCGGATATAAATGCCATCTTGTTCGTCGAGGTCTGCCGTGGCCCTTTGGAGCATCATGCTGAAGAAAACTGTGAATAAAGTTGGTGCGAGAACGCAACCTTGTTTCACACCATTGGCTATTGGGAAGGGCTCAGAGAGTGCATCGCCATATCTGACTTGGCTGCGCTGCCCCTCATGTAACAGGATAATCATTTTGAGGAACTTGGGGGGACATCCTAATCGTTCCAAGATCTGCCACAGACCTTTTCGGCTCACAGTGTCAAAGGCTTTGGTGAGATCAACGAAAGTTTCATAGAGACCCTTGTTCTGTTCCCTACACTTCTCTTGCAGTTGTCTGAGAACGAATACCATGTCTGTGGTACTTCTGTTGGCTCTGAAACCACACTGACTTTCAGGTAGAAGTTCTTCTGCGATAGCGGGTACCAATCTGTTCAATAGTATTCTTGCGAGGATTTTTCCAGCAATGGAGAGCAGAGTTATGCCTCGGTAGTTTGAGCAGTCTGACTTTACTCCTTTTTTCTTGTACAGGGTGATGATGATTGCATCACGGAGATCTGGTGGTAGTTCGCCTTGTTCCCAACAGCGCACAACTAGCTCGTGAAATTTAGCATGGAGCGTTTGGCCTCCATGTTTCCAGATTTCAGGCGGGATTCCGTCGACCCCAGCTGCCTTGCCGGTTTTCATCTGCTGTATGGCCTTAAGGGTCTCTCCCATAGTAGGGGCTATCATAACATATAGATATCAAAGCAATATATTAATATTGCATGAGCTATAGATGCTAAATGTCCATTTAGCTGTTAAATTTAGTAAGACACTTAAAGCTGAAGCAAGCATCTACAAAACATTCCTCATCATCTTTGAGTATGAAATTCTTATAGGATGCATCCTTGGTAATGCATCTCTGAAATCTCTTTGTAGAGGGAGGAGAGGAAAAAACAAAATATTGCATGAGTGGAGTCAGAGCAGTGTGAAGAAGGGTTGTATGCATGTCAGGGTTTGGGAGGAAGAGATGGGCATTTCAGAGATGCCCAGTATTGGGGCTGTTTAATAATAGATAGGACAAGAGGTTTCTGCTTTTCACTCTTTTGCCCCTTTCCCAAGGTAAGGAATCCTTCCTTCTTAGCTATAGCATAATATTCTATGTAACCTGATAAACCTAATCTGTTGCAATTAAATCATATGGTGATCATATCACATGTTTCAATTCAGGTGGTGAATTACTTGTTATACAGGAGAAAGTGGCTGCATGCATTTATTTTGAGGATGTTGATTTTCTAGGATCTGTACAGCTACAGAACAAAGTCCAGTGACAAGCTAGAGTACAGAGAATGGAAAAATAGTGTGTAATCATAACTGATAACTCCTATAAAGCATACCTATATTAGTGTACTTTTGCTATAGGGGCAATTTAAATTCTAATGTTTCCTGACTTCTGATTTGCATTTAAAACAAAACAAAATAAAACTCAAAATCTTGTATTTTCACTCTTAATTTTTTAAGGACCATGCAGATATTTTATAGCCTTTGGGGGGTGGGGGTGGGGTGGGGTGGTGTATAGATTTTTTTTTTTTTTGAGGGTTGGGGGAAATATTATTTAGTATACCTGTGGGTATTCTCTCATCATGTAGAAGGGTATCATCATGAGAAATTTGGTTTATCAGCAGAAGTAGAACTAGAAAAGAAATCCTGTGATTAAATTACTTCCATATTGAGAAATGTTGATTTACTGGAACCAAAATAGTTAACAAATGCTTCAACTCAAAGCTTCTGCCAGCTACTTGAGTCTTGAAGGGTTCCCTGGCTGTCTGTAAATGGATTGGTAAGATGCTGGGAGCCCTGTGGATCACACTTCTAGAGCTGTAACTTCTTGATTCACTTTTTTGACTGCTCAGTGAGATCAGATTATAGGTGGTCCTGGAAGTGGGCTCTTATAGTTTTTAAGACTGCAGCTTGCTAGGCAGGAGTCTACTACTTTTCCTGGAAAACTTATTCACTATAAACCATAAAAAGCCCCACAAACCAACCCCCTTAAATCTGTTTACATATTCCTGCTTACGGGAAAAACAACTGAAATGTTAAAATGTAATAAATGGCTGTGGAAAATGAGGGATTCAGTTTCATCAAGTGATTACTGTATACACAGAGATCATATTTGGCCAAGAAGTCCCTGAGCCACAAAGCTGGAGACTGAGAAGAATACCCAGAGGAGACATTACACACATCCTCTCCTTATACTCTTATTGGGGCATCTGCTTCTGGCCACCATTGGAGTCAGGATATAGTACGAGATGGACTTTGACCTAGTACCATAATCCTTATATAATGTTCTAATCCACTCCTTTTGAAGACATTATTTGTTGTTTGGGTTCTTTTAAACTCATTAAACTCTATTCTCCTATTTTCTGACATCAGCAGGGATTCTCTAGTGAGTTTCAGCCTCCCAGAGATGCTCAGCAGTTGGCTCACTATTTTTATATTTCCTGATTAAATAAAGTGAAACAATTGTTTCCTGATGAAACAATAAAGTGAAACCACATCACTAATATGTGTTTGTTTCCAGGCATCCACTAGCCAGTGATTCATAGACTGGTAAAAGGGAAAGTTTTGATAGGCCACTGTATTCAGGAGGTATCCTAGAAAGTTTCTTTCATCCATCTTTTAATGTCTTGGGCAAAATGGCTTCCACTAGTCTCTTTTGAGGAGACTGCTCTACAGTCTGAATACTTTTCCATTGGGAACTGTTTGCTGGTAGTGTGTTGGTACAGACATGCCTTTGTGTTCATTCCTGGTTGAGAACTTCTCTCATCTATATTAAATCAGTGGATAAATAAATATCAAGCAAGATGTCATAATAAACCTTAAAGAAAACTTGGTAGAAATATAATTGACTCTCAATTTTTTCCCTAAAATTGATCTTTAGAAAATAAAAAAAATGCACCACTCAGAAAAATTTGGTGGGTGACTGGCTGGCTGCTCAGCTCTGTCCAACCCCTTAAAAATTGTAGGCAATTTCCCAGTTGACCACAGATGGATTGCATTTTAATACAACTTTCTGTCCTAGTCAGTTGACATTCTGATTTGTTTTTCCCAAGAAAGGTTATTTGTTACCGTGAGACAATAAGTCTTGATATACGATGCTCTACTGGTCGAGGCTGTGATGAGGGAAGACAATAAGTCTTGATATAGTGTGAAAGAATTTTGCCAATCTGTGGGTAACTCTAGGTTTGCTTTATTTGACAACTCAGAGTTGGGCCGTCACCTCAGTGAGTGGCAAGGCATAGAGCACACATCCTTAGTATATATAGTTTTCTTTTCTAACATTTTGTAACTAGGTAAAGTCCTTGATGTTTTCCCACCGATTCTCAGTTCATCATTCTTCATAGATCAAAAAGTCTATTCAATTCCTTTGTCTCAGCAGATGTCCTATTCTTCATTTCATTCCTTTCTTCAAGGTTTGCTCTGGTTGTTTCGGTCCTCAGTTGCTCGGGTCACAGAATGAGAACCACCTTCAAAATTCTGGGAAAACTTAAATTGTTCTATTGTATTCTATGTCTGCTTCAAATGGATAACTTCTTAAAATCATCTACTTTAAGTTAATCAACGATCTAAGCTTGAATATATCCATTCTCCTGTTGATTCAGCTTGGCTGGGTTTTAGGCCAGCCTTGGTAAGGACTATACAAGGACAAATGAGCAGCTTTGTTCCATATGCACCTGTATCAATAACTAAAACAATATTCTATTCTCTAATGTTACAATAGTAGAAAGTTAAGCTTATGATTAATTCTTTTACAATTCCCTCCTTTTGTTTTTCATCAGACTCCTGCGATATCTTCATTTATAATTCCACATTTCATCATTCATTTTTTTCATTGCAAAAGAGCAACAGCTTACACAGCATTGACATAAAACAATCAGACAAACTATGCAGATTATAATAGATATTGCGTGACTTGTTCATCTCCATCTAAGAGACTAGTTTTCGCTGGTACATATGTACCTGGAACAGCAAGTATTCTTCCAAACAAAATTTCAGCAGGTGAAACTGCAATAGGTTGCCTAGGAGTATTCCTAATATCCCATAGAACCAGATTTAAAGCATCCAGCCATTTCAATCCTGGTTGTTTACAAATCTTAACTATTTTCTCTTTTAAGGTTCTATTCGTTCCTTCTACTTGGCCAGAGGATTCAGGATGATGTGGAGTGTGAAGCTGACTAAGGATTCCTAAGGTCTCATACACTTGAATTAATACAGCAGCTGAAAAATTACTTCCCTGATCTGAATCAATCACTTCAGGAACCCCATATCTCGGGATTATTTCAATTGATCAACTCTCACTAACATGTAAGAGTACCCCAGTGCCTTTGGCATCTCTGCATAATCAGTTTGGAGTTTTTGAAAAGGAAAGGTAGCTGGAGGCCTTTTCCCGCTGGGAGGCTTAATTCACACAGAAGCAGATTGTCGACAGAGTTTATACCCTGCACAAATTCTCTTTGCTGCGGCATCAACCCCTGGAGCCGCCCAGAGTCTCTGGATGCGAAGTGCTAAGTTCTCTGGTCCCCCGTGTGTTTTCTCATGATGCCACCGCGTGATCGGCAATAAACACCTTTTTGGAAGGAGAGGTTTGTTATTCAGTACTTCATGTTGTACCAAAGACATTACAGTCACAGTTTGTCGTGCTGCTGCTCTGGCAGCCTGGTCAGCGAGGAAATTCCCTCTTGCGATCATGTCTTGACTATTAGTATGCACCTCTATACAGATGACAGAAATTTCTGAAGGCAATTGAATGGCTTCCAGGAGGTCTTTGATCTGTTTTCCATGTGCAACTGTCTTACCGGCTGAGGTTAAAAACCCCCTTTCTTTCCACGGAGTCCCAGTCGCATGGCACACTCCAAAGGCATATTTAGAGTCAATATAAATGTTAACTCGAGTCCCAATTGCATATCTAGCTGCTTCTGCAAGAGCAACTATTTCCGCTCCTTGTGCACCTAAAGGTGCAGGTAAGGATCTCGCTATCAGTACCTGAGTTTCCGTGGTGACTGCAAACCTGGTACACCTCTGACCTTCTTCGTAGTAGGACGATCCATCCGTGAAGAGGTTCAAATCCAGGTTATCTAAAGGTTGATCTTCCAGGTCGTCTCCCGGCTTGCTGGTTTCGTTCACAAGTTGAATGCAGTTATGTTCATCTTTCTCTCCATCATCAGATAAAGGCATCCAGGTAGCAGGATTTAAGGTATTGCACCTTTCCAATTCCAAATTATCAGCCAATAACAAAATTATTTCATATCTATGTGCTCTTTGGGGAGATAAAGCTTTCTCCGCATATTGTTTTAACAAAACTTCAACTTCATGGGGTACACAAACAGTTAGTGGATGTCCTGAAACAATTGTTCTTGTTTTCTCAACCATTTCTGCTGCAGCTGCTATTCCTCTAATACAAAAAGGAGTTCCCTTCGCTACTGAATCTAAGGTTGAAGAAAAATATGCAACTGGTATAAAGGTTTTATTATTTCACTAAATCCTGGAATCCAGGGGCGGCAGAACCCTACTTGTCCTAAAAATCCTCTTAATTGTTTCTTAGTTACGGGTCTGGGTATATTTTGTATTGCTCTAATTCTTTCAGGATCAACTTCCCGTCTCCCTGGTTTCAGTGTAAATCCAAGATATTTTACTTGCTGTTTGCAAAACTGCAACTTAGACAGAGATGCACGATGTCCCTTTTTAACAAGCTGAATACACAAATACTCAGTATCTCTAATACAATCATCTTCAGTTTTATTCGCTAACAACAAATCATCAACATACTGTATTAAAACAGACTTGCTTGGAAAAACCAGGTCTTGTAAATCATTCTTTAAAATCTGAGAAAAAATTGTTGGAGAGCTGGTAAATCCTTGGGGTAATCATGTCCAGGTCAATTGTTTCCCTTGCCAGGGGAAAGCAAAAATTAACTGACTCTCTTCTGCAATGGGGATACTAAAAAAAGCTCCTGTGAGGTCTAGGACAGTAAAATATTGTGCCCAGACCGGAATTTGAGTCAAAATCAGGCTGGGATCAGGTACCACAGGATGCGGAGCAATTCCATGTTCATTTACAGCTCGCAAGTCTTGAACAAACCTGTATTCAGGGTCTCCATCCTTATCTGATCTATGTTTGCTTACTGGTAAGAGAGGTGTAGTATATGGACTACGGCATTCTTTCAAAATTCCTTTGTTGAGGAACTGTGCAATTTGTTTTCCAATGCTCGGAATTGCTTCACTAATAACAGGGTGTTGCTTAACTGAAGGAGGTGACCCTCCTTTTGGTTTGATCCCAACAGGTTCAGCTGATTTTAATAATCCTATTTCATCTCCTGACATAGTCCAGAGTTCTTTAGGGACTGCGGCCAATTCAAGGGGTATTTTATTTGACAGAATTTGTGGCTGATCTTCAATCTGAACTATTTCTGAGCCTATAATTATTAACCGGATTCCCGTTGGGTCCAAGGAGATACACGTACCAAATTCCTGCAAAAGGTCTCGTCCCAAAAGGGAAACAGGAGAATTTGGAGAGATCACAAATCTTCCCCATACCAATTTATTATTTAAAACTACGGGTAAAGGGGTAGATAAATGCTTTATCTCCTCCACCACTACTCCCCATATAATCACAGTTTCATTTGAAACTTGGGGAATTTCAAAATTTAACAAAGTTGCTTCTGTATCTCCCAGGAAAGTAACGAAATTTGCATTTACCTTTGCAGAAATTTGACTGCGCTCCTCTACCTTGATTCCGACAGGGTCCATTTTTAATCTTCAAAAATCATCTTTTTCACTGTGAATGAGGCCAAGAGGGTCCAGCAGGTGGGAGTTCTGCGGCAGCCGCCACAGGTCTCAAAGGGCACTCTCTCTGCATATGACCTAGATTTCCACAATAAAAACATTCCAAAGTATTAGCATATTGGGGAGCAGGGAGGACCCTGCCCCTTGCTCCTCTTCCCCTATTTCTTCCCCGGGAAAACCCCCGACCTCGCTCTCGTGGATTATAGTTTTGAGCAATTGCAGCAGCTAACAGTTCAATTTCTCTTTCTTTCTCCTTTCGCTCTCTCTTCCTTTCATGTTTTAACTTCTCTTCCTCATGTTTTTGTCTTTCTTCATCTCTTCCATCAAAAATAAAAGCCGCAACACTTAGAATTTTAGTTAATGTTTCACCTTGCCAACCTGGCATGTGCTTCTTAAAGTATTTGTTTATATCGGGAGCCGATTGATCTACAAATACTCTGACGGCTAAAGGCTCCTGGAAATTGTCATGGTTCATTCCCCCATATTTTAATAAAGCAGCTTTTAATCTTCCCCAGTAATCACTCGGGTGCTCATCAGGCCTTTGTCTACATTCCAATACCTTATTCCAATTAGTTACCTTTTCACCAGCCCGACGAACTGCTTCTATTAGTTGTTGGATTGCAGCTTTATGGGCTTGTGCTCCTGCTGTAGTAGCGAGATTCCATCCTGGGTCTTGTTCAGGCCAGGGATTTAATCCCTGACCTTTCTGAGCAATTTCTCGGTCTTTTTGGTATATTTTTTCTCTGTCTTCTGCTTGAAATAATTCCCTTAATAAAGTTTTCATGTCATTCCAATTGGGATATAATCAGTGACAATTCCCGATAACAATTGAGCACATTTTCCAGAGTCATCTTGCAGCCTCGGCATTTTCGACTGCCAGGCTACGAGATCACCCTGTTTCCAAGGTTCATGCCTCATAACTGCAGTCACTGCAGAAACTTCTGCAGGCACACCAGGTCCCGCTCTCGGGTTTGGGATGTAATCCAAACGCATTGGATACATGCCAACCTTTTTAGAAAAGAGCTCAGTTTCCTCAGCCTCTGGGGCAGAGGGAAGTGAACTTCTGTTGTTTTTCAGCACAGGAGTTTTCCTCCTCTGCTGTGCCCAATTATACCAAATATACCAATAATCAATATCTTGACTTCCAGAATCCTCCAAAACAGTTCTCAAAAATTTCAGCTTATGGGATTTGAATGTTCCTTTAGGAGGCCACTCATCCATCGGCCCTCCTCCTCTGTTTCTGGTCAGGAATGGCCATTCCTCCTGGCACAATGTTATCAATCTCCTTTTCTGTAATGTCTGTGCCAGGGATATCTTTTTCCAATTCTCTAAAACCTCAGCAAGGGGCGTCCCCCTTTCAATGCTGGGTGCTGTCCCCATTTGAATTCTCTTTCTCTTTTCCTTGCAAATTTAAACACAAGAGTTTCTCAGGACAAATTTATCTGAAATGACCCGTGCCCAAGTCTCGTAGGTGAACTCACCTGATTAGTCTGCCAGCAAATCGAGCGTTGGTAACGGGTCTGTCCAGAGAAATACCCAGTCCTCTTGTGTCCTAGAGTCCCATCTGGGGTGCCAAAACTGTTAAAGAATTTTACCAATCTGTGGGTAACTCTGGGCTTGCTTTATTTGACAACTCAGAGTTGGGCCGTCACCTCAGTGAGTGGCAAAGTACACAGCGCACATCCTTAGTATATATAGTTTTCTTTTCTAACATTATGTAACTAGGTAAAGTCCTTGATGTTTTCCCACCAATTCTCAGTTCATCATTCTTCATAGATCAAAAAGTCTATTCAATTCCTTTGTCTCAGCAGATGTCCTATTCTTCATTTCATTCCTTTCTTCAAGGTTCGCTCCGGTTGTCTCGGTCCTCAGTTGCTCGGGTCACAGAATGAGAACCACCTTCAAAATTCTGGGAAAACTTAAATTGTTCTATTGTATTCTATGTCTACTTCAAACGGATAACTTCTTAAAATCATCTACTTTAAGTTAATCAACGATCTAACCTTGAATATATCCATTCTCCTGTTGATTCAGCTTGGCTGGGTTTTAGGCCAGCCTTGGTAAGGACTATACAAGGACAAATGAGCAGCTTTGTTCCATATGCACCTGTATCAATAACTAAAACAATATTCTATTCTCTAATGTTGCAATAGTAGAAAGTTAAGCTTATGATTAATTCTTTTACATATAGGTAGCAGAATTGAGGCTGTGACGATAGAAGACAAGAAGTCTTGAGTTACGCTCAAACAGCTTGTGAGATTTCCTGACTCTCGTCAGAAGGCAAAAGCTCTCTTTATTATTTTTCCAGCAAGTGGCAAGTAAGTTCAAGCTCGCTCAAGCTCAGGCTTAAGCACGCTTAAGTCCAAAAAAACTCAAGCTCACACAACACCAGCACCCCTTATTTTTTCCAGCTCCCTTTTATACAAGTTTTCTAACCCTACAGGCTAACATACAATTCTTTATCACTGTGGGAGAGAGGCCCAAGACTCTTTTCCTCTTCTTGTTTCCTAACCTTGACTCTTTTCTCAGACATGCTCAGCCAGGCACACGGTGACCGCGTTCAGTCACTATCACACACCCTGAGCAGCGTTCCGCTCGGTTAACATCCAATCATTCCACATTCTTTCTATTTCTGCTTCCTTATCTCGATGTTCTCATCGGGCCGTCACTCCTCTGTTTTATATATCTGTCCTACAAGCCTTTGCTCTGTTTCCAAGCATATCTTTAAAGGTTATTATTAGCAGAGCCACCTGCAGCTCTTAATACAAGCAATTTCTTTAGCGGTTATTAAAAGCAAAGCCATCTACAGCGTCTAATACAAACAGCATCTTGAAGATTATTAACAGAAAAAGCCATCCGTGATGATCAATGCAAGAGCCAGGTGCTTCGGCATCCTGCTACAGTTATTGAAACTGGTTTCTTAAACAAATGGACTTTCTCTTGGGTTAGACAATGTGTTAAACTGTTGGATAGAATTGTAAAAGTTAGAAATAGGAAGAAGGGGGGAAATGGAGGTCCTCTGAATGCATTTGCTCTTGGATCAGTATTAACTTTTGTTTATGGTTTCAAGTTACTTGCGTAATAAAAGTTCCATGAAGGATTGATTTGATCTAATTGCTGGGAGAGACAGTAATGTTTACTTTTACCTTCTGTAGGGTCACAAATTTCCATCTTATAACTTGCAATTGTCCTAAATTGCATAAGAATCTGTGGTTGTGATTCTGTTCTAGGGTTGCAAACATTTCTCTCTCCTTATGCCTTACAGTGGAATAGGGAGACAAAAAGCTTACAGAACTGTCACAAGTGACATGAAACATGTTGGAAAATTGTTAAGTTTGTGCTGAGAAGCACCCCCACACACGTTGATTTAACTTTTCTGCCTTTTCCCTTCCTGCCTTTTCTACACCCCCACCTCCATCACACAGACACCCCTCAACCATGTTTAAGGGATTATTCCGCAATTGTCCCTGAACTTGTAGAATCTGGAAAACCTTAGGTTATGTGGTCATGCACTATACTCATGCATGTAAACTTAAATAAAAATTAAATTAAATATATTCTTGACTAACAGATCAGTTAGATGCAAAAGCCACCTTGGGACTGTGTAGGGGGAGCAAACACTGATGTTCCCAACCATTAGGAAGCATTCCTGATGCTTAGCCTAAATGTTCTGTTGTTGATTTCTGTGTTATTATTCTCTGGTATCACCCTGAATAACCTTTCTCCATACTTTGTGTTTACACCTTCAAGGCTTGTAGCTGGTTGTTGTCTATTCCTATGAGTCATCATTTACCAAAGTTATACATATTTAGTTCTCTTAAATCTTCCCTCATAAGTCAGTCCTCCCAGCCCATTAAGAATTTCTATTACTCATCTCTGAATTCCATCTTTTCCTTTTTTTCTTTCCATGTATTTCTGAACACTTCCAGGTGATCATAGCCGATAGGATCATTTTAGATGTGGATTTTCTATTGACACCAAAGAAAGGAGGTGTCTTTGATCTGGAAGCGACATACATGCTATTGTATGTGACATTGTCCACTATCATCTGAAAAGTGTATTTTGATATTACTTTCAGCTTTATATGTTCTGTTGAACATTCAGACATTTGTCTCTATGGCTATTCTCTATCTTTATTTTAAGAGCTGAATCATGCAAGATGCTATGCATGGCTAATCCTCCCCAGCAGGGATTCAGGTGACTGGGCACATTATTAAGGGGCTCAGCACCCTCTAGGATCTATTGCAATTTATTCTTCATTCCTCTTCATGTGTGAAATTTTTGTTGTTGCACTTTTTAAACTTAAGATCAGATCTTCTACTGTGCTAGATAGCCCTTTCATCTTGATGCAACTGACATTTATCATGCACATTCCTCCTGACAGTCCTCAGTGCTTTGGGGGCTACACTGTTCATCCAATCTAATATGAGTTCAATTCTCAAAGAAAAAATTTCTGCTAGAAGCTGTATCAAATGTTTAACTGAAACAATTACTATATACTCATTATTCACTAATTTTTAAGTTGATCACAAAAAAAGTGATCAAAATATGTTGCTGGTAGTGATTACTACATGCTTTACCTTGTGTCCTCTATTCATCAGGAAACTGTATTTATTTCCTTCACTTCCCACTGACAGGAGCCCTTTTAAACCCAGTGCACTGAAGCTTTGTGAATTACACAGATCTTGTTGTAATTAATGCCACTGTTTCTTTTTTCACTTCAAAGATTACATCCTTATACCTTTTGTAAAAATTAGAAGTTTTAGACTTAAATTCACACACTATTCATTTTTAACTTCTTACCCAGGAACTCAAGTCCCGCAGTAGTGGATGGGAAAGTGCACCTTGATGCAAGGGGCAGTAGTGTTTCCAGTTTACTTTTTTGAGAGAATCTACTTGGGACATAATGTATTTGTGAGTCTATGCAGAAATTTGTCCACATTAAAGAAAAGCAATTCATAGCTCTGGGTAGAGTCTTGGGAGGTTTTGGTTCAATCATGACCTTCATTACCAACTATTTGGGTGGCTTTAGACAGACAGTTAAATCTTTTTTCAGCCTTTGCATGCCTTGTCTTGTTCCTAAATAACTTGTACTAGGCTCTTAAAGCAAGCTTGTACTATGCAATGATGGCTTAACTTAGAGATTTTTTGCCAGAGAAGCAGTGGAGGCCCTTGCTCTTGGGGCCTACCTCTCTTCCTTTGTGCTATAACAGATAGGACCTTTGAGAAGTCTTTGCCATCTTTCTCCTGCCATACTCCTAGAGCACCTCAATTCACCTTGCTTTCTCTCTCGTGCACACACATAGAGTATGTGTCTTGTTGTTCTCAGGCCTAAGTAGATAGATAGAGTTGATTAAGAAGATTACTTCATCTCTGGCTGCTTGCAGAATAACTTGATCCTACTTCATGCTATTCCACTGCCTATAGTTAATGAACAAGTAAAATTGAGAAAAAAGGGTAAGGAGAAAGAAATAGGAGATAAGTGACAATACTGTCACGAAAACAGGGGGCCAGGAGAATAGACAAAGAAAATTCCTGGCCCAGAAGGGGGGTTTCCCAAACCCTTTACAATTTGTCCAGCCCACTAGTTCCCCAAGAAAGACAAACTCCTGTCACCCAACCTGCCCACCACACTCCTGTCAGGGAGAAGGGGAACCTCCTCGGGTTCTTTACAACTTGGCCAGCCTGCCAGGCACACTGGCAGTGTCACTGAAACCAAAGTCCCTTTTGGTAGCCCACAGGATCAGAGGATATTCGCCTAACCTATTCAGGGACCCTCACGAGCAGTTACACAAAGACAAATCCCTTCAGTATTAAAATCAACAATAATAGTTTATTGTGCAGATTCGTGACTAAATGCAGGTCGAATGATACCGGGGATAGGGCATTGACTGCGAAATGGATTTAGAGCAAACACTAAACACACACACACATACAAACCTAAACACACAAGCAAACCTAAACACTAATGATTATTAATAGCTAGCCTGATGTTAATATTAAAGCGCGCCGAATACAAAGTTCTTACCCAATAGGCGTCCCTATGGGGGGGGAGAAGATAGGTTCAGCCCATCGACCGATCCTAAAGTTTCGATGGTGGTCTTCTGTTCCCCAAAATCCCCCTTTTAATCGCCACTTTTTATATTGTTTCTATACTTTTAGGTGGAGCTTGAGTGACTTTAGTCATACATTCTTTTTATTCTGATTATATTAAAAATCTCTTGCTTCGCATTTAAAGGTACAGGTGTAAAAATATAGAGCGCATGCCCAGTGGGGAGTGGTCGCACCTTGGAGGCGGGTAGCCTTTGGGATGGAGGTGTGTTTTTGTATTATAATGACATTATAATGAGCAAAGTTCACCTAGAGGACACGATTTCACCATTTTTGCTGGCACGGCAGTAGTGATCCATCTTTCTTGATAGCAGCTATGCGGTTTCTCGTAGCAGCCCATCGTTATCCTGATAACGGAGAAGGGCTGCACCACCTCCGTGTTGCCCCGTTCTCCATTTCAGAGATACAGTACATTCTGCCCAGTCAGGGTGGGCCTTATCCATGGCGACCGCATTCCATTCTTGGGATCAGCAAACTGCTTCTTAGCCGCTTCATGGCTACTTTTTGTGTCAAGGTGTGAGCTAAAATCTGGGAAATAGGGTTTCCCTCATTTCCCCATTATCCATCGTTTTCCCACATAATCCACCCCGTGACTACAGTCACTCAAGCTTCACAATGCCTTAAAGAGTCTGGGGACGTCTATATGGCATGAAGTATCAAGTGTGTTTTGCACATGAGATATAGATAATTTTCTCATCATTTTCCAAAGCTTTACATACAAAACTGCTAACAAGATAAAACAGATCAAGATCAATATCAAAAGAACAACAACAGGGTGAAGTAGTCTGTTGAGGATGCCCGTGGCAGTGGGTGACCATCCGAAGAGAGTGTCCCACCACCGATGTTCTGCATCGCTCTTCACTTGTTCCAGGATTTGGTGAATTTCTGCTACATCATGATGGACGGTTATCAAAGTTTTTTGCCCATTGTCCTTGGCCTTCTGCAGCAGTTGTCTCAAATCCTGGTGTTGTAGTAACTTCTTCGTCAACGTGAGGTTCATGCCAATATGCACAGGTAACAGTTCTTGAATCAGTGTGAAATTAGATTGCAACAATTGATAAGAGGTGACAGGAGCTAAATAAAAAAAATCACACCCAATGATTTTAACAAAATTACAAATACAAAAATTTGAAAAATTCTTGATGTCTATACTAATGTTGTCAACAAGTATAAAATCACAACTGGTTCTCAAGCACGCGCAACCCTTGCCAATATATACAAGCAATGTTTCAGGGTTTCCGTCAGGATGAATTTCAAAATGACAAACGTTTTGTTCGGTATCAAGACAAACGTCTTGAGCCCTTATGGTATTACTTTCACAAACAAATCCTTGTTGTCCTCGTGTGGTACAAGCATCCACATCCACAGTTTGCCATTTATCATTATCCCTTCGGGCCCATACTCTATGCTTCAAAGGATAGAGTATAGTTCCGTTGTGATTCAGTCCTAACGCAATGATTGGGTATATTGTATATACCGAAGCATTGTATATGGTTAACACAAAAGTTGTAACAGTGTTGGTGATGGGATCATAAGTAAAATTCACTAGGTACCACCAGGATTGGAATTTCTTTTCAAAATCAGTTGCATTGTCCCAAATCACTTTTCTAATTTCAGTGGGTAGGGTGCCTTCTTCACCTTCCCTTATGATTGCAGCTGTCACTGATTGTATCCATAGTTGAGCTTGGATGCAACTGAGAGCTAGAGAAATATTATTTTGGACTATGCCAAATGTATCTATGATCAATTCATGATCTTGCTCATTTATCGATTCCCATTTTGGTAATATGCTTGATAAAAGCCATTGGTTAGTTCCCAAGGCCAGCAGGGAAGATCATAAAGGATGTGTCAATTTGTTCAAGTCACCAGTTGTGGTGGCTAGTTTGTTCATCAATACCTCAGAGTCAATGCTATTCAGAATTCCCAATCCTGTTCCTAGGATACCAGTTAGGTCTCTTTTTGTTCGTTTTTTGGAAAGGGTTCGTTTTTGCAGCCAGGTTGTCCATCCTTCGTAGGAAGTTCTTAAAAACGGCGAGCAAGCTGGCTGAATTTGTGAAACATTGTTTTGCATCAATAATTCAATCCGTTTAAGAGACCATGAGGGATTAAACAACATTTGTTGTTGACCCGTATTCTTGACCACATACGGTCCGATTTCAGAAATCTGCGGGGTCAGGGTTTTAGCTGAAGTTGAATGGTGGGTTGTAGAGGAATAAAAGGTAGTAGGTGGATAAAATTTAGGTCCTGTATATACTCGAGGTTTGTGTAGGCGTGTCCTTCCGTCCTCATACAGTTCATTCAGGGTTCCTATAAAAGGAAAAAAAAAAAAGAACATGCTCGGTTGTGAAAACAACCAGCAGTGTAAATTAAAATGAGGGTACTACCCACCAAGTATTAATTCGGTGTAAAAATCAATTAGATCTTGCTTTGGTGCAAAGGGCACCAATTCTTTCTGAGGCAGGGAACTTTCTCTAGATTGTTTCGGGCTGCCATTACCATTTTTATTTGCTGCAGTTAAAGATTGAACTAATTTTCTAAGTTCATTAAAAGAGACGCCGTGCAACCAGTGTTGGGGCATTCCCAGTGCCCTGGCTTGGCGCCATAAGCGCGTTCGCTCTCTGTTGTCTTGAGATCTTTCCTCAGGTTTAGAGCGCGGGGTGTTAAGTTGGCGAACTCGCCGTGCATGATTTACAGGTTTATCTGTGGGTAGGCTAATCCAGCCCATCCAGTGCCCATAGTTAACAATCTCCTGCACAAATTCATTCCAGGTGGTTACAGGGGTTCGCTGTTCCTGGCAAGCGTTTGCATTCCTCTGAACAGCAGCTTGCAAATGATCTTGTATGCATGCCACCTTTTGTACAGAAGAAGACAGGTCAGAGAGCTCTAAAGTAGTTATTACCAACAGATCGCCTCTCTCCTGGGCGTTTATGCCACCTGCCCAGTATGCTGCCCGTGCAGTTAGTGAACCAGGACACCAGTAACTCCCTGTTTCCTCCTCACTCAGTAAAATCCAATCCCCCCCTGAGAGGGAGACTCGCCATACATATTCTGTTTCCGACTCGTCCGGGCGTCTAGAATATTTTTCTTGCAACTTTACTAATTCAGCTGGTGACCATGGAACGGTACGTACCACGGTATGAACGTCATCATTATCATCAACAGAAGTTTCATGTTTAACCAAAGGCTGTATAGAGACTGGTGGACAACTAGGGTCAGAGACTTCCCCATTTCCTCCATCATCAATCTCCTCATTATCGTACCAAATATCTCCGTCCCAAGTTTCAGGATCAGCACTATTAGTTAACAAGCAAATTTGTTTAGATGGAGTTATAGACGGATTTTGGCTCGATAAGAGGGTTGATAATTTTTTCTGCAGTTCTCTCTCTCTCTTTTCAGCCAATGCCAATAACACTGCTAAGGTCTTATTTTCATTTGTGAGGGAGTCTACCTGTGTTCTTAATTTTTTACCCAACTCCCTTTCAAAATCCAGTGATGTTTTCAGAGTCTCATTTTCTAATTTTAAAGCATCATATTCCACACCAGCAATCTGCCTAGAGGGAGTGGGAGTAGAAGATTCTTTTGCTTCCCTCTGCCCACAAGATAAACAGGCTCCGAGTACTGCACAAATAACTCCTTTACCTTTACCTGCTTTAAATTTCTGCTCAGCCTGACATTGTTCAATGCGTTCTACCACTTTCTCTTCATCCTTCCAATTCCTCTGAGCCCACTCCTTCCCTTCCTGGGAAGGGGCACATTTATGTTTTCGCAGCAATCCATCCATGGTATCCTGTCCGTGACGCCAATTAACTGTCACGAAAACGGGGGGGGGGGGGGGGGGGCGGGCCAGGAGAATAGACAAAGAAAAATTCCTGGCCCAGAAGGGGGGTTTCCCAAACCCTTTACAATTTGTCCAGCCCACTAGTTTCCCAAGAAAGACAAACTCCTGTCACCCAACCTGCCCACCATGCTCCTGTCAGGGAGAAGGGGAACCTCCTCGGGTTCTTTACAACTTGGCCAGCCTGCCAGGCTCATGCTGGCAGCATCACTGAAACCAAAGTCCCTCTTGGTAGCCCACAGGATCAGAGGATATTCGCCTAACCTATTCAGGGACCCTCACTAGCAGTTACACAAAGACAAATCCCTTCAGTATTAAAATCAACAATAGTAGTTTATTGTGCAGATTCGTGACTAAATGCAGGTTCGAATGATACCGGTGAGAGGGTATTGACTGCAAAATGGATTTAGAGCAAACACTAAACACACATACACATACAAACCTAAACACACAAGTGAACCTAAACACTAATGATTATTAATAGCTAGCCTAATGTTCATATTAAAGCACACAAAACACAGAGCTCTTACCCAATAGGCGTCCCTATGGGGGGGGAGAAGATAGGTTCAGCCCGTCGACCGATCCCAAAGTTTCGATGGTGGTCTTCTGTTCCCCAAAATCCCCCTTTTAATAGCCACTTTTTATATTGTTTCTATACTTTTAGGTGGAGCTTGAGTGACTCTAGTCATACATTCTTTTTATTCTGATTGGATTAAAAATCTCTCGCTTCGCGTTTAAAGGTACAGGTGTAAAAATATAGAGCGCATGCCCAGTGGGGAGTGGTCGCACCTTGGAGGCGGGTAGCCTTTGGGATGGAGGTGTGTTTTTGTATTATAATGACATTATAATGAGCAAAGTTCACCTAGAGGACACGATTTCACCATTTTGGCTGGCACGGCAGTAGTGATCCATCTTTCTTGATAGCAGCTATGCGGTTTCTCGTAGCAGCCCATCGTTATCCTGATAACGGAGAAGGGCTGCACCACCTCCGTGATGCCCCGTTCTCCATTTCAGAGATACAGTACATTCTGCCCAGTCAGGGTGGGCCTTATCCATGGCGACCGCATTCCATTCTTGGGATCAGCAAACTGCTTCTTAGCCGCTTCATGGCTACTTTTTGTGTCAAGGTGTGAGCTAAAATCTGGGAAATAGGGTTTCCCTCATTTCCCCATTATCCATCGTTTCCCCACAGCTGGCAAACTTGGTAAGAACAATAACTCTAGAGTGATAATTACAATAGTCTTTTTCTGAATGGGCTAGAAGTTGTCTAATAATAGCTCTTTCCTGCAGTTGTTTTAGTGCCTTTTGCTTTCAAACTTGAGCTGGAAATATCTTAAGTCTATAATGACACATGTGCCCCATCTCAGAGAAGAAAGAATATGAGGCTGTTTGGAGTGCATATAAACTTGTTTTTAGAACAGGTTGCTTGCATGTTCCTGAGACAAAAGCATAAATAATCATGTGATGGTGCTATCAACAAGATGTTCACTGCATGGCCCCGGCATTTTTTTAAGAGTGAAAATAAAAACTTTTTTAATGCTTTTAAGCACAAACACATTTCCTGCACACATAATTGATGTTATTTTTCCAAGAAATGTCTGTTCCTCACCCTGGTGAAAGATAATGAGCGGTAAAAAAAACCCCAAAGCAACCCTATGGGGATGCAGCAAGGCAAGGCTTGGAAAAAGTTGTGTGTGGCAGAACAGTCCAATTTGTTTAGAGATGGTTTTGTTTTAGGTTTATTTTGCTAAGATTTGAAGTGAATGTTGTTTAACAGTAGCATAACCTCTGGAGACTAGTTGAGAATTCTTGAAGTCTCCCCAAAAGAAGTGGATCCAAAAATCAAAATAAAATGAAGAAGAGGGGGGGAATGTTTCTGCAACAGCTAAGTGTTTTAGAAAATCCACTGAGTTATTCACACGATGCTAACAATAGAAAGAACTCAAAAGGCAGGACCCAGAACAGCAGGTACAGAGTCTAATTAATGCATGTACACTAAGGAGGTTTAACCCATAACTGTCTGAAGGTAAGTGGTAGTGTTTCAACAGCAGGATTGTTTCTAATTATATTCCTGACTTTTGCCAGTGAATCACAAAGGAAAAAAAAAACCAAAACAACCCCACCTTCTATATTTCCTTTGTTTATCACCACACTGGAAACAAGAAATCTTGAAGATTTTTATTATTATCCATTTTTTTCTGAGGCTGCAATATAAAATGGATAACACAAATATGTTGGATTTTTCTTTGAAGTAATACATAGGTTGAAGTGAGCCAAGCTTAGAGGTGATCAGGATTTTAACTTAAACTTGATATTTCCTTACTGAGTAGAAGCTGGAACGTACTTATTCTCATCCATACTTGAGTGATCCCTAGAGTTTGTCTGTGACTTTCCCATCAGTGACTGAGTTCTGAAATACTGATAACACTGTTGCTCAGTCCAGAAAACCACTTGATCATGAGTTTTGCTTTAAAATCAAAAGCATGCCTGAATTGTTTGATGGATGAGTGCATGCATCTCTTTTTACAACATAGAGTCTACAGTTATTAGGCAATAAATGAGAAGCTGAAGTGAGGCCAGTCTGTTTAAAAATATTTTTTCTACTGTAATTCAAAACATCAAATATTTGCAGGCCCTATTAGGCACACCAAAACTCTCTTTGGCAGACAACTACCTTAACCAGTAATTTGCATTCTTATTTCTGTAATGGGGAGTCTATTCATTGATGGATTGCTGTATGTATGGAAATTAGACACCTGTTCTGAGAAGTAAAATGTTCTGGATGGCTAGATTTGCAGAAACTCAAGCAGTGAATCTTGGGTTGACTTGGACTCAGATGATCAAAAATCTCTCAGAAGTTTCAGGATAAAATTTGAAGCTAAAATGTTGGCAGTTATGGGAAAATGGGACCAGGTATATGCTGTGTCAGATGAATGGTTCATTCTGTACCTTATTTTGAGCATATCAGTTGGCAAAAAATGGTTCAAAGCAGCTTGCAAGGAATTTTCAAGACCCCAAGAGAAACTTATCCTTGTGTGAACCAGAGCCAGAAGCTGTTCCCTCATCCTGGGGGAAAAAAGTTTGAGAGATCAAAAGCTTTCCAGTTCTGCAGTGAGATGGAGGCAAGGTAGCTTTGGAATTACTTAAGAAATAGAGATGGACCCTCAGGGGTCTGCCAGTGACAATGCACTCTGCTCTGATGTGTGAAAGCCCTGGGCTCGAGACCCTGTTTGCCTGATTTGGGTTAGAGTCTGGACTACTGAGCATCCCGAAATAAGTTTCTCTTGCTGTAAGCTTTGATCAAAAACTGTATCATAGAGTTGAGAAACACTTCTTGGTGAATATTTCATTGAAACTTCCTATGAGAAATTTTGACTTTTAAAACCTGTTTCATTAACAACCTACTTGTTATCAAAAATCGAGATGAGACATGAAACTATTGTGTTTTGTTGAAATGCTTACGTACATTAACAGTTACTCAAGTTGCTCTGATGTCTGCCTGGACACTGCTAAATGTAATTAAGCACTGCTTAGTCTGAGGAAGGATTCTGACTTGGATTGTACATATCTATGTCTCATTTTGAAATATCACAAATGCGTTTTTAAATTTGGTGTACACCTTGGTCTAAATGTTTTAAAGGTAATTAGGGCATAGAGAGACTGAAGCATCACTAAATGAGATGCTCAGACCTGTGACCAGTTGAGAGTTCCCATTTCCCAGAGATGCAAGGTTTTTTTCTCTTTAAGCAGCTCCTCTACAAGATATGAGCTATTCTTGAGTTGGAGCATGACCACTAGCATGTGGTCTCCTTCATTTTCTATATACAGCATGAAGATTTTGAAAAGTTGTGCTTGAATTGCAGTTTGTTTTCTTGAACTCCATAGTGTGCTGCTGAAGTAAAGCCCTTGGCTTCTCTGCCTTGGGGTTTTGGGAAGTTAAGTACATTAATGGTGGTAGGGGAAAAGGTTCTACAGTAGTAGACACTGTGAATTGATTTCTTTGTTCTTTCTTGTGTAACTGTTAACAGAAGGGTATCTTGTTCACCAGTTCATGTGCCATACAGGAGTCTTAACATAAAACAACATAGCAAGGCCAATTTAGGAAACCTCACTGTTAAAGTCAATGAATATTGTAATTAAAAGCATGAAGTTAATTGACTTGAAGAAAAAAACAACAAAGAACTGACAGCCTTGTGATAGTTTTATTTTTTTCTTGGGCAATGATTACAGGTATCAGAAGGGCTGTAGTTTCAGAAATTATCACCTGTCAGCTGAGCTGTGATAACTGGCTAAATGCGTACTCTACAGTCACAAATGTTTGTGAATCAAAAACCATCTTAGACCACTTGAGCCAGCCTTCTCAAAACCTAGGGTTATCCTAACTGTTCTGGATTATCACCATTTTAGCTGAGGTCAGTGTCTGAGCCAAGGATTCTTCCAAGAGACAATAGATTATGGGTCAAATCATTAACCTAATTTTATGTTGGTGTAATTGCATAGTTTTGCTGAGTTACATGCAAACTCTTCCCTTTGACTAGATTTACACCCCTGAGCTCAGAATCTGCTTTAGCTCTTGGCTTTCATCCAAGAGCCTTAAAGCACCTAACAAACTTTTTAATTTTCCCTCATAATGCCAAAGAGTAAACGTAGGCCCAGAAATATTAAGGGCCACTTCCTCAAAGCCTGTAGAAGTGTATTTTTTCATTAGATTTAGACTGGACCTTTTAATGTCGTTTTCAGACAGACAGCAAATACCTGGAAATGATCATGGTTATAGCCTAGCTCTTAGACAATGCCTCTGGTCCTAGATGTATGGAAAAGCTAAAGGCATGCTTTATGTGAGGTTAAGTAGCTCTAATAAAATCATAAGATGTCACCAATACACATCATGCAAATAAAGGATCATAAGTCACTAAGTGCTTGTTCTTTGATCTAAACAATGGGCAAAGAGGCGAAACTGTGCCAGGATACCTGTGGCTGCCAGAATAAAACAACAAAGGGGGGAAAAGCCCTTAATTACAGTTATTAATAGATCTCTAGTATGCATCATCTTCATCTCCCACCATATATAACAAGAATTAAGATACAGATAATGTATATACTTGAGGTAACTGAGAGGCTAGAGTTGGCAGGTGGAATTTGATGCGGTGAACGTGCAACCTTGAGGCTAAAAGCCTTCACCTGAGATGGTTGTGCGTGGTTCTTATACCTGGTGTAGAGGATAGGCCTCTCCAGAGGTTTATTTCTTTCTTGTATGGTAGTTCAAATGAATGTCTTGTTGTTGATGGTAGACCCTAAGATAACTAATTTTAAATAGCTAAATTTGAATTAGGTGACCAGTGCTTTTTAGCTGGTCAGAACTACTTATCTGGTTTAAAGTGGCTGAGAGTCAACTTGATTCACTGAAGTGATAAGCACTGAGATGTCAAGTGAGAAGACTCTGTTTTCATTTGTCCCAGAATGAACTGAGTACTGCTGGGGTGAAATAATTCTTGGTTTCCAGAATTATTCCCTTCATCTCAGAATGTGTCCCCTGACTGTTTTGCATCCCAGACTTGTGCAAAATCAAGAGACTTACTGTGTGGTTGAAGTTGCCATAAGTGTGATCATTATCCATCTATATTCCATGCAATTATTATTTACATTATTGAATTCCCTGGAGGTAAAATTAAAATAGAGCTTTTTTTTTTTTTCCCCCATCACAAGCTCTTGGGTTTTATTCCCCCTTCTATTTAACAACCTTGTTTCCCAGGAGACCACTTGATATGTCCTCAGGTTTCCAAGAGACTGCAGTTCAATAGGTTGAGAGTTAATCGCCAGCTGTGTGTTTCCAAATGTTTATGTGCTAGCCCAATGAGCTGTCCACTGGTAGCAAATTAACAGCTGGAAAGACACAATACAGACAAAGCATATTTTAGCTGATTGACATATGTCTGGAAAACTTGGCATGTTTGAAAGAAATGGAACTGAAATTAAGAACACCTAGGAGCAAGTCCTTCATTATCAATAATTAGTCAATTAGATTTTTTTTTGTTCAAATTCAGATATAATTTTCAAGCACTGTACTCACTCATTATCATGCATAACAGTAGATGACAGAAATAATGCATAGCCTTCACTCTATCTTTCCTTAAGAGATGTGTTCAGAAATAATGGTTATACTATTGAATATAGGCTGTTTCAGGGGACTGGATGGTGCAAATGATTTGTAATGAAATATGAAGCCTTTTACCCAGAAGTCAGATTCGCATCTGGCCCAAACAGCTGATGGCAAGTGAGCTGTTAAGTTGAGCTACTTAAGAGTTTACTACCAACATGTTTTGGGTTTTTTTTTGCAGTGGAATAAATAAGTTTGAGTGTGAAAAATTGATTATTCTGAAATTGTTTTCCATCTGGCAAATGAAAATTTAAAATATAACTTTTTTCACCAGTTTGACTTTTGTCTGTAAAACGTAATGTAACTGCTGTTGCGAAAAAGGGGGAAATAAATCCGGTCTTATAAGGCTGACACCAAATATGCGAAACAAGCAAATCGGGGGCATGAATAATGATGGTTTATTTACAATGCAACATATACAAGTTCTTTTGGATTGCCGTTGATAAATTAAGGAACTGCAGGGTAGCTATAGCTTAGTTACCAGAGAAACAGCCAAACACTATAGGTCCGACATCGAAGAAGCTACAACCCGTCCATTGTAGGACCAGCCGCTTGGTAAAAACAAGCCCGTCAGATGCCCGAATAGTGCAATAGAAACAAGTACAACTGCGATTACAAACAAATAAAATACACCCGGGGAGAAATAATGTCACTCAGGCATAGCTGAGGTAAAGAATCTTATCCACAAGGCGTCCTTGTATAGGGAGGTGGAAAGGGAGCAAATCCATCAATCTGTCTGTCGGTCTGGTTCCGAGTCTTCTCCTGTCCCATTTTAGGGCCGACATTGGGGCAGTATTTATACCCAGTTTTTTACATTACATCATTGGTGTAGACGTGCGTGTGGGGACGACTGTAGACAAGCTTATCGCTTATGTTAATGGCACAAAGTCCGTCAATTTACACCTGCACGGGTGGAGGTAACAGCTCATTTCGTTCAGGGCAGAAAAATGGAAGAATGTAACCACCAGACCTCCACCCCGTTTCACACTCCTCTGGGCATCCAGATAACACCTAACACCAGATATGGATCTAGTGATTGTTGTAGTTCTGATTGCCACATTTTCTGATTGCCGAATTTTTATCAACAAAGTGTTTGCAGGCATCCAGCTGCATTGTGTGCATGTCTGACGGGACTTGGACTTTATGCTGTGACTTTGTACTCTCTACAAGCTGCTTCATATGACATGATTTCAAGATTCAGTTCTTTAGGCTGTTGTATTCTGTAGCATTAACCTGAGTGTTCAGTGCTTCATTCTTTAAGCAACATTCTCCATGAAGGAAGAATCCATGGGAGTGGTCATATGGATGAACATTGAAAGAGGTAACCTAGGAAAAGTAACACCTGAAAGAGGTGCTACAGTTGTAATTCCATTAAGCATCACAATGCAAGGACAAATCAAGTATTTGAGTGGGGGGAGAAATCTTGTTGCCTTTGAGAGAAACGAGAAAAAAAAACCTCGCGAAAAGAGGGTTAGGCCAGACTCCACAGTGAAGCACCTAATTTTATTACGTTCTTGCAAGACCAGGTGTCCAACTAGTAGGCACACCTGGTCAGAGCAATACAGGAAGTTTTATACCCTATTCCCGGCCACAAAATCCCTCCTCTGTTTCCCCATTGGCTGAGTACTCCAAAGTTTACAGACTAACCCGACACGCCTACTACATGTTACAGTACATATCAGTTCATACGTCGCATGTCTCATTACCGCGAAATTATGCCTCCCCTGGGAGGAGAAGTTAATATTCAATGCCTTATTAAGCAAGCGCAGTTGCTGCTACCAGAGGCCGCATTCCTCTCCAACGACCCTAGTTTAACAAGTTTGGAGTTTGTAATCTTTTATCTGGCCCCTCATTCATCCCTTTGATTGCCCTCTTTACCTGGTCAGGGAACCCTTGTCTTGAAAACTCACCCCACCTCTCTGGCGCCCTCCTTGTCAAGTTCTTATCATGCAAGAACAACATTCTGTTTATTTCGTTCTCACAATCCCCCCTTTTTCTTTTTCTAAGTTCTGTTGATTCTTGCAATTCCCTGTTTTAAGGTATAGTTCTATAAGAAGCTTCTAACCTAGCTAGCATCTCCTCACATTCCTTCTATCTTCCTCTTCCTCCAAATTCTGATCTGTTTGGTATAATAACTTGTCTTGATAAGGTGGAGGATCTAGGGACATCTTCTTGGTTATTGCTGTTTCTATTAACCTTTGTACCAGTCCTCTTATACATGGAATAATACAACACCCTACAGTTATTAATATCCCAGCTACAACAATTAAAGAGGTGAAAATTGATACTACCATTCCTTTCCACTTGCCAAACCATGAATCCAACCAATGGGTCAGTGATGCATCTATTCCTGAGTTTTCCACTAACTCATCTGCTAAAGTGGTTAATCTTTGTAAAGCTCTGGTAATAGTTCCATCAGGGGCGGTATTGTTGGGAATGAAAGTGCAACATTGCCCCCCCAACATGATACAAACAACTCCTTTTTCTGCTAACATCATATCCAGAACCATTCTGTTTTCCCATGCCATTCTACTAGTCGCATCTCACTGTTCAGCCATTCCTTTCACTGCATCTCTGGTGTAATTTATGAACCTCTGTTGATTATAATAGATATAATGGATCCAGTCTACATTCTTATTTACTGTGACCCACCAAAAAAGAAGTGACTCAAAACCTGCAGCAATTTGATTTCTAGCTTTGAATTCATCAGGGACTCCTTGGGGGACTCCAATCGAGTCGATATCTATATTCTATCATCAAAGGAAGTCCCTAGTATATTTCTTTTAACTCTGCTTCCTTTCCCTCCATGAATCTCATTTTCTTGAAATGCCAGTGACGCGTGGAAGAACTCTGCAATCAAAATTGATTGTGAAGCAGGTATGTTTATTGTGATTTCAGCTCTATAGAGATGGGTGCAGCAGAGGTCCAGGTACCCCTAAAGATGCATGCACACCCGCCGTAGTTTTAGCCTCTTATTTAAAGCAGTGAAACATACATATTCACGGATTGCTCAACAGTCTCATTCAGATGCATTAGATCATCCCGCTCTTGATGTAAATTAGGTCTCCTCCCCTTTGCACATGCGCAGTCCTCTTACATGTAACGAGTCATGTAACTTCATGCATCGCACGTCTCATTAACTTGGATTTAAGCCGCCCCTGGGAGGAGAAAGTAAGATTCATCAGTCTATTAAGCAGGCGCAGTTTGGAGGAGGGTTGGTCATTATCTTGGTATCCATCGCCCCAGGGATAACTTCCTGTAGAGACAATGCCTCTCCTCTTTATCTTGTCTCCGACGATGAAGTGTCAGGTGATAAGACCCCCCTCCCTAGGCCTTGCATTCTTTAAGTGATAACGGGGCTGGTGAGCAAGGGAGGGTCTTAACACTTTGTTTCTTTTGTTTATACAGAGCTTTGAGCAGGAGGGGACAGGCAGTTTGAGCAAAGCTAGCTAATATCTTGAATTTCAGAAAATATTTTCTACTTTCCCAACTCACCAGGGTAAATGGAGTAGCCAATTGTACAACAGCGCACGTTCCCTTCCAATTGGACAGGAGAGTGTTTCTCAAGACCTTCTCTCCGCAATACCACCACAAGTCTGCTCTCGGAACCCACAGTGATGAATAGTTCCCACCTCTATCATCCGTCACATTCAGTGTTCTCCTGCATCCTGAGAACTCCCCCCAAAATCAAGTAACCTTCACGCCCTGTCGTGAGAGACAAGCCGTGTGGTTCCCAGTTATGCCTGTGAAGGCAGGGGGTACCCGAATGTCTTTACTCAGCACGGCTGGGAACAGAAATGGGAGTGTTTTACAGGTATAATTTCCCCAGGCTGTTTCCTCCTGGTGTAGTGCAAGAACGCACTCCATCCCTGTAGGATCACTGGACCATCCTAGGGGAAAGGGAACAACTTGTGGCTTAGGTCTGCCTGAGGCACATGTGTAACAATCACTCTTGTTTAAACTTTTCACAGTGTATTTTATCCATTCTACCCAGGCATTTGTTTCTCCATATCCTGTTTCCATCTCAAAGGTTTGTCTTAAGTTTTTAATTCATTCTATTTCTCAATTTCCAAACTACTATTCTAAATCTACCTACAGGATCTGTTCCTGCCACATCCACTCCAAGTCCATAGGTCCGGTTTACCCCTCTGTATGTTCCATCTGCTCCTGTTACGGTAATGATTAAAGGGTTACATTCGAGGTTTTTACAATTGGGCATGGGTACTCCTTTAACTATAGTGATTTGAGCCTTTAACCTTTTCCATGACTCATGTGGTGTAGCTGTCCACCCATCAGATTGGGTAGTCCACCACACATCAGACCACATCTGACAAGGAGGGCCTCTATAGCTGAGTACCGGAATGTCTGGGCACAAATATTTATCATAACTACTCAATCCTCTTTGGTTTTCCAAATTTCCACAGTCCAATATCTGGCAAGCATCAACCTGTATAGTTTGTGGACTGCTTCCTTCAGTAACATTTACCCATAATTTTACTGGATAACTACTCACTCTTCCTCTTATTCCCAAGGTTTTAGACAGGCAATATGTCAATATTATTACCATTATCAATGTTAACATTGATTGTATCTCTGTTTCCCATGCCCCCAAAATCTATATTTTTCTATACAACTAAACACCAGTCCAATGACACTCACAAGTAAAATCTCTGCTACAATTACTTCATCAGTTAATAACATTTACAGTTTTTGTTTTCCTGTTATATACTTATTGCTTTTTCAGACTTATAGATAGAGGGTCCTTAGTGGGGTACGCGTGCCACTGTCCGTCCTCGAGGCGAGGGTCCACTGGTCCTTTGAGTCTGGTGTAATGAGTCCAGCCTTTCTCAGCCGTTCTTACTGCTGTCTCTGCAGTCAGTAGCACCTGGAACGGACCTTCCCGGTCGGGTTGCAGTTTAGTTTCTTTCCAGGACTTGATCAGGACCCACTCTCCGGGCTGGATGGTATGAACTGCAAACTCAAGTGGTGGTATTTGAGCTAGAAGTCCTTTATTCCTGAGAAAAGACAAAGAAGACGACATCCCCAGTATACAGTTCTTAAGAAAAACATCCTTGGTTTCAAATTGAGGAAGGCTGTCCCCTTTACCCAGATAAGGTAATCCATATAACATTTCATAGGGTGAAATCCCCGTGTCTTTCCTAGGAGCAGTCCTAATTCTCAGTAGTGCTAAGGGTAAACACTTTGTCCAGGGTAGTTTGGTTTCTAGAACCAACTTTGACAGTTCTTTTTTTATTGTTTGGTTCATCCTTTCGACTTTCCCTGAGGATGGTGGGTGCCAAGGAGTATGAAAGTCCCAGGATACCTCTAGGACCTCCATCATTCTCTGGAGTATTTTGGAAGTGAAATGACTGCCCTGATCAGAATCTATGTTTTCTACTATTCCATATCTAGGAATAATTTGTTCTAAGATGATTTTGGCCACTCCAGCTGCAGTGGCAGTTACCATCGTGTGAGCTTCTACCCATCCAGTAAGATGATCTACTAAAACCAAAAGATATTTCAGTTTACCTATTGGTGGTAATTCAGTAAAGTCCACCTACAGGCTTTGAAAGGGCCTTAAACCAGGCTCCCTTCCTCCTGAGGGTTGCTTCTTAAGAATTTTTTTTTTTTTTTTTTTTAACCTTCTGCAAGTCACACATCGCTCACAAATTTGCTTGGCCACTGTATAAATTCCTATACACCCATACTTTCTCAGAACCAAATCACACATTGCTTGTATTCCTTGATGTAAAATGCCCATTATTTCCCTCATGGTTTGTTTATTCAACATTTCTCTCCCATCTGGGAGAACCCATTTCCCCCCTGTTTCAATGGCTCCCAACTCCCTTAACCTTTCCTTCTCTTTTTCTGTGAATATAGGAGTTGCTTTTGGTACAGGCACCTGTGGGGTGAGATTATGCATATTCACAATCTCATGGCCTAACGCTGCTGCTTTGGCTACTTCATCAGCCATCCTGTTTCCCCTGGCTCTAAAAGAATTTCCTTTCTGATGTCCATTTACATGGACCACCGCAATCTCACTTGGAAGTAATAAATTCTTTAGCACTTGTTTAATTAATTCCCCATGTACCAATTCTTTTCCTTTACTGTTGATTAGCCCCCTTTCTTCCCATATCCTTCCAAAAGTTTGTACCACTCCAAAGGCATACCTTGAATCAGTATAAATCGTTCCCTCCTTTCCTTCTAACAGTTGTAAGGCTCTGTTTAAAGCATATAATTCACATGTCTGGGCTGACCAGGTGGTTGGGAGCTGCCCTGCTTCTTTCGCCTCTTGATTTATCCCTTCAATAATTGCATAGCCATTGTGTCTTTTGCCTGGAATTACTCTTGAGGAACCATCAATAAATAAGCGGGGGCCTGTGTGTAAGAGTATTTCCTTCAAATCAGGCTGCACTTTAGTCTGATATTCTATGATGTCTAGACAGTTGTGTTCAAGACTTTCACACTTCATTTCTCCCTTCCATAGGAAGGCGGCTGGGTTAAGGCATGTACTGGTAGTCAGGGTCAAATCATCTTTTTCTATTAGAATTGCCGCATACTTCAACATTCTAGAATCAGTTAACCACTTCCCAGCCTTCTGGGTCAAAATAGTTTTCACATGGTGGGGGGTACTCACTACTAATACCCCTCCGAATGTTAGTTTTCTGCTTTCCTCTACCAAGAGGGCAGTAGCAGCTACCGCCTGCACACACTCTGGCCACCCCTTTGATACTGGATCCAAAAGCCTGGACAGATATGCTATGGGTTGTCGTTTATCCCCCCATTCTTGAGTTAAAACTCCCAAAGCAGCTTCTTTATCCACTGTAACGAACAACTCAAATGCCTTATCTAATGATGGCAGTGCTCACACAGGAGCAGTGATTAAGCTTTGTTTTATCTCCTGAATTAACTTCTCTTCTTCTTCTGTCCAGTTTAAAACATTTGGTTCTTCATCTAGTAACTTTAAATACAACCCTTTTGTTTTCTGTGCATAGCAATCTATCCATAAGCGACAATGACCAGTTAACCCCCAAAATTTCCTTAACTCCTTTGTTCGATGAAGAGGCAATTCCACAATTCCTTTTGTTCTTTCTGGATTTATTTTACATTTTCCTTCACTGATCAAATGCCCTAAATACTTAACTTCTTTTTCTACATATTGTAATTTGCTTTTTGATACCCTTAGTCCTTGTTCTCCTAAGAAGTTCAACAGGGAATTTGTGGTTTCTTTTACCTCATTATTTTCTTTCCCTGAAATCAAAAGATCATCAACATATTGAAGTAAAGTAACACCAGGGGGAGGCTTAAACTGCTCAAGGATTTGTTATAAGAGTCTCTATTACTTGTTGGAGGCCCCTCTGCCCTTCTAAGGGAATGGGGTATTGCCTTTGATTTACTATATCATAGTTTTGATTAAGTCTTATTTTTAAAGGAGGTATGTCCAACCCCCCCCCGGTTACCTTCTCTTGCCCATACTACCGGGTTGATTTGCTCCTCATCTTTTTCCGTTAATAAATTCATAGAAATTACAATTCGTTCATTATATGTCCTAATTTCCAACCCCAATTGCACAATCAAATCCCTTCCCAATATATTGCCGCCCACTGCAGGAATATATAATGCCTGAGCTTGTACCAGCTCTTCTCTTAGCTTGAATAGCATTGGTTCAAACACAGGAACAGAAAACCCTTCACCTTTAATTCCTGAAACCGTTTTTTTTTTTTTTTTGCTGCTCCGTAAATTTCACTCCTTGAGGTATAAAACTCAGTGAAGTTCTAGCAGCTCCTGTGGCAACTAGGAAGACGACTTCCTCTTCCCGGGGTCCCACCTTTAAATTTATCAAGGGTTCCTGATGGGACCGTAAATTAAGGAACCCCTGACACCCCTATTCAATATCTTCAAAAGCCATTAACGACACCACTTTCTCTTCCTTCTTTAATTCAGGACACTCCCTCTTGAAATGTCCTGTTTTCCCACACTGATAACATCCTGCTGGAGCAACCTGCCTTTTTTGTCACCCGACATCCCCTCTCAAACTGCAGTCGGTGCCGCCACCCGTATCAGTCCATCCTATTTCATGCCCGTAAGTGTACACGGCCTGGACACAGGCAGCCCTGTGCCCTCCTCCCGCCAGCTCCGGTAACCCTTTAACACGGACAGTGCACGGCTCCCCCCCGCTCCGGGGGATGCACACCCCCAGCCCAATGCGCCACTTCGGGGGTTCCTGTCCAGCGGCTCTGGACGTCTCTCCGTTTTAACAACACACCGCGCTGCCTTTTTCTCTAACTTTTCCATTTCGTCAGAACTACTGCCACTGCTGTCTCCCCATGTGTCCACGTCCCCCTTCCTTGCTCACGTACTGGTTCTATTCTCTGTTTCACCACCTGATCCACTGCAGAAACCATCCTCTTCGCTTTCTGACTTGGCTTTTCCTCCTCCCTCTTCACATACACTTTCTGGGCTTCCCTCAACAAATCTTCCAATGGGTTTTCACTCCAACCATTTATTTTCTGTAATTTTAATTTTTTTTTCCTTTTTTTTTTTTTTCTTTTCTGGCTATCCGGCCATGCTTTGGTAACAAAATGGATCTTTAAACGTCCCTGGGCTACAGGATTTTCAAAATTCATTCCCGAATATTTTCTCATTTGATCTCTCAACCGCGACAGAAATGCAGGCGGTGTCTCATTTCTTTCCTCCTGTGTTTCAAATGCTTTTGCAAAGTTTTAAAATTTGGGAGCAGTTTCCCTTATGCCTTGTATTATTAACTCCCTTAAATCTTCCACGTTGACTTTATGTTCCAGATTATTATTGTCCCAACTGGGATCAGCATTAGGGAATTTTTGTTCTGCTGGTACTATTCCCTGTCCTGGTGGGTTTCTTCTTTCCCACTCTTGCATAGCAGCCCTCCTAGTAATTCCTCTTTCTTCTCCACTAAGTAAAACACGCATTATAGACATCATCTCTGGCCAAGAATAGAAGGTTGGCCCTAAAACTTGATCCAGCTGATCAGGCAATCCTATAGGATCTTCAATTAAGGATTTCATTTCTTTCTTAAAACTTCTTACTGCACTACTAGTAAGTGGGGTACTTACATATCCCATTTTTCCCATACCAAGGGGAACTTCCCGCAAGGGGAAAACTTTTTCTGTACCCCTCCCTTTCTTTCAGATTTTTCTTTTCCTAATGGTAAGGGAAAATTTAAAAAGTCTCTTTGAGACTGCTCTCAGTCTGGGATATGTGTTGGGAGGCGGAGCACTAGCCATGGCTCCCCAGGAGTCCTTCCTGACTCCTTTCTTGGGTAGGGAGGTCTGTCACCCCCTCCGACCTGTATTTTGGCCAGAATACAGCCGGACCCTTGATGTTTTCCTTTATCCAGATGAAACAACCATACTGTATCATCTTTCCCTTTATCCCTTGTACAAGGTGTGTTTTCCCAACGCTCCAACATCCTCCCCAAAGGACTGTCTGGAGGAATGTTCCCAGGACTCTTTTCCCTGTCCTGCTTATTTTCCTTAGGCCTATTACTTTTATTCCCCATTCTGATTTCCCGAGACTTTTTCTGTCACTCCGTTCTTTCGCTTCGTCCCTCTCCGGCTGTTTTCCTCGTGGATAAACAGAACCGCGGATCCGGACTCCGCACTCACTTCGTACCGATGGTACGTCTCACTCACGCACACACAAAAAGTCTCTCAGAATGTCCCAACCACCAAGGCGATACTTTAACAGTCAATTTTCTTACCTTGGTCTGTGCACAGAGTTGCCTGGTTGTCGCGATTGTGCCTACTATTCCTATCCTTCCCCTGTGGTTCACTGGGTCTGCCTTTAAAATTGGTCTCAGGAGGCCAGTCAGTCCCCTGCAAACCCCTGTTGACGATTCACGAGACCGTTGAAATCAACGGGACGCGTCTTCCTGTCTTTCGCCGGCAGAAATTCCCAGGGCGATGACCTGGATCCCGGACGAGCCCCCAACTGTGAGAAACGAGCAAAAAAAAACCTTGCGAAAAGAGGGTTAGGCCAGACTCCACAGTGAAGCACCTAATTTTATTACGTTCTTGCAAGACCGGGTGTCCAACTAGTAGGCACGCCTGGTCAGAGGAATACATGAATTTTTATACCCTATTCCCGGCCATGAAAATCCCTCCTCTGTTTCCCCATTGGCTGGGTACTCCAAAGTTTACAGACTAACCCGACACGCCTTCTACATGTTACAGTACATATCAGTTCATATGTCGCATGTCTCATTACCGCGAAATTATGCCTCCCCTGGGAGGAGAAGTTAATATTCAATACCTTATTAAGCAAGCGCAATTGCTGCTACCAGAGGCCACATTCCTCTCCAACGACCCTAGTTTAACAAGTTTGGAGTTTGTAATCTTCTATCTGGCCCTTCATTCATCCCTTTGATTGCCCTCTTTACCTGGTCAGGGAACCCTTTTGTCTTGAAAACTCATCCCACCTCTCTGGCGCCCTCCTTGTCAAGTTCTTATCATGCAAGAACAACATTCAGTTTATTTCGTTCTCACACCTTTCATCCTAATGCACGTGCAGCTGAAATATGGAAATTCTTCTAGGATGGAATAGCTATGTATTGTTTTATTGCAAACCACATGATTTTGTAAAGTACTACTCAAGCTGATGGCTGATGCTGGGTTTGTGCCTTGTAGAGCAATCTTGTGATAAGTAAAGGGAAGACAATAAACCCCATGAACTGGCCTTTTCAAGTTCAGGTTGGAGGTTTATGAACATTAATCTCTACTTTATTCCATCTGGCCATTACTGGAATGGAACTTCTTATTGTCTCTATGCAATCAGGATTTGCTTAAAGTAAATGAGGTAGTTTTTTCCTAAATAAATTACTTTTTGCCCAACAAGAGTGGGACAAAGTGTAATTCATGTGTATGAGATTTTTAAGGAATGATACCATAAAAGTCGGTGATAGATGAAACTCTAAGACTCAGTTTTGAGTTTTAGAAAGCAGCATTCTTTATTGCAGCGCTGGATGCTCGGAGACTCTGTGTCTCAAATCATACACACCTCAGTTTGAAATAGCCATTGTTTATATAGTGTATCTGTATACATATACATTACATTTCACAGAAAGGCCATACATATTCATATTGAGTTAGAAAGTAGGAAATTAGGAAATTAGAAAATCTAGTAGAAAAGACCCTGGGCTTTGATCTCTTATCTTTTAAATTACCTTGGGCCTTGATCTCTTGAACTTTAGTGTTAGTCTTTTAAGATTAATGAATTGGCCACTTTGTAGTCCCCTGCCTTTTGACATGGCTTAAGTAGTGCTCCATTTCCTGAAAGATTGCTTCATTATTTGTGGCAGGATACGGGAACGAGGGAATTGTCTTTATGCATGAACCGTGACTGTAAAGGAATCTTGCCCAACTAGCCCTGAACTGCGCATGCTCTTGAGACTGAGTTCAAAAGGACAACTGTGATGAAGACTATCCTGAGGCCCTTACTTCATCCCTGCAACCACCAGGAGACCCCCGAGGAGGGACACTGCGCTTGCGCGGACGGGTGCCAAGGGGAGGAGACCTAATTTACATCTGAAGCGGAGAAGGGTCATTAATATGCATAAAGAAATGAAGTAATCCTTTGAATATGTATGTGTCAATACTTTAAATATGTGAACTTTCTGAGCTCAGGTGTGCGTGCCTGTTTGAGGGGTCTCCCCTGCCACACCCAGCGCTGCAATAAACATACCTGCTTCACAATCTATTTTGATCGCGGAGTTCTTCCATGCGTCAATATCATTTCCCAGAACTAATTATAATATATATGTTAATTACACGTGCTCAGTTTATCTATTAGGGTCTTCTTAGGGTGTTGCAGTTTGAAACTATGAGGCTGTAAGTCTCTGAAAGGTTTCACTACTTCACAGGTCCGAAGGGAATGTAAACCCACCGAAACCTACATAAAAGAGAACTTAGTGGCTCGTTAAGGCTTGTTTAGGCAAAGGAAAAGAATGTGACACACAGGTTTTAACTTAAAGGGGTGGAAACAGAAGTGTTTTAATGATGAGCGCAATTAAAACCATAAAACAATCATTTAAAGTTAAACAGGACCGGTCGGAAAGGAGAGAGAGAGAGATTAATAAATACATAAATAGATATATATATATATATAAAAATACATTCCTTCCCCCTGCGCCAAATCAACATCCCTGCTTAAACAAAGGATGCGCCACACGGTCACCTCTCGGGGGGGGGGAGGAGAATTGCTGAAAAGGAGTTTTTAACCTCCAGGGTCCAGTCCAGAATGAAACTGTCCAAGCAAACTTTTGCAGGAAAAAGTCTTTCCTCTCACCACTGGCAGAAGACTCCATCATATCTTCTCCCTGGGTGTTCATCTGTCCCTCCATTGGACAATGACAGCCGTGTCAGGTCCTGGCAGGACTTTCCTCACTGGCTTTGCGGGCAGCGATCCGTCTCACATCCTGCGGCAGTGGTGGGTCTCTCGATGTGGGGGCGGGGGTCACTTCGCGTACCCCCTTTCCACCCCCTTGAGGCAAACGGGAAAGTACTTGTGAAAGAAAATCTTTTTACTGCTATGTGGATGCAAGTGGTGTTTTGTTCTCTCTGTGTTAGAACTCTCTCTCTCTCTCTCTCTCTCTCTCGGGTCCTGTTCTGTAAACTCAAATGTGCGTGCTGGGGCGTGTCAGAAAAACTCCGCTTTTTATATGCTTACTTGCTGAGGCGTGTCTTAAATGTCTCGACTCCCAATCAGGAAGCGAGAGGGCTGGTGCTCCTCTTCCCAAAAATCATGAGAACTCTTTCCTGCGCTTTGGGGAGGAGAAAGGGGAGGACAAAGGTCTCACACACACACCCCCCGGCGCTAACTTAACCCATTACATAGGGGGTCTTGGGTGGTCTCCAGGGTTCGCTTTTGAATGTCCTTTAGTTGAACCCTCTTCTTGAGCATGCGCAGTCAGCATCTTCTTGCATAATTTCTTCACAGTTGGTTTCTCAAAGTTAGTTCATTCTAGTTTCTGGAGCACAATGTTCTTTAAATGACAGTTTCTAAATGACTCTATTGTGTAGCAATTAAGCAATAGTGAAGCTGTGTATACATTGTTCTATCTGTTATAGGTCTGGGGGGTTGAACATGTATCAGGAGGAAGTGAAAAAAATACCTCCACAAAACATTTTCTTGTCCCTAAACACATGTTTTTTCTTTGTCTGACCATATGAGAGACTAGATTTTTTCTTTTCCATTTCAAAGTCTTTGCCCTTGATACCTTGTTTGGGAAATCAGGGATGGTTGGATGCATTCTACTAAGTACTGTTTCTGGGAGTTTGGTACTTCTACCGCTTTCACAAACATGTTTGGAGAGGACTTAACAGAGGTTTCTCCCTGATGAGAACTTGCCCACACACACACTTTATGTGGATCTTGGAAGGAAACTTTGCTTCTTCAGAGAGGAGTAGTCTTCTGTCTACTCAGTCTGAATTAGTCATGATATGGTAGGTGTTGCAGGGCATTGTTACCCTGAACCATCATCATGACCATCACAATGAGGAGAAAAATATAGCTATCATTATGGGAGCTTTGCACTGCATAATTTTTCTATAACAGTGCACTATGATGTGCCTAATTAGACTGTATCAGCTGCTCCATGTCTGCTACTAAATGGAGACTTTCTTATTGTGTCTAGTCAACAGAGAGCTGTCAGCCTGTGATTTAACGCTGAAATTAATTTTAAGCATGGTTTCCCATTTGATTATCAAGCTATGGGTGACTTTTAAGGATTCTTTTCAATCTATTACTGCTACTAGCTCTAAAATCTGCTACAGTTTCTTCCTCTTCTCTGGTAAATGCAGACTAACTGAAAATTTATCCATATAAAGTTAGAAGGGAACAAATCCAAATTATTTCAATTAGAGTATGCAAACTTCTGCTGTTCAGTTTCCTTCCTTGAATGTCAACTTCTGCTTCTGATTTTCAATTATTGACACATAATAAATGTGATTGGCTTGAATAAACTGAAAGGAACAAGACCTTCAAAAAGCAATATAGGATAAGAAGTAGGACAAAAAATAGGTTGGGTTTTTTTTTTTCCATGCCAAATTGGAACATTTATCCAGTTTGTAGCTTCATTATGAGAGGAGGAGGGTGGCCTTCACAAGACAATCTTTAAGAAAATACATATCTATGTTTATAGAAAATAAAATCTCCCTAGTCTCTTGTGCATACTAATTTATTAAAAATATTGTAAAGATAAGATCAAGTATATATTTCTTCAGTAATATTGAACCAACTTGGATAAAACAGTGAACATTGTATGTGTGGGAACAGCTGGCGATCGATCATCGACAGAAAATCAAGACATAATCGCTTTGGTAAGCAAGAAGCCGTGGGATCAGTGAGCAGCTGCAGAAGACACGGGAGAAAGAAAACCGCCAGTTAAAAATAGCAGACAAGCGCTGGGAAATACAGGGAGTAGAGGCTGAACTGATAAGATAATGGGAAGGTACTGCTTTAGTGGAAAATCACTGCTTGAGAGACAGAGGGTATATAAGGCTTGCTGTGGCACTAAATAAAGGTCTGCGTTATCACTTTCATAAAGTGCGTGCAGTCCGTCATTATCGTTCTCCGACAAATGGTGACCCCGACGTGATTTTTCCACCGCCGAGGAAGAACGATCCTCAGGGGAAGACTGCGACCGACACGAAGCGGCGCAGGGAGAAGCTGCGGGGAGACTGCGACCGACACGAAGCGGCGCAGGGAGAGACTGCGACCGACACGAAGCGGTGCAGGGAGAGACTGCGACCGACACGAAGCGGCGCAGGGGATCAGCAACCGACACGAAGCGGTGCTGGGGATCAGCGACCGACACGAAGCGGCGCTGGGGATATCCGCAGGGACCTTAAAAAAGGTGAGCACCTGAGGCGCGGTACGGGGCAGGCTTCATCGACTCCAGAAGAAGCGGCGATAGCCAAACTCCTGCTGCATATCCTCTCTAAGAGAGGGATTAAATACAAAGAACATGCCGTCCGGCGCCTGTTACAGTGGCTCCGGACTCAAGGCTTGCCAGCAGAAACATCAAAGGCATTCGACCCTGCCGTGTGGGACGAAGCGGGCAAACTCTTGTGGGAGGCAGTCTCGCGCGGAGATAAAAACGCAGAAGGGCTGGCAATTACATGGAAACTAATGACTGAAGTAGTTAAGAGCGTGAGAGCAGAAAGGAAAACTGCGGCAGCTTGCATTCTACAATGTCGCGGGCCTGACGGGCCTGTGTGCTCGGTCAAACCGTACGTTGCAAGGATTCCTATCAATCTCCTGGGAAGAGATGTGCTGGGACAGATGGGGTGTAAATTGACGACGACGCCTTTTGCGGAGCGGTCATTGACAAGCGACTCGAAGCAAAACGGCAGAAATAGGAAAAGCGGCGTGGGCGCCCACGGATCCCTCGCCCCCCCTTCGGCTTCCGCACACCACACAACCTGCCAGGCACCCAGCCTGATCCGGGCACAGCCTCTGCCCTGAGCCCGCCGGGGGATCTCGACTGCCCGCCCCCCCGCCCTGCTCTTGGCGTTGAAGATCGGAGCGTCTCCCGCTGCAGCTGCCCCCCTCCTTGCCCGGTGGGCAGTGTGCTTCTGTGTGCTTGGTACGCCGTTTGTCCAGTGCAGTGCACCAAGTGGCCTTGATCTCTAAAAATGAAAAACAAAGCGATGTTTTCTTCCCGCTTGCAGGATGGCAGTAACTGTGGGATGGTGTTTTGGTTCAGTGGTTCTGACTTGCTGCGCCCCACCGTGGCCCACAGGATTTAGTGGTGACCTCGGTCTGCACAGCAGACAGTATCAGCGAGTTGTGTCCGAAATGCAGGGAAGCACGTTATCTCTCTCCTGGAAAACGGGAAAAAACAGCGACATGCTGAACACATAATTCCTACCATGAGTCCATGAAATTCTCCTGTCTTCGTTATAAAGAAAAAGAGTGGAAAGTGGTGTTTGTTGCATGATTTATGGCGAATCAATGCCATCCTCAAAGACATGGGGGCCCTGCAGCCAGGGCCACCCTCCCCATCTATGATTCAAAAAAATTGGTATTTGACAGTTATTGATTTGAAAGATTGTCTTTTTACTATTCCATTATCTGAACAAGATGCACCTTGATTTGCATTCTCTGTCCCGTCAATCAACATGGCTGAGCCATGTAAAAGGTATCATTGGACTGTCCTCCCTCAAAGCATGAAAGACAGTCCCACTATCTGTCAGTGGTATGTGGCGAGGGCCTTGAGCCCAGTGCACAAACAGCTACTTCATATTGCGATATAACATTATATGGATGACATCCTTGTGGCTACAAGAGAAGATCAATCATTCAATATCGAGTCGTCAACAAATCCAGTCGTTACAGGACTTAACAAAACAACTGACTGTCAGTACCGGATGGAATCCGTTTGCCAGATGAACTTGGGGCTGGCCATGGTCACGCAATTTATTATTAATTGCATCCTATCTCTGTGGTATTTTCCTGTGTATTGCTTGTTGTTTACCCTGTTTGTGATAAAGATGAAGTCAAACGACCACCAAACAGCGACCCCAGTAGTGAAATTGGGCATGCGTGAAGTTACAGATTATGTGATTGACAGGTGGAGTTTGGGACGGTCCACACATACGTACTGGCCACCCGTTATGTGAGGGGCGGCTTTAACCTCTGCTATCAAGGTAGTGCTGTTTGAGCACAGGGGCGAGGTAGTGGACCGGTACCTACCGACGCCTCATCCCAAAAGCAATCTATGCTGGGGACGCTGTGGATTTGAACATCACTTGCTATATGCCTTTGCAACTTTAGGAGTACCACAAAAAGTCAAAACAGATAATGGACCTGGGTATAGTGCACAATGCTTTAACAGATTATCCTGCTCACAAGATGTTTGCCATGATGCGCAACCACAGCTGGGAGACAAGGCTAAAAATCAGCCATCAACCACCAGTGGGGCATAACAGGGTGGATTAAAGATATATGTGAACAAGGTATGCAAATATTGATTATGATTATGATAATATTAATTGGAGGATCGTGCATAATAAATAAAACCATGGTAATAGTAAAGAAAAATATGGCTGGTATCTGGATAGCACAAAAACAAAAAGGGGGAATTGTGGGAGACTTTAAGGAGCAGCAGGACTTGTTGCTGTCAGATTTGTAAACAAGGATGGACATGAACGGACAAGTACGGACATGATGAACGGTGGCTGAAGACAAGGCAGAGTGACTCGGCAGAAGAGCTGGGTGAAGTTGGCTTGAACATCTATTAAATAATTAGGGATTGACAGGGTGGATTAAGTCAATAATTAAAACAGCCTTAGCATATGTTGGGATATTTTATGTATTCTTATTCGTATACCGTGTTTTATGCAACGTGTGCAGAAACTAGTGGACAGATCACTCCAAGCAGTGTTGGTTCTAAACAAAGAAGGGGGAGATGTGGGAACAGCTGGCGATCGATCATCGACAGAAAATCAAGACATAATCGCTTTGGTAAGCAAGAAGCCGTGGGATCAGTGAGCAGCTGCAGAAGACATGGGAGAAAGAAAACCGCCAGTTAAAAATAGCAGACAAGCGCTGGGAAAAACAGGGAGTAGAGGCTGAACTGATAAGATAATGGGAAGTTACTGCTTTAGTGGAAAATCACTGCTTGAGAGACAGAGGGTATATAAGGCTTGCTGTGGCACTAAATAAAGGTCTGCGTTATCACTTTCATAAAGTGCGTGCAGTCCGTCATTATCGTTCTCCGACATGTATGGACAAAAATCACAGTGGTGATTAGAGTGGAAAAAAGTTCATATTCTGCTGTTTACTTGCCTGTCTCATACTTTTTTATATGCATGGGGATATAGTGGGTGAGTCAAGATGAAGTTATGGGACATATTTTTTTCTTTGGCGTCCTCTCTGTACTTGTGCTGCTCTTGGAAGATACTGCAGTTTGATGGACGTGCTGCTTGAACCTCATCAGATATGATACCTCCATTTCAAGTTGCTGGTGAGGTTGCAGACATCCTGTAGTAATTTCAGAGAAAATGTCCTCTGCATAACAAGCACTTCTTTTGCTGCAGGAATTGGCAGGTTTTCAGTATACTGTAGTAAGAAAGAATAATCTGATCTCATCATCAGATGCAGACACAACTGGTGTAAGACATTGCAACATTGACCAGTTTTACCAGAAGGTGAGCATGGAGGGTGGGGAGAGAAGGCAGAGCAGGGTTTTTGCTCTGTTGTACCATGACAAGGCTTTAGCCTTTGTAGTTAAGACAACTTTTTGGGAGAATCGAAAACATGATCCATTGGAGCATCCCTGAAGTTTTAATGATCTGTAAAGCAACATGAATATTTTGGATTGATTCTTTGGGCTTTGCTGTGATTGTATGCATGGCTGGAAGCCAATGAACCCTTGCAGCAGCAAGTGCAGAGTGGTGGCTTTCTGGTGTGATGCAAACAGGGAGACTACTTGTGGATGCAAGTCAGGCTAAACAATAGGCATAGTCCTCTGCAGTAGGAAGTCCCAGGTCCTTGTATGCCCTTTACTTGAAGTACTTGGTACAAAAGAAGGGCATGAGACCTTCAGTGTGATTCGGCAGTAAGGGGATTGTTCCCAGTCCTGCTGCTGGAGCAGGAGTGGGATCTCATGCCCTACCTTGCCACTATGTGGGTTCTTTGAGATCCCTAATCCTGTACAACCCTCTGTATCTGACACTTAAATGTGTATTAAAACAAAAATAAGCACTCATAGCCACACTGTTGCTCACTTTTCATCAGGGCTCAGAGGAAGTGACGATAGCTTCATTTCTTGACTCTTTACTACTGACCTACTAAGGAGAGATTTTTTGATTGATTTACTGGCAATGGGGTGATGACAGGAAAATGGTTTGCTCTATGTCTCAATTTTAAACAGATTGCCTCTGAAGCACTGCTCTTACTGAGATTTTGCCTTTTGTTTACAGGCTGTGCCTTCCTAACATACTGCGAAAGGGAGTCTGCTCTAAAGGCCCAGAGTGCACTGCATGAACAGAAGACACTACCAGGGGTGAGTCCAGATTGATAACTTTAAAAAAAAAAAATCTAAAATGGGTTACATATGGAGTTCTCATCTTGGATTTGGAAGCATAATGTCTCCGATTGCTTGGATGATTCACTATTTGCATTGTGCTAATAAGATCAAGATACAACCAACCCACCCAAATGGTTTCCATGCAATAAAAATGAAAAGCTTTTTACTCTTATCAGGAGTCAGGAAAACAGTAATTAACTGGTTATGGGCTGAATTCTACCAGCCTTACTTAGCTGAGGAAAGGCTTTAGGATTCTGACCACTACAATGAAATATTAGAAGTGCTCACCAGGTGCTACCTCTTACTATTTTTCTTCTCTGAAGCAAGGTGTGGCAGCAAGAAATCAAGAAACAGATCACATTATTGAGTTATCACAGAATGAAAACATTCCTGATGACAAAGTGGTTTGCTGTAGCAGATTGGAAAGGTGGTAAGACAAGAAGAGAGAGAAGATAGATGGACACAAGATAATGAGGAAAAATATTCACATGAGCAAGATCTAAGGTTCAGACAACACAAGGAGAACTAAAAATAGAATCAGCATTATGTGAAGATGTGCACTGCTGGGATGGGTTTCCAGTTTAGCAGTAACTGGGAGGAGGGAGAGAGAGACACTATTTAGATTCAGACAAAGTACATGGATTGGAAACAGCTGAGTGCAGTACCCCTGTGGCTAGAATAGGGCTGGTCTCACAATGACACAAGTCAGTGATCAAGTAATTAAAAGTGGGATCCTGAGGGTTCCAGGTTGCATCTAAACTGAGAGGAAAATGAACCAAACATCTGCTTTTATTAGTTGGTGTTGAATGACTGAGTCCTGCGTACCCATAACCTACCTTTCCACAAAACCTCTGTGTTGCAGAAGGAAGTGTTGATTCTATTCTGCTTGTTTCCATCATCCTGGATCTATTTACCTATCTCTATGCCACCTTGCCAGTAGGGAGATGCTCATGCACTTGCTTATCTACATCTATCTTTGCTTTAAAGGCCATACTTTATGTAAATATATACATACTTCATTCCCTAAAAATAAATTTCTGTCAGCTGACAACTCCTGAATTTTATATTTTTCCCTAGAAGCTCATTAGCCACAGACTGAAAGTAACTTGAGTTTTGTTGGGGTTTAGGTTTTTCTTTTTTTTTTCCTTTTATTTCCCCCCGCAACAGGTGATGTTTTCTTTTTACTTCTCTCTACTCTGATTGATAGAAAAGTATGTACAAAAAATGAAAATATTTTGAATGTTACCTGAAACACTTTACCTGAAATTTTCTGAAATATGCTTGAAATCAAATATGTGTTTATCAAAACTAGAGATAGGCTTGTGACAAATAGGGTGTTGTGTATTTAAAAGATACTAACTGGAATTCCAATTGTTTTCACTGAGACTGTTTGTTCTCCTCATTAGAAGCCAGACCATTCACTTGCATATGGAGCTCATATCTTCTCTGAGGTCAAAATCTCATCCTGAAGTTCTATGATGGGAATATCTTAAAGAAGACAGTGGGTCAGTAAGACTGAGGGCTCAGAGTTGGGGAGAGAGGGTAGGCAAGTGATGACTTAGGATTTATTTTTATTTATTTATTTAAATCTTTATGTCCACAGTTCTGAATCTTAGTCTGCATTTTAGAGATTTCAAATCACAAAACTCCTCAAGTCAAAACTGTTGTCTTGGACAGTGGCACAATTCAACCAGCTTTTGCATTAGGATCAAGACTTCCTGCAGAGGTTATACTGACTGATTCTAGACTACAGGCAAAGCATTTCTTCCTTGGGTTATGTAATTTCTATCATATATAGCCCATGCTGACTTCAGAAGGCTTTTTTTGTTGTTTTATACTTTGAGGTGACACATCAGGATCTGATTGAACTGAGAACAGTGAATCTTCTGTCTAAAATAGCAACCAGGTTTTTGACAATTCTGAGCACTGACTTCTCCCATCTCTTTAATTTCCAGTTCTGTTTGTCTCAGGATAAATGTTTACTTTCCACCAGCAAACACTCTGCATACAGCTTTCTGTGAAGTTTCTGGACTCATCTTCTGACTGAAGTCACTGTCATTTATTTAAGGAAACGAGCCTTGTCTCATGATAGATTATCATGCCTGGATACTGTTTTATGGTTCCTATCTGAGTAGCAAAGAATTATTTGTGACATCTGATTGCTCTTGATAACATGGGCCAATGATATTGAGCATAGTTCATCACCATGAAATAAAAAGCACTTGTAAGGTCAGGGGTCTAAGTCCTCATTCACATGAGTTAACAAATGACACATATATAACACCTTCTCTGACCCTCTACTCTGTGACACAAACATCACTACTGAGGGAGGTATCAAAAATAATTAACAGGCCTGGTATAAGAAAAAAGAAAATAGTACTATAGTGAGCTGTTGAATCCCCCAGTAAACTGTGTATTTACCTGCTCTTGCAATATTGCTGTTTGTGTTCTTCGTATTATAAAACACAGAATTAATTGTTAATAATATGGACATGAATGCTAATGCATGGAAATGGTGAGGCATGAGAGGTTTGTGTCCAGATTGAGATGCCTTGCCTCTTATGTATCACTTCAGTGGAGTGGCTACATGCACATATTTTACAGTAATTACTTTCTGGATGTGCTTTGTAAGGTGACAGAAATATGTCTCACACATTTCTATGTTCTATGTGGGACATAAAGTCATCTTGTGAAATAATCAAAAGACTTTCAAGCAGGTATGTGTTGATTAATAGTCTTTAGAGCACTTTGGTTTTGGGCAGGAAGGAATCATCATAAATATTTTGAAGCAACTAGAATGGAATGTAAAACATTAAATTATTAATTGAATCCTCTTCATCTAAATGAATTAGGCTGTTTTGGACAGTTTGAAATTGTCTTGCCTAAAACAGAAGGTTAACATAGCAAGGTGTGTATGTATGTGTAAAGAGCACTTTGCAAGTGTCAGACAATTCAAATTCTAGTGTTTACTTGTGATTATTTTGCATATAATAGAGCAGCTGGATGATGAAGTATATTCTTTGATAACTTATACAAATGTTTTGTTGTTGCAGTAATTACATTAAAGGACACATATCAAAGGTAATTTCTTTGAGCAGTTGTGATGGGTTCTCAGAAATAATCAATATTGCTGTCCATGCTGCTGATTTCACCAAGGGGACTGCCAGATTAAAGGCTTATTACCAGACCGACAGACACAGAAAAATCAAGAAGAGATCGGAGAGATCTGCTCTTCTCTTTCCCCACCTATAATTAACACTGTTCACCATAATCTGCACTAATCCTCCATAGTGGAAAACCACTGGGGTTTTTTTCTCCAACATTATAAAAAACAAATTAGGGAAGGAAGAGTAATTTGGGGGAGCAGGAGAGAGAAAGTAAAAGTTTATTCACCCTTGGGATTTCTGATGCTGACATCTCTCTCAGTGATAAAATGTTTTCAAGGGTTAGAAGTGGGCCGGCCACTAGACAAATGACAGATGCTCTCTATTACTCGCTTTGCGCCCCCCCTGCCTCCCCCCCTCCACTTCCCAAAGAGGGGAAAGAGAAAAGGAGCAAGGGAGAGAGACTGATGGATTGGAAAAGAAAACTAAAACTGCTTTAATGAGAATAATAATAATAAAATGAACTATATACAAATATATACAATACCAATACTGATGACAACCACATCACTGTCACCACTGATGCTGTGGGCAGACACTGGGGAAGGCCCAGGCTGGGCTCAGCAGCAGATGGGAACTGGATGCAGGAGCTGGATTGTGGAACTGGATTCAGGAATGCACAGATTGGGATCGAAGGCAGAATGGACAGAGTGTTCCTCAGACACCGGCCATTGAAGAGGAGGGCAAGAGAGAGCGAGACCCTTGTGATCCATCAGCTTTATGCCAAATATGACGTCTATGGGATGGAACTCCCCACAGGTGCGGCCTGTAACTTACTGCACCCCCACTGTGGGACACAGGATTTAGCAGTGACCTTGGTCTGCACAGCAGAAAGTATAAGCAAGAGCCTTTCTGCACACCAATCCCTGGTAGTGACTGTGAACATCCAGTGCTGTCACTTCTCGAAGCAGACACTGCCTGCGAAAATATGCCGTTACCTTCAGCAAGTGCAGTTAGTTAGAAGAGACTGAGCTGGAAAGTGAAATCACTGAACAGAATTAGTTCCGTTCTAACTCAAACCAGGACAAATGCAATATCAAAAAAACAGCCCATGGTCTTGGAAAGCATGAGTTGGAGGTGGGGAGAAGTGATTTAGACAATGGCAGTGCAGGGGATGTGAGAATTACCTGCATGTGGATTTGGTATAATATTATCTATTTGCCCCACAAAGCTCCACAGGAAATGAAATAAGGAAAATAAAAATATGTTTTAAGTGCAGTAATCTTGATTGCAAATTATAGTGAAGCTAACTTTCTCCACTTTTTTCTTTCTGAAGCAAATGGCAGAGGATAATGCTGAGAAATGTAATGTGATCAAGATCTACTTTTATTTATAGTACAAACTGAGCTCATCTATGATAAGCACAGCAGCATTTGTCCCCTCTAGTTCTTTGTTGCTCTCTCAGGCAACGGGAGTGAATAGTCGGTGTATACTTGCTTGGAGACAATGCCTCTTTGCATAATGTTAAAACCTCCCTGTAAAACTTGCAAAGAATAACTATGAAATTAAGTAGTTAAGAAACTATTAACCTTGGCAATCTATGGGGCTTATTCAGGCTGGGAAATACACTGTGTTTTCTTACTGTATCTATCCCTCTGTCAAGGGTTAGGGCTGGGCCGGCCACTAGATGAATGACAGATGCTCTCTATTCCCTCCCTCCCTTCCCAAAGGGGAAGAGAAAGGGAATAAGGGAGAGAGAGACCTATGGATTGGAAAAGAAAACTAAAATTGCTTTAATGAAAATAATAACAATAAAATTATGTATATACCATACTAATACCCAATCCCTCTGATGGCAATCACATAACCACCACCACTGATGCCGCGGGATAGGCACTGGGGAAGGCCCAGACTGGAATCAGCAGTAAATAAGAACTGGATTCAGGAGCTGGATTCTGGAACTGGATTCAGGAATGCATGGATTGGGATGGAAGACAGAACGGACAGTCCTCCTCAGATATCAGCCATTGAAGAAGAGACCTTGACCCTTGTGATCTCTTGGCTTTATACTGAATATAACATATATGGGATGGAACACCTTGCTGTTCAGTTTAAGGTCACCTGTCCTGTCCACTCCTCCCCACAGGTGCAGCCTGTCACTGCATCCCCAATGTGGTACACAAGATTTAGCAGTGACCTTGGTCTTCACAGCAGAAAATAGAAGCCTTTTTGCACACCAACCCCTGGTAGTAACTGTAACCATCAAGCATCATCACTTCTAGAAGCAGACGCTGTCTTCAAAAATCTGCCATTAACTTCAGAAAGTGCAGTTAGTTAGAAGAGACTGAGCTGGAAAGTAAAATCTCTGAACAGAATGAGTTCTGTTCTGACTCAAACTAGGACATTCCACCCCTTATTCCATACCATTTATGTCATACCATCACTAGTTTATGATTTCTTTCTACAGAAAAGTTCATTAAGTTCAACTAGTTCATGATTGTGGATCTCCATCTATCACAGCAATCTTCTCAGGGCAGGAAAGATGCTGTGAAATTTGTCGCAGTTTGTGCCCACAGGCTGCAGGTTCACCTCAGGAGCTTACTGGACTCCACTCGATGAAGCTAACTCCTGTCATCACCACTATGTTGTCCTGAAAAACACTTATTGCACACTGTCAGTATTATGTAGCAATTTACATCACACAGCTCTAAATCGAGTTTTCTCAGCCAGAGTTAAATTCCCTTGAGGTTCACATTGGACTTCACCCTCTTTCATCATCACCCACCAAGTACTTCCAGGTCCTGGAGCAAAAGCAATCCCTCCAATGGGTTTGCCTTTGCCCGAAGCAGGAGTTACCCACACAGTTTTCCCCCACAGGTTCCTTTCAGACACCACAGGGACTTGATCCCCCTCGACTGTATGGAAAGGCTCTGATTGAGCAGGACCAGCTCCATGGATGGATCCTCTGGTATTCACTAACCAGGTGGCTTGTGCTAAATGCTTGTCCCAATTTTTAAAAGTTCCACTCCCCACTGCTTTCAGAGCAGTTTTTAACAGACCATTGTATCATTCAATTTCTCCAGAGGCTGGTGCATGATGGGGGCTATGATACACCCACCCGATACCATGTTCTTTGGCCCAATTGTCTATAAGATTGTTTTGGAAATGAGTCCCATTGTCAGACTCAATTCCTTCTGGAGTACCATGTCTCCAGAGGATTTGCTCCTCAAGGCCCAGGATGGTGTTCCAGGCAGTGGCATGAGGCACGGGAGATGTTTCCAGCCATCCGGTGGTTGCTTCTACCATTGTCAGCACGTTCCGCTTACCCTGGCGGGTTTGAGGCAGTAAAATATAACCAATCTGCCAGGCCTCCCTATAATGATATTTTGACCACAAAGGTTTTAACCATTTCACTTGCTTGATTGTGGTGCCTGTTTCACAGTCATGGATAACCTGCGCAATAGCGTCCATAGTTAAATATACCCCTCGGTCACGAGCCCATCTGTATGTTGCATCTCTTCCCTGATGTCCTCAAATGTCCTGGGCCCACCGAGCTAAAAAGAGTTCACCTTTGTGTTCCCAGTCAAGGTCTGTTTGGAACACTTGAGCAGCTTGATCCACTTGCTGGTTGTTTTGATGTTCCTCAGTGGCTCGACTGTTAGGTACGTGGGCATCTACATGACGTACTTTCACAACTAGGTTCTTGAGCCGGGCAGCAATGTCTTGCCACACTGTGGCAGCCCAGATGGATTTACCTCTGCGTTGCCAGTTATTCTGTTTCCATTGTTTTAACCACCCCCACAGGGCATTTGCTGCCATCCAGGAGTCGGTACAGAGACAGAGCACTGGCCAATTTTCTCATTCAGCAATATCTAAAACCAATTGGATGCTTTTACCTCTGCAAACTGACTTGATCCACCTTCTCCCTCAGCTGCTTCTGCAACTCACCGTGTGGGACTCCACACAGCAGCTTTCAACCTTTGATGATTTCCTACAAGATGGCAAGATCCATCAGTAAACAGAGCGCATTGCTTATCGTTCTCTGGTAATTTATTATATGGTGGGGCTTCTTCAGCCTGTGTCACTACCTCTTCTGGTGGCATTCCAAAGTCTTTACCTTCTGGCCAATCCATGATCATGTCTAAGATTCCTGGACGATTAGGATTTCCTATTCAAGCTCTCTGTGTGATTAATGCAACCCATTTACTCCATGTAGCATCGGTAGCATGATAAGGGGAAGGAAATTTACCCTTGAACATCCAGCCTAGGACTGGTAATCGTGGCGCCAGGAGGAGCTGTGCTTCAGTACCGACCACTTCTGAAGCAGCTCTGACTCCTTCATATGCTGCTCATATTTCCTTTTCAGTTGGAGTATAGTTGGCCTTGGAGCCTTTATATCCTCGACTCCCAAATCCTAGGGGTCGACCTCGAGTCTCCCCTGGTGCTTTCTGCCAGAGGCTCCAGGTGGGACCATTGTCCCCAGCTGCGGTATAGAGCATGTTTTTAATGTCCTGTCCTGTTCGGACTGGCCCAAGAGCTACTGCATGTACAATCTCTCGTTTGATTTGTTCAAAGGCTTGTTTCTGTTCGGGACCCCAATTAAAATTATTTTTCTTCCGGGTCACTTCATAGAGAGGTTTGACAATCTGACTGTAACCAGGAATATGCATCCTCCAGAAGCCCACAACACCTAAGAAGGCTTGTGTTTCCTTTTTGTTAGTTGGTGGGGTCACGGCTGCTATTTTGCTAATCACGTCCATTAGGATCTGGTGATGCCTGTCTTGCAATTTAATTCCCAAAAACTGGATCTCTTGTGCAGGTCCCTTGACCTTGCTTCTTTTTATGGCAAAACCAGTGTCTAAAACCAATTCAATTATTTTCTCCCCTTTCTCAAAAACTTCTTCTGCTGTATTACCCATTACAATGATGTCATCGATGTATTGCAGGTGTTCTGGAGCTCCACCTTTCTCCAGTGCAGTCTGGATCAGTCCATGGCAAATGGTGGGACTGTGTTTCCACCCCTGGGGCAGTCGATTCCAGGTGTACTGGACATCTCTCCAGGTGAAAGCAAACTGTGGCCTGCACTCTGGTGCTATAGGAACGGAGAAGAAAGCATTAGCAGGATCAATCGTAGCGTACCACTGAGCTGCCTTTGACTCCAGTTCATCCTAATATGTCTGTCACTGCAGCACTTATTGCCGGTGTCACTTCATTCAGGCCATGAGAGTCTATGGTTAATCTCCATTCCCCATTAGATTTTCGCACTGGCCATATAGGACTGTTAAAGGGTGAATGGGCGTTGCTAAGCACTCTTTGGCCCTCTAGTTGACGAAACAACTTCCAGATGGGATCTATGGCATCTCAGTTGGCACAATATTGTCGTTGATGCACTGTTTTAGTAGCAATTGGCACCTTCATCTCTCATCTGCCCCACAGCAGCAGACTCCTCTGTAAGTTTAGGCAAGATAGTCAGCTGTGTAATGTCTTCAGTGTCTGCAGCTGCTATACCAAAGACACACCGATACCCTTTTGGGTCTTTATAATCCCCTTTCCTGAGGAAGTCTATGCCAAGGATGCAGGGGGCATCTGGACCAGTCACTACAGGGGGCTTTTCCCATTTATTCCCAGTTAGGCTCACTTCAGCCAACAATACAGTCAGTTCTTGAGATCCTCCAGTAACTCCAGAAATAGTAACATATTCTGTCCCTTTATGATTTGATGGCAATAGGGTGCACTGTGCACCAGTGTCTACCAGGGCTTTATACTTTTGTGGTTCTAACGTGCCAGGCCATCAAATGCACACAGTCCAATAGACTCGGTTGTCCCTCTCCTCCACCTGGCTGGAGGCAGGGCCCCTGTAATTCTGAGAGTAGTACCCTCTGTTGACAACTGGGTTTGTGTAGCTTACCAGGTTAACAGGGTTTATATAGTTTACAGGGTTTGTATGGACTACACACATTACATTTTCATTCCCCCTACTCGTGTTTGGATCTGAGACTCATCTGCTTGGACCAGAGAACTGTTCACAGTTGACCAAAGCAACTTTCCTTTTCCTGGAAGAATTCTCTCTTCTTTATTTTACCTTGCAACTGGTTTACTAGTGCCTGTAGGGCAGAGGTAGGTTTTCCATCCCATCTGCTCATGTTCTCTCCATACTCACACAGGATAGACCACAGGGTACCTCATGACATGTACTGTTGCTGTTTAGCTGGTCTCATAGAAGAGCGTCTCCTCTTAATGACTGCAATGCGAGTCCATTCAGGGCAAAAATAGAATTTGTTCTCCTTTCTGTCTAATTTCTCAAACAGTTTTTCAACTGATTTCTTGGTTTCCTTAGCCATTTCCTCCAGAGCTAAAATGTGGGCCTGTAGGGGAACAAAGAGACTGTCTGCATACTGTCGTACTCTGTGAGCCACTTGAATCGCAGTTCATGTCTGGTCATCTTTTCCCCAGATCATTGTTGACAATGTGTGGGCATACATCGATAGTGCACCCTGAACAAACTTCCACAATATAGGTGCCTGGCATGGCATGGCGTCAGGGTCTACAATTACCTGCCAGTTACTTTTAAATCACTTTTCACACAGCTAATTCTCTCAGGTACTTAATACCTTGTTCCATGGTGGTCCATTAAAGGGATATCTGGTTCTTACAGCTGACAAGAGTCGCCTTCAGAGGCTGAGAGTTTTTTTCTTACACACAAGCACTTTGTCAATGCTTCCGTCTTTGGCTAGGGATTCCAACTCCCTGGCTTCTCTACCGTTGAAGTCTATGGAGTCAGCCCCAGTATCCCAGCATCAGAGCAACCAGGCAGTAAGTGTTTTATTTTCACGACAGCCATAGTCCTTTCTCACATTTCTCAACTCCTTCATAGATAAAGGTTGGATGATTGCCTCTTGATCTGAGATGTCCTCCTCCGATGAGTTTGCTTTAGAAGAACCCTCTCCCTCATCCATTGCTGGACGAAATGGGCTATATGGGCAATATACCTGTTTTGTTTGTTTCTTTCTTCTCACAAGGGCAACTTGTACCAGTGCCGATTGAGTGGGAGTGGCCACAGTGTCTGTCTGTGTAGCTGTAGTATTTGGTGCTACAGTTGCAGTAGGAGTAGTTGCGGTGTTCTTTGTGGGAGTTGGAGCATTGGCAGTACTCTTTGCTGGAGTTGAAGCAGTGGCAGCACTCGTTGCCAGAGCTGGAATAGCTACAGTGCTTGTTGTGGGAGTTGGAATAGCAGCAGTGTTCGTTGCTGGAGTTGAAGCACCAGTGCCCTTTGCAGGAGTTGGAGCAGTGGCAGAACTAGGTGGGGGGTGGGGTGGGAGGAGGGGGAGGTGGTGTTTTGCCAATTGACGATATCAGAGTTTCTATCTCTTCCAAGGAAATGGTCATTGTTTGGGTAGCATTTACCACATAACCATGTGTTCGACTGACTCATTTATAAAAATCTTTTGAACTGGGTAGGCCTGATATGTTAGAACATTTAATGGATACTTTACTAGATATAGTAACATTCGCCTTATCCATGGGACAAGTTATAAACACACATCCATGCTTCCTCCATTGTGACAAAGGCCCCGAAGGCAACCAAAACACACAAGTTCCATTATTTTGTACCGTAAACGCAAGGTTTACTTTATGGCAATCTGCATTTGCTTCACATTTGAAGTTATCCTGTTGTCTCATTTTGGTAGCATTCTTCCATTGCCATCTGATGGGTGTGGGCCAAGGTCCTTCCAACGGCCATCCTGGGGTAAAAGCCTTTACCAAATGGACCGTGACGATAAACTGGCAAATCCATCTTAGGAGGACCTAGAAAAGAAAATCTTAAAGACATCTAGTTACTCTCGCAAATAACACTTTGTTGCAGGGACATATTCCCATTTTTTCTGTCCCGGTCTCATAATTAAGACAGTATTGTCTTTTCCTGTAGCTATTACCTCAGTCGATTCAGGAGGTCCACTTGATCTTTGGACCCACACCTTAGCTCCATTATTAATGCTATTTGATCCAAACCCTTTATCCCCATGAACAGTGATGACTTGGGGTGGATCCCCTTTTTTCACAATTGTTTTTAAAACTGACAATACCAATAATTGGGCTACTCTGTCATGGGGATGAATAATCTTGTTCATCATTGTTTAACAGGATTACCTTAATTTCTCCTTGATAATCGGCATCGATCACTCCTCCCATGACATGAATACTTTTCAAGGCTAGGCTTGAACGAGCAGTTATTAAACCAAAATGTCCTGGAGGAATTTTAATTCCTATTCCAGTATTGGTAACTCTCATCTGCTTTTGATTTATTCTGATCAATTCTAATGCATGGAGATCTAGTCCTGCAGCCTCTGGAGTGGCTTGGTAAAGGGGCCATTGCACCTGGAATAATTTCCCAGTAAGTCAAAATCTCACTGTCAAAGGTTTTATTTGTAAATTGGGTGTAGTCATGCGCATCAGAGGGGTTTCCATTTCCCCAATGGGCCTATTGTTAAGGATATGTAGCACATCTGTGAGATGGACTCTCCATCAGGACAGGTTCCCATCTCCTAATTTTTTCAACTGCTCCTTCAACAACCCATTCATCTGTTCAATCAATCCTGCAGCTTTTGGGTAATATGATATATGAAAAACCCACTGAATATTTTGCTGTTCAGCATATTGTTGAACAAATTTGTTTCAAAAATGAGACCCATTGTCAGTCTGAATCTGCAAGGGAATTCCATAATACGAGATTATTATGTCCATAGTACACATAGTACTATGATGAGTAGCCTTCTTACAAGGATGAGCAATCAAATATCCAGAATATGTATCTACAGCAGTGCAGACATATTTACACTCTCGGTCCTGGGGTAAAGGTCCAATATAATCCATTTGCCAAATCTGCCCTGGCAATTTTCCTCTCCTTAATTGTCCTTTCACAATATTCAGCACTGGGTGTTTGTGACTATGTTGGCACATGGGGCATCGGGCATGGTTTTGATCATATCAAGTGACATTGTTATGCCAGGCTCTTGAGCCCACCTGTAAGTGGCTTTTTCTCCAAGATGCCCACACTTTTGGTGCACCCATTTCGCCAAGCCTTCATGATCCTCCTTCTGAGGGAATTCCAATCTGGCTTGGGAAATCTTTGCCCAGTTATCTGCAACAGAATTATAAAGTCGTTCTAAAGTGTCCGTACTACTATGAGCATCAACATGAAACACAGTCACCTTAGTTCTTTGTACTATTTGCCAAATATCTTTCCACAGTTTCTTTCCCCAGACTTCCTTGGAAAATATTTTCCAATCTTTGGCTACCCATGTTGGTAGCCAAGTAGCTAACCCATTGGCTACTGACCAAGAACCAGTATATAAATGTCATTCTCCTAGGTCTTCTTGTTTCAAGGCCATATAAGTTGCATATAATTCAGCATATTGGCTGCTTTTTCCTTCTCCTGTTGTTTCTAAAAATTTCTCTGAGGATGGTAAGCTACTGCTTTCCAAAACCTCTTTCCTCCTATATACTTAGCTGATCCATCAGTGAACCAAGCATGCTCTTTTTCAGAGGAAGTTAATTGATCTAAAGCTTTTCCCCATCGTACTGGGGATTCCTGTTTGACTGTAAAATCTGGGTTTATTTCTTGATCATTCTTGGGGGCAGTGGCTACTCGCTCGTGAAGGGTAGCTACCCCGCCAACTCCTACCTTGGCTCTATCATGAATATACCATTTCCATTTTATAATACTTGATTCTTGAGCATGTCCAATTCAATGGGTTTTTGGAGAACTGTTAACTCATTGCATAATAGGAATTTCAGGACAAAGAGCCACTTCATGTCCTATTGTAAGTTGTTCTGTTTCTACTAATGCCCAATAACATGCTAACAGCTGTTTCTCAAAAGGCATATAGTTGTTTCCTGCCTCCGGCAACTTTCTCCTCCAAAAGCCTAAGGGAACCTTCTTCTTTCCCTGTTTTTGCCATAGACTCCAGTTGGTGTGTAATCCATTTACTGACTCATTCAACTCTACTTCTCCATTCTGCAAGGGCCACAAATCTAGAGGTTTTTGAATAGCTTCCTTTGCTAACTCAAAAGCAGCTTGTTGTTCATTCCCCCATTCGAATTCATATTTTTTTCCATGTTATTTTATACAAAGGAGTCAAAATCTGTCCTAAATGGGGAATATGTTGCCTCCAAAAACCAAATAGTCCAATGAATCTCTGCGTCTCATTTTTATTTTGTGGTACTACAAAATCCAAAATTTTCTGTTGAGCTTTGGGTAATATTTCCCAATGTCCACAATGACATTGAATTCCTAAAAATTTTACCATTTGGGATGGTCCTTGAATCTTGTCAGGATTAATTTCCCAACCCTTCTGTCTCATGTGGTCCACCATCAGTTCAAGTATTTGTTGCACTTCCTCCTCATTGTTTCCCTGAATCAAGATATCATCTAGATAATGAACTAATTGCATATGAGGAGGCAATTTTATCTCATCCAGATGCTCAGCTACTGTTTGATAACAGATGATGGGGCTATGCAACCATCCCTGAGGCAATCTGGTAAAGGTATTGTCGCCGGTTGGCTGAGGCAAGCCAATCACGGGGACGTGCCCTTTCCTATCCCTGAACCCCTCTCCTCCAGGAGAGAAAAGGGTTCAAAAGCAGAGATACGAAAAGGAAAAGAAAGATTTTGTGAGACCTCTGAACGTTTGGAAAACTGAAACAAACTTTATTAAAACTAGAACAAAATATATAATATGCAGGGAAAAACCAATGCAAAATCTGAGGGTTTGTACAGGATGGAAAGGCGAGGGTTAAACGCGAGAAAAGAGAGAAAGGGGGATGGTACCACGTGCAGTCCGAAAATGGCACCGGCCACGTGTGCGCTTTTGTGGAGTGAACAAAGGGAGACCGCGGCTGTTACGAACGCAGGGCTCCAACGTGCAAAGCGCTGTTCCTACCAGTTTATCGTCGTGCAGTTTGTAGAAGCGAAGCAGCAAGAAGCGGCGGTGCTGGCGGTAGAGAGGGTACGGCGTTACAGCAGCAGGCAAAGAGCAGCCTCCAGGCGCGGGTCTCCGGGCGGCGCGAGCAGTCTGTCCCAGGCGGCGCGGCGGGGGCTTCCCCGGCGCACAGTCTTGCTCCACTCCGGCAGCGCTGGGGAGCCGTAGCCGCAAGTCTGGAGAAAAGCCTCTTCCCGGAGCGAAGCTGCAAGGTTTTGCAGCGCCTCTCGCAGCACAGAGCCGGGAGTGTCCGGAGAGCGGAAAGACGTGAAAAACCCCGAAAGAAGCCAAAAAAGCCCCGAGCCCGCGGCTCTTAAAGGCACAGTACGCTCGCAAGAAACTTTCTCAGCCAATGGGATGTGCAATCATAGCATGGGAGGGAATAGTTCAATTTGTCAGTTTAAAACAAAAGCTTTCAGGCAGTTTTTTCTCTTCAAACTGCCACAGGTATACTGCTGTCCCTGCCACGTGAAAGCAAACTGGTCCCAATGTTCTTCTGCAATCGGAATAGTAGAAAAACGTTAGCCAAATCTATTACAGCATACCAAGTTCCTGGGTGCTTTTGAACTCTTTCTATTAAGGTAATAATATCTGGTATGGCTGCCATAAGAGTTGGGGTGTGTTTATTCAATTCCCTAAAATCCACTGTCATTCTCCATGACCCATCACTTTTCTTGATGGGCCATACCGGATTGTTCCAAGCTATGGTAATGGATTTCAATACCCCTGCATCCAATAAGTCTTTGATTGTCTGTGATATCTTTGCATACCCTCCAGGAATTCTATATTGTTCCACAGCCACTAGTTTAGTAGCAGCAGGAACCTGTACAGGAGGCATTTTCACTTTCCCTACTAAAATCATTCTAATACTAATATGATTTTTCACCCCAAACTGGTACTGACCATCCAGGAGGTTTAAAGTTAGTCCCTTCAAAATGTGTATTCCTATTATATATTCAGGGACAATCATGACTGAATACAATCATTTTGGGAGGTTTCCTATTTTCATTTCTATTTGCGTTTGTATGGCTTCAATTTGTTTTCCTCCCAAACCTGTAATAATTGCAGGGTGTCCTTTAAATTTCTTGGAATTCTCATATATTAAGGAGGCCTCCACTCCTGTGTCAATTAAGGCTTTTTCTGTTTGCGAGGACCAATTTTTCCAAAGTATTTGGAGCTCCACATGAGGTCGCCGGTCCTTCCGCACCCATTGCTCTGGAGCTTGGCCATCAATTCATTCTTGTTTATTATGCTGGACTATTTCCCTAGTCTCCTTCCATGGGTATAAGTCAGAATACAGCTCCCAATCCTCCCTTTCCCCTGGAAGAACTGATCCACCCGCGGAGGGCCCACCACGCGCAGATGTGGAGTCCCATTGAGGTTCAGGAGGGGGCGCCGTAAGCTGAGTTTTCCCTGGATCCTTGGTTTTAGAACTCTGCACTCTCTTGCTAGGTTTATTCAGCCCTCTCTGTTTATATATTCACCACAGTTCATTAGTTGGAACACCGTCAATTTTTTCACGAGACGTGCCATCTTTTATTAAAGCCATAAACTTTTCCTTGCGAGAAATTCTGTTTTCTTTTCTATCACATCACAAAGGGGATTTCCTGTCTCATTAATCAAGAGTCATGATTACATTCTTATATGCCAGAGGGGCAGTTCTAATCAGTTGGTTCCTATAAGTAACGGTTAAGGCACCATTCATCATTGCGTCTGGATCTCCTACAAAAATTGCCAATGTCATCCCTTCCTCCTTCATTCACTGTATACAATCTCGCAAAGTATGCCATGGACACTCTCCACTGGGCCAATCATTTTCCATGGGATACTTCCCTGAGCTGCTAAAACCAAGAAGTTTGTATTCTGAATATTGTTTCAAAATGCATTTTGCACAAAAGAATCTGAACTTAAAATCAAGAATTTCTTAGAATCCCCTGAATCTAGGGTTACCCCTGCCGCTTCCTGATCGTGCAAATGTACCATCCAAGAGGGCAGTGGTTCTCCCGGTCTTTGCTTAAACCTTTGAATTATGTCATTAATTTGATGCTGCGTATAATCCCCCACAGTATCCTTCCTGACTTCCTGCCCATTAGGATCTAATTCCATCCTTCGTCTTATTATCGGCTTAGCATCCACTGATTCATCTGACAGATCAATTTCATCTGAATCTGTAGAGTCCCAAATATCACCATCCCATCTATCAGGATCCCCCTGCACACCTGCTTCTGCAATCACTGCATGCACCTTCTTATGATTTACTCATCCCCTCCTTTTCTTATACTGCGCAACCCATACTGCAGCTCTTTTGGCTACAGTCTGATAAGTATCCAACTTATCAGCAAGCAACTTATTTTGACACTGTAACATTACAATTTGATTCTGCAAATCACACATCTGTTGCTCCGTGTGGGAGCACTCTAACAACAATTGTTCTTTCTGTTGGTGCTGTTTCCAATATGCTGTTAATAAAATCCATCCCCATATACCCAAACCCACAATTTCTTTTCCTTTTTCGAAAGGCAATTTTTGGATGCATTTTAATACATCCAGTGGTTCGGCTTCTTTTCCCATTGTTCACATGGTCCTCCAACCTTAGCCCACTCGAGAGCTAGTGAACTATAGGGAAGGTCTTCCCATCTGGGAATTTTGGACGGAGCTGATTCATTACGCTTAGATTTAAAAAGTGACATTTTGTTCAGATCCTGTCCGTGACACCAATTTTGTTTTGCCAATTGACAATATCAACAGAAAGGACACAGACACCAAGTTAAAAACAAAAACAAACTTATTTTACTTTAGTTAAAAACAGGAAAAAGAATAAGCAGGGTAAAAAGAACAAGCAGGATAATGCACCTAATCATTACTACAGAGAGATAGCTATAGTGATTAAGAAAGATCCATCACCAATTGCCTTTCATACGTTACCATCACCCAGATCTGTGCTTCAGCTGGGGAGCCCCGGTCACAGTGAAGGATCAGAGAGCCTTCCTGGCAATTGGGAATTCCTACGCAGTGCGTCCACTCATAGGTGAGGTCTCCGTCGTCGCTGTGAGAGGGTCCTGCTTTTATACAGTTTAACAAACAAATCATACGCAGAAAAGGCACGGTAACACCTGGTAAATTGGCTTCACTTCACTTGGGCACGTCCCAGATCTGGCCAGGATCTCAGGCACGTCCAAGGAGTTCCTGTTTGTCTAGGAAACATTTGGCTTTAGGTTGTCAGAGAATATTATCGTAGTTATATTTCATATTGATGGGATGCGGTTGGGAAGTTCACTCAAAAGTCAACTCTGGTTTGAGGCCTATGGTTTAGGCCTTTTTATATGAGGGGGGCGGCAGCTCCTGGGTGTGGTGCAGGTCAGGCATGTCATAAAACCTCGCAAGGTCTGAATAGATGCTATGTGTGTTGCCAAAGTAGTACCCACTCTATGAGTTGAGGTGGCTGCCTGACACATATACCTGTACAGATCTTTAATCTGATGCCACACAATAAAGACAATCAGGAGTAAGTTCAATGCTAATGATAATAGCATTATTATTTTGATTGTAATAACCATATTCACAATCCTCACAATCTAATGGTTTCCCAGAATCTAGGGGAGTCAGATTAGCATAATGGGGAGAAGTAGAACTTCCTCAGGTAAAACCGAAAGTGTACTTGGTAACAAGATCCACTATGTGACGCCCATAGTACCTAGATGCATTCACTGCCCAGCTTAATGCAGCATAAATCAGTGATAGAAACCACAACAAAGTGGCGGATTTAGCCCAGTGCCCAGAACAGGTAACTTTCAAATAAACACTAAGAACAAGTAAACAATAACACAATGCATATGGCAGATAAGGCAACACTATGGCACTTAACTCTGAAGCAAAATCTAAAAAGATACAATATAATATCACTCTCAGCACCAACATGATGTAAGCAGTCCAATTTAATTTCTAACCCTTAAAGACGCTCAGAGAAAAAAGTCGGATACTCTCTCAACTGAGCGAGCTGGAATTTGAACTATTAAGGCAATATATCAGAGGTCCAATCGAGCCCCACATTGCTTGCCAATAAATCTGTCAAGGATTAGGGCTGGGCCAACCACTAGATGAATGACAGATGCTCTCTATTATCCCCTCCCCCTTTCCCAAAGGGGAAGAGAAAGGGAATAAGGGAGAGAGACTTATGGATTGAAAAAGAAAACTAAACCTGCTTTAAGGAAAATAATAACAATAAAATTAACCATATGCAAATATATACAATACTGAATCCAACCTCCTCTGATGGCAATCATGTCACTGTCACCACTGGTGCTGCAGGGCAGGCACTGGGGAAGGCCCAGACTGGGCTCAGCAGCAGACGGGAACTGGATGCAGGAGCTGGATTCTGGAACTGGATTCAGGAATGCATGGATTGGGATCAAAGGCCTCCTTGGACATCAGCCATTGAAGAAGAGAGATTGACCCTTGTAATCTCTCAGCTTTACACTGAATATGACATCTATGGGATGGAACCCCTGGTTGGTCAGTGTAGGGTCACCTGTCCTGTCCGCTCCTCCCCGCAGCTGCGGCCTCTCACTTACTGCACCCCACCGTGGGACACAGGATTGAGCAGTGACCTTGGTCTGCACAGGAGCAAGCATAAGCAAGAGCCTTTCTGCATCCCAACCCCTGGCAGTGACTGTGAACATCCAGCGCTGTCACTGCTAGAAGCAGCCACTGTCTGCAAAAATATGCCGTTAACTTCAGCAAGTGCCGTTAGTTAGAAGAGACTGAGCTGGAAAGTGAAATCACTGAACAGAATGAGTTCTGTTCTAACTCAAACCAGGACACCCTCTTGAAAGGGGAGTGGTATTACTGGTATGCTAAATTACTCAGTCCATAACATAATTAGTTTTCTTCCTAACTGTTTTGATATCCTTTGTCTCTTCTGCTGTCTAGAAAAAATGTGTTCTGCTTTATTAATCATATGCAAAACTATGCATCTCTAACAGTGGAAGATAGGTGAAAATAAAACTCATATTAAACCCAGTGTTAAACAAACCAAAATAACTTCCGGGAGAGAAAGGGTTAAAAGAGATAAGAAAGAAAGAAAAATTTGTGAGACCTCTGAAGTTTGGGAAACTGAGACAAGTTTAATAACACTAGAACAAGATATTTATACAGAAAACCCAATGCAATATTAACGGTTTGTATGGGATGGAACGCGAGGGCTAAACACGGTTAAGGAAACAAAGCGAAATGAATAACCGAGCAGTGTCCAAAATGGCGGTGGCCACGTGGTCAGTGGGTTTTGTGGAGGCGGAACAAAAGAACCACAGTGGCTGAGACAAACGCTGTGCTGCCACGTGGAAGCCGGGGTCTGCACTGCCGTACTGATTTGGTCGTGGGTATTAGAGAAGCGGCAGTGAAGCAGCAGCGGCAGCAGCAGGGAAGGCAGCAAAGGGAAACAGCTCCAAAGCACGCTGACGACAGGAGCAGCAGTGGTGGCAGCAGGGCTCTGTCCCACGTGGTGCGGGAGTGCAGTGGTGAAGGGTCCGCTCCGCAGCGCAGGGTGGGGGGGAGTGGGTGGGTGTGGGGGGTTGTGCAGTAGCCACAGGCAGCTGAGAGAAAAGCAAGCTGTAAGCTGGAGAGCAGAGTTGGTGCCAGCCCCTGGAAGCTGAGCCGCGAGTCTGTTCAAGCTCCCCTGGAGGTTTGAGCTGCCAGCCCCGGAGTGCAAGCCTGCTGGAAGTGTAAGGGCCGCCCCGGGAGTGTAAAGACTGGAAGCTGGAGCTGGTGTGCGGCTTTTAAAGGGAACAGGGAAGCCCGCGGAAAGTTTTCACAACCAATGAGATGTGCGAACGTAAATGGGAGGAATACAATTGGTCATTTTAAAACAAACCATTCCAAACAGGAAAAACTGGGGGTATTTTTTCCTAAACTGGGACACTTATCCAGCTCAAATTCTTATATGTGAGGAAAGACACCTGAGCATAGGGTGGGGGAAAGGATGTCTTGCAAAATTTAGCCTCTTCTGTATCCTTGTAATAAGGCTTAAAGGAGGCATAAGTGTCATGTGGACTACAGAAGTCCTGTGCCTATAGCATGGATTTCACTGTTCAAGCAGACTGCTGTAATTTTACAGTCTTATTGTCTTTTGTTTAATGTTTCACATCTTTTTCCACAAGCTTGTTGGAAAACCATTAAGCCACATATCACCCTGTACACTGCATTATGCAAAAAATGGTATTATATTGCCACAACTTCCCATTTCAAAAGTTTTCTCTACCTATGTAAATTGCAATTTGGTTAGTAGTGGCAGGCTGGATGGGTTTCATTGATTGAAGTAACCTGCTGAACACACAGCCTGCTCACCATGCCCTTTAGATTTTGAGAAAAAACACATTTAATTGTTCCCTTGGGAGAAACATGTCTATTCTCTGATGTGAGAAATTATGAAAAAGAATAAAACCAGATTTGATGTAAGAGACTTGCAAAAACCAGTCCTGTAGAAATTGTCCAGTGCTTTAAAATCTTTGGGTGTCAATGTCTTTCTGACTGGCTAGCCAGTAAAAGGACTTTTGGATCTTGCTTTGGGGAAAGGAGGAGACAAGAGAGGGGGAGGAAACTGTATGCACTTTCCATTTGCTAAAACTCTCTATAGTTTGACAGTGCTGGTCTGTTCACCACATGAGATGAAACACTTGTGTCCTATCCGTTTAGTAAACATTCAAGGTCCATTTCACTAGTTAAAGATTGGTTTCTGTAACTGTACAGCAGCCTCTAGAATACAAAGGAAACTCTCCGCCACCCAGTTCAAAGAGCTTTGGAGGAAAAGGATACAGTACAAGCATTCTGACAGAACCAGTGTGTTGGATGCATTTTGTTATCTCAGCTGAGAGTGATGTGTTCATCACATTGGTGGCTAACCAAGCTTAGCTTGATATGCAAAACAGGAACAAGGCTTCTCAGTTGTTTGAGGTTTGGTGGCAATTGAAAAATGGTATGCAAAAAATAAATTATAAAGATATCATTGTTTTGTCTTTCTAATTTGACATGTTTTGGCTCCCAAAGGATAATTTCTAAGTTATTCAACAAAAGCTTTTGCTGGACTTTTATTTGCTTTATGTGTTATTCAATGACAACTTTTCTCTCTGACGTGTCTGCCATAGGAGGATCAATCTAATTCTATGTACAACTGTAAAGATGAATGATAAGTAGAAAGGATTCAGGCAAGTACAAGCTGAATAAATCATAAAAGGCAAATTATGACAGGACTAGGGATCCCAGGAGACAGTGATATGATAACAGAAACTCAAGAAGAATTTACGATGGATGTAGTTAGCATGTACCAAGGCTATTAATTCTTCAGGGTAGTTTTATAACTTCTTGTGATTGGAGCAATCAAAGTATTCATTTTAAATCGATGCTGTAGACTTTCACTTGTCTGTTCTGCCTATTCGCATGCATGGCCTCATTTATATGCATAGCAGTAAATTCCCTTAGGCTAGTCAAGCTTACCTCCCATCAAAGGGCCCCTATTCTCCAAACCATAATGCCACTGTTTATACATAAATAAATAGAATTGAGGGCATACATGGATCTCATTAAGAAAAATTCCATTTTCATACAACACAGCAATCAAATCTTTTCAGATCCTGCAAGTAGCTAAGCACCTTCAGCTAACCTTCAAAGCCAAGCCTAGGGACTGAGTTAGCTCACAGATCTCAGATGAAAAATTATATATAACAAGTTTCAGATAGGTCAAATTCTGGGCTTAAGTTACTTTATGCTGCTGCATCAGCTGCTCTTAAAGTTAGAAGCAAATTTTATCTCCAAACAGTTCTTGATTGCATTTCATTCGTACTCTCATTTCTATCTATTCTTTATTAAGGATATTTGCATGAAAATGATCTTTTTTCCTTCCTCTGAAGGGTTGTCTCTTGTCTGAGTAGTGCTTACTCTGGCCTATGTTGATGAATGCAATGGGTTTGATTCTGACTTCATTTACACAAGTGCAAATCAGCAGAGATCTGATTGAGGTCAAAGGATTTATATGGTGTAGGAAACAGCTATATTTCTCACTGATGAAATGATGTATCGTGAACAATACCATAGCTCTGACAAAACATATTTCTACAAAGAATCTTTGCATCCAAATATCTGATCTCACAAAATGGTGAGCATCCTTGACACCTGCTGGGCAGTTCAGTAGCTCCCCCAGGCTTTTTACTAAAGAGAAGTCCCATCTCCAATCTATAGGAATTAAAGATGTTTGACATCTTGCTGTTTCAACAGTGTTAGCCATATTAGATACTAACAAACCCTAAACACTGGGGTTTCCAGTTGCATCACTCTACTGATTCAAGTGATGATGGGATATGCATAGGAATAACTTGTAAGCAGTAAACCTCCACTTCTCATCCCCTGTTCAGTCACAGAGAGACAGACGAAGAGAACAGGCACCCTTTAAAAGTCAATTTACTTTTCATCTGTTCAGTCATATGGATGATGTTGTGTGACATTACCTAGTTCAAGGGTCATCATTCATAGGCTAACCTTTCCATAAACACTCACTTCCCATATTTGCACTATATAGTAATGGAGAAGCACGTGCTGATTGTGATCTGTAATGCAAGGCTAATGTAAGCTTTCAATAAAGCTTTTAGATGATGATGCTGTATAATTATGTGATTTGGACTTCCACCTGTGCCAATATGCCTACCTATACTATAGGTTTATCAGTGGCAGCTGTACTACACATAGCTTACATTGGTGCAAGCTGTCTGCCCTGTGTTTCTTCATGCAGTGTTGTCACAGAGGCACCCACAAACCAGACAGCAGCAGCTATCCAAAAAATGTGGATTTAGTGCAATCAAATTTGCCTGGCACTCTGACTGTACAGGTTCAGCTGTCAGTTGGGAATTATTACTGCACAACAGCTCACTGATATAAAGGGAGAATCTCACACTTAAAGATACCAAGAGGGTCACTCGCCAACTCCGGGGTGAGGGTCACTCAATCCCAGGGAGATACATTCGGATGGCGTCCCGATCCAAGGGGAGTCCCAGGAAGTATCCTCGACCGGTGTTCCGATCCGAGGGGAGAGTCTCCAACTGCACAGCCTGCAGCTCCAAGGAGAACCAACTCCAAATGGTTCTCCAGCAGGGCCCCATTTATAACCTGGTTGGGTGTGAGCTGTGGGCATTTTCAGTCCACACAGACAGGAGGCAGTTAACGGAGCCCAGACTGGGAGGCACCAATATCCCTGGGGGGTGGCACCTGATGTTTATCAGGTGCTTCTGCAGAGCTCTGTCTTTTGTGCAAGCTCTGTGCTAGCAGTCAGGGGGGTTGCACTGCCACAATCCACCCCGTGACCACAGTCACAACTCGACTGGTTTCCTTGCAGTGGTGGTACAGTCACCTCTTGCCTCCAAAGTTAAAGGGGTCTCAGTGAGGTTTAACGCTCACTGTGGATCATCATTCCCCAGCTAATTCTAAACTTACAACAGAACACGAGGTGGTTCAAAGTGCTAGAAAACGTCATGATCATGGCTTGGCTTCGCGGACGGAGATTTGGGAAGGGCTTTAAACGTGAGTACACCCTTCAAGCCTGCGCGGTGGATTTTTTAGGTGAGGCGCAGCGTGCATGAGACTGGCCCCACCCTTTACACCTGAGGTTCATCTGCCAGGGCCTAGCGAGCTTGGACGGTGACAGCGAAGTCCTCAGGTCGTAGGTTTGGTTAGAGTATCCTTCTCTTAGATGGATGGCCTTACAGGGCTAAACGAGCTCCATCTGCCTGGGTTTGGAGTTAGAGTTGTCCTTCTCCTAGGATGGTTGCCCGAAGGCTAGTGAGCCCATCCTGCCCGTGGACACACTTTTTCTGACCCTTCAGTTGAGACCTGTCTGGCTTGGGAGACCCTACCGGAGGCATATGCCACCACCAGCATAGCTCTCAACTTCGCAAGGGCACGCAAGCTCTTTCCCCACGGCAAGGGGGTGCCCGTGAAAGAGACTCATAATAGCAATGCATGTCTAAACAGCTGTGCTAGAAAACGTAGCACCAGATGTAAACGCAGAACTCTGCAGATGTCTAGTTCTGTATATCAAACATTAACACTTGGCAAAAGTTTGAACAAAATTAACAATATACAAAACATGCTCCTCAAACATTGAGGTATTACAATTTTACAACCACCCTGACCAAGCGGCCATCCACGGATGGGCCTCTGCCCGGATTGCTGTCACTGTTGAAGTTATACTGGGGACAGCAGCTGTTGAAGATGGGGTGTTCCTGTTCAATTTTCTACAGGCAATTGCTAAACGCCTCCACCCGTCGGCTTTACGAACTGGCGGGACTGGACAATTGTCCGGGGAGGGGATGTGGCTCATTATCTTCCTTTTCCGCAGGTCGTTAATCCCTGCACTGATGGCTCCTTTGGCTGCCACAGGCAGAAGGGACTGAGAAACACCAGTAGCTTTGGACTGTGGCAGAGCAGGGGCGACCTGCAGGGTCCTGACTTCCACCCTGTGATTTCCAAAACTGCACAAGCGGCTGCTGGGAAGGTTCTGTTCTAACAATACGACCAGCGATCGGATGTGGTCAGTGGGCAATCTGTGCAACACCGCCCGAGAGATGCCCAGCGCTACAGCTTTTCGCCACAGGTCGTTCCTTCCCGGGTTGTAGGACTGACCAGGTTTACCTCGGGAGGGTTCAAACTCCCAGTGGGGGGGCAGGTCAGTTGGGGGTTTGTCACTGAGTTGTCAGACCCTTCTGTTCCCGTTGGTGCCGCTGCCCATGTCGGTCCATCCCATTTTGCACCCATAAGTGACTATATTGCTTAATATTTCTGCCCAAGTCATTATGTGTGGAGGGGGGTTCTGGGGGTTTTGCAGATTACATTCTATCGCCTTCTGAATCTTTCCTCTGAGAGCCTGGACGTGGATCTTTAACGCGTCCGGCAGCCCTTTCAGGAGCGGTCAGAGGTGGTCCGAGTCCACCGGCGCAGTGATCGGCACCCCGTACCGTCCTCTCTGGTACACGGCCTGGACACAGGCAGCCTTGTGCACTCCTTCCGCCAGCTCCAGTAACCCTTTAACGTGGATGGTGACCGCCTCCCCCCGCTCTGGGGGGTGTGCACCCCCAGCCCAACATGCCACTTGGGACGTGACTGTGAGAAACGAGAAAAAACCTCGCGAAAAGAGGGTTAGGCCAGACTCCACAGTGAAGCACCTAATTTTATTACGTTCTTGCAAGACCAGGTGTCCAACTAGTAGGCACACCTGGTCAGAGCAATACATGAATTTTTATACCCTATTCCCGGCCACAAAATCCCTCCTTTGTTTCCCCATTGGCTGAGTACTCCAAAGTTTACAGACTAACCCAACACGCCTTCTACATGTTACAGTACATACCAGTTCATACGTTGCATGTCTCATTACCGCGAAATCATGCCTCCCCTGGGAGGAGAAGTTAATATTCAATACCTTATTAAGCAAGCGCAATTGCTGCTACCAGAGGCCGCATTCCTCTCCAATGACCCTAGTTTAACAAGTTTGGAGTTTGTAATCTTTTATCTGGCCCCTCATTCATCCCTTTGATTGCCCTCTTTACCTGGTCAGGGAACCCTTTTGTCTTGAAAACTCACCCCACCTCTCTGGCGCCCTCCTTGTCAAGTTCTTATCATGCAAGAACAACATTCTGTTTATTTCGTTCTCACAAGACCGACTGGTCACCTGGCGGCCCATCGCTCAGAAACACCCCGGGACCCCAAAACCCTGAGGCTTCGTCATCATTTAACAGTATCTGATCCCCTCCAGTTAAAGACACTCTCCACAAATACTCAGTCTCGGTTTCGTTAGGTTTCTGTGAAAACCTGTCCTGCAGCTCATCCAACTCGGACCCCAACCAGGGGGTGGTGCGGGCAGAGCTCCGGGGGTTCCCGCCATGCGGCCCTGTGCGTTTCTCCGTTTTAATAATGGTTCGCACCGCCTTTTCCTCTAACTTCTCCGTTTCGTCAGAACTATTTCCCCTGCTGTCTCCCCAGGTGTCCTCCTCTGAACCCTCAGGGTCTGCACCCCTGGGTAACTTGTTGGTTCGGGCGGCACTGGGGGCTGGTTTTATCTGTGCTAGCAAGAGCTTAAACAGCGCATGTGTCTGCTCCTTCTCACTGCTCCATTCTCTCCTAAAACAATACACTTCTGATTCCAGCACTTTTGTGTGCTCCTGTGCCTGCACCTGATGCGTGAAAGAACTCCGCAATCAAAATAGATTGTGAAGCAGGTATGTTTATTGCAGCGCTGGATGTGGCAGGGGAGACCCCTCAAACAGGCACGCACACCTGAGCTCAGAGAGTTCACATATTTAAAGTGTTAATAAATATATATTCAAAAGATTACTTCATTTCCTAATACATATCCATGACCCTTCCCCACTTTGGATGCAAATTAGGTCTCCTCCCCTTGGCACCTGTACGCGCAGGCGCAGTATCGCTCTTCGGGGGTCTCCTGGTGGTCGCAGGGATGAAGTAAGGGCCTCATGATAGTCTTCATCACAGTTGTCCTTTTGAACTCAGCCTCAAGAGCATGCGCAGTTCAGGGCTAGTTGGGCAAGATTCCTTTACAGTCACGGTTCACACATAAAGACAATTCCTTCTTTCCCCGCATCTTGCCACAAACAATGGGGCAATATTCAAGCAATAGAGCGCTACCTTAAACAATGTCAAAAATAAAAAGTTACAAGATAGTTTGCTCTACTAATCTAAAAGAGACTGATACATATAAGAATATTTTCTACTCCATTTTCTATTTCTTAACTCACACCAAACAAGCACCCGGGATGGCACACATGGCCCCTTTGTCTGTGCCACCCCAAAACCTCACAGGGCTTTGTTCCAACTTTTCCACGACAGCCATGGGGTTGGACCACTTCTCCCTCGCCCATGCTGTGTCTAGGGGAGAAGGTGCACAGTTGTGCCACCGGAATAATTCCTGTATCGACATCCTGCTGACTACACCAATTTGTCACGGAGGCACCCACAAACCAGACAGCAGCAGCTATCTGAAAAAACATGGATTTATTACAATCAAATTTGCCCGGCACTCCGACTGTACAGGTTCAGATGTCAGTTGGGAATTATTACTTCACAATAGATTCCTGAGCACTTAGAGAACCCACTCTAAGGAAGGATGACCCAAAATGTGCACAGCTCACTCATACAAAGGGAGAATCTCCCACTTAGAGATACCAAGAGGGTCACTCGCCAACGCCGGGGTGAGGGTCACTCAATCCCAGGGAGGTACACTCGGACAGCGTCCTAATCCAAGAGGAGTCCCAGGAAGTAACGCGTGGAAGAACTCCGCAATCAAAATTGATTGTGAAGCAGGTACGTTTATTGTGATTTCAGCTCTATAGAGATGGGTGCAGCAGAGGTCCAGGTACCCCTAAAGATGCATGCACACCCGCCGTAGTTTTAGCCTCTTATTTAAAGCAGTGAAACATACATATTCACGGATTGCTCAACAGTCTAATTCATATGCATTAGATCATCCCGCTCTTGATGTAAATTAGGTCTCCTCCCCTTTGCACATGCGCAGTCCTCTTACATGTAACGAGTCGTGTAACTTCATGCATCGCATGTCTCATTAACTTGAATTTAAGCCGCCCCTGGGAGGAGAAAGTAATATTCATCAGTCTATTAAGCAGGCGCAGCTCGGAGGATGGCTGGTCGTTATCTTGGTATCCATCGCCCCAGGGATAACTTCCTGTAGAGACAATGCCTCTCCTCTTTATCTTGTCTCGGACGATGAAGTGTCAGGTGATAAGACCCCCCTCCCTAGGCCTTGCATTCTTTAAGTGATAACGGGGCTGGTGAGCAAGGGAGGGTCTTAACACTTTTTGTTTCTTTTGTTTATACAGAGCTTTGAGCAGGACGGGACAGGCAGTTTGAGCAAAGCTAGCTAATATCTTGAATTTCAGAAAATATTTTCTACTTTCCCAACTCAGAAGTCTCCTCGACTGGCATCCCGATCCGAGGGGAGAGTCTCCAACTGCACAGCCTGCTGCTCCGAGGAGAACCAACTCCAAATGGTTCTCCGGCAGGGCCCCATTTATACCCTGGTCAGTGTGAGCTGTGGTCACTTTCAGGCAACACAGACAGGAGGCAGTTAACAGAATCTAGACTCGGAGGCACCAATATCCCTAGGGGGCAGCTCCTGATGTTTATCAGGTGCTGCTGCAAGGCCTGTCTTTTGTACAAACTCCATGAGCAGTCAGGGGGGTTGCACTGCCACAAGTGTATACATGTCTTTAAATTCTTCAGATACTCAGTGAGACAAAAGAAATTTTTTTTAAAAAGTACAAAGGCTGAAGACTATGCAAGAGTGATGGATCAGGTATGTATGTCTGCCACCATAAATATTATCATTGAAATCTATAGAGGTCTGTCTTGGACTATTTTAATTTAAATAATGTGTATAACAGCAATAAAAACATGAAACCACAGACTTGAATGCTGTGGAGCAACTATATTCCATGACTGTAATTTCTGGGGGCTGATTATTCAATAAGGACTTGACTCTTGCCTGAAACATTACTTCTGTTAGTGCTGCTTATGCTATGTAGGTTAGGAAAATCTATGCATGTTGAAAACAGACTTTCAGTTGCAGTGCAGACAGACTGCAAGCTTTACCATGTGAAATCCAACCATTGGCTGCAGATCTTTAAAAAAAAACCAACTGTGTATCCTGTATTAAATCGTCTAAGAGCATGATTTGTGCATTAAGCTTAAAACTTTGCTTAAAGTTAAGAACATCTTTTAAAGAACTACCTGAACTGGAATGCTTTTGGGAGTGACAAAAACTGTCCCATCTCTCCACTTATGGATAACTTTTGATAGGACTTGACATGATGTAACTTCTGTGCTTCACTTCTGCGCTCTTATTTTGGCAGGGAGAAAGTGGTGAGGTATCACTGACCATGAGATTGCACTATCAGTTCAGGCAAGTAGGTATCTGAAGTGACTTTACTCTGAGTAGCCACAGTGAGAAACTTACAGTGGCACTGCACGTACAAGTTGCTGCACTTAGCATGTTCCTAACAGTGTCAAATCTCTCTGATTAGTTTCTGTAAGTACAAGGATGATTTTAAGTCTAACCTACTTTTCAAAGGAGAAATGTGTTGTTTTTTCCATTTTTTCTTTAATGGGAACTTCTTATATCTTGTTTTCCATACTTTTTCTCCCCTCTTCTTCCTACCATGTCACCCCTTTAAAAAATTTTTTTTTAAAAAATACAATTCTTTTTAAAAACATGTTCCTTCAAATTTCTTTGAGTTCTGTACTGTATTTTGACCTTGATATGCATACATTTTTGGCACCAAAAGAATCCTATGGTGCTAGAATGAAGTTGTTCCCTTCCTTTCCTCTTATATATGGCAAACTACAATCCTCAAAGCCTCCGCTACTTTGTAGTGCATATTTTCTTTGGCATGTTGCAAAAAATGACTATTTTGATCACTGGCTTTGTAGGTAGGTTTTGGCAGAGTAAGTTTTGTCCAGATATAACTAATCCATTCCAAACTCAGGTTGCTCCTTCAAACAGATGGAGTAAAAATATTTTTCTCTTGTTCTGTGAATGGCTCACTCATTTCTATGCTACTATAGTGACTTTGCATGGTAAATATGTAACTTATAAGACGTGTTGGCATGAGTTTCTGATTTCATTTATAGCTTTGATCAATGGAATAGCATTTTGTTTCCAGGGTGGTAAAACTGGAATCAGATTTTCTGGGTCTTTTTATTTATGACTGACTTACTGTCAAGATCTTCCTTGGTAAACATCTGAGATGTTACTTCTGTATTTTGCATTACTTTGTGGTGTCTTCTCTCAATAAAGTCACACTAGTGTCTCATGTCTGGCCAAACAGCATTTTCTCCTTCTTTCCTCCTCCATCCCATTTCACTCTGTACATCTGTCCTTGCCATCTCTATCTCCTTTGTAGATTTGCTGGAAACATTACCATGTTCACATAATACCTGCCTGGTGAGATTACAGCTGCTGAGGAGGAACACCATGCTTCCCAACTACTTCTGCCTGGAAGATCATGTATTTTTTTCAGACAAAGGAAGAGACTTAGGTTACTGAAGTGACTTAGGTCACATTTTGTGATGCTACACCTATATATATAGCAGAGTTGGCTTGTTGTAAATCTTATGTTTCTTGAAATTATGAGGCTTATTGTATGTGAGATTTTTCAGTGTATGTTCATGTTGCCCAGGAGAAACAAGGCAGCCAGGAGAGGGTTGTTCATGGGATGTTCTCTTGCCTGTTCTTTAGAGCAACTGGAGAGTGACTAGGGATTGATTTCTGTGCCTATGCTTATCCTGCACAAGGGAAGGGAGGTAGGGTGGGGGGGTGGCGAGCCTTGAAGGCTAACTGTTTTGGTGGTAGCAGCCTGCTGCTCCCAGATTGTTGTTTTTATTTCTACCACTGCACCTTCATATTGCTTGATATTACACACATTTCACCTGGGAAGGGAAGAGGCTTAAGACACTCCTGAGGAAGCTGGGTACAATATGTTGCTAGCATCCAACAAGCAGACTACTGCTGAGAGGATCCTGAAAAAATGCGTATATTTGTGGGCTCTGTATGGTTTTTGGAAACTATAGTACAGGCTCTACAAATGTAGATATGCTACAAAGAGTAAAATACAGATCAGACGCCCTTCAAAGACAATGTCTCATGTCCCACTGGAGGTCCCAAATTTATCTATGTTGCTGTATGTTTCTCTTTTATTTTTATTCTATTAACCTTTAAACCTTTTCAATCATCACTCTGAACCCAAGCTGCCATAGCACAGTAATGCCTCTAAAGTGAGCCTGTCCAAACTAATTTCATTGTCCTTGTTGAGTGAAGTGCAACAATTAAGCAGACAGCACAAATTGGGTCCAAATAAATCAGGTATTTACAATTATTTCAGTTTGGATAATCTAATGTGATGATCATTGTGCAGCTAAGGAATATGCTTCCCAGTGAGGGAGGGGGGCCCTCTCATTCTGTATTCTTGTCTGCTGGGTGTAAATTCAGAGTAACTCCATGGACTCTTGCAGAGTTTAAACTTCTTTACATCAGTGCAGCTCAAATGAGAATCTTATCCTCTTTCTTTAGATGCCCTGTAAAGCTGCCTCCCTTCAGCTGTGCTTGCAATTTAGAGGTACAGCCGGGGGAGCTGGAAGGTAATTTCTTTTTCTTTCTGGGACAAAGTCGTGTTGTTGAACTCATTCACTTTGGGGAATCCAGCTTGCTTTGAGCACCTCTTTGCTCTCCAGCACTGAAACTCTGACAACTCAAGTTGCTCTCCAGATCTGGTATTGCTGCTGACTTTCTGGATAGCATTGCAATCAGATTCCCTCATTAGCAATGCCTCTCTTTCTTGGTATTATCACCTTGGGGCTGTATTCTGGCTTTCCACCAATTCCAGAAGAAAACTCATAGTAATCCCAGTTGAAAGGCAGGGGATTTATACCAGCAGATCCATGCTAAAAGGCAGATCACTGCTACTTCCTGCTTCATTTCTCTGCAGGATACATTGCTTCCCTCCTCCTGGTCTGTGTGTCGTTCCTCCCCCCCCCAGCAACACACTGTGTTGCTGGGCAATCTTAACCAACTTAATCACATTTGGGCCCAGTGTTTTTCCTGCAGACCCTGGAGTGTGCAGTACTTAGGCCTTGGTTATCAGTTTACACAATAAATGAAGTCCATTAGAAGAGGATGATCAGGGCTCAGTGAAAGCCACCTCACTTGTTATTTGAGGAGGTTATGTTAAGCCTCTGTAGTTATTAATCATACTTTCCCATGCAGATAGCTGAAGACTGAGTCATATTTATCCTCTTTGCTCCTCATTCTTTCACACTGATATGCAAACACTCTTTATAATAATTGTTATTATGGTTATTCATATCCCATCCAGTCAGTCAGTACTGCTCCTGAGATATGGCTTGAAGTCTTGCCCTATCGGTGGTGGCTTGATGATACAGATCAGAGCCACTGGAGGTCTCTCCATTTATATCTCGAAAACATCCTTGAGAGTCCTAGAAAGTATCTGCTAGTTGTTATTGAATTGCAGTATCTTGTCCAGAGGCCAAGAGAGTTCTGAACAGAAGCCAACACTATTATAAGATCCAAGTTTAACAGCAATCCTCTTGATTTCACTTGCTTTGCCTTTTAATACCAGCTCTAACCTTGAATTTAGACTAAGATGATATGCTACCCTGTGGCTTTCTGAAGTCTAGCCTAATGCCCTTTTAATAAAAGTGAATCACCCTTTTTTCCTTTTTTAATTTTTAAAGCACTTAAATCAACTGGGATAAAATCAAATCTGTACAAGGTTGACTCTCAACAGTGTTTAAAAAAGAAAAGTTCAGAAATGGAAGCATTTCTTCCATCAGAGAAAATGATAAATTTAAATTTTTTTACCTAGAAATATTCCTGTTTTCTATCATTCTCTTTGTGGTAGCCTGTGTGTACATGCACTCACACACATGCAAAAAACCAACTCTCCAGAAAACCTTCATCAAAACCCAGGTACTTGGGGAAGACAGTTGGAGTCTTTTCTCACCAGAAAGACTTTAGTCATGGAGCATTTGCTTCAATAAAAATACAGTTAAAGCAACAGTTAGCAACTAGCTTCAGCATATAGCGACGGTACAACCATCCAATTGCATATCACATCAATGAACAACTACTTTCATCTGCTTGAATGCCCATTCCTTTTCTTTCTGTCCACTATCAGCTTTATAGAAGCTGTGTTCCAATTTTCTTATTGTTCCACTTAAAGAAAACTGCTTTTCTTGTAAGTGGATTTAGGTTCTGAAGCAGGGGCCAGGTGAGTGATATACAGAAATCCTAAATCAGTAAGTCCATAGTATCTATCATGCAAACTTAAAATCACTGGTTCATCCAGTTGCTAAAACCTGGATTCACTCTTTTGAGCCAGGAGCATGAGTTACTATATATGTCAGTTTGTCCATCCTAAAATTACTTTTTAACCTGTGAGGAACAGCACATTTTCAGAATCAACAGTTCATACCATTCCTCCTTTGACTGAAGCAAATAAAACTCCTAACCCTAATTTCTTCTTAAGAAGCCTAAGTGCAAGTGGGTTCTGTTTCCCTCACACTTGCAATGATAACACTAATATGCAGTGCTTTCCAAATGCTGTGCTTAGATACTGATTCTGCATATCTAGAGGAAATCAGCATTGCTGTCTTGACTCAGAGGTCTACTAGTCTCTGTCATCTCATGATCTTGGCTCCTTTTTTCTTTTTTTTTTCTTTTTGTCCTAGCTTAGACAGTGTGCTTGATGAGATGGTCCTAGGTAACTTCCTTTCAGTGTTGTTTGCTGAAGGCCTCCCATGGTGCTCACAGGTGCACAAACTTCAGGTACCTCCCTGTATGCAGAATAGGTCCTATCTGTATTGTCTTAGCACTGAGATTTCCTGCCATATCTATACACTGTCCACCCACACCAGAAAAGTTCATGTGCTATTGCAGACCCGCACCCACCTCTGACATGTTTGCATCTAGAGATGGCTCTTGGCCTTGATCACCTCATACATCTTGCCCTACCAGTTCTGGATCATTGCCCACAGCAGTGTGGTGGAGCTGTTGCCAGGGAATGGAATAATCAAATAATAAGTGAATTAATCAAGCAACATATGTATATTTATATATATATTTTAAAAATTGTAGTTTGTTATATTTGTAATAAATAACCTGTAGTCACGTAGGCTTGGTTTTGGAAACCTACTCTGTAGCTGAGAACTGGCTGTGAGTACCTGTCTCAAAAATTTATTATTAGAGTTGTTAACAATCTAAACGTGCACGTCTCAGAGCCATTAGAGAACAAAGACGATCACTGAAGCCTAGGTAAAATCGGCCTCAAGCCAGCCTTTTGGAGCCAAAGGAGATCTAGGAACGTGATGACCTGTTCTCTTGACCATATATGGAGACTTCAAAGGAGAGTCCAACCAGCTGATTTGAGGAAGGGGCGTTTCACGACCACCTAAGACCACCGGACGACCCTCGACACAAGAGACTGAGCATGCGCAAGTGGGTGGGGAATATTATGATGATTTCTGGGAAAACTAATGATTATGTATCAAAATTCTGGGAATCGTTGATGAATATGTATGAAGTTACTGAATATAATCTGCTCAGGTTTGTGGACCGGTATGCACGATTAGAGGAACGATCCTCCGTGCATCCGACGCGTCGCAATAAAGAATGCTGCTTCTTCAGACTACGTTGGTGTTAAGAAGTTTGATCCCGATTTTGGTGACAGTTTCTGGCAATCCAGATGGGACCCTGCTTCTGAACCTCCACGGATCCTGGGATCGTGGGACCTCCAGCCAGCACCGAGGAATTCTCGGGGAGAAACTCCAATCCCCGGACCGAAGAGCCTGAAGCAAGATCCCTCGGAAGGTAAAGACATTCTTATTTTTAACAGGTTTAAAAGGGTAACGGCCTGCCCATAAGTCACAGCGAAAGCTTCGCAGGCTTGGGCTATAACAAGCCCTAGGTTGGTAAGGTTTTTGGTAAGGTTTATGGTTTATCCAGGTCATTACTCGCAGGGACACCCGGAGTATTTGAGGATAATAATTGTGGCTAGGATTGCTGCTACAACACTGCCTAATCTCAAAATCCATCTGTGGGTATATATCCCGAGGTCGGGAGATTGGGGTTTCGAAATTACATGGCATTGCATTTGGGAATGGAAACTTTTTCTGGTGGTGGGATTTACTTTATGTACTGATTATTACTATTGTTTCTTCTTTTTGTATTGTAAACACTTGCGTGTAATCTTCTTTTTGTCGCTATTATTGTTTCTTTTCTTGTATCGAAAACTCTTTTGTGCAACATGGGAAACAGGGTATCTTCTGCATCCACTTCAATGGAGGGGGGGATATTAAAGAAGTCTCCACTGGGTTGTATGCTCAAGCATTGGAAGGGTAAACAACTGATTGAACACTGTAATCATTGGTGGCCTTTGTATACTCTAGAAGGTCAAGAAAAGTGGCCGAAGAATGGCACTTTGGCATATAACACTATTTTGCAGTTGATGTTGTTTTGTAAAAGGGAAGATTGGGAAAAATCAATGTGCAATGTGTACGGAGGAAGGACATGGGAAAAATGAATGTCCTTATTCTGATGAGGAAATAAGACAGGCAGCACAGCAGGTGCCTTTATCAGAAGCATGAAAGGGACCAGGGGAGAATTCCCCAGCAGAACCCCTGGTTACAATCCAGCTGGGGACCCATACCATGGATTTCCTTGTTGATACCAGAGCTACCTATTCAGTTTTAAATACATACAAAGGGAAATTAAGTAAAGAACATGTAAATGTAGTTGGTGCCACAGGGAAAACAGAAAGGAAATTTTTCTTTCAACCCTGAACATTTAAGGTGGGAAAACAATGGGGAATTCACCAATTTCTATATATACCAGAATGTCCTGTTCCCTTATTGGGGAGAGATTTGTTGAATAAATGAGAGGTGCAAATTAGCTTTAAAAACGGTGAAATTCAATTAAATATTCCTGAATCAAAAGCCATGGAAGAGAGGATTTTTATGTTACAGGCAAACCTAGAAGTGAATGAAATTCCTCAAGAGGTAGAAAAATGCAGTGACTCCCTTGGTGTGGGCTGGCGAAGTTCCAGGATGCTCAAAAGCGTCAGAACCGGTAAAAGTTTTCCTAAAGGTAGGCGCCAGACCGGTAAGACAAAACCAGTACCCTTTAAAGTTAGAAGCTAGGAAAGGCCTTGAGAAAATAATTGAAAAGTTTTTGAGATATCAATTGTTAGTGGAATGTGAATCAGAGTTCAATACACCTATCTTACCTGTGAAAAAGCCAGGAGGTGAGGAATATAGACTAGTGCAAGACCTGAGAGCAATAAATTCAATAGTTCAAGACATTCACCCTGTAGTAATAAGCCCGTATACTTTATTGACAGCTTTAAAAGAAGAACATAAATGGTTTACAGTATTAGATCTCAAAGATGCCTTTTCCTGTATTCCCCTCGACAAAACTAGTCAGGTGTATTTTGCCTTTGAATGGGAAAACCCCACGGCTGGGCGGAAGACTCAGCTTACCTGGACAGTATTGCCACAAGGATTTAAAAACAGCCCAACAATATTTAGAAATCAATTGGCTAAACAGTTAGAAGTATGGAAAAGAACCCGTCAAGGAGGATTGGTGCTGCAGTATGTAGATGACATTTTAATAGCCACAGAAACAAGAGAAGAATGTTTCAGTTTAACCATCAGTTTGTTGAATTTCCTGGGTCAGGGTGGTTACAGAGTTTCCAAGAACAAAGCACAAATTGGAAAAGAGACTGTAATGTATCTGGGATTTGAAATCACACAGAGACACACAGGACTCGAAACGAATGAAAGGAGGCAATTTGTCAAACGCCAGAGCCAAGAGGAACGCAAGGGCTACAAGCATTTCTGGGAATGGCCGGATGGTGCTGCTTGTAGATCCTTAATTACGGATTGCTGGTAAAGCCTTTATATGATGCCTTAAAGAGTCCAAGGAAGGATCCCTTTTGGGGGGACCAGAAGCTCGAAAGGCATCCCAGAATGTTAAAGTAGCCCTGATGTCTGCTCCTGCCCTAGAGCTACCTGATCTAACCAACCCCTTTGAACTGTTTGTGCATGAAAGACAGCATTTAGCCCTTGGGGTTCTTTCACAGAGACTGGGAAATTGGAGAAGACCGGTTGGTTATTTCTCCAAACAATTGGACAATGTCAGCCAAGGATGGCCAGGGTGTTTGCGAGCTGTGGCAGCAACTGTCCTGATTCAAGAGGCCCGCAAATTGACAATGGGACGGCCAATGACAGTGTATGTGCCACATATGGTGCTCTCTGTCCTGGAGCAGAAAGGAGGGCACTGGTTATCCCCAAGCAGGATGCTCAAATATCAGACTGTCCTGCTGGAACAAGATGACATTGAATTGAAGACAACCGCAACGATAAATCCTGCCATTTTAAAAAAAATTCTATAACAGAAGGAGAAGAAATTCTAAACCATGATTGTTTGCAGACTACTGAACAAGTTTATTCCAGTAGAAGTGATCTCAAAAGTGAACCAATACCTGACCCCGAATTTGAATTGTTTGCTGATGGAAGCAGTTATGTGCATGATGGAAAAAGATTGGCTGGGTATGATGCCGATTTCAGTGACAGAGTCATGATCTGCCTACCCTTTTGTACATCAGCATCTGTTTCTAGCCCTCAAGAATACTTTCAGCACTGAGCCTCAGTCAAGCCTCATTCACTTCCAGTGAGACAACTAGAAACAAAGAGGAGAGACCACTGAATTTCATTTCATTCATTCTTCACAAAAGACTTTGAAGTAGGGTAATGTAGGTAAAGGAATTATTTGTTTCAAATTCCATGTCCAGAACTGCTCTGAGATGCTTTCACTGAATCTTTTCTGTTTCTGAATAGTATTTTCTGGGGTATATGGTGAAATCTAGTTCCCTCCAGAGGTGTGACACCTGCTCTCCCATCCAAGCCTGGTTTCATTTGACCAATGCATCAAGAATTCAGTGTCATCTGCTTGGTGCTGCACACCTGCACTTTGCTTCTCTCCTTTCTTTTTCCACAGCCTAGTGACATCCTTTGCTATATTTGTGGTGCTAGCACAGATCAAAGTCCTCCCAGGATCAAACAACATCCTGCATGCATTCCTTATGGTTACAAACAAGATCTTTCACCGACAGAAACATGTTTCTGTGCTGCATTTTCAGCAGCCTATCAGACTTGACTCAAGGGTAGTTTTTGATTTCACAAGGAAACTCTCTTCTGCCTTCCCCCCCCCCTCCAATTCTTCAGAAAGAGGGAGAGGGGGAAAAAAGGCTCAGTTTGGCTGAAAGAAAAGGGAAAACAACTTTCTTGAAACTTTGGAGAGAGATTTAATATACCCATGCTGTACATCTTGTTTGTTGCATTAAGCAGAAGATAGAGAACTTTAATGGAGGATTAAATGTATCTACTGTAAAAAGCAAGAAAGAGAGGACTTGCATCATTCTGATGGTATTCTTTAATATCTTGTGATCATCTCTTCCCTATAAGATTCTTGCTGTTCAAATAGCCCTTCAATATAACCTTTGTTGTTTGAAGCAATAGGTGGGTTTAGAATATGTTGTGAAAGTTGGATAAATGGTTTTCAATACAGGATACTAATTACTATGGGCATCTATTTTCTATGAGTCTTTTCTTCATACAGCTTCAAGCAAACCTTCAAAGGAGATGTATTGAAAATATAAGTATTAATGTCCGGTTTTCTGAATAGCTTAGATCTTTTGTATTCTATCTCTTGGGGTTTCTGGAAAGCTTTCTGAAAATTTAAGTGACATAAACATTGAAAATTGAATGCAAAAAATAATTTTGCAAATGTCATTAGTAGGAGTTCACATTAGTTTCCAGTACTTTGAAAACACTATTTGCTGCACAACTTGGGGTTTTGTTGTGTTTTATTTTTCAGAACATTTGATAAAAATCCTTTTTAAATTATTTTCAAAAGACAATTCTACTTGGATCTTGAAAAAAAAGCCCACATTTTTTTCTTTGCCACTTCCTATACAGTCAGGAAAATGCAAAAGTAAGGAGTGTAAACAATAAGTAATACCCCTCTCCACATTAATGCAAGATTAATATTTCTGAACAAATAATTCTCATACCCTATAATTTGCATTATATTATTAAAAATCAATCAATAAAAAGCTCTTTTTAATAACTAAGTTCAGGGATGTTACTGTTTAATCATAGTGTTACTGAGTTTGATACTGTTCTGGTTCATCCTGATACATAGCAATGGAAAGTGGCATACAGACGAAACCTATTGCTTTCAAAAAGAAAATTAGAAATCTTCCCTGATGCCCACTTCAGGATCTGTTTATTTACTAGAAGAGTCCTAGTTTCATTCCTATCTGGTATTTCTTCTCTAATTTTGAGCATCTGCTCTTCTTAGGGTACAAGTAGTTGGCACACAGGTCCTCAGAAGATAAAAAAATGCAGATTATATACTCTGAAAAACTGCTTGTCAGGAAGTAAAAGACACAAACCCATTTCAGTCTGTGATTACTCATTATGGGATCATACACTTGCTGGCTTGCCTCAATGGCCTCTCTTCTAGAGTGCCTGCAGAATAGATAACTGTTAATTTCTCTGCTGCATAAAGTGCATTTTCTATCTTGTCTGAAGTGAGGAGGTGCTAGTCCCTCTCTGAAGAGTTGTTTTGTTTATTGGTTTGGATGAGACATTCAGGAGACAAAGTTCTCTAATCAGCACATACTTGAAGTTAAAGGGCAGTGTCAGTGTGTCTTTCTCTCCCACAGTTAATTCCTTCAAATTCTTTCCTCACATGGGGAAAAATCCCCACTGGTCGTTACAGATAGCTGATGTGGTAGGTCAGATGCCCAGCAGTACAGAATAAAAATTGTTAAAATGATTATGAATTCATGTTCTTGACTGAAAGTGAATGTGAAAGTGAAAATTCACTGAAAGTGAATGCCTTCCACAAGACATGAAATAGTTACACAAAACAAATAGTGTGTACATTCGACTCTTGGTACATCTTGCAAGCTTGTAAAAGATACATTGCTGGCAGAAACATTTTTGTTACTGGGGAAACTTTTTATTGATGATGCACGTGTTGCCTGCCATAAATACTCATCTGAGAGGCAAAGTTCATTTGGTAGCTGCTTAGCAGCTTTACTTTCTGAAATGAAACTCGGGTGTGTTGGATCTGCAGCAGAAAGCAGGGGATATAAAACAGATGAGGGAAGATCTGTTCCATAGCATCGCAGAAGCCAGATTATTTTCTGCCTTTTTTTTTATCTTGGTGTTGTCTTTTGTTGTTTTTCACTTGCTTTTTTCTTCTTAATGTGCAATTTCCAGTAAGAGGTGCAGAAGGGATAGTCTTGTTAACTAAGCCTGTGTTTGTTTGCAGGGCTGCATAGTACAGTCTGTGTCATTAAGGGATGCACTCCCAATGCCATGACCTTCTCCTGTGCCAGCCTGGGGGATTTATCTGTAGAGCAGCGGATGCAAATTTGAACTTGTTTGCTAGACTAACCAGAACAACTTGGTAACCAAGGGCAGTGGGTAATCAAGCCTTGACTTAAGAATTTCATTATGTGTACAGAAATGAGCCTGAAGATCAAACTGAGATTCTGGCATATGCTTGGTGTACAACCTAAATACACTCTGAACAAAAAAATCAGTTCAGCCCGTTTATCCATTCAGTTTTCAGTCTACTTGTGTAGGTACCGATTTTTGCTAGGGCTTGTAATATCTTTACAAACTTCAGTGGCCCATGTGACATGGTAGGTCAGATTAGGCGATATAGCAGCAAGTGCTCACTCTAAACTTCTTTATTTTATTTGGGGCACCAGCTTATTTCTCTGTAGATCTCCAAACTAGCCTCAGTATTGATACATGTTCAACCCCCCAGACCTATAACAGATAGAACAATGTATACACAGCTTCACTATTGCTTAATTGCTACACAATAGAGTCATTTAGAAACTGTCATTTAAAGAACATTGTGCTCCAGAAACTAGAATCAACTAACTTTGAGAAACCAACTGTGAAGAAGTTATGCAAGAAGATGCTGACCACACATGCTCAAGAAGAGGGTTCAACTAAAGGACACTCAGGAGTAACCCCTGGAGACCACCCAAGACCCCCTAAGAAGACCCTAATAGATAAGCTGAGCACGTGTAATTAACATGTATATATTATAATTAGTTCTGGGAAATGATATGAATATGTATGGCCTTTCTGTGAAATGTAATGTATATGTATACAGATACACTATATAAACAATGGCTATTTCAAACTGAGGTGTGTATGATTTGAGACACAGAGTCTCCGTGCACCCAGCGCTGCAATAAAGAATGCTGCTTTCTGAAACTCAAAACCGAGTCTTAGAGAGTCTTTTCAATCACCGACTTTTACAGTATCAGTATAGGATCATCTTGTTTCCAAACCTTCCACAAACTTGTTTTGGGGTCAATATTGAGGAAAAAAAATTGTCACCATTTTAGCCAACAGACCTGTTTTGTCCTTGGTGCTTCAATGGCATTCACTTTAACTGTATGGGGATTCATTCAGATGATATATATATATATACACACCCAAATAAATAAACAACAACAAAATCAAAACAGAAGAGCCTTAAATCTGTCATTTAGAGCAGATTTTCACAAAACATTTTTGAGAAATTAGCAGGTTTGCTCATGAAAACAGGTGCCATCAGCAGTAGTGATGGAACTGCCAGAGTAATAGCAGCTTCTGGCTACAGGACCAACCATATACCACCTTCCAGCACCGAGCAGCAAGTGGCCTGTGACATGCAATTGTAGCTTACCTGTGTGCAGGCTCTGTAGTGCAGTCCAGTTCACTGCTAAAATTGTGACTATTTCCTTTCCTGTTTAAAACATAAGGTGCTGCCAAATCTTACAAGCAGAGATGATGGAAAAATAAGCAAACAAAACTTTTTCTTTTCCTGGAAAGCACTGAAATGTTTTCTGAAACAATATTGCTTTCAGCATGTTTCTTATTGTGATGGTGTCTCAGATCCAGGACAGTATTTTGACCAAGATGTTCTGTTTATCCTGTTTTGATGACATCTGGGATTAAAAACAATAAGCAAACCTGCTCTGAAACTGGTAGAAAGCTCTCAAAAATCACATCTAATCACTGGATAATATGCAGTCATATTTCTTCTCTTAAAATGTCTGTCTCTTCACAGGACAGAAATATACTTCAAAGCCTTGAAGTATTTGTTAAATGGAGTAGTGTTTTTCTGGTCAGCCCTGGTCATGGGTGGTCACACAGATGATCTCTAGCAGACTGACACTGATAGGCAATTGTTGGTGCAGCTTGTGTGCTGCACACCTAAGATGCTGACCACAAGTAAAACTTCTCTGTGTGTAGGTGACCTACCATGACCTAAGCTGGCACATTGATGCTAATGGACAATTGGTGTCATCCAGCTGCTAGAGCAACTCTCAATCTGGACTTTTTTCTCTGTAGTGTAACTAATGAGCTGTGCCTAGCTTTCTGCTTGTATAAGTTTACCCTAACTGCAATATTACTTTATGAAAAGAAAGTGAATGCCTGAGTCATAAAGCGGCATTTTGTGACTGTGGGTATGATTCATCTGCCCTAAATTTAGCCTAATGAAGGTTAAATATTTGGTTTTCTTCTACAGCTATCAGAGAGCAGTAGTTGAATGTGGCCAGTTATCCCACCTATTCTTTTCCATTGAATAGAAAGTGACCCAAGACCAATGGCGTAGGCTGCCTGAGTGATGTTAGGTGAAATTGCTCTGACACCATGGCTTGTGAATTAAATCTGATCCCCTGGTCCCATGCAAACAAGTAGCCAGTTCCCCCAAATTAAGCTAGTCAGAAAGCAGGTTTTCATCGTATTGTCACCGAAATCAGGATCAAACTTCTTCACACCAATGTAGTCTGAAGAAGCAGCATTCTTTATTGCGACGCGTTGGATGCACGGAGGATCGTTCCTCTAATCGTGCATACCGGTCCAGAAACCTGAGCAGATTATATTCAGTAACTTCATACATATTCATCAGCAATTCCCAGAATATTGATACATAATCATTAGTTTTCCCAGAAATCATCATAATATTCCCCACCCACTTGTGCATGCTCAGTCTCTTGTGTCGAGGGTCATCCAGTGGTCTTAGGTGGTTGTGAAATGCCCCTTCCTCAAATCGACTGGTTGGACTCTCCTTTGAAGTCTCCATATATGGTCATGAGAGCAGGTCATCTTAGTCCTTGATCTTCTTTTGGCTCCAAAGTGCTGGCTTGAGGCCGATTTTACCTAGGCTTCAGTGATTACCTTTGTTCTCTAATGGCTCTGAGACATGCACGGTTAGATTGTTAACAACTCCAATAATAAATTTTTGAGACAGGTACTCACAGCCAGTTCTCAGCTACAGAGTAGGTTTCCAAAACCAAGCCTACGTGACTACAGGTTATTTATTACAAATATAACAAACTACAATTTCCAAAAAATAATATATATGTTGCTTGATTATTTCACTCATTATTTGTTTTATTCCATTCCCTGGCAACACTATTATCCCACATGCTTAGAAGATTTAGCATTATGCTGCTTGTATAAGCTCTTTGCTGTCTGTATTAAACTATTTATCTGAAGCAACCTCACATTTTTTTTTAGGATAAACTGGAGATAATGCAATGCGCTTGTTTTAATTTGCAAGGTTAACTGTTCTAATTATCTGTGCGTGTTTATTTAAATCCTTTAGAGCATTAGGCCCTTTCAGGTGGCTGCTTTGTTTTTCCACCAACAGGAAATCTCTTTAAACTGAGATGATATAGCTCAGTGGGTCATCTTCTATACAGGATTTTCTAATAATGTGTTAATTTATTAAAGACAAATATAAATAGAGGGTTTGTTTACATTAAACAATTCAAAAGTAACTATTTTTTCTTTAAACTGAGAAGACCAAATGGCATCTACTTTTACTATGTTAAAGGAATATCCATATTATTCAAAGATGTTAGACACCAGCATGTTGGGGCAGAGCATTTCCATTCTTGTCAGGCAAGTTTTTTAGTGTTTGTGAGTTAATATTTTCACAAAGCCTCTGAATTGTGAAAACTTGGAGACTTCAGTGGTACAAGAAGCAGCATCACAGTACTAAACTTCGACTTCTGGTTGAATAAGTGCAACCTTTGTGCTGTGCTGTTGCTATATGCCTAGTAATTTGAAGAAATGTGTGCTCCTACAGATGTCTTGATAACATTTAAGCAAAATTGAAAGAAGGGGGATATTTTTTCTTCTCCATTCCTTACATAGTGATGACAATATCCTCTTCTAGCTTTTACATGGTCTAATGAGACCACAAGTCTAGTGGCTAAGGTCTCATCTTGTTTTCTTGCCTTCCACACACCTGAGTTCTTCAATGATGAAGAGACTCGTACAATAGTTAACCTAGGCATTATACTTACAAAAGATGTTTTACTATCTGGTATTTGCACCAGGTGGTTGCAAAATTAGAATATGATACAGAGATCCAGCTATCTAGTTGATGGAGTTAAGCTGCATGGAGTGCTATCTGGGGAGAAGGAGGGCTTGTTAGCTCAGATGCTGCATGGATGGGGCCAGACTGCCTCCAGATCAGAGCAGGCTCACATCCACGCCTCTGTCCTGGGACCCCTTGATCTTTCAGCTCTGGGATTAGTTTCAACAGATCTAGCTTGTGCCTATCTGCTCCTGACACTGTAGAGTAACCCCAGTCCCCACTGCAGGACAAGTAAATTTCTTTTGTTTGTGCTGCAGAAGGCTTTCTCCTAGTAACTGTACATTGACTTTAAACTAAATTTGAAGGGGGAAAGGGATAAAATGAGGCTCGCTGGAGCTAAGCCTGAGAGCTGCATATCAGTGTTAGTGGGTCGGTGTGCTAGCGAGCTCCTTGGGTCTGCCACACCAGTAGGATTAGAGGGCACTGTGTCGTGTAAAAGCATAGTCGCAAGGAATACTGGGGTGCTAGGAATCATGGCAGTGCATAGAAATGGTCAGGCAGGAATTAGGCCTTCTCCTCCCCAAAAAAAGAAGATGGGATCAGTAGCCCAATTAAAATGCATGTATACCAATGCCTGCAGCATGGGCAACAAACAGGAGGAGCTGGAAGCCATTGTGCAGCAAGAAAACTATGATAGTTGCCATCACAGAAACATGGTGGGACGACGCACAACTGGAGTGCTGCGCTGGATGGCTACAACCTCTGCAGGAAGGACAGGGCAGGAAGAAGAGGTGGGGGACTGGCCTTGTATGTCAGGGAGAGTTTGGATTGTCTTGAACTCAACAATGGTGACGAAAGGGTAGAGTGTTTATGGGTTAAAATCAGAGGAAAGGCCAACAGGGCAGACATCACGGTGGGAGTCTGTTACAGACCACCTAACCAGGATGAAGATGTAGATGAAATATTCTACAAGCACCTGGGAGAAGTCTCACAATCGGTGCCACTTGTTCTAGTGGGGGACTTCAATTTACCAGATGTCTGCTGGAAATACAACACAGCAGTGAAGAAACAGTCCAGGAGGTTCCTGGAGTGTGTGGAAGCCAACTTCCTCACACAGCTGGTGAGGGAACCAACCAGGGAAGGCTCCCTGCTGGACCTGTTGTTCACCAACAGAGAAGGACTTGTGAAGGGTGATGTGAAGGTTGTAGGCCATCTTGGCCACAGTGATCATGAGATGGTAGAGTTTTCTATTCTTGAGGCAGTAGGGAGGGAGGTCAGTAGAACTGCCACCTTGGACTTCCGGAGGGCAGACTTTGACCTTTTCAGGAAACAGGTTGGCAGGGTCCCTTGGGAGGCAGTCCTGAAGGGCAAAGATGTCCAGGAAGGCTGGACAATCCTCAAGAGAGAAATCCTCAAAGCTCAGGAGCAGGCCATAGGACAAGCTGACAGGGTAGAAGACCAGCCTGGCTGAACAGAGAGCTTTGGCTGGAGCTCAGGAAGAAAAGGAAAGTCTATGGCCCATGGAAGAAGGGGCAGGTCACTCAGGATGACTACAAGGGTTTTGCGAGACTATGCAGGGAGAAGATTAGAAAGGCTAAAGCCCAGCTTGAGCTTAGTCTGTGTTGTCCTCCTTCCGACTTGTCCAAATCTTCCACTTGTACCACGTCACTTTGACATATCATTTCACATATGGCTTGAGCTATGCATGATCCCTTCTTTCCTGTGAAAGACTCAGCAGAATGGTTATACAACAACACTTTAATTTCTCCAGTATAGTCAGAATCTATTACTCCAGCCCCCACTTCAATTCCATGCTTTAGCGCCATATCCTTCCCCCTCCCCTAGACGCCTTAAGAGGGTTTTTAGCGACTGGTGAGCCCGCTCTACGATCGCCTGACCTGTACTGTTATATGGAATTCCATGTTTCAAGGTTATACCCCATTTCTCTGCCCATTCTGCCGTTTTGTGCGCTGTATAATTCGGCCCATTGTCTGTTTTAATCGTTTTTGGTTTTCCTAACCATGCCATACATGTGAGCCAGTGTGTGATTGTGACTTCCGCGGTTGTTTTCTTAGATAATGTGGCGACCACTACTGCACTAAAGGTGTCTATAGTAACATGCAGAAATTTTCGTCGTGCATATTCTTTTATTTCTGTGACATCAGTCTGCCAAATCTCATTAGCTTCCAGGCCCCTGGGGTTGACTCCTGCTTGCCATAGGGGCGTTTTCTGACAATACGGACATGCCTGGACTACTTCTTTTGCTTGGCACTTTTGTATATTGCAATGCTTCGCCAGTGCATCTGCTCCTAAGTGTAATTCCTCATGCAGCCTTTTCGCTTCAGAAATAGTCCATATCCGCTTTCTGTTTTTGTGATAGCAATAAAAAATCTATGGCTGCTCTATTTTGAAGCGTGGCATGTCTAATAGAATCGGTGTCTAATAATAATCTACTCAATGCTCGTGAAGTAGCGTTACTCTGCTTTGCTAACCGACACCCTAATTTATTTAACATCGCCAGGGCTTTGGCAGTAGCCACCCCGGGCATGAAAAGAAGTAGCGATTACTTTGCTACAACTCCAAAACTTAATCCGGTCATCACATTGGTTGCTCTATGTATGTAAGCTTCGTGATGACCGTCATGACCTTCGGAGATTTAAAATCATAGATGTGTTTGGCGTTAATAAAGTTAATCGATCCAAACTACAGGAATCACCTACAGCATTGAAGGGGATGATAATTGAATAATCATCCAATGGGTGGCCTCCTAAACAGGTGTAGAAGGGGTTTTCTGGCGATGCTGTCGCAAGACAAAGGGATTCTTGACCTGTCATGTTTGCTAAATGATATCCAGATGTCGGTCTTTGGTTGTGGTGGGATCCAGGCAGCACTGCTCACAGCTATTTGGATCCATCCGATGATGACATGTACGGTCGCACACATGGTGCTGGTGTCCACCGTGGTCTGCTACCTGTGGAAACACAAGCATCGCCTCTTCCCCAAGTTACTAAAGGAAATGGACCATCCCATTGTCTCGTTTCCAAATTTTTCACTTTCACTAAAGCTTTTCTCTCCACTCGTTTGTGGCTTCCCTTCATGGACATAAAATGTTTAACAAACGGAGGCCCTGATTCATGCCAGCGATTTAGAAAATTGAGTACCTATAAGGCTTTAGCCAGTCTTTCATGAGGGTTCATACTGTCCATTCCTGCTCCCCCTTTTTGTTTTAAAAGCGTATTTTTCAGAGTGCCATGAGCCCGTTCAACAATTGCTTGACCTGTGGGGGAATGGGGAATACCTGTAACATGTCGAATCCCCCAGAGTTGCAAAAATCTGTTAAAGTATTGTGCACTATACCCAGGTCCATTGTCTGTTTTGACTTTTTGAGGTACTCCTAAAGTTGCAAAGGCATATAGCAAGTGATGTTCAAATCCACAGTGTCCCCAGCATAGACTGTTTTTGGGATGAGGCGTCGGTAGGTACCAGTCCACTACCTTGCCCCTGTGCTCAAACAGCACTACCTTGATAGCAGAGGTTAGAGCCGCCCCTCACATAACGGGTGGCCAGTACGTATGTGTGGACCATTCCAAACTCCACCTGTCAATGACATAATCTGGAACTTCACGCATGCCCAATTTCACTACTGGGGTCGCTGTTCAGTGGTCATTTGACTTCATCTTTATCACAAACAGGTGTCACGAAAACGGGGGGGGGCAGGAGAATAGACAAAGAAAAATTCCTGGCCCAGAAGGGGGGTTTCCCAAACCCTTTACAATTTGTCCAGCCCACTAGCTTCCCAAGAAAGACAAACTCCTGTCACCCAACCTGCCCACCACGCTCCTGTCAGGGAGAAGGGGAACCTCCTCGGGTTCTTTACAACTTGGCCAGCCTGCCAGGCTCACGCTGGCAGCGTCACTGAAACCAAAGTCCCTCTTGGTAGCCCACAGGATTGGAGGATATTCGCCTAACTTATTCAGGGACCCTCACTAGCAGTTACACAAAGACAAATCCCTTCAGTATTAAAATCAACAATAGTAGTTTATTGTGCAGATTCGTGACTAAATGCAGGTTCGAATGATACCGGTGAGAGGGTATTGACTGCAAAATGGATTTAGAGCAAACACTAAACACACACACACATACAAACCTAAACACACAAGTGAACCTAAACACTAATGGTTATTAACAGCTAGCCTGATGTTAATATTAAAGCGCGCTAAATACAAAGTTCTTACCCAATAGGCATCCCTATGGGGGGGGAGAAGATAGGTTCAGCCCGTCGACCGATCCCAAAGTTTCGATGGTGGTCTTCTGTTCCCCAAAATCCCCCTTTTAATCGCCACTTTTTATATTGTTTCTATACTTTTAGGTGGAGCTTGAGTGACTTTAGTCATACATTCCTTTTATTCTGATTGGATTAAAAATCTCTCACTTCGCGTTTAAAGGTACAGGTGTAAAAATATAGAGCGCATGCCCAGTGGGGAGTGGTCACACCTTGGAGGCGGGTAGCCTTTGGGATGGAGGTGTGTTTTTGTATTATAATGACATTATAATGAGCAAAGTTCACCTAGAGGACACCATTTCACCATTTTTGCTGGCACGGCAGTAGCGATCCATCTTTGTTGATAGCAGCTATGCGGTTTCTCATAGCAGCCCATCGTTATCCTGATAACGGAGAAGGGCTGCACCACCTCCGTGATGCCCCGTTCTCCATTTCAGAGATACAGTACATTCTGCCCAGTCAGGGTGGGCCTTATCCATGGCGACCGCATTCCATTCTTGGGATCAGCAAACTGCTTCTTAGCCGCTTCATGGCTACTTTTTGTGTCAAGGTGTAAGCTAAAATCTGGGAAATAGGGTTTCCCTCATTTCCCCATTATCCATCGTTTTCCCACATAATCCACCCCGTGACTACAGTCACTCAAGCTTCACAATGCCTAAAAGAGTCTGGGGACGTCTATATGGTGTGAAGCATCAAGTGTGTTTTGCACATGAGATATAGATAATTTTCTCATCATTTTCCAAAGCTTTACATACAAAACTGCTAACAAGATAAAACAGATCAAGATCAATATCAAAAGAACAACAACAGGGTGAAGTAGTCTGTTGAGGATGCCCGTGGCAGTGGGTGACCATCCGAAGAGAGTGTCCCACCACCGATGTTCTGCATCGCTCTTCACTTGTTCCAGGATTTGGTGAATTTCTGCTACATCATGATGGACGGTTATCAAAGTTTTTTGCCCATTGTCCTTGGCCTTCTGCAGCAGTTGTCTCAAATCCTGGTGTTGTAGTAACTTCTTCGTCAACGTGAGGTTCATGCCAATATGCACAGGTAACAGTTCTTGAATCAGTGTGAAATTAGATTGCAACAATTGATAAGAGGTGACAGGAGCTAAATAAAAAAAATCACACCCAATGATTTTAACAAAATTACAAATACAAAAATTTGAAAAATTCTTGATGTCTATACTAATGTTGTCAACAAGTATAAAATCGCAACTGGTTCTCAAGCACGCGCAACCCTTGCCAATATATACAAGCAATGTTTCAGGGTTTTCGTCAGGATGAATTTCAAAATGACAAACGTTTTGTTCGGTATCAAGACAAATGTCTTGAGCCCTTATGGTATTACTTTCACAAACAAATCCTTGTTGTCCTCGTGTGGTACAAGCATCCACATCCACAGTTTGCCATTTATCATTATCCCTTCGGGCCCATACTCTATGCTTCAAAGGATAGAGTATAGTTCCGTTGTGATTCAGTCCTAACGCAATGATTGGGTATATTGTATATACCGAAGCATTGTATATGGTTAACACAAAAGTTGTAACAGTGTTGGTGATGGAGTCATAAGTAAAATTCACTAGGTACCACCAGGATTGGAACTTCTTTTCAAAATCAGTTGCATTGTCCCAAATCACTTTTCTAATTTCAGTGGGTAGGGTGCCTTCTTCACCTTCCCTTATGATTGCGGCTGTCACTGATTGTATCCATAGTTGAGCTTGGATGCAACTGAGAGCCAGAGAAATATTATTTTGGACTATGCCAAATGCATCTATGATCAATTCATGATCTTGCTCATTTATCGATTCCCATTTTGGTAATATGCTTGATAAAAGCCATTGGTTAGTTCCCAAGGCCAGCAGGGAAGATCATAAAGGATGTGTCAATTTGTTCAAGTCACCAGTTGTGGTGGCTAGTTTGTTCATCAATACCTCAGAGTCAATGCTATTCAGAATTCCCAATCCTGTTCCTAGGATACCAGTTAGGTCTCTTTTTGTTCGTTTTTTGGAAAGGGTTCGTTTTTGCAGCCAGGTTGTCCATCCTTCGTAGGAAGTTCTTAAAAACGGCGAGCAAGCTGGCTGAATTTGTGAAACATTGTTTTGCATCAATAATTCAATCCGTTTAAGAGACCATGAGGGATTAAACAACATTTGTTGTTGACCCGTATTCTTGACCACATACGGTCCGATTTCAGAAATCTGCGGGGTCAGGGTTTTAGCTGAAGTTAAATGGTGGGTTGTAGAGGAATAAAAGGTAGTAGGTGGATAAAATTTAGGTCCTGTATATACTCGAGGTTTGTGTAGGCGTGTCCTTCTGTCCTCATACAGTTCATTCAGGGTTCCTATAAAAGAAAAAAAAAAAAGAACATGCTCGGTTGTGAAAACAACCAGCAGTGTAAATTAAAATGAGGGTACTACCCACCGAGTATTGATTCGGTGTAAAAATCAATTAGATCTTGCTTTGGTGCAAAGGGCACCAATTCTTTCTGAGGCAGGGAACTTTCTCTAGATTGTTTCGGGCTGCCATTACCATTTTTATTTGCTGCAGTTAAAGATTGAACTAATTTTTGGAGATCATGAACAATGGCATTCTGCAACCAGTGTTGGGGCATTCCCAGTGCCCTGGCTTGGCGCCATAAGCGCATTCGCTCTCTGTTGTCTTGGAATTTTTCCTCAGATTTAAAGTGTGGGGTGTTAAGTTGGCAAACTCGCCATGCGTAATTTACAGGTTTATCTGTGGGTAGGCTAATCCAGCCCATCCAGTGCCCATAGTTAACAATCTCCTGCACAAATTCATTCCAGGTGGTTACAGGGGTTCGCTGTTCCTGGCAAGCGTTTGCATTCCTCTGAACAGCAGCTTGCAAATGATCTTGTATGCATGCCACCTTTTGTACAGAAGAAGACAGGTCAGAGAGCTCTAAAGTAGTTATTACCAACAGATCGCCTCTCTCCTGGGCGTTTATGCCACCTGCCCAGTATGCTGCCCGTGCAGTTAGTGAACCAGGACACCAGTAACTCCCTGTTTCCTCCTCACTCAGTAAAATCCGATCCCCCCCTGAGAGGGAGACTCGCCATACATATTCTGTTTCCGACTCGTCCGGGCGTCTAGAATATTTTTCTTGCAACTTTACTAATTCAGCTGGTGACCATGGAACGGTACGTACCACGGTATGAACGTCATCATTATCATCAACAGAAGTTTCATGTTTAACCAAAGGCTGTATAGAGACTGGTGGACAACTAGGGTCAGAGACTTCCCCATTTCCTCCATCATCAATCTCCTCATTATCGTACCAAATATCTCCGTCCCAAGTTTCAGGATCAGCACTATTAGTTAACAAGCAAATTTGTTTAGATGGAGTTATAGACGGATTTTGGCTCGATAAGAGGGTTGATAATTTTTTCTGCAGTTCTCTCTCTCTCTTTTCAGCCAATGCCAATAACACTGCTAAGGTCTTATTTTCATTTGTGAGGGAGTCTACCTGTGTTCTTAATTTTTTACCCGACTCCCTTTCAAAATCCAGTGATGTTTTCAGAGTCTCATTTTCTAATTTTAAAGCATCATATTCCACACCAGCAATCTGCCTAGAGGGAGTGGGAGTAGGAGATTCTTTTGCTTCCCTCTGCCCACAAGATAAACAGGCTCCGAGTACTGCACAAATAACTCCTTTACCTTTACCTGCTTTAAATTTCTGCTCAGCCTGACATTGTTCAATGCGTTCTACCACTTTCTCTTCATCCTTCCAATTCCTCTGAGCCCACTCCTTCCCTTCCCGGGAAGGGGCACATTTATGTTTTCACAGCAATCCATCCATGGTATCCTGTCCGTGACGCCAATTAACTGACACGAAAACGGGGGGGGGGGCCAGGAGAATAGACAAAGAAAAATTCCTGGCCCAGAAGGGGGGTTTCCCAAACCCTTTACAATTTGTCCAGCCCACTAGCTTCCCAAGAAAGACAAACTCCTGTCACCCAACCTGCCCACCACGCTCCTGTCAGGGAGAAGGGGAACCTCCTCGGGTTCTTTACAACTTGGCCAGCCTGCCAGGCTCACGCTGGCAGCGTCACTGAAACCAAAGTCCCTCTTGGTAGCCCACAGGATTGGAGGATATTCGCCTAACTTATTCAGGGACCCTCACTAGCAGTTACACAAAGACAAATCCCTTCAGTATTAAAATCAACAATAGTAGTTTATTGTGCAGATTCGTGACTAAATGCAGGTTCGAATGATACCGGTGAGAGGGTATTGACTGCAAAATGGATTTAGAGCAAACACTAAACACACATACACATACAAACCTAAACACACAAGCAAACCTAAACACTAATGGTTATTAATAGCTAGCCTGATGTTAATATTAAAGCGCGCTAAATACAAAGTTCTTACCCAATAGGCGTCCCTATGGGGGGGGAGAAGATAGGTTCAGCCCGTCGACCGATCCCAAAGTTTCGATGGTGGTCTTCTGTTCCCCAAAATCCCCCTTTTAATCGCCACTTTTTATATTGTTTCTATACTTTTAGGTGGAGCTTGAGTGACTTTAGTCATACATTCCTTTTATTCTGATTGGATTAAAAATCTCTCGCTTCGCGTTTAAAGGTACAGGTGTAAAAATATAGAGCGCATGCCCAGTGGGGAGTGGTCACACCTTGGAGGCGGGTAGCCTTTGGGATGGAGGTGTGTTTTTGTATTATAATGACATTATAATGAGCAAAGTTCACCTAGAGGACACCATTTCACCATTTTTGCTGGCACGGCAGTAGCGATCCATCTTTGTTGATAGCAGCTATGCGGTTTCTCGTAGCAGCCCATCGTTATCCTGATAACAGAGAAGGGCTGCACCACCTCCGTGATGCCCCGTTCTCCATTTCAGAGATACAGTACATTCTGCCCAGTCAGGGTGGGCCTTATCCATGGCGACCGCATTCCATTCTTGGGATCAGCAAACTGCTTCTTAGCCGCTTCATGGCTACTTTTTGTGTCAAGGTGTGAGCTAAAATCTGGGAAATAGGGTTTCCCTCATTTCCCCATTATCCATCATTTTCCCACAACAGGGTAAACAACAAGCAATGCACAGGAATATACCACAGAGATAGGATCTAATTAATAATAAATTGCGTGACTGTGGCCAGCCCCAAGATCATCTGGCAAATGGATTCCATCTGGTACTGACAGTCAGTTGGTTTGTTAAGTCCTGTAACAACTGGATTTATTGATGAATCGATGTTGATGTTTTCCATGCCTTGAGGGAGGACAGTCCAATCGTAAAAACAAACAATCTTTCAAATCAATAACTGTCAAATGTCAATTTTTTGGAATCATAGATGGGGAGGGCAGCCCTGGCTGCAGGGCCCCCATGTCTTTGAGGACGGCATTCATTCGCCGTAAATCATGCAACAAACACCACTTTCCACTCTTTTTCTTTATAATGAAGACAGGAGAATTTCATGGACTGTAGTAGGAATTATGTGTTCAACATGTCGCTGTTTTTTTCCCGTTTAATAATTTCATGAGCCTGTTCTAACTTTTCTTGTGTCAGGGGCCACTGTTCTATCCACACAGGCCCATCTGTTAGCCAAGTCATTTTTACGACTTTATTGCATTGCACAGTGGCCCCTAACAAAAATGCGATGTCAGCCTGATTCCCATTTGGCTTAGCACATCCCTTCCAATTAAGTTTTGTGGTATTGTCATGAGCATAGGTTTCACTTCTGCTCTCAGTGGGCTACCATCCGTGTCATATATAAGGATCGTTACAAAGTCTTTAGATCGTTTAGAGGGCTGTTGTCCCCCCACCCCTAACAATGGTAGCCCTGCCACCGTACCCCATTCACTAGGCCAATTATCTTCTTTTAACACTGTAACATCCGCTCCAGTGTCTAGCAATGCATTCAATGTTATTATCGCTGTTTTACTTTCGACCTCCCTTTGTATGTGTACAGCTACCATTGGTCTAACTGTGGTTCCCACTGTCAAAAATGCCGCTTCTTGATTTGGATCTACTCCATCATGGAGTGCATCCACCAATGGTTCTCGCTGTGCTCTGACAAGGACCCCTGCGCCGCTTGAGGAGGCACTTCCGTCACATTCATCATTGCTCGTGGCCCATTCCCCAGCATACCCATCGGGGCTTCCTGCCCCTGCCTCTGCTCTGATTTGGGCGGACCCATGGCTGAGGGGAGCTCTGCAGTCCGCCAACTCCAGAGCCCCCTCTGCCATTTCCCATCCCTTGAGCAAATTGAGGGCATTGGCGTGTAATATGACCAGGAGCATTGCATCTCCAACACCGTATGGTACTTGGGTTGCCACGTCCAAGACACTGACGTTGCAGATGTCCAATACCTCCACATCCATAACATCTGGGGCCCACAGCTTGCACTGCTGCCACTTGCGGCTTTGGCGCGGCTTTTTCTTGGAGAGATACTTGCCGCAATAACTTAGCTAACGGTGTAGTTGAAGAGAGTGTATTCAAAATCGCTGCACAAATTGGATTCGCCCCTGCTCGTAAAGCTTCAATTAAGACAGCCTCTCTGGCTACGGATGGTAAATTTGACTTCTCTATTGCCTGCTGCAGCCTGTCTGCATAGCATAAAAATGGCTCTGCTAGCTGTTGTTTGATTCCGATCCAAGGTGTCTGTGGGGCGTCATATATCCCCATTCTATGTAAAGCGTCCTTTGCGATTGTTGTGGTGGCACGCATCACTCTTCCTGGTAATCTTAACTGCTGATGTTGCGTAGAAAAATTACCTGTACCTAATAGTTGATCTAAAGTCACTTCTGCTAACTCATGGTTAGGAGTTGTTTGTGCCTCCTCTACCTTTTGTCTACATCCCACTGCCCAATGTTCCGCAAACAAAGTATACTGTGGTCCTGTCAAGATACCCTTGGCCAATTGTCTGATGTCCTCGGGAAGACATGGTCCTGACATAACCAAGTCAAGTAACAATTTTGTTTCTGGATTACTAAGTCCTTTGTCTTGCACTGCCTTGTACAATAGCGACACCTGGCGGGGATCAAACGGAGTCCACTCATGACGTCCCTCTGCTGTCGTGTATACTGGAAAGGCCCTCAATTCTGGGGTAATCTTTACTCCATCCAACGTACATTGTTGCGCTATCAGTTTCCAATTTGTACCTTGTTCTTTGGCAGCCTCCTTAACTGCTATCGGAGTGATCGCTCGTGCTTGCCGTTTCACCGCTTCTTTCAAGTCCACTATAGCTTGCTTCAGCCCTTCTACTAAGAGCTCCTCATTTCTCCTGCGCCGCGGTTCCTCTTTCCTGTCACTCCGGGTGATTTCTGCTGCAGCTGCCCGTACTTCCTCTTTCTTGCTCTCCACCCCCGGTTTACTTTTAGCCAATCTTATTTGGGCATTTTTCATTCTCGGCCTTACAATTGGCTCATCCTCCTTTTCTTCCGCCCCCTCTCCCTCAGACGACGAAGATTTCGACACCGCCTCAAAAGATCCCTCCCTCTCTCTTTCTTCCGTCTCCGATTCTGACGAGCTGGCAAAATTATAAGGTGGTGGATCATAGGGCGGTAGCTGTCCTCTATGCCATCGCCCCTTCGGTCTAGATGGCAACCAGTCTAAATCTTCCTCTTCCTCAAAGTTGCAATCTTCCTCCTCTATTACCTGTGGTATTTTCTGCTTTATGTTTTTTGTTTCTTTTCCTCTCCTCTTCCGTTCTTTTTCTCTCTCCTTCTGCTCCCGCTCCCTTTTGTTTAAGAGCTCCCGACGCTCCTCCTCGTCCCTCTGCATCTGATATGCAATTTCTCTATCCTTTTCCTCCTGCCCCCTCCGGTCTTGAGCCGCTCTCTCTAACTTTTCTAACTCCTCCCCTCCTAAGTCTAACACACTACCCCGCAGCGACGTGCCTGTCTGACAGTCAGTGTCCACCCCAGTCTGCCTCCGACCACCTCCCTCGCTATCTCTGCCACCCTCCTTTCCATCGATCCAGCCCTTCACGACCGCCCACGCCTCGCGCTCTAACCGGATCCCCTTTATCAGATTTTGAATCTTTCCAAATGTGGGGCCATATTCATTTTTCCCCAACATAGCTTGCTCCAACACCTCCTCTTTTATCACCGCCCACCTCCCATGATTAAATATCTCGGTCGGACCTGAAATCAGTCCTCGTCTCATTATCCATAGGATACAGTTTTTTATCTCCGCTGACGCTGACTTTATCTTCACCCTCGAACTTCTCGCAGCCTCTTTCAGACATAAAATCACTTGCTGCAGTACCTGAGGGGTTGCCACGGCCACTCTCCGCTCCCGATGCCAGTCGGGGCCGTCCCTGGATCACGTCGGGGTCACCACTTGTTGTGCTTCCACTTCAAGGGTTGCAGACCCCCATGTGCCGGACACTCGCTCCTCCCCAGCGAGGACCAAATGAGACACTGACTCTAATGTAGAGGAAGCTCAAATGGCCTTTATTGCGTAGTTACAAAGCCTTATATACTAGGGGCTGCTGATAACCCTGCCCTTAGTCTGCCTTCGTGGGAGGGTCCCTATTCTTTCCGTACATCGCGAGATCTTCCGAGCGCCCATCCCTGCCTGTTACTCCCTATAACAAGTCTGGCCACTGCCATAAGAAACAACAAAAAATGTTTCTATAAATATGTTAACAGCAAAAGGGGAGCTAGGGAGAGTCTCCATCCTTTGCTGGATGTGGGGGGAAACATAGTGACCAAGGATGAGGAAAAGGCTGAGGTACTGAATGCCACCTTTGCCTCAGTCTTTAATGGTAAGCCCAGCTCACTGAGTGCTCAGCCTCTGGAACGAGAAGGCAGAGGCGGTGAGCAGAATCAAGGCCCCATAATCCACGAGGGAACAGTAAATGAACTGCTGCACCACTTAGATGTGCACGAGTCTATGGGGCCAGATGGGATCCACCCAAGGGTTCTGAGGGAGCTGGCAGAAGTGCTCACCAAGCCACTTTCCATCATTTCCCAGCAGTCCTGGCTAATGGGGGGAGGTACCAATAGACTGGAGGTTAGCCAACATGACACCCATATACAAGAAAGGCCGGAAGGAGGACCCAGGGAACTGCAGGCCTTTCAGTCTGACCTTGGTGCCAGGGAAAGTCATGGAGCAGATCATCTTGAGTGCCATCACAGTGCATGTACAGGACAACCAGGTGATCAGGCCCAGTCAGCATGGGTTTATGAAAGGCAGGTCCTGTTTGACCAACCTGATCTCCTTCTATGACATGGTGACCCGCTTAGTGGATGAGGGAAGAGCTGTGGATGTTGTCTACCTGGACTTTAGTAAGGCCTTTGACACTGTTTCCCACAGTATTGTCCTGCAGAAACTGGCTGCCTATGGCTTGGATGAGTGTACTCTCCACTGGATCAAAAACTGGCTGGATGGCTGGGCCCAGAGAGTGGTAGTGAATGGAGGAGGCTCAGGGGAGACCTTCTCCATCTTGACAACTCCCTGAAAGGAGGTTGTAGAGAGGTGGGGGTCAGACTCTTCTCCCGTGTGACAAGTGGCAGGACTAGGGGAAATGGCCTCAAGTTTCTCCAGGGGAGTTTTAGGTTAGATATTAGGAAGAATTTCTTTACAGAGAGGGTTTTGAGGCATTGGAACAGGCTGCCCAGGAAAATGGTGGAGTCCCCATCCCTGGAAGTGTTTAAAAGGCGTGTAGATGTGGTGCTGAGGGACTTGGTTTAGGGACCCTGGCAGTGCAGGGTGAACGGTTGGACTCAATGATGATCTTCAAGATCTCTTCCTGTGGGAACAGCCGGCGATCGATCACGGACAGAAATTTAAGGATCACCAGAAATACAAAATATAATCGCTTTGCCGTGGGACCCGTGAGCAGCTGCAGAAGACACGGGAGAAAAAACATCATGCAAGAAGCCGTGGGATCAGTGAGCAGCTACAGAAGACACAGGAGAAAGAAAACAACGAGTTAAAAAATAGCAGGCAGAACAGCTGCAAAATAGCAGGCAAGCGCTGGGAAGTACAGGGAGTAGAGGCTGAACTGATAAGATAAAGGGAAGGTGCTTTTTAGTGGAAAATCACTGCTTAAGAGTGAGAAGGTATATAAGGTTTGGAATAGCACTAATAAAGGGTCTGCGTTATCACTTTCATAAAGTGCGTGCAGTCCGTTATTTTCGTTCTCCGACAAATGGTGACCCCGACGTGATTTTTCCAACGCCGAGGACCGACAAATGCTGAGCCCGACGTGATTTTTCCAACGCCGAGGACCGACAAATGCTGAGCCCGACGTGATTTTTCCAACGCCGAGGAAGAACGAAACTCAGGGAGAAACTGCGGGGAGAAACTGCAGCCGACACGAAGCGGCGCAGGGAGAAACTGCGGAGAGAGACTGCAACCGGCACAACGCGGTGCAGGGAGAAACTGCAGGGAGAAACTGCAGGGAATCAGCAGCCTACACGAAGAGGCGCTGGGGTTACCCGCAGGGACTGTGGCCGACACGACAGCGGCCCAGGGGCTCAGCAGCTACACGAAGAGGTGCTGAGGGTCAGCGGTCGACACGAAGCGACGCTGGGTATATACCGCAGGGACCTTAAAAAGGTGAGCACCTGAGGCGCGGTATGGGGCAGGCTTCATCGACTCCAGAAGAAGCGGCGATAGCCAAACTCCTGCTGCATATCCTCTCTAAGAGAGGGATTAAATACGATGAACATGCCATCCGGCGCCTGTTACACTGGCTCCGGACGCAAGGCTTGCCAGTACAAACATCAAAGGCATTCGACCTTGCCGTGTGGGATGAAGCGGGCAAACTCTTGTGGGAGGCAGTCTCGCGCGGAGATAAAAACGCAGAAGGGCTGGCAATTACCTGGAGGCTAATGTCTGAGGCAATTAAGAGCGTGATGGCAGAGAGAAAAGCTGCAGCGGAGGCAGAGGCTGCGCTGGGGGCCCACGCACTTGCAGTCCCGTCCGCTCCGCCGTCAGACCGGGGTGGAGAGCATGTAACCGGGCAAAAACAGTGTCCGCTGCTGGAGGCAGCGACGCAAACTGACAAGGAGATGGCAGGCTCTACCAACAGGCTGCCTCTGCCATCTCCCCGCCCGCCGAGGCCATCTTCCCCCCCGCCGAGGACGGCCCCCCCCGCCGCCGACGCCATCTTCCCCCCCGCCGCCGACATCCCCCCCCCCGTCGACGCCATCTTTCCCCCCCCCGAGGACATCTCCCCCCCCGCCAAGGCGATCAGAACCGGTGCCCTCGTCCTGGCCGTCACTTCCGACAGTTCCGGGGAACACCAACGGCCCCGGCGAAATCAGGCCTAGTGGCCACGTAGATCCACGATATCAATGGTCAAAAATTCAAAAAGAGGCTTTGAAAGATGGGGAGGTGTTAAATGCTTACCCTGTAGTGGTGGTGAATAATCAGCAAGAATACCAGGCCTTTCATTGGGATTTGGTGATAGAAATTCGTAAATCTGTAATGACCTATGGTCTGCATGCGCCGTATACCACCGCTCTGCTAGACAACATCTACGGGGGCAACTTATTAACTCCTTATGATTGTGATCAGCTGGCCGCCCTGATCCTGACACCGATGCAAAGACTCCTTTGGAAGGACAAGTGGGGTACTCTGGTTAACGAAGAAGCCATGCGAAACCTAGACAGGCCGGACGATGACCCTTTAAGGACAATAGGCCCTGATCAAATGATGGGAAGGGGTCAATTTTCTGAACCAAGGTTGCAGGCCAGGCTTCCTGTTGACGTGCTACGAATGTCTGCCGGCCTGGCCCAACGGGCTCTAATGCAGATTTCTGCTGATTGGCACATTATAGTAATTGACTTAAAAGATTGCTTTTTCATAATCCCGTTATATGCGCAGGATGCACCACTTTCAAAAAAAAAAAAAAAAAAAAAAAAAGCAAAAGCCATTGTCCAGTCTTGCCCTAGTTGCCAGCAACTAGGGCCAGGAATAGAACAAGCAGTTAATCCTCGTGGTTTACACGCCCTTGACGTTTGGCAAATGGATATCACACATGTACCTGAATTTGGGAAACTTAAATACGTCCACGTTTCGGTGGATTGCTTCTCCCATATCATCTGGGCTACTGCTCAGACAGGAGAGACGGCAAAACATGTTATAAAACATTTACACATGGCTTTTGCGGCCTATGGGGTACCGCGCACCATAAAAACTGACAATGGGCCTTGTTATATAGCCTCCAGTCTCCAGCATTTCCTTGCATTATGGGGAGTTCGACACATCACTGGTATCCCACACTCCCCCACAGGTCAAGCGATCATAGAACGCATGCATCACACCCTGAAGCGTCAATTGCAAAAACAAAAAGGGGGACCGGAGGACCCTCAAACACGATTATTTAAGGCTTGTTATGTGTTAAACTTTTTGCGGTTTCCTCAAGGTCAAGAGCACCCACCTATTATACTGCACTTGCGGGGCATGAAGGCAGGAGTGGCTGTTGCAGATCAACATGATATATTGATTCGAATGCGTGACCAGGAGACAGGGGAATGGAAGGGTCCGTACAGATTACTTACTTGGGGACGAGGATATGCTTGTGTCGTTACAGATCGTGGAGTCCAATGGATCCCAGGGAAATGGGTAAAACCTTGGCTGCGCACACTGTCATCACAACCACCGTCATCGGAATCCAACTAATCGTGAGCAGTACTGCTTGGATAGTCCCACAGCCTAATGAAAATGTTTGGGTAACACTCGCTAATGCCACCGGACAAGATTTTCTCTGCCTTAGTACAGCAACTCCTCAAAATCCCTTTTCAACATGTTTGGTGGGAATTCCTATAGACACAACAGAGTGGTTTGCCTTTTGTAATGCGACGGCTGTAAGGCCAGCATGTCCAAACGTCTGGAACAAGTCAGTAGACGGGTGGTTGGCGCACGCCTTCCCCCCATCACCCCATCACCCCTTCAACCCCAGGAAGTGCGATTGTTGGGTTCTGTGCAGGCTGCTGTCTGCGTGTTTTTTAATTATACCGGGAAAAACAGAAATCTATCCTGGTCTGTAAATAGCACCTTATCACCATATACAAATAGTAGCATATGGTGCAATTACACCATTCCCAAAATTTCTGTAGGCAGTAATACACCTATGAAGCTCCCTTCGGGTCTTTTTTTCATCTGTGGGAATCGAGCATGGGCTGGTATTCCGGCCCCTATACGGGGTGGTCCTTGTACAATCGGGCGTCTCACATTACTAACACCAAATATAACTATGATACATCAGCATTCACACTTTCTACGGCATCGAAAGAGACGATCGCACCATGTTTTTGATCCCATGTGTGATTCACAGGCCACATTTTGGAACCAGGCAGAAATAATAATAGCTTCTCTTTTTACACCTGGTGTAGCTGCCGCCAAAGCCCTGGCAACACTAAATAGATTAGGATGTTGGTTAGCAAAGCAGAGTAACGCTACTTCACGAGCTTTGAGTGGATTGTTATTGGACACTGATTCTATTAGACATGCCACGCTTCAAAATAGAGCAGCTATAGATTTTTTATTGCTAGCACAGGGTCATGGATGTGAAGACTTTGAAGGAATGTGCTGTATGAACCTGTCAGACCATTCTACATCGATCCATAAAAGCATTCAGGACTTGAAGGATGGAGTTAAACAGTTGCAGATAACGAGCACGGGCCTCGATGGGTGGTTTCAGCAGTGGGGTATAACAGGTTGGATTAAAGATATATGTAAACAAGGTATGCAAATATTAATTATGATTATGATAATATTGATTGGAGGATCATGCATAATAAATAAAACCATGGTAATCGTAAAGAAAAATATGGCAGGTATCTGGATAGCACAAAAACAAAAAGGGGGAATTGTAGGAGATTTTAAAGAGCAACAGGACTTGTTGCTGTCAGATTTGTAAACAAGGATGGACATGAACGGACGAGTGTCAGGCATGATGGACAAAGACTGAAGACAAGACAGAGTGACCGAAGACATCCCTTAAATCAATTAGCATATGTTGAAAGATTTTATGTATTCTTATTTGTATACCGTGTTTTATGTCACGTGTGCAGTAGCTAGTGGACAGATCACTCCAAGCAGTGTTGGTTCTAAACAAAGAAGGGGGAAATGTGGGAACAGCCGGCGATCGATCACGGACAGAAATTTAAGGATCACCAGAAATACAAAATATAATCGCTTTGCCGTGGGACCCGTGAGCAGCTGCAGAAGACACGGGAGAAAAAACATCATGCAAGAAGCCGTGGGATCAGTGAGCAGCTACAGAAGACACAGGAGAAAGAAAACAACGAGTTAAAAAATAGCAGGCAGAACAGCTGCAAAATAGCAGGCAAGCGCTGGGAAGTACAGGGAGTAGAGGCTGAACTGATAAGATAAAGGGAAGGTGCTTTTAGTGGAAAATCACTGCTTAAGAGTGAGAAGGTATATAAGGTTTGGAATAGCACTAATAAAGGGTCTGCGTTATCACTTTCATAAAGTGCGTGCAGTCCGTTATTTTCGTTCTCCGACATCTTCCAACCAGATGATTCTGTGATTCTCTGATGTCATTTCCTAGGAGTAGAAATGAAGATAGAAGTCCCAATACATCCTCAGGGATATCTCCTATAATTATCACGCTTGGTTTGACCAAATGGCTTCCAGCAGAGCCTGGAGTCTGACCTGTGGCTTATATCAAAGACACCTCTTAGCCACAGCAATGTCTTCCCACATGACCACAACCAAGCCTCTTAGCATCAAGCCCACACTGAGATTCAGGTCTCCAACTTCCATGCAATAGAAAATGAAGATCTAAGTAAATGTTGTGAAAGCAAGAGGAACAGCACCGACCTCTCCTTCCTCTGGATAGTAGTAGGATAAATACATTACAGAATGTGAAGAGCTTAATCCTACGGAAATAGGAACTCTATAAGTTATTTAGTTCACACACATACAACTCCCAGAGGATTTAACTAAGGTTGTTCTGGTGTTTTAGTATTATTGCTTCAGGCATTACACCTGAAAATGCCAGATGTACTTAAATCGAATGTGATGGTGTCACTGCATAGTAATAGTGTTTTATCAGAGAGATGGGCTACTCTGCTTTCTCTGTCAAGAGCATTTGGAAGAGTATAATGCAGAGTGGATTGGAAGGCAGATGGGTTCCTCTTTACTGGAGGATTACAATTTTATTGAAGTAGTTGGTTGTTGTTTCAGTGGAGGGCCAGTGGCGGCTGCTGTGAGCAATAGAACTGTGCTTTTTATGTAAGATTTACTCTTGCTCATCCCAGTTTTGCCAAGAATGTTCAGCTTGCAATCGATAATGAGCTATGATGACAAAGTAGCTTGTCTCAATTGCATTTTATATCACAAAAAATGTTAAAAACCCATTGTCTTCTCTACCTTTTTATAGAGAAAAACTTTTTCTTGAGAAAATTTGGTGCTGCCCCAGCAACCCAGCAGGTTGAGAATGCCTGTCTGTCTCACTCCTGCCAATGATGGTCTAGGGTTAGTATGGCTGAATTCAGCATCTCGTAGTACTGTGTTTAGGCTAGCCACCAGGCTGGGTTGTGGGTATAATTTCCCAGGGCTGGTACATCCCAAGCACTGACCTGTTGTCACGGATTAACGTTTGACATGGTTTGATTTAGCAGCAATTCAAGATAGTATAAGGTAAATCAAAAGGTTTAATTTTAGCAGCACTTAATGATTAACTGACTCAAAGCAAAGCAGTGACTTAATTATAGATTTGAGAATCACAATATTCATTCTAACTTACTACAAGGTACCTTAAATCAAAATATGTATAGTGTATAAACACAAAGCATAGACACACACATACAGGCAGACAGAAATACTTGAATCCAGTGAAATATATGCCCACACTCATCAAAGTAAATGCATAAAATCAAACACCTAAGTAGGTAGAGGTGGGAGAAAGATGCTAGCCTATAGTTAAAATTTCCCTCTTTGAGTTCAGAGTAAATACAATGCATCAGCATTTCTCAACAGGCAGGAGTTGTCTCGGGGAGATGGTCTCACCCAGGCCTTATGTCAATTTTGCTGGCAGACGGTCCTGAGAGGCATCCCAACTCAAGGGAGATTCTGGATGCAGCCTGCTGTGATCCAGAAGAGCTCAAAGGGGTCTCATTTTGGATCGCTATTTATAGGGTCTGAGATAATTGACTTTTGTCAGGTATTTTTCCATTTTGGCCTAACTTGAGTGATGTAATGCTTTGGTTTACGCATGCCCAGAACTTGCTGGATCTTGGGGTCCTGGTATCCCCCCTTTGGGCCATGATCAAGTACAAGTGTACCAGGCTGTAAGAAGGTCAACTGATCATCCAAGATGATAAGGGGGGGGGAGTAGGAGCCAGGTGTGCTGAGAGAGAGCCTCAACTCTCTGGTTCACTTCAGGAGGTAATTGTCATTATTGTCCCCAGACAATAGGGGAGGTAGGAGCCCGGTGTGTTAAGGGGATGCCTTAACGCTCTGGTACACTACCTATCACAATTAGTATTTGACTTTTCCAGTGGATTGTTGCAGGACCTAGAGAGGGGAGTAGCACCCTCTACTGAGTGGCCCATGAGTAGGGGAGAATTGTACCACCAAACCTGTGCAGCAATCTCCCTGTATTGCTCAAATTTCCCTCCCAGGAGAAAAAGGCATTTTATTTTCAAATGAAAAATATTCCTAGGGGGGAGGGGAAAAAAACCAACAAAAACCTCTTCTTGGTTTCAGATGTTCTTCCTCTGTCCACACAGATTTTGCAATTGAAAATTATTTCCTATAAGTTTTAAAATTTGAAAAAATGCTTTATACTTTGAAAGAGGAGCCTAATGGTGAGGGGAGATGATTCCTGGTGATGGGCTGGAATGTGATACCAGGCTGCTTCCAAGGTAAGGTTACTTGATATACACTGCTCTTACCTCTGGAATCTGGCTCCTTTTGTTCCTTGCTCTTAATAGTCTGATTTGTAATTAGAAGAATGGCATTATGATAACTTTAAGCTCTGGAAGGTAACTGCTGCTATATATCTCTTAATTTCCCTTTTTCAAAGTCAGAACACGCTAAGTAAAGATTCCTCTGGTGCCTGAAATGGATGATTATCTTCCATTCTGATTTGAAGCAACCCTGATGCAGGGACTAACTTGCTTCAGTTTTTGGAGACTGGCCAGCCTTTCTGATGCTGACTGGAGCACAATTGCATTTATTGGGCCTGTCTTGTTCATTTCAGCTTGTTTAATTTCCTAATGAGTTCCTTTCTTGGGTGAGGGGGTGAAATGACTTCTTGCTGTTCCAGGAAGCAGCAGCATCCCTGGACTGTTGTGGTTCAGGTCAGAGTGACACAGCGTGGTGGGAACCCAGCAGTAACTTTCACTACCAAAATAAATGGCTGCAGAATTTAACTGGGAAGTGTTCCAAGTTGTAGATTTGTCTTTTCCTCTCCAATCTGCAGAATTATTTCTGCATTTACAGCACCCGTTATATACCAGGAAGAGCAGTCCTTAGAAATTAGCTTCCAACTATCTTTTTTTTTTATCTATTTTGTCCCACATCCTGCTTTAAAAACATCCTTGTACCCAGAATGTGTTTCCATCAGCAGAAATGAACATTTTAACATCATAGCCAGGCAGAAAGATGTGTCTGCTTTCAGGAGTGTCTGACACTGCCTCCTGGGTGAATCCATTGGGTTAAGTATCTTCTTAAAGCAGGTGGTCCCTCTTCCAAGAGCTTCCCAATGAGGGGCTGCAAAAGCAGAATAAGATGAAAAGGGATGGGATGAACTACCTAAAGGTGCAAACCATCACACTACTTGCAGTTGGTATGGGAGCAGTGCATTCTTCAGATGAAGCGACTGTAGGTCAAACTTGACATAGGCTGCGCCAGTTGCTAGGCAAAGGCAACTTATGCATGAGCCAGCAATCCCTAACCTCTCCCGAGAAGTACGAGGACTGGAGATGAAAGTTACTGGTATTCCGGTGTCAAGGAGCACTGCTTTCTTTTGTTAAGAGCATGATCCTGCTTTATTTGTTTCCCCTTCAGCTGCTGGGCATCAGTGGCAAGGTTAACTCTGCCATGCATGGAGAGAATTCCTTGCTGCACCCTGCTTCACGTCTTTTGTTTTCTTCTGTTATAATTTCATAACCTCAGCAACAAACTTCTCCCCCTCCTCCCTCCTTATTCGCCCTCTCTCCTCCTCCCCTTACTCTGGTAGTTTATGAGTTTTGTGCTCTGTGGCCTATTAAGGTTCAGTTCCCAGCCAATAAAAATGAGGAATTGGTTCCTGCCATTCCACGCAAGCAGTTTAATGCACTTGGTCACCTGGAAGCCTAAATGCAATAGTCTTGTATCGGTGATAGTTGTGTTAACATAAAGCCTTAATAAAGGTTTAGAAGGGAAGGGATATACAATGGAGCATATGGAGTTCAGCTCTGTCTCTCTCTCTACACCTTATTCAAGGACTCCCTTGGGCTGAAAAGTTGGCTTTGATTCCACTTCATCTTTTGCTTGACCTTTTGGCTGTGATCCTTGAAAAGCTGCTTGCTGTCACCTACTTTTGCTGTCTTACCTTTTTGGGTTGTAAGCTCTTAAAAATGCTTTCTGCCTCTGTGCAGTGCCTAGCAAAATCTTTTTTTCACTTGTCAGTGAAGCATTTAACACACATATTTGATAGTCTTGTGGAACTCAGATGGGAAATACAGAGCCAGCCTCATACCTGTCCCTTGTCCTTTCTCCTGTTTCAAGGATGGTGGCACATGCAGTTACAACTGGCCTGCCTCTATCAACTGATACCATACAACCTTTTATGAGGTTTTTCCACCAAAAGTCTTGAGAGTAGGTGCTGGGAATTGCATATAATAGGGTTTGAGGGGCCCTTTAGCTTCCTTGTGGTATGTATCTTTCCTTATGGTATGTTCTGTGGTTTTGTTCTTCAGCAAAGTATCAAATTTTTTTCTTCTTGGTTTTATTGAAATGTCTCATAAACATGAACCTTTTAAAGGAGTAGATAATAATGTTCTGACATATAGGAGGTTTGGGGGTTTTTCTCCCTAGTTCTTTAAACAAAATGAAAACAAAAACATGAGAATATATTTCTTTCTCAGGCTTCTGTTCTTAGTATTTTAAAGTTGTACGCTTTCCAGAAGACTTAAGCGGGTGGGGGGGGGGGCGGGCGGGGGGGGGGGGGGGGCGGGGGGGGTGGGGGGGGGCGGGGGCGGGCGGGGGGGGGGGGGCACAGAAATTTATTTTGCTCTTTCTGTTGTTTTCTGTCTTTTGACCTCTAGACCCAGTTCCTGTCCCAGCCAGCTCCAAATGCAAATCTTGTTATTGTTTTAGTTTTTCTGAAAATGAGATGACACAGACTTGAAAGACAGAAAAGTTTTGATGATTTTGGAGAAAGTTTATTGTCTGATCCTAGGGTTGGTTTCTGTTTTCCTCAATATTGTTTTTGTAAACATTTCACAACTTGAGAAATTTAAATTGAGGTAATTACAGTGCTTTTATTTTCAATTTTTAATATATTCATTTTCAGGTTTAGATTGCAAAACCAATAAGGTTGAAATATATGTATGGTGATTTTATTTTTTTAACAGGGTGGGCAAATAAATATCTGAAAACTGTTCATAAGGAATCTCTGCTATCTCTAGTCCTAGTTCTTGATATTGCAAGAAAAATGCAGGAAGAGTTTAACCAAGAAAAACAGCAAACTCTCCTAAGTGATTAGAAATTATGCTTCTGCAAGGCGTAAATTCCCCATAAATGGATATTAACCATAAATCCTAAAAATGATGGATGAATATTGCAATGAACTTTTCATTGCTGATCAGGTTAATAGATGGGATGAAGAGGAAGGCTAGTATGAGGTCTTCTAAAGGTCTTCAGGAGGAATTATTGCGGAGGACCAAAAAAACCTGAAAACAGATATGGATAATAACTGCTTCTGAACAGGTGCATTTTCCTCCTGTGCTACAGAGGTGACAGAGTAATAGCAAGTGATAACTAAATTAGTGTTTCAGTAATTGCAAAGTCTTGGTCCATGCTTTAGCATCCCGCTGCTGTCCTTGCGTTACTCTGATGAGAGGACAAAGTAGTCTTAAATGAATATACTTGTCTAATGATCAAACGCATGAAAAGAACCGGGGAGTTTGTGAATGTTGATAGGCTGCCTCACATGCTTTCCACCTGCAACCAGCACAGAACAGTTTTAGCTTATCTAGTTTCATCTCCAGCGCTGTCTTAAATTAGACAACTTGTCTTACTGTGCTGCTCAGTTTTTAGATCAGTGTCCAAAAAAGTTTCAGCCGTTCATTGACCCAATTTTCTGTGATGGATGTGTTTCTTTGGTTTGCCATAAACAATGCCTCCAGGAGCACCATACCATAGTTTGAGATGTATTTTGGTAGAAAGGACCTTAAATACCATGCCCAAAGTTCACTTCCACTCCTTCAGCAAACTTCCTGTTTGACCTTGAGTAAATCACTTAAGGTTACATTCAGGAGAGTATTTTAGATGTGTAGCTCATGTTGAAATCAAAATGGATCAATTGTAGATATGAGCTCTAGTTCCCTCTTTGCTTCATTTCTGTGTATGTAAAATGGTGAGATAGCAATCTCTACATCACAGAGCAGAAGGACTTCCAGAGGGCAGACTTTAACCTTTTTAGGAGACTGGTTGGCAGGGTCCCTTGGGAGGCCAGTCCTGAAGGGCAAAGGAGTCCAGGAAGCCTGGACAATCCTCAAGAGGGAAATCTTCAAAGCTCAAGAGCAGGCTGTCCCAGTGAGCCGCAAGGCGAGCCGGAGAGGCAGAAGACCGGCCTGGTTAAACAGAGAGCTCTGGCTAGAGCTCAATAAGAAAAAGAAAGTCTATGACCTATGAAGAAGGGGCAAGTCACTCACGAAAACTACAAGGATTCTGTGAGACTATGCAGGGAGAAGATTAGAAAGGCAAAAGCCCAGCTAGAGCTTAATTTGGCTGCTGAAATAAAAGACAATAAAAAAGTTTCTATAAATACCTTAATAGCAAAGGAGGGTTAAGGAGACTCTCCACCCCTTGCTAATGCAATGGGAGAAATAGTGACCAAAGATGAAGAGAAGGCTGAGATACTCAATGCCTGCTTTGCCTCAGTCTTTAATGGACAGACCAACTCACTAGGTGCATGGCCTCTAGAACCAGATGGTGGGAATGGAGAGTGTCGCTGCGGTTTACATAATCCTCATGCCAGAACGGAGCAGACCCAGACGCCAATATGGTGTGCAGAAGCTCGATTTATTAAGTGCAACAGAGTTATATTTATAGGCACAGAGTTTCCGTACATGCACTGATCACATGCTTCAAGGTTACAGTTAATTGGCTCGTTAGTGAAATTCACACACCTATTCTAACACTATAATTGGCTAGTAGCTTCACTCTGAGTACATGTCCGTACCTGTCCGTTCATGTCCAGCCTTGTTTACAAATCTGACAGCAACAAGTCCTGCTGCTCCTTAAAGTCTCCCACAATTCCCCCTTTTTGTTTTGTGATAGCAATAAAAAATCTATGGCTGCTCTATTTTGAAGCATGGCATGTCTAATAGAATCGGTGTCTAATAATAATCCACTCAAAGCTCGTGAAGTAGCGTTACTCTGCTTTGCTAACCAACATCCTAATTTATTTAATATCGCCAGGGCTTTGGCAGTAGCCACCCCGGGCATAAAAGAAGTAGCGATTACTTTGCTACAACTCCAAAACTTAATCCAGTCATCACATTGGTTGCTACATGTATGTAAGCTTCGTGATGACCATCATGACCTTCGGAGATTTAAAATCATAGATGTGTTTGGCGTTAATAAAGTTAATCGATCCAAACTACAGGAATCACCCACAGCATTGAAGGGGATGATAATTGAATAATCATCCAATGGGTGGCCTCCTAAACAGGTGTAGAAGGGATTTTCTGGCGATGCTGTTGCAAGACAAAGGGAGTCTTGACCCGTCATGTATCCAGACGTCGGTCTTTGGTTGTGGTGGGATCCAGGCAGCACTGCTCACAGCTATTTGGATCCATCCGATGATGACATGTACGGTCGCACACATGGTGCTGGGTCCACCGTGGTCTGCTACCTGTGGAAACACAAGCATCGCCTCTTCCCCAAGTTACTAAAGGAAATGGACCATCCCATTGTCTTGTTTCCAAATTTTTCACTTTCACTAAAGCTTTCTCTCCACTTGTCTGTGGCTTCCCTCCATGGACATAAAATGTTTGACAAATGGAGGTCCTGATTCATGCCAGCGATTTAGAAAATTGAGTACCTATAAGGCTTTAGCCAGTCTTTCATGAGGGTTCATACTGTCCATTCCTGCTCCCCCTTTTTGGTTGGTGGGTTTTTTTTTTTTGGGGGGGTGGGTTTTTTTGGTTTTTGGTTTTTTTTTTAAAGCATATTTTTCAGAGTGCTAGTTCAACGATTGCCTGACCTGTGGGGGAGTAGGGAATACCTGTAACATGTCAAATCTCCCAAAGTTGCAAAAATGTGTTAAAGTGTTGTGCACTATACCCAGGTCCATTGTCTGTTTTGACTTTTCGTGGTCCTCTTAAAGTTGCAAGGGCATATAGCAAGTGACGAGAAACATCCCGTGCCTTCTCTCCAGTGTGTGCTGTGGCACAGAGGGCTCTGGAAAAGGTATCGATAGACACATGTACATATTTGAGTCGCCCAAAGTCAGGAATATGCGTCACATCCATCTGCCACAATTCCAGTGCCTCAAGTCCCTGTGGGTTCACCCCAACAGTAGGTGCTGGGCATGACTGTTGGCAGTCAGGACAGGTGGTGATTATCAGTTGAGTCTGAGTCAAAGGCAGTCCAAAAGAGTGGCAAAGCGCTTTAGCATTCTGGTGAAAAAAGGTGTGCGACAGTCGAGCTTGTTCAAATGCATTCGGTACAACTACAGCTCCAGCCAAACGATCAGCTTCAGCATTGGCTTCAGCAATGGGTCCAGGCAAATTTGTGTCAGAGCGGATATGTACAATAAAATAGGCATGTTTGCGTGAGTTTAACAAATACAATAATTCTCGTAAAAGATAAAACAAGTGCTCATGCGATACATCTTTCAAATACGCGCCTTCCAACCTTGTCATGATTCCTGCTACATAGGCTGAGTCAGTAACAATATTAACTGGACCTTGCCACTGGCGAAATGTGCGAACCACTGCCGACAGCTCCACAATCTGTGGGGAACCCTTTATGATTTGAATGTCGCTTTCCCATTGATTGTTGGCATTTTTCCATACTATTACGGATCGTCCTGTTCTTCCAGATCCATCAGTAAACAATGTCACTGCATCCAGGGGGACGGGACTGCGTTTGGGACAGTCCAACAATGTCAATTGCATCAGAATATTTAATAATTTGTGACCAGGAGGGTGAACTGACAGTTCCCCAGGGAATCCTTCCAATGCAATTTGAAACGGCAGTGATTCCTGCACTAGCCACTGTAACATTGGCAAAGTTATGGGTACAAATATCACAGTGGGTTCTTGGCCGCACAGAGTTAGCAGGCGTTGTCGGCCCTTCATGATCAGTGTGCTGAACATCTCGGCCCGAGTTGTTATGGTTTCGCAAATTGATGTGGCAAAAACACCCACTCACTTATGAATAATGGGTCCACTTCAGTCTTGTCCCATTGCATGACCAAACAATAAGGTTGAAACGGTGGATTTAAAATTAACAGCTGAAAAGGTAGGTCTGGGTGACATCATTGTGCCTGGCGTCGTTCAATTGCCTCTGTCACTTTTTGCAAGGCCACCCTTGCAGGGGCATCCAGCTCCCTTTTAGAATTCAATGAATTGTCCCCTTTCAACAACAAAAAAAACGGGTGCAGATCTTCATTGGTTAATCCTAATAATGGTCGCACCCAATTAATTGACCCTATTAACTTTTGCAAATCATTGGGGAGGTCACCATCAGGGACCAATTTCACGGCCTGGGGTCGAATACTTTGGGTAGTGATGCGCCACCCTAGATATTGCCAGGGCGAATAATGCGAATTTTTTTTTTTTTGGTGCTGATTTTTTTTTTTTTTTTTTTGCGCTATCACCAGGCCGTGGCTGGTAACTTGTGTTATCACTAGCGATAAAGCTCAGGACATATCTGTTAATACAATTAAGGTAAATAACAATACACCCTATTTGACGAATTAGTGGGGGGAAGAGAAGAAAGTGACCTCAGTTCATATACATACCAACCCTAGAACAGCAAGTGATGTCCAAATCCACAGCGTCCCCAGCATAGATTGTTTTTTGGGATGAGGCGTCGGTAGGTACCAGACCCTGGTGGTGTCCCCACGGAGGCAACGTGGTCCTCTCTTGCCGTATAGCTACCTCGCCCCTGTGCTCAAACAGCACTACCTTTATAGCAGAGGTTAAAGATGCCCCTCACATAACGTGTGGCCAGTCCATATGTGTGGACCGTCCCAAACTCCACCTGTCAATGACATAATCTGTAACTTCACGCATGCCCAATTTCACTGCTGGGGTCGCTGTTTGGTGGTCGTTTGACTTCATCTTTATCACAAACAGGGTAAACAACAAGCAATACACAGGAAATACCCCAGAGAGAGGATGCAATTAATAATAAATTGCGTGACTGTTGGCCAGCCCCAAGTTCATCCGGCAAACGGATTCCATCCGGTACTGACAGTCAGTTGTTTTGTTAAGTCCTGTAACGACTGGATTTATTGATGAATCGATGTTGATGTTTCCATGCCTTGAGGGAGGACAGTCCAATCGTAAAAACAAACAATCTTTCAAATCAATAACTGTCAAATGTCAATTTTTTTGGAATCACAGATGGGGAGGGCAGCCCTGGCTGCAGGGCCCCCATGTTTTCGAGGATGGCATTGATTCACCGTAAATCATGCAACAAACACCACTTCCCACTCTTTTTCTTATAACAAAGACAGGAGAATTTCACGGACTCGTAGTAGGAATTATGTGTTCAGCATGTAAGTTGGTTGGGTCTTTTTGTTTTTTGTTTTTGGTGTTTTTTGTTGTTTGTTTTTTTTTTTTTCTTTTTTCAGGAGAGAGATAACGTACTTTCCTGCATTTTGGACACAACTCACTGATACTGTCTGCTGGTGCAGACTGAGGTCACCACTAAATCATGTGGGCCACGGTGGGGGGCGCAGCAAGTCAGAAGCACTGACCCAAAACACCATCCCACAGTCACTGCCATCCTGCAAGCGGGAAGAAAAAATAACTTTTTTTTTTTTTTTTTAAACCACCTTAGGAGATCAAGGCCGCTCACTGCGCTGCACTGGAAAAACAGCCTACCAAGCACACAGAGGCGTACCTCCCACAGGCAGCTGCAGTGGGGGAGGCTCTGATCTTCAATGGCAAGAGCAGGGGGGGTAAAACCCAGCTGTACAAGCCTGGGGGGGGGGGTGTGAGGGTGGGTGCACGAGTGTCGGCTGCCCCGTTCCAACTTCTCAAGCGCTTTTTGCACCGCTGCATCTCTCCACAATCCCACTCCAAAGCATATATTGAGTACTTGTCCACAATAACCGAGCTGTCGTCTGACAGTCATGAGGACACAATACGTACATTTCAAACATCGCTTTAAGTAAGCTCATCGCATGCGGGGATTTGACCCCATAGTCTTGACTGTGCGTTGGAGTTCTTCCACGATACCAAAGTTGATAGGCTCCCACCTCGGTCGCTGATTTGCTTCAGAGGTTACCGGGCATACGGTGAGGTCCTTTAAGAAGCCCAGTCACCCTCTTTTACTGCCTGTTGCGAATGTTGAGCCATGCTTTGCGAGTGTCTGGTGGATACAGATCTGGCTCCTTTTCTGGGTCTGCCGGTCCGGGATCTAAAGGATCCTCCTCTCCTCATCATATACCGAAGATAAATCAGGGTATTCAGGTGGAGCCGAAGGCTCACAGGGCTGGAAGGGTTGGGGCCGGACGGGGCAAGGGATCCGTGGGAGCCCGTGCCGCTTCTCCTATTTCTGCCACTTTGCTTCGAGTCGGGGGGGGGGTGTGAGGGATCTGTGGGCGCTGCTTTTTCTTTTTCCGCTGCTTTGTCTCCTACATGAGCTTTCCAGGTTTCAAACAGCGTGCGCCATGGCCCCAAAGACCAGCCGCAATGCTGTCATAACGAGTGGCAGCATCCCCACAGTTTGATTCTTATTGCATCCCAAGTCTCGGGGTTGTAAACCGTACTGGATGTCAGAGAAGGGCATTCCTTCAAAATGCCGCGCCTCTGTCCCCATCGTAATAAGTCCGCCAACGTTCCCCCATGCACCAGGGTGTTGGACCGCTTAGTTACTTCTTTTAGGGCAGAATAAACTGCCTCTTTTCCTGTGCCGATGTGGCAGCTCCCATGACTGCTCTAATGCGGACGTCCTCCTGCCTCTCTTGGGCAGCCTGAGGACATTCACTTATGGCTACCTCAGCAGCAGTCCTTCCCCGGGCCTTCTCACAGCGCGTATCGATCCTTACCGGATCCGTGGGACAGCTGTCGTCTTCTGCTCACCGCAGCTTTAGAATCCTCGTAGAGATGATCCCAGACGAGCCCCCAATTGTCGCTGCGGTTTACACAATCCTCATGCCGGAACGGAGCAGACCCAGACGCCAATATGGTGTGCAGAAAGCTCCCTTTATGAAGTGCGACAGAGTTATATTTATAGGCACAGAGTTTCCGTACATGCACTGATCACGCATTTCAAGGTTACAGTTAATTGGCTCGTTAGTGAAATTCATGTGCCTATTCTAACACTATAATTGGCTAGTTAGCTTCACTCTGAGTACATGTCCGTACTTGTCCGTTCATGTCCAGCCTTGTTTACAAATCTGACAGCAACAAGTCCTGCTGCTCCTTAAAGTCTCCCACAGAGAGCATTATCAAGGTCCCATAATCCAAGAGGAAATGGTAAGTGAACTGCTGCACAGCTTAAATGTGCAGAAGTCTATGGGGCCGGATGAGATCCACCCAAGAGTTCTGAGGGAGCTGGCAGGGGTGATCGCCAAGCCGCTTTCCATCATTTACCAACACTCCTGGCTAACAGGGGGATGTACCAGTTGACTGGAGGTTGGCAAATGTGACACCCATCTACAAGAAAGGCCGGAAGGAGGATCCAGAAACTACAGGCCTGTCAGTCTGACCTCAGTGCCAGGGAAACTCATGGAGCAGATCATCCTTAGTGTCATCATGCAGCAGGTACAGGATAGTCAGGTGATCAGGCCCAGTCAACATGGATTTATGAAGGGCAGGTCTTGTTTAACCAACCTGATCTCCTTCTACGACAAAAAGTGACCCGTTTAGTAGATGAGGGAAGAGCTGTAGGATGTTGTTTACCTTGACTTTAGCAAGGCCTTTGACACTGTTTCCCATAACCTTCTGCAGAAGCTGGCTGCCTACAGCCTGGATGGGCGTACACTTCCTGGATAAAAAACTGGCTGGATGGCCAAGGCCCAGAGAGTGGTGGGGAATGGAATCAAATCCAGCTGGCAGCCGGTCCTCAGTGGGTGTTCCTCAGGGCTCAGTAGTGGGGCCTGTCCTCTTCAACATCTTTATCAGTGATCTGGATGAGGAGATTGAGTGCACCCTCAGCAAGTTTGCAGATGACACTAAGTTGGGGGGGTAGTGTTGGTCTGCCTGAAGGTCGGGAGGCTCTACAGAGGGATCTGGACAGGCTGGAATCAATGGGATGAGGTCAATTGTATGAAATTCAACAAGACCAAGTGTTGAGTCCTGCACTTGGATCACAACAACCCCCTGCAATGCTACAGGCTTGGGGAGGAGTGGCTGGAAAGCTGCCCAGCAGAAAAGGACCTGGGGGTGCTGATCGACAGCTGATTGAACATGAGCCAGCAGTGTGCCCAGGTGGCCAAGAAGGCCAACAGCATCCTGGCTTGTATCAGCACTAGTGTGGCCAGCAGGAGGAGGGAAGTGATTGTCCCCCTGTACTCGGCCCTGGTGAGGCCACACCTTGAGTACTGTGTCCAGTTTGGGCCCCTCACTTCAAGAAGGACATTGAGGTGCTGGAGCGTGTTCAAAGAAGGGCAACCGAAACTAGTGAAGGTTTAGAGAAACTTGTCTTATGAGGAGCGGCTGAGGGAACTGGGGTTGGTGAGGTCTGGAGGAGTCTGAGGGGAGACCTGTATCACTCTCTACAACTCCCTGAAAGGAGGTTGTAGGGAGGTGGGGGTCAGTCTCTTCTCCATGTTACAAATGACAGGATGAGAGGGAAGGGCCTAAGTTGCATCAGGGGAAATTTAGATTGGATATCAGGAAAAATTTCTTTACACAGAGGGTCATTAAGTATTGGAAGAGGCTGCCCAGGGAGGTGGTGGAGTCCCATCCCTGGAAGTGTTTAAAAAGATGTTTAGATGTGGCACTGAATGACATGGTTAGGGACCCTGGCAGTGCAGGGTGTGTGGTTGGACTGGATGATCTTAAAGGTCTCTTCCAACCAGATGATTCTGTGATTCTGTGATTCTGTGATTAAATACTGAAAGGAGCTCAAATGCCTGTGGACATGGGAAGGCACATGGTTCAGATTCAAATTCCAGCAGGAAGAACAACTTCAGCATTGGAAGGAAGTCATCAGGGTATCTGCAAAGGGGAAAAATTAAAAAAGTGCTTGAAAGAATCCCCTGAACAAATTAAATCTTGAGGCCTAAAGACAAAGGGAGAGATAATTAATTTTTCACAGATATGAAATATTCTGAATCACTTAAGTCTTGTCATTAGAAAAGGCATTAAGCAGCAAATGTCTGGATAATACCACCAACTCCAAGCTTCTCTTGGAACCTCTAAATACATTAAATCCGTAAAACTAAATGAAAGCAGCTGCAGATTTCTAGAAATAGAAGACTCTCATTAAAAAGCTAAGAGCTTATAAAATAAAAGAAAAAATTATAATAAAATTAAGGGGGGGGGGGAGGGGAGGAGGAAAGAAAGGAGTGAAGTTAGAAACATAGGTTCCTAGGAAAGGATGATGCAAAAAGCTCTTAGTTAATATGTGAGAAGCCTTCGGAGACAAAATAGCACACATTCAGTGCTCATAATTTTTTTCTCAAAATATTTATTTGGTTTTAAAAAGAGGTTTTAATGTAAAAAAAGTCTTCTTGCAGTAAAGCCTTTAGAGCATTGCGCCCTCTGAAATTTTGGGGGAGGCCCAGAGGGATTATCCCTTTTTTCATTTCTGCTTCAATTTTCTGAAATGAAGCATTTTGCCTTTCCACTTTGAAACACTATTCTTCCCCTTTTTAAAGTTACCAAAAAAGATAAGTGTCTTTGTCCCCCTTTTACTTAATTGCATCAATGCATAGAAATAGCCAAGTACATTTTGTGAGAAATTTTGCTGTTTCTTCTCTTTGTGGGAAATGGAAACAAGGTTTCTGTCCAGCAATAATTCCTTGTGTCTTACACATCCTTGAGGTTCTGAGAATGAAACTGGAGGTGGAGGAATAGTGCATACAAAAATAATTTTAATTTGTATGCAAATTTGCTTTCATTAGGATTTTCAGTTCTTCTTTCTTAGATGTATTACAGTAGTGTTGGAGGCCTGCTGTACAAACACGTGAATTCTGCATTGCTTAAAATCCTTTTGTGCAAGAGCTTGAGGTAAGGCTGTTGATGCCTGATATAAGCAAAGCTACCATTGACATGCTAACTTGTATGTTTGTTGGCTTTCATAGAGCTGTTGGAGGAGATTCATCTTGCCCAATCTCCATTGTCTGAAAAGTCAATTGTCCATGCCTGAGTGGGCTGTCCTGGGCCCATTTTATAGCCAGGAAAGAGACAGGCACCTTCAGAGACACATTCCCCTGTGCCTGTGGGTCTGCATTGCCTATAAAGAAGTCTAGGTTGACTAACTGAAACTTGAAGTGACCTTATCTTTAGAAGTCAAAGTTCGGATCACTGACTCCCACTCTGTGCTTCCTGAACATGTTGAAACCACTCTTGACAGCTGGACGCTTACCACTGAAGTAGTGCATCATGGTGCTGCTTTTTTTGACAACTATTCAGGAAAATGTGCGTGTGAGCCAGATGAATTAAAACATCTTGATGTGTGGTGCTTTAGATATATGATATTTCTTCTGTTTGGGTTGTTTTTTTCATTTTTAAGACATGTGAAGGAAGGGGGGGGGGGAAGCTTGTTGAACATCTTATTCATAGGAATAATTACTTTTGCAAAGCATTTGAAAGGAAAACAGAAATTTTTTATTCCAACAGAGGGAAAGGCAAGAGTTTTGCTTTGCCACTTCCTTTCCAGGTCTCTGCTCCAAAGGGTTTTGTCCTTACTATATTTAGTATTTTCTCAGCAAACTACTACTGAAATAAACAGTCCAAGTGAATTCTTGGGTTTTTTTTTTTCCTGACTCAGATCTGTTACTGGGGTTTTTTTTCTGGTTTTGAACATTTTCTAATGCTATTCCACTGAAAAGCAGAATTTATTCAGAAATGTTGCAAGATATCAGTGAATGCATATTAAACCCAACTGCTCTTAAGCAGAGATTATGGACTTATACAGACCTAAGTTCTCTTCCCATCTGTGTAACTGGTTGATACAAGATGATGGGTGAAACAGGTAAATCCTTCTTCCATCAGTCTTCTCACTTGGAAAATAGCAATGAAGCTCAGATGTTACCATTGATTATTTTCATGTACCAGACTTATTGACATTAATGATGCCTTATATATGTTAAAAAATAACAATGATAATGCTTTGAGATCTTATGCTGGATGCTAATCTCAGCAAAAAAAGTATTTTATTGCAACATCCTTTAAATTCTCGTACTATTTTTACTCTTGCCTTGTTCTGATGTTTCAGGCCTGTGGAGCAATACCATTTCCCAGCCCTTTGCCTTGTCAAGACGACACAAAGGCCAGGGAAAAGTTCTATGATTTATTCTAATTTCCCTTAGAACCTCTCTCGGATGCTGAAACTCCAAGAGAGCAAATGTTCCCATCTAGGAAGGCAAAGCTTGTCAGATGTTACCATGACAACCTGAGTGTCATTACAGGCCCCCTTCAGCTGCTAACAGCTCCGTGCCATTTTATCTGTCTTGAAGGTTTTATATATATATACACTAGATGACAGATCACAGAATCACAGAATCATTTGGTGGAACAGACCTTGAAGCTCAAGTCCAACCATACACCCTGCACTGCCAGGATCCCTAAACATGTCACTCAGTGCTACTCTAAACATCCTTTTAAACACTTCCAGGGATGGGGACTCCACCACCTCCCTGGGCAGCCTGTTCCAATGCTTCACAACCCTTTCTGTAAAGAAATTCTTCCTAATATCCAACCTAAATCTGCCTGGCACAACTTGAGGCCATTTCCTCTAGTCCTGTCACTTGTTACATGGGAGAAGAGACTGACCCCCACCTCGATACAACCTCCTTTCAGGTTGTTGTAGAGATTGATAAGGTCTCCCCTGAGCCTCCTTTTTTCCAGGCTAAACAACTCCAGTTCCCTCAGCTGCTCCTAGACTTGCACAGTACTCTTGCATATAGATATATATTTATCTATCTAGCCATACATTAGCCTACACCTAAATTACTGCCTCTATGTATGTCCATATTAATAGACTTGGATATGGCAATTGCAAAGCCCTTGCTGTTCTGAAGGATGATGAAGCACTGGAGCTTCTCTATTGCCTTTCCTTTCACAACCACCCATTTTAATAAAGTCTGGAAGAAACATCCATAGCCAGAAAAAGGAACCCCTGCTCCAGGGTTAGAGTTTCCAGCATCTTTTCAGGTTACCAATAGAGACTGTTATTTTCCTTCCTATTAATGAGGAAATAGGAGCTGTTTCCTAGCATTAAATGTCTCTTGCAAATGTGTCAAGTTCTGAAATAAGTCACTTAACCTTTAGGTAATTTCCTGTCTTCCTGCAGGGAGCCATCCTCACACACATATTGCTTCTGGACTCAAATAGTAAGTGTGTACTGTGGTGGGTTTTGACTCAGTGCTCCTTGGAATGTCACATCTTCAGGCTGGATGTGGACCTTCTGAATTTCAGAGTAAAGTCAGTGCTGCTCTGCCTGGTAAAGAGCCAGGGTCTTGGTGCAGTGGACAGGAGTGCTCATAAATTGCTGCAGATAACCAGCTCACTGGAGGGGGAATGGGAGCTGGGTGAATGGATACTCAGACCACTCAAATATAGGTGCCAGTCTGTGGTTGATGCCCCTTGGTAGTCAATAGGGACAGGACCCTTTTGAGAGCTATTCAGAGCAGATATGTTCACCATCAGCTTCAAAATCACTTTTTTTGAGCTAACTGATTTTCTCTGCCTATGCAAGAAGTTGCATTGGGTCTACTTGGATGGTGTGAAGACCTTTCATTGTGTCCATGTGGGTTACAGAATTCTCACTTAATAAACAATGCTTTTGTTTAGTTGGTTGTGCTGAAAGTTAAACATATTTGCTGCAACTTTGACTCTTAAAGAATGGGGGGTTTTTTTGAGATACCACATATAACTTGTCTGAGGACTGTGAATATACTAGACTCCCACACAAGTTTAGCTACACATCATTTCTAGCAAAGAAATCTAACTCTTCATGGAGCCTGTAGTAATATACAGTGAAGCATGGAAAACATCATAATTAATATTGTTCTTTTCTGATATCTGTATAAAGTGCCACAGATGACACTAGTTTTGGTGGGAACGAATGCTCAAGGGTTTAAGCTTCCCATTCATGGAAAAAGAAGACAGATGAGGAGGAACAATGAAGAACTGCTCTTAGGAAAGATGATTCGCAAAGTAAATGCAGCGTAATGAAGGCAACAATGTTATTCAAAAGACTAAGCTGTGGACATGTCTTCTAAAAGCTAGATTTTTTTTTTTTAAATGGCCCCTAGGTTTGTACCTGCCATAAACTACACAAATGTGGATGTCCAGAGTGTGTTTGGCTGGCCTTTGGGTTTTTTTTTTTATTTGAAATTATAATCTGTGCTGGTGAATACAGCTGTGTTTTTCTGCTCTTTCCCTTTGTGTGTGTAAAATTACAGGTGCCAAGGGACCCTGTGAACTTTCTGTTTTGGGAAAGGAATCTCATTGTGATCTGCATTTTTGGGGATACAAAAGTGTATGTGGTTACGTCTCTGAATGCTTTTTGCCTGGGGACAGGGTAGATGGAGGCTGCAGGTGGAGAAACCAGCAGTATGTGATTATGTCCATAAGGTCCTGTGTCTAAGGCATGGTTCTCAGAGGTCGGATAACTCTCTGCAGCTCTGTTTCTGACTGTCTGGCTGCTGAAAGTCAAGTCCCCTGGCATCGCTTTGCCTGAAATTCATAATTTCAGTCCCATGCTGTCTACTGATCTCCTTGGTCATAGTGTTCCTGTTTCCACTGCAACCCCATTCTTTCTATAGGAAGATATTTGAGGTGATCATAAGACTGCATAGAATAAGTTAGGGACTTTGATTAAAAGATGCTTAGCAATCCACTGAGAATGTGTTGTGTATGTGTGTATACATGCGCATACACCCACAGGCATATGTAACTTGGTCAGTCACTGAGAGAAGCTGCTCCAGAGCCCTCCTGGCCCACAGTGGAGTGGTAGATGTCAGTGTACAGGGAGTTTCCTGAGTTTTTCTCTTGGTAGGGAAATGCCAGGGGGAGTGGAGAGACCCACCAGGAGCTGGCAGCTCTTGCAGGAGGGGCTGACAAGGTGTGGGCGTTGCCAGAGCAATGGCGACCACACCCACACCTATAAAAGAAGCCCTTAGGGAATGCAGCAAACAGAGCAGGCATGGCAATAGTGTGAGAAGGGCACTGAAAGCTCTGCCCGCTCAGACCAGGGAGAGGTGGTTTCCACCCAGCAGAAGGCCATGGCTCTCTAAGTGCTGCACCCACCATGACTGATGCAGCTGCCCAAGGGAGCTGCAGTGGAGACATGCAGCCACGCAGGTGTCAGGCTGCAGGGTGTGCCCTGCTGGTTACACCAGGACTGGACAGCAGCAGTGAGTACCCATGTGGGAGGTGTGCCCAGGTAGAGGAACTCCTCTGCCTAGTGACAAAGCTCCGGGAGGAGGTGAGCAGGTTGAGGAGTATCAGGGAGTGTGAGAGTAGAAATAGACTACTGGAACCACATCCTGCCTTCCCGAGACAGGACCAACAGACACACAAGGTGCATATATGGAGGCTCCCTGTCTCCCTCTCCATCAGATTGAAAACACAATGACCAGAAGGACAGGGGGCAATGGTGACAAGTTCCTTCCCCATGCAGCAGGCATGTTGCCCCAGCAACACCCCCACCTTCCCAGGTGCCGTTGAGTAACAGTATGAGGCTTGCAAGTGGAGCCAATCATAATGAGAACAATGATTCATCCAGCTCAGAAGTGTTGCTGGGGTTAAGTTGGCCCAAGCCCTGCATCGAAACCACTTCTACAGAGAAAGAGGACAGGTCATTGTCATAGGTGACTCCCTTCTGAAGGGAACAGAAGGCCCAATATGCAGACCTGACCGACTTCACAGGGAAGTCTGCTGCCTCCCTGGGGCCTGGGTAAGGATGTGGTGAGAAAGCTTCCTACCTCGTATGGCCCCCAGATATTTATCCATTATTGACTTTTCAGGTAGCTAGTGATGAACTCACAACAAGTCCAAGGGATCAGGAGTACAAATAGTGTTCTCCTCTGTCACTCAGATGATCCATAAAACACACCATGGCTATTTTGGTCATCACCTCATTTTGTCCAGCTGAATTTAGTGTGACACATGGTGGAATAAAACCAAAAATCATTAGTGGGATTCAACACCCAGGTGTGAAGGTATGAATATAATCCCACACACCCCCTGATATGTGATGACCCAAAATTCAGACTGTCAATATTTGGGGTTTTTTTTCCTCCTCATTAATCTCTGTTCTGTGTATGAGTTTATTCTCTTGCCAATGCAAACTGGGATGGAAAATCTCATGATAGAGAACACTGCCTCCTTGTCATCATCTCCTTTTTGCTGACTCAGGCAGTCAGAGAAGTATCTCAAACAGTGGGATATTTCTGAACCTGAACTCTTAGCCTTTTGTACCTTACTTTTCAGTCTCCTTGCTCTGATTTCACAGTGTTTGTTTGTTTGGCATCACCTTAAACCTACCTTCAGTGGGTTTTCTTTTTCTGTCCAATGATATTGATGCACCTATTTCCCTTTCCTCCTTCCTCTCCCTGTCTTTATTTGTGAATACTTGGAGCTTCTGTTGGGGGAATGACTTGTACCAGGGCAAACTGCATTTAATTCAAGTCATTCCTTACACCTACAGACCTGCCTTCCTGTTATCAGCATGTGTTCCCTCTCAGTGTCTGGTCCCATCTGCCTTGGCAATTTCAGTAGTGCAGCATAGTGCTTAAAGTCTCCACTTAGTCTCTAGTGTCAGCCAAGATGGCTGCTGACATATTCACCTTAACACTCCATGTAGATGAACTGTTTACATGACAGGAGAAGGGATTTGGCTGGTGAAACATTTCCTATTTTTAACTAACTGAGCTATTCTGACATTTCTGACTGGGCTTCACATGCTGTAAGGACCCGACTGCAACATGCACTTTCACGATGAGCGTCTCTCTCTTTTTAATGAATTATTTATCTTCAAAGAAGTTGTGGGCGTTTGGGTATATTGAAACGTGTGGTACTTGCAGTGAGCCCAAAGTAGAGCTCTGCCCTGAAAATTTTGGAGGGTGCATTATTCAAAATATTTGGAAGGAAAGCAAAAGCCCCAAAAAATTGCAGGCCTCTAAACAAAGCATTAGGAACCAGAAAAGGCAAAATATGAGCAGTGTTAGTGCATCTGACAGTGTGTGGTAGGATTCCTGTTCTTGCACTCCTTTGGTTAAATCAACCCAAACTTACTGTCTAGAAATAGTAGAAAAGGGGGGGGGGGGGGGGGGGGAAAGTATGAAGGTGGATGGGGAACAGGGAGAAAGAAGAAAAAAAAATCAAAGCTGAGTAAGATTTGTTTGCCAAGTTTCCAGCTGCTGCTCAGACGTGAATTTTTATGGCCAAGTTATAAACCTTTGAAAACAGGAGTTTCTAATGGTAATGCTGATAGACCCTTGTCAAGGGTTAGAGCTGGGCTGGCCACTAGACCAACTGACAGCACTATCTATCTCCCTAATTACACCCCCTCCTCCCCCCCCCCCCCTTCCAAAGAGGGGAAAGAGAAAAGGTGCAAGGGAGAGAGACTGATGGATTGGAAAGAAAACTAACCTGCTTCAATGGGAATAATAATAATAAAAGAACTATATACAAATATAGACAAAACCAATACTGAACCCAACTCCCCTGCTGGCAACCATGTCACCATCACCACTGATGCTGTGGGCAGGCACTGAGGAAGGCCCAGGCTGGGCTCAGCAGCAGATGGGAACCAGATGCAGGAGCTGGATTCCAGAACTGGATTCAGGGGTGAATGGCCTGGGATGAAGGCAGAACGGACAGAGTCCTCCTCAGACACTGGCCATTGAAGAAGAGAGTGAGAGAGAGACCCTCAGCTTTATACCAAATATGACATCTATGGGATGGAATACTTTGTTGGCCAATTTAGGGTCACCTGTCCTGTCTGCTCCTGCCACAGGTGCAGCTCCTTACTTACTGCCCCCCCACCGTGGGACACAGGATTTAGCAGTGGACCTTGGTCTGCACAGCAGGAAAGTGTAAGCAAGAGCCTTTCTGCACACCAATCCCTGGTAGTAACTGTAAACACAAGCACTATCACTTCTAGAAGCAGACGCTGTCTGCAAAATATGCCGTTAACTTCAGCAAGTGCAGTAGTTAGAAGAGACTGAGCTGGAAAGTAAAATCTCCTGAACAGAATGAGTGCTGTTATAACTCAAACCAGGACAACCCTTTATATGGTTACATCATACTGGTCTCTCTGCAATTGTCCTTGACTGCTTTTATTTATTCATTTTCTTCTCTTTGTCCTTAAGGTCTTATCACACTTACTGTTGATCCTGGTGAAGAAGCAAAGGGAGTGAGGTCAAAATCCCTTAGAAACAGGAACTCTTTCTAAGCTGATGAAGCAGGTTGGGGAAGGGTGGTTTGACTGTGGGGGAACAGAAATGCTGAAAGTTAATGTAGCCTCACACTCCTAAACCTATTTCCAATGCAAAACACTGTTCAAGCTTTCGAGATATATTGCTTTATCTTTCTTGTATTTTTTTTCCTACTCCCAGTAGCTAAATGTCTTGTGAATGGTGTTCCTCCTTGCAGCAAGTTAATGAGGTAAATTTTAAGCTAATTACAAATGTTAGCTTGAGAGGAGGAAAAAAAAGTGTCTTGTATGCTGAGTTTTCCTGTTGTGTTTCAAATTCAGGTCTCTTTCTCAGCTGAAATTAAAGTGGTCTTGTAGGGGAAAAACAGTCTTTCCTACCTGTTTATTGAGAGACTTGAACAATTCCTACAGGCTTTGGGTTTACTTGGAATTTTAATTTTCCTTGTGTATGAATGGCCTTAAATGAGTCTCAAGGGCTGAAGGAGGCAGTCACCTCTGGGTTGTTGAAATCAGTGTTCAGTAGCATGATCTTGTCCGTATTTGCTACCCAAAGCTCTTCCTTCGCATGTGCAGGTTGGGACTGGAGGATCCAGTGACCTGCAGGAAATACAGTGAGCTCTGTGTGGAGCCAGCAAAGGGGTTAACAGCACTGAGGGCACTTGGGGACTCTGCAAAAGAGTCCCCGGCAGAAAAGGAAGGAGGAGATGTGCAAGGAGGGAAATGAGAGAGTCAGTCTTCATCCTTTCATTGTTTTTCTCTGCCCCTTTGACTTGCTGGACAAAAAAGAATTTTTTTACATGACCTGAGATTTAGCCTGGCCTTATTGTTAGAGAAATTAAGCACCAAAAAAGGTCTTTAATTGAGATGAGAAAAAGCATCTCTATTCCTACCTTTTAAATACTGATGCTCACTTTTTCTGGGCCTTGCTGGTTGCACTTTTCCATCAGCAAGCTGTTGTATACACCAGTGCATTAGAGGCTTACGAGGAATTGGAATGTCACGTTGTGAGGAGAGTTTTCTTACACAGCTTCAGGTCTTATGCGACTTCCTTGCAGGTAAAGGCAGTTCCTTGCTGTGGTAGATGGGACCTAGGCTGGTCCCAGAGTGAGAGAAATAAGTGTCAGGTTAAAGGATGAGCACATATGTATGATTATTTGGGGGAAAATAATGAATATGTCTGTAATCGGGTGATATAAGCTGTGGTTGGGGCAGCATACAGGGTGCATGATTTGAGGGAAAGATACTCCTTGCACCCAGCGCTGATACTAAAAAGAAAATGCTGCTTCTTAATGCTACATTGGTATTAGGAGTTTTTCTTCCGTATTTTTGGTAACAGTTTGGTGACCAGATGGGACAGAGCTTCTGAACCTCGACGGATCCTGGGATCGCAGGGACCTCCAGCCAGCACCGACGGAATTCTCGGGGAGAACCTCTGATCCCCGGACCGAAGAGCTCGAAGCAAGACCCTGGGAAGGTCAAGGCATTTTCTTTTAAAGGTTGAAGGGGGCCTGCCCATAAGGCGCGGTGAAAGCCCTGCAGGGTTGGGCCTGTAAAAGGGACCCGGGTGGGTCGAAGGGCAGTGGGGTCTGCTCAGGGCCCACTAAAGGCAGGCGGCACGTTACTACAGGGATGACTGGCGAGCCAGGCCTAAGGCCTGAAAGGTTAAAGGGTAAAAGGTTTTAAACTGGTTCTTTTTCTCTTGCTCTCTGTGTATGGTGCAGTCGCTGCTGTGTTGCTCCGTACGCTCACTGGTGACACTGTCTGTGTGGCTGGGGTTGTCTGTTCAGTCTGATATTCGATGGACTCTGAGTTTGTGTGCTGCTCTGTGCATTCACTGATAAATGGGGAACGGAACATCTGGTTCATCTGGGCGAGGGGAGTGGTGTGCACTGAGCCACTGGAAACAGATGGAACGTAGCGGCGGTTCAATGACTCGAACACAGTCAGTGGAGTTCTGTATTTGGTAAATCTTTCCTGCCCCATCAGAGATTTTACTTTCCAGCTCAGTCTCTTCTAACTAACGGCACTTTCTGAAGGTAACGGCAGTTTTTTAAGACAGCATCTGCTTCAAGAAGTGACAGCGCTGGATGTCTACAGTTACTGCCAGGGACTGGAATGCAGAAAGGCTCTTGCTTGTACTTTCTGCTGTGCAGACCAAGGTCACTGCTGGATCCTGTGTCCCACAGTGGGGGTGCAGTAAGTTAGAACTACTGAACTAAAATACCATCTTAGCGTTATTGTTATTTTGTAAGCGGGAAGGAAATGTACTTTGTTTTTCACCTTAAGAGATCCTACAGAGTGGCAAGAGGAATGTGAGATAACCCCACACAAGGATCATTTGTAATGGTACTGGAGAAAGAGAAATTGAGGAGAAAAACAGAACGGAGAAAGGCTGCTGGGTGTGCAGCATTGGAAAAATGGTGTATTAAGCAGATGAACACCCCCCACACACACACACTCCGGGGTTGACGGAACCGGAGGAGGATGTACGTCCCTCCTGAAGCTGCGCGCTCAGTCGAAGAAGGACAACCTTCCCCGATAGAGGCGTACCGCTCATCGGTCAAAGGGGGGGGGCAGATGCAGCAGTGGGGGCAGCACCGCTGGGAGCCGTGCCAGCAGCAAAATCCGCTGCGCCACCGGTAGCAGAAAGGGCAGCCACAGCACAAGCAGCGGTGTCACTGGCACTGGCTGGGGGGGGCTGTACCGGCCACCGGCGCTGCAGTCCTGCTGCCACCCAGTCGGGGAGCAAGATGGGAACAATGAGCCAAGGGGGGAGCAGTGGTGGCCGCAGCGGTAGCAGCTGCAGCTCTAAGGAGATATCAGGATTAGATTCTATATGGAATTAAAACATGCTGTGCCAAAAGCAGTGAATTAAATTCAACAGGAACCACAAGAGTCACAAAAATAGACCAACTGGATCCAGAAAAAGAGGTGAACAAGAAACAATTGGCATTATCTTTATGGACAAGACAATCCTTCCTGATATCAGGCAAAAGCTGCAAAAATTACAGGGGTAGGACTCTAGGAACTTGAGTAAATGCTCGGGGTAGCATGGACAGAGTCCAATAACAGGAAAAAGAGCAAAAAGGTGAAAGAGGTCTGAAGGGCCAACCAGACCTTCTGGCTGCATTAAGCCAAGGAAGGGAGGGAACAAACTGAACTTAAAGGTGTGTTACAGTTTGAGCCAAGACTTCCTTGTTTTTGGAAATGTGCCCAATAGAGTATCGGGATTATTTCATACAAGTTCCATAAACCCGGCATCCCATTGGCTAAAAGTGCAGGTCAAAAGATTTCTTCGACAGATACTCCTTAAAACCTGCAGCCAGGAGGAGTCTCCTCCTCTTTGGACACCGGACAGCTTCGGAGAAAGAGCCACAGCGAGAGGGCTGGCTACCGTCCAGGCCGAAAGCCTGCGGCCTGCCCCTCCACCCGGGGCCTAACTCAGAATGGTTTCTGTTTATCGGTGCCCAGCTCTGCTGTGAATCGTTGTGTGACTCAGTCAGCATCTCTCTCGTATCGGGTAAGAGAAGAGCTATTTCTCACTCGGCGAGAATCTACCGCTGGATTCGGACGCGGGGGAAGCTCACCCCCTTTCGCGTTCCGGCCACGAGGGCTTCTCTTTTATCTGCATCTGAAGAAGCCGCAGCCGTTTCTGGCAGGAAGATACTGAAAAAAGCTCTCCCTGCGAACTCGTTAAAATACTTCTCTAAGCTGTTAAAAACTTTTAATCACTTGGCCCACTGCCATTTGGATAGACGCCATCTTCTGAGCTACCATCCTGACATGACGTCATCTCCTGGCCTGTGGCCAATCGGCCATAATTGTAGTGTTTTCCCTTTTCCTCCCTTTGCAGTGTTTTAACTCTTACTGTATTGTTTTCTTGTTTTGCATTTAATATATAGTTGTGTGATATGATAGTATTTTAGAATTTTTATTAAAAGTTTGTTTCAGTTTCCCATCCTTATATTCCGAGATTTGAGTTTTTGTTTCCCTTTCCCCTGTATCAATAAGGGATTTAGGAGCATTAGGGACCTTGAGTTTTACTCAGAAACTCACCCCTAACAAGGTGAGAAATGGCCGGGGCCTCTGAGGAAGCTACGGCTGGCCAAGGATCAGTGTGCAATCTGTAAGCAGAAAGGGCACTGGAAAAAGGAATGTCCACAGAGAGAGAATCAGAATTCACCCCAAGGGCAAGGAGACTAATGATGATCAGGAAGTAGAACAGGAATATCTCCCCAGCTGAATCCCTGGTTATCCTGGAGCTGGAGAAAGAAGAAAATAGTGTTTTTATTAGGATACTGGGGCTTTGTATTCAGTACTTAATAGATGTAAAGGAGTTATCAGTGAAGATAAAATCAGAATTCTTGGTGCAACTGGGAAAACCCAAACTAAGTTCTTTTTAGAACCCCTCAAGTTATGTGTGGGGAAACAATGGGTCACACCCCAATGTCTCTATTGTACCAGAATGTCCAGTGAATTTATTGGGGCAGGATGTGCTTAGCAAGCTTGATGCAAAATTTCTTTTGAAAAAGGCAAAATGTTAATCCAAATTCCTGAAACAAACTGGGCTGAGGCCAGAGTCTTTCTGTGCCAGGAGAAGGTACAAGCAGAAACACCAGCAGCAGTAGAAGAGGAGGTGCACCCCGAGGTGTGGGCCACACCAGTTCCTGGGAGATCGAGGAGAGCACACCCGGGAAAGATGAAATTGAAGCCAGGAACTAAGCCGGTCAGACTGAAACAATATCCAATTCCTAAACAAGCTGGAGAGGGGTGACAGGAACTGAGAGATAAATTCCTCATGAATGATATTTTAGTGGAATGTGAATCCCTTTTCAATATCCCAATTTTGCCTGTAAAGAAACCAAATGGGATTTGTAGGATGGTTCAGAATTTGAGGGCTATAAATAAAATTGCAGAGGACATTCATCCTGTGGTGGCAAATCCATAGACCCTCTTGACCTCCCTAGAGGAGGACCAGAAATGGTTTTCAGTATTAGATCTTAAAGGTGCCGCCTTCTGCATACCTGTTAGCCCAGAGAGCCAGCGGATTTTGGCTTTTGAGTGGGAAAATCGTACTACTGGACAGAAAACTCAGCTTACCTGGACGGTGCTGCCGCAAGGATTTAAAAACAGCCCTACAATACTTGGAAACCAGTTAGTAAGAGAATTGGAATAATGGAGAATGGAGAATCCTGAGGGGACCATGCTTTAGTATGTTGATGATATCCTCTTAGCAGCCAAGGATCAAAGTCAATGTTTAACTTTGTGAGCCTTTGAAATTTTCTGGGCCAGTTGGGGTATGGAGTATCAAGAGATAAGGCCCAGATTGTAAAGACCAATGTGATATATCTGGGATTTGAATTGTCTGAAGGAGAAAGAAGATTGGGACAAAGCCAGAAAGAGGCTGTCAGACCCCCGAACCCACCTCTGCCAAGGAGTTGAGAGCTTTCTGGGAATGACAGGATGGTGCAGATTATGGATTCCAAATTCTGGACTAATTGCAAAACCTTTGTAAGAAACTCTTAAAAGAGCATCCCTTCATCTGGAATGGACGAGTGAGGCTCGAAAGGCCTTCAGGGATTTAAAAATGGCTCTGATGAAAGCTCCAGCCCTAGGATTGCCAGATTTGAACAACCTTTTGAACTGTGCTGAAGGGGGGAACTTCTCCAAACAGCTGGACGAGGCCAGCCAGGGCTGGCCAGGGTGTTTCCGAGCAGGGGCTGCTACAGACCTCCTGATTGACGAAGCCCGAAAGCTAACGATGGGGCAGAGGATCACTGTGTTTGTTCCCCACATGGTGGCAGCAGTTTTAGAGCAAAAGGGGGGACATTGGTTATCCCCAAGTCAGATGCTCAAATATCAAGTGGTGTTATTGCAAAGAGACGATGTAGAATTAAAACCTACTAATGCTGTCAACCCAGCGATGTTCTTGAATCCAGACATGAAAGAAGACAACTTATCACATGACTGCCTGCAAACCATCGAATCAGTATATTCCAGCCACTCTGGTCTTCAAGAATGTGCCTTTGGAAGAGGCTGACACCGAAGGAAGCAGTTTTTTTGAAGGTGGCAAGTGAATGGTGGATATCCACGGATAAGGTACTCCCGAACAGCCCCTCTGCTCACAAGTCAGAATTGATAGCATTGACCAGGCTCTGGAAATTGTAAAGGAAAAATGAGTAAACATATGGAATGACTCTAAATATGCTTTTGGGGTAGTCCACGCCCATGGGGGCTCTCTGGAAAGAGAGAGACTTATTATCTGCACAAAGGTTCACTGATGAAACATCGAGAAGAAATTCTAAAAACTGCTACAAGCCATCAGAGATCCTGCTGAAGTGGCCGTCATGCATTGTAAGGCGCACCAGAAGGGAAAGACCCCAGTAGTTACTGGAAATGGGTTGGCAGATGCCACGGCTAAACAGGTTGCAGAACAAGGACTTTTGCCCTTGATCTCAATAAAAGCCCAGTGGAATCCTAAAGCAAATAGACTTTACAGAAGAAGGGTTCAAGTATCTTTTAGTCTTGGTAGACACTTTTTTTTTTTCAGGATGGCCTGAGGCTTTTCCCACTTGCACCAACAAAGCTAGAGAAGTTGTAAAACTACTTGTGAAAGAAATCATAGCTACATTTGGGGCCCCTTAGGAATGTCTTCAGATCGAGGACCTCATTTCATTGCAGGAATAGTACAAGATCTGTGTAGAATATTGGGAATTAAATGGGATTTACATACCCCGTGGCTCTTTCATGGGCACCCCCTTGCCGTGGGGAAAGAGCTTGCGTGCCCTTGCGAAGTTGAGAGCTATGCTGGTGGTGGCATATGCCTCCGGTAGGGTCTCCCAAGCCTGACAGGTCTCAACTGAAGGGTCAGACAAAGTGTGTCCACGGGCAGGATGGGCTCACTAGCCTTCGGGCAACCATCCTAGGAGAAGGACAACTCTAACTCCAAACCCGGGCAGATGGAGCTCGTTTAGCCCTGTAAGGCCATTCATCTAAGAGAAGGATACTCTAACCAAACCTACGACCTGAGGACTTCGCTGTCACCGTCCAAGCTCCCTAGGCCCTGGCAGATGAACCTCAGGTGTAAAGGGTGGGGCCAGTCTCGCGCATGCTGCGCCTCACCTAAAAAATCCACCGCACAGGCTTGAAGGGTGTACTCACGTTTGCAAAGCCCTGTAGCGACAGGCAAGGGACGAAACGGCAGGTGGAAAGATGTCACTGGAAGCCGCAGACCCAACCCTGCATGCAGGCGGTTCAGGACATTGGTCGCTTGAGACTGACCCGGGAGATGACAGTCTCGTTCGGCAGCATCCTGAATGACCAAGCAGCCTTTTTCAGGAGAGCACTGCTTGCTCCACATGGAGAGGGGCCTAGAAAAGGTGGCCTAACCAAAGCTCATCTCCCCCTTCCAATCCGGTTGGCTAGCCGCGGCCAACGGACATCTTCTTCTGCGGTCAACCAAAGACAAAGAGACAAAGGCATACACCTGCCTCCAAAGGTGTGTCCAGATTGACACTCGCATGTTGGAACATCAGAACCATGCTCGATACAGCAGACAGTGGGCGTCCTGAACGCCGTTCTGCTATAATTGCTCACGAACTGTCACGACTCAACATCGACATTGCTGCTCTCAGTGAAGTTCGCCTTCATGAGGAAGGCAGCCTTAAAGAACATGGTGCCGGCTACACGCTGTATTGGTCAGGCAAACCCAAAACCGAAAGTCATCATTCCGGAGTTGGCTTCATGATTAAAAACTCCATTGCCTCTAAACTTGAAAATTTGCCAACAGGTCATTCCGATCGCATTATCTCCTTACGCCTCCCGCTACACAACAAGCAACATGTTCTCTTCAGCATATATGCCCCAACTCTCCAAGCTGACCCTACAGAAAAAGACAAATTCTACACCGATCTGCGCCGCCTTACTCAAAAGGTTCCTGCAGATGATAAGATCATAATCCTTGGTGACTTCAACGCTCGAGTAGGTAAGAACTCTGAAGCCTGGAAAGGAGTACTAGGCAAGCATGGAGTTGGAAACTGCAATGACAACGGTCGCCTCTTGCTAGAGTTTTGTGCTGAGCAGCAGCTTACCATCACCAACACTATCTTCCAGCAGAAAGACAGCCTGAAGACAACCTGGATGCATCCTCGATCTAAACACTGGCACCTCATTGACTATATCTTAGTGCGCCAGAGAAATGTTCGCGATGTGTGTCACACCCGAGTGATGCCTAGTGCAGAATGTCAAACAGACCACCGCCTTGTGCGTTGCAAACTTAACCTCCATTTTAAGCCCAAACCTAAGAGGGGCGGCATTCTGAGGAGGAGGCTCAAAGTTAACAATCTTCAAACAGCTGCAGTGAGAGACAGCTTCCAGGCAAACCTTCAAACTAGGCTTGAAGACCGTCCCATAGACTCTTCTCCTGAAGCGCTTTGGCAACATATTAAAAATAGCATCCTGCAGTCCTCTGAGGAATTCTTAGGGTTCTCCACAAAGAAGAACAAAGACTGGTTTGATGAAAACAATCCAGAGATCCAGGAATTGCTGGCAAGAAGAGATCTGCTCACCAAGCACACCTCGCTCAGCCATCTTGCCATGTAAGAAAAGCAGCCTTTCGTCTTGCATGCAGTAAACTCCAACAGAAACTTCGAGACATCCAGAACAAGTGGTGGCTCAACCTAGCAAAAAAGACTCAACTATGCGCAGATTTGGGTGACCACAGAGGATTCTATGAGGCTCTGAAAGCAGTGTACGGACCCACACACCAAGTTCAAAGCCCCCTACTCAGCGCAGATGGCCAAACGCTTCTCACAGATAAAACCTCCATCCTGAATCGATGCTCTGAACACTTTCAAACTCTCTTCAGTGCCAACCGTGTAGTCCAAGACTCAGGAATCCAGCTCATCCCAAAACAAATGGTGAAAAATGAATTGGATATAGCCCCTACTATGGGAGAGACCCTTAAGGCCATACAGCAGATGAAAACCGGCAAGGCAGCTGGGGTCGACGGAATCCCGCCTGAAATCTGGAAACATGGAGGCCAAACGCTCCATGCTAAATTTCACGAGCTAGTTGTGCGCTGTTGGGAACAAGGCGAACTACCACCAGATCTCCGTGATGCAATCATCATCACCCTGTACAAGAAAAAAGGAGTAAAGTCAGACTGCTCAAACTACCGAGGCATAACTCTGCTCTCCATTGCTGGAAAAATCCTCGCAAGAATACTATTGAACAGATTGGTACCCGCTATCGCAGAAGAACTTCTACCTGAAAGTCAGTGTGGTTTCAGAGCCAACAGAAGTACCACAGACATGGTATTCGTTCTCAGACAACTGCAAGAGAAGTGTAGGGAACAGAACAAGGGTCTCTATGTAACTTTCGTTGATCTCACCAAAGCCTTTGACACTGTGAGCAGAAAAGGTCTGTGGCAGATCTTGGAACGATTAGGATGTCCCCCCAAGTTCCTCAAAATGATTATCCTGTTACATGAGGGGCAGCGCGGCCAAGTCAGATATGGCGATGCACTCTCTGAGCCCTTCCCAATAGCCAATGGTGTGAAACAAGGTTGCGTTCTCGCACCAACTTTATTCACAGTTTTCTTCAGCATGATGCTCCAAAGGGCCACGGCAGACCTCGACGAACAAGACGGCATTTATATCCGATATCGTACCGATGGGAGCCTTTTCAACCTAAGGCGACTGAAGGCCCACACCAAGACCCTGAATCACCTTGTCCGCGAGCTGCTTTTTGCTGACGATGCCGCCCTTGTTGCCCACACAGAAGCAGCTCTGCAGCGCTTAACATCCTGATTTGCAGAGGCGGCTGAGCTTTTTGGGCTGGAAGTCAGCTTGAAGAAGACAGTAGTTCTCTACCAACCAGCACCACAAGATGATTACCATCATCCCCACATCACCATTGGCGAGTCAGAGCTTCAGTCAGTCCAGCAGTTCAGCTATCCGGGTAGCATCATCTCCTCAGATGCCACGATCGACAAAGAGATAGACAACAGAATAGCAAAGGCAAACAGAGCTTTCGGAAAACTCCATAAAAGAGTCTGGTGCAATAAACACCTGAAGAAAAGTACAAAGATCAGTGTCTACAGAGCCGTGGTACTGCCTACTCTTCTGTACGGGTCTGAATCATGGGTCATCTACCGCCACCATCTGCGACTCCTCGAACGCTTCCATCAGCGCTGCCTCCGCACAATCCTAAACATCCACTGGACTGACTACGTGACTAAGGTTGCTGTCCTTGAACAGGCAGACGTCACCAGTATTGAGGCCATGTTGCTGAAAACGCAGCTGCGTTGGGCAGGGCACGTCTCCAGGATGGCGGATCACCGCCTCCCTAAGATCGTGTTCTATGGTGAACTTGCCACCGGCTGCCGCAAGAGAAGAGCTCCAAAGAGGAGATATAAGGACTCCCTGAAACAACACCTCAGCCTAGGCCATATTGACCACCATCAGTGGTCCACCCTGGCCTCCAATCGGGAGATTTGGAGACACACCATACATAACGCTGCTGTCTCCTTTGAGAGCACACGTAGAATCAGGCTCGAGGAGAAAAGACAGCGCAGAAAGAACCGTGCCTCGACTATACCACCCAAGGAGACCCTCCGGTGTGCTCTTTGCAACCGGTCTTGCCTATCCCGCATTGGCCTTTTCAGCCATCAACGCGCTTGCAATAAGCGTGGGCAAAGCCCTTCCCAAATCTTTGTCCGCGAAGCCAAGCCATGATGATGACATACCCCGTGGAGACCTCAGTCTAGTGGGAAAGTAGAGAGAATGAATTTTTATTCTAAAACAACAGCTAAGTAAAATATGTCAAGAAACTTCATTAAACTGGCCAAAAGCATCACCTTTGGCCCTTCTCAGGATAAGGATAAAACCTAGGATAAAATTACAAGTAAGTCCATATGAAATCTCATATGGCAAACCATATCAGGCAATTGTGGTTCCAGGAGAGGAACAACTGAAGAGTCCAATTGAGTTAAATTAATATCTTATTACTTTGAGAAAGGTTTTAGGGGAACTACGAAGATCTGTGGTTTCTGCGACAACTTTAGGTCTAGACAACAAGGTTCACACATTTAATCTGGGAGACTGGGTATACATTAAAACTTGGAATCAGGAACCTCTCCAGCTAAAATGGAAGGGACCCTATCAAGTCCTGTTAACAACATCCACGTCTTTAAATGTGGCTGGGCTTCCTGGTTGGATTCACTCCATACGAGTAAAGAAGGCACCATCGGATCAATGGACTGTTACTGCTGACGAACCTTTGAAGATAAAGATCAGTTGGGCTCAGCCAGCTCCAGGACTGAGAACATGACTTCTCCAAAGACTCACTCACAGGTTTTAATACTAACCATGATTATTTCTTTTAATCAGTTGAAAGTGTCTTGTACAGAAAATGAAGAAAATTTAATCCTAACTTTGGTTAAATTTGACAATTCTAGAGGGATATGCGAATGTTTCTAAAGCTTTCATTGCAGCTCATGGATCTGACTATTTAGATGAAAGGAACAACTGCAGACAAAGAGGAGGTGATATACTTCAAGATGTGACACCTTGGCGACTAGGGGATAGTAGAACAGTTTTTGGAAAAGGGAAGCGGGACCAATGGACAGGCAACAGAATTATTGAATTTATGTGTCACTCAAAATTATACTAAAGATGTATCATCGACCCCAGAATGTGCAGCTCTAAGAGAAAAAAGGAAAACCTGGACTGGGCCCTTAGAAGGGACCTGGAACTATTTGGGAAAATTAGATTGGTGCATGACCTGGGGAACTAGTCTTATGGTCAATATTAGCAGAACTGATTGGAGATGTAACCAACTTCTAACCAAAAGTCAAGTAGCTTTTCTGAATCGTACCCTCACTGTAGGTGGGTGTAAAAATCTTTCATGCCCAGAATATTGCAAGGAGACTGCACTGTCTCCAGGATACACTGTGTGGGCAACTTTGGACGGACACTGGACCACACGTTTAAAACTAAAATCAATTACCAGGCAAGTGACACTGGGGTTATTAACCCTTTGTCCAATATAGAAGAAAACCCTGATTGATTGTGATCATAGTAATAGCAGTCTGCATACAGTGTGCTAAATGAATAATTATAAATAGTATATGGAAATAGTAAGATACATTAGAGAACAAATGTTGTGATCTCTCTAAATATTAGAGAAATCTCAAAAGGGGGGAAATGTTATGTTACCTTGTAAATACTAGTCTGTACAATAGAGATACGAAAACCTTGGCGGTCTGGGAAAGGAATGAGAAAAATCTAAACTGCAAGTCCACTGTCTGGGAGAGACACAGAAGAAGACAAAACAGAAGAGAAAGGACGAGCTAAGCTGTTTGAAGACCGATTGAAACCTGCGTAAATCACAACAAACTCTGATAACACAGTTTCTTTGCCAATTATCCACCATATATGGGAGAGTTCCCATGAAAATCTTAAAGTGCTATTTCTTTGGCGACTGGTAGGACACGACTTATTCCACAAAATGGACCTTCTTAAGCTCAAGCCGCATGCGTAATAGCTATGCAAAATTATTAATCAGTTTTTTAATAGATATGATTATTTTGGGGAAAATAATGACTATGTCTGTAATCGGGTGATATAAGCTTTGGTTGGGGCAGCATACGGGGTGCATGATTTGAGGGAAAGACCCTCCTTGCACCTGGCGCTGATAAGATAAAGAAAATGCTGCTTCTTAATGCTACATTGGTGTTAAGGAGTTTTTCTTCCAAATTTTCGGTAACATCCTTACTGAGAAAGGTTATGACACCTTCTCCCAAGAGATGATGGATATTACCCCCAGAGTAAATGAAGGCAGTGTGTTTGCCTGGTTGGAATACCCTTCAAAATCTGTATGTCCAAACTTCAGTGTTTGTGCCCTGACTGGAGCTGTATGCACCTGTGGAGCATTCAGCCATCACTGGATTTAATAGACCTCAGTCATGCCTCCCTGCACTCCCCAGAAGGTAGAAGTCAAATACATGCCATATGCTTCAGTGCTCCTCAAACCATGTTTAGCATCTTAACTTTATTTCTTGATTTTCATTTTGATGGTACACAAAGGGTTTGATGTTTTCATTGTTATACACAGTAGCTTAATTTTTTTCCTTGTAGCCTCTGGGCTGTTGCACCACTGTTATGAGATCCCTCCTAGGAACAACAAGGCAGAAATGTTCTTTATTATGTGCTTGCATATACCTTCTTTTTTTCTTTTCTTTCTCTTCTTCCACTCCTCCCACTGTTTCTTTTGCCTCTGTTTTTAATTAGATGTGCTTTTCCAATTAACATCCTGGTCTGCTGCAGTGAGGCCAAAGGAGGGAACCAGAAAGGCATGGCAAGAGCCCCCTTTTCTAAGAAAGATTCGTGGCTGAGGCTTGGAAACTGATTTTTTCCCAAGATGGAGCCACATAGACTGAGAGGAGAATTTGGGGTCCAGCAGCACTGTGGGTTTGTAACGGACATTGTTGTTTGAAAATATTAAGCACAGTAGGAAATACTCCTTGGCGTCTCCTAGTCTCAGGTACTGATATGGAAACTATCATCACATTTGGACCCCTTTCAACCTGTCCCTAGGTGGTAATGCTTTATGAATAGCACTGAGCAAGCAAAAAGAAGAAAGGGGGGAAAAAATTAGATAAAAAGCAAAACCTTTTGGCTTATCCCCCAGCACAATCATCTTGGTATTTTCAATAAACTAAAAAAATAATAATTTGGGGAGGAACCAATTCCTTAATTGGGACTTAAAAATTTTTTTTCAGATATTTGCTAAAAGTGTCAGACTGCTGGTTTGTGTTTCATCTAATGTGATACCTTTATCCTTTCTAGCCTGGCACTGAATTTGGATGAAGGGAGTCTGGATTTACCTCCCTAGTGGCCCCTCCTTTGCACATGTCCAGGAAATGGTGGGACACAGGCTTTGTTGCATTAGTCCCCTTGCCCAGCAGACTTTCCAAACAACTGGTTCTACTGGTCCCAGACCTTCCATAATGGTCCCATCCTTCCCTAATGGGCCACAGCAGGTCACAGTCAGGGAAGAAAGAGGCCTGGATCAGGCTTGTTCCATGGAGTGAAGAATAGAGAAAGACAGCGATGGTGACTTCCAGCAAATGATCATCTGTCCAGCTTTCCTTTCTCTGTCCAGCCTACACTCCCTGGCTGTAACAGTACAGCTTTCTCAAAAAGAAGGAGAACCAGGAGCAGATATACAGTCACAAAGTCTTTGATCCCAGTGCAACTTAGCAAGAATCAAAGCTACTGGTGGTAGCCAGCCTTTTTCAGGAAAGAATTGTTGGAGGAAATTACATATGTGGGTGTTTGTATTCAGATTGGGTATGTTTGCGTGCATGTGCTGCTTCTAGATAAATACCATCTTGAAAGAGTATCCCTTTCTAAAGAATATTTTTGGTCTGATACAGCCAATATCTATTAATTGGCACAACCAAAGTGGTGAAAAATGGCTTTGATGAGGATGGAGGATCTACCTAAATAAGGACAAATTAACATTGCAGAGAACATTTTTTGGTTGGTGTTCCTGAGCAATCTAAACTATCAAAGCTTAATTTTTTTCTCTCTGTCCCTCTTCCTGTCTCTGCTCATTTGCTAGCTGTGATCATGCATCCTTACTTCCATTCAGATTTCTTTCCTCTGAGAATATGAGGCACTAAATAGCTTTGCTGAAAATAAATAAAAATGTAGCCAATAGGTAAAGTACATGGAGATTTAACACTTTACTGAAGAAATTAATATTACAACAATATGAATCTCATTGCTTTGCCCAGCCCACCAAGAAATTAACAAGTCTTTAAGTCTTTTCCACTCTAGAGATAAAAATCTTATTTTGATCTGTCAGGAATATACTTTTGTTGCTCTTGCAATATCATTGTCAATGCAGGGGAGGAAAAAAGACCCTACTTAATATAATGGATTTTGAATCTAATTCTTTGATCACATCATTCTCTGCTGGGATTTCTTTTTCTTTGTTACTTGTAACAATTTATTTTTCCCTCTTCCTGCTAGGATGGTATAGCTTTAGTCACACTTCCAGAACACCTCTGTGTTAGGACATGCATTCAGCCCTGGAAGGGTTACTATTAATAGTGATATGTCTCAGTAAACTTGCCTTCCAAGGTTGCTCTAAAAAAGATGTTTAGAAAACTCCACTGGAATACTTGTAAGGAACACCTTGGGTCTAATGTACTAGTGTTTAATGGACAAATCTATTTAAGACCCCATTTTAATATTAAACTGGTTTGTTAGTTGTGAACCAGGCGCAAAGAACTTGTAATAACAGCTGTGAAACAGAGCTAATTTGGGCATCAGTAGCCACCTGAATACTAGAAATTAACAGAATTGTTTTGGTTGGAAGAGACCTTTAAGATCATCAAGTCCAACCATATACCTTGCACTGCCAGACCACCACTAAGCCATGTCCCTAAGCACCACAAAGTCTTTTAAATATCTCCAGGGATGATGACTCCACCACCTCCCTGGGTAGCCTGTTCTAATGCTTCACAAACCTTTCTGTAAAGAAATTTTTCCTAATATCCAGCCTAAACCTCCCCTGGTGCAACTTGAGGCCATTTCCTCTCATCCTATCGCTTGTTACTCGGGAGAACAGACTGACCCACACAGCGCTACAACCTCCTGAAAGGTAGTTGTAGAGAGTAATGAGGTCTCCCCTGAGCCTCCTTTTCTTCAGGCTAAACAACCCCAGGTCCCTCAGCTGCTCCTCATAAGACTTGTTCTCTCTAGACCTTTCACCAGCTTTGTTGCCCTTCTTTGGACACGCTCCAGCACCTCAACATCCTTCTAGGAGTGAGGGGCCCAAAACTGGACACAGTACTCAAGATGTGGCCTCACCAGTGCCGAGTACAGGGGGACAATCACTTCCCTCCTCCTGCTGGCCACACTAGTGCTGATACAAGCCAGGATGCTGTTGGCCTTCTTGGCCACCTGGGCACACTGCTGGCTCATCATCATCAGGCTATGGACCAACACCCCCAGGTCCCTTTCTGCTGTGCAGCTTTCCAGCCACTCCTCCCCAAGCCTGTAACGTTGCAGGGGGTTGTTGTGGCCCAAGTGTAGGACCTGGTGCTTGGCCTTGTTGAACCTCATACCATTGGCCTCGGCCCATCGATCCAGCCTGTCCAGATCCCTCTGTAGAGCCTCCCAACCTTCAAGCAGATTGACACACTGTCGCTGGTCGGCTGAGGCAAGCCGAGCACGGGGACGAGTCCTTCCCTATCCCCGAACCCCTCTCCTCCGGGAGAGAAAAGGGTTCAAAAGCAGAGATACGAAAAGGAAAAAGAAAAGATTTTGTGAGACCTCTGAACGTTTGGAAAACTGAAACAAACTTTATTAAAACTAGAACAAAATATATACAATATGCAGGGAAAACCCAATGCAAAATCTGAGAGTCTGTGCAGGATGGAAAGGTGAGGGTTTTAAACACGAGAACAGAGACAAAGGGGGACGGTGCCACGTGCAGTCTGGAAATGGCACCGGCCACGTGTGCGCCCTCGTGGAGCGAACAAAGGAAACCCGCGGCTATTATGAACGCCGGGCTGAAATGTGGAAATCGCTGTCCCTACCGGATTCTCGTTGAAGCAGAGAAGCAAGAATGCGCTAACAGGCAGAGACGATACGGTGTTACAGCAGGAGAAAAGCAGCCTCCAGGCGAGCCGTCTGTCCCAGGCGGCGTGGCGGGGGCTGCCCCGGTGCACGGTCCACTCCGGCAGCCTGCAAGGTCCCCGGAGCCGAGCCGCAGGGTTTGGAGGAGCCTCTTCCCCAGAGCGAAGCCGCAGTGTCTGGAGTGACTCCCGCAGAGTGGAGCCGGGGGTGTCCGGAAAAGCTGAGAAACCGCGAACAAGCCGCGAATGCCCCCGAAGCCGTCCGGAGAAGCAGCCCCGCAAGTCCCCACAGCCCCGGAAGTCCCGAGTAGCCCCCAGCCGCCCGAGCCCGCAGCTTCTTAAAGGGGCAGTACCCTCGAGAGAAAACTTTCTCATCCAATAAGATGGGCGAATCGTAACATGGAAGGGAATAATTCAATTAGTAAGCCTTCAAGCAGGGTTTTTTTCCTTCAACCTGCCACATTCCACCCCTTTATTCCATACCATGTACGTTATGCGCATCTCATTTACATTGTATTATACAGAAATTAACAGCATGAGACTCTGGTTCAGGGTGTTTCAGCCAGGGTTAACTTCCCCTGTGGTACACAGTGGACTTCACCATCCTCCTGCATTACCCACCAGGTGTGTCCAGGGCCTTGGGCTGAGACAACACCACGGATGGGTCTGTCTGGGGTTGCAGCAGGGGAAACCCAGACAGCTTTTCCCAGCAGATTACTTTCACATACCACAGGAACTCTATCCCCCTCTATGGTATGTAAAAGGTCTGATTGGGCAGGGCCGGCTCGATTGATTGATCCCCTCGTGTTCACTTGCCAGGTGGCTTCTGCCAGATGTTTATCCCAGTTTCTGAAAGTTCCTCCACCCAATGCTTTCAGGGTAGTTTTCAGCAAGCCATTATAGCGTTCTATTTTACCGGAGGCTGGTGCATGGTATGGAATGTGATAAATCCATTCGATACCATGTTCTTTGGCCCAATTGGCCACCAGATTGTTTTTGAAATGAGTCCCATTATCAGACTCAATTCTTCCCGGAGTCCCATGCCGCCACAAAATCTGCCTTTCAAGGCCCAGAATAGTATTACGGGCAGTGTCATGAGGCACGGAATAGGTTTCAAGCCATCCGGTGCTTGCTTCCACCATTGTCAGAACATAGCACTTACCCTGGCGAGTTCGAGGGAGAGTGATGTAATCAATCTGCCAGGCCTCTCCGTACTTGTACTTCGACCACCGTCCACTGTACCATAAAGGTTTTAACCTTTTGGCCTGTTTAATTGCAGCACAAATCTTACAGTCATGGATAACCTGGGTAATTGCATCCATGGTTAAATCCACCCCTCGGTCACGAGCCCATCTATAGGTTGCATCTCTTCCCTGGTGACCGGAAGAGTCATGGGCCCACCGAGCAAGGAATAGTTCACCTTTGTGTTCCCAGTCTAGATCTATCTGGAACACTCTGGCTGCTTTGTCAACTTGGTGGTTATTCCTATGCTCCTCAGTGGCTCTGCTTTTTGGGACATGGGCATCTACATGCCTTACCTTTACAACTAACCTTTTCAGCCGGGCAGCAATATCTTGCCACAAAGTGGCAGCCCAAATAGGCTTACCTTTACGCTGCCAATTATCTTTCTGCCACCTCTCCAGCCATCCCCACAAGGCATTTGCCACCATCCAGGAGTCTGTATACAGGTACAGCCGTGGCCAGTTCTCCCTTTCAGCAATGTCCATGGCCAGCTGGATGGCTTTGACCTCTGCAAATTGACTCGATTCACCTTCTCCTTCTGCTGCTTCTGCAACTTGGCGCATAGGACTCCATACGGCAGCTTTCCACTTCCGTTGGTTTCCTATGAGGCGGCAGGATCCATCAGTGAAGAGAGCATATTTCTTCTCCTGGTCTGAGAGGTCTTTATATGGGGGTGCTTCATCAGTACGAGTGACTATCTCGTTCGGTGGCATCCCAAAATTTTCTCCTGCAGGCCAGTCTGTAATGGCTTCCACAATTCCTGGGCGACCAGAGTTACCTATCCTAGCTCTCTGTACAATCAGGGCAGTCCACTTACTCCAGGTAGCATCTGTGACATGGTGGGTAGATGCTATCTTCCCTTTGAACATCCAGCCTAGGACTGGCAGTCGGGGGACTAGGAGGAGCTGTGCTTCAGTGCCAATTACTTCTGAGGCAGCTCGAACTCCCTCATAGGCAGCCAATATCTCCTGCTCAGTGGGAGTATAATTGGCCTCTGAGCCTTTATATCCACGACTCCAAAATCCTAGGGGACGACCACGGGTTTCTCCTGGTGCCTTCTGCCAAAGGCTCCAGGTAGGACCACAGTCCCCAGCTGAAGTGTACAGAATGTTTTTAATCTCTGGTCCTGTTCGCACAGGTCCCAGGGCCATAGCATGTGCTATTTCCCTTTTGATTAATTCAAAGGCATGCTGCTGATCAGAGCCCCATGTGAAATCATTTTTCTTCCGGGTAACAGTATAGAGAGGTTTAACAATCTGACTATACCCAGGAATGTGCATTCTCCAGAAGCCTATGACTCCCAAGAAAGACTGTGTCTCTTTCTTGTTGGTAGGCGGAGACATAGCTGTGATCTTGTTGATCACATCTGTGGGGATGTGGCGGCGTCCATCCTGCCACTTAACCCCCAGGAACTGGATCTCTCGGGCAGGTCCCTTGACCTTACTTCTCTTAATGGAGAAACCAGCATCCACCAAAATGCAGATTATCTTCCTACCTTTCTCATAGACTTCTTCTGCGGTATCACCCCATACAATGATGTCATCAATGTACTGAAGATGTTCAGGAGCACCACCTTTCTCCAGGGTAGCCTGGATCAGTCCATGGCAGATGGTCGGGCTGTGCTTCCACCCCTGGGGCAATCGATTCCAGGTATACTGGATACCCCTCCAGGTGAAGGCAAACTGTGGCCTACACTCTGGTGCTATGGGAATGGAAAAGAAAGCGTTAGCAATGTCTATCGTGGCATACCACTTGGCTGCCTTGGACTCCAGTTCGTACTGAAGCTCCAAGATATCAGGAACAGCAGCACTCATCGGTGGTGTCACTTCATTCAGCCCACGATAGTCCACTGTCAATCTCCATTCCCCGTTGGTCTTTTGCACAGGCCATATAGGACTGTTGAAAGGTGAGCGAGCTCTGCTGATGACATCTCGTCTCTCCAACTCTCGAATCATTTTCTCTATGGGGCGCAGAGAGTCTCGGTTGGTGCGGTATTGCCGGCGGTGAACTGTGGAGGATGCAGTAGGCAACTTTTGATCTTCCACCTTCATTCTGCTAACAACAAAAGGGTCATCCGAAAGTTCGGCCGATGTGGACAACCGGATAATGCAATCGGCTCCCACGGTTGCTATCCCAAAGGCCCATTTATAACCTTTCGGGTCCTTAAAATACCCTTTCCGGAGGAAGTCTATGCCTAAAATGCATGGAGCATCTGGGCCAGTCACAATTCGGTGAGTTTCCCAGTTACGTCCAGTGAGGCTGACCTCAGCTTCTACCAAGGTAAGCTCTTGTGATCCTCCTGTCACACCCGAGATCATGACAGTCTCAGTTCCTTGATGATCCGATGGTAGCAAGGTACACTGGGCGCCTGTATCTACCAGGGCCTTGTACCTCTGTGGTTCTAATGTGCCAGGCCATCGAATCCACACAGTCCAGTATACTCTGTTATCCCTTTCCTCCACCTGGCTAGAGGCAGGGCCCCTCTAATGCCTCGGGTGTGGTCCACAGTCAGTGGAAGGGTCTATCCGGCTTGTGGTACCTTCTTCATAGGAGTTGCTCCTTGGGCTGCAGCACTGTTCGCCAAAGACTGGAGCGACAATTCTTCGATTGCAGTCGTCATGTTGGTGTGGTCTGCTCTGCAGCTCATGTGCTGGTACCCCGTGGTTAGCGGCAGGTCGTTGTTCCCATCTCCTCGTCTCTTCACGACCTCTCGAGCAGCACTGGCGGTCACATCGTGGCCTATCCTGTCTGTTGCGCCTTGCTCTGGGAGGACGATTTCTCCTAACAGCTGACACGTGGGTATACACAGGAGAGGAAGCGGTTCTTTGTTCTAACCTATTAATAGAGTCCAATATTTTCTCTGTCATTTTGTCTGTCACTTTCTCCACTGCTGCAATGAAGGCAGAGGTATGAGAAAGACTGTCCTCATACTGGCGAATCCTGTTAGACACCTGTTCTATGGTGAGTGGCCGATTTTCACCCGGTCTTTCCCACAGCATTGTGGCCAATGTATGGGCATATGACTGGGGTGCACTCTGCACAAATTTGCGCAGCAAAGGCTCGTTACTGTGCACCTGGTCCGGGTTGACATTAACATTCCAGTCACCATAGATGACCTCCTTCATAGCCAGCTCTCTCAGGTAGTTAGTACCTTTGCTCAGGACAGTCCATTTAGTAGGGCGGCATTCAATATCATCTCTGAAAGGGTATCTGCTCTTCACAGCAGTCAGAAGCCGTTTCCAGAGACTGCACTGTTTTGCCTTTTTGCCAATTGCCCTATCAATAGCACCTTCCCGGGCCACATTTCCTAACTGTCTGGCTTCTTTACTGGTTAAATCAATGTTATCAGCCCCATTGTCCCAGCAGCGAAGCAACCATACCATCAGTGACTCACCATCATGCCTGCTAAATTCCTTTCTAATGCTTCTCAGGTCCTTCCTGGACTGAGGCTGGGTGTTTACCTCTTGATCTGATGACTCATCCCGTGATGAGGATCCTTGGGAGGGCGGTGCTGTTGGAGTCGCTGAGGCAGTATTCCCTGAAGGCTTTCCTGGACGCTTTTGGGAGGTGCTTGGTCCTGCATCGTCATCAGAGCTATCTGTTGCATAATTAGTCTTTTTCTGGTGTTTAGCACCAGAGGGCTTATTTTTCTTTTTCACAGGGGCAACCTGTGCTTGTTTGGGTGAGGAGGTGGCAGCAGCTGATTTAGTGGGTGTAGTGCCCATGTGATACTTATTCTTGATAATTATCCACCCCTGGACCATGTTACAGATAACTGATAACAAAGTTATCAAATACAGGAGAATAATACCATTTGCAGAATATCCAGGTCCAATTGCCATTGGTCCAGTATCAAATGGAGAAGTGTTATTTCCCATCATCCATTTGCTAGTGGAATCATAAGCAGCCACTATCATGTACTGTGCAAAATATACTGGGAGCATTATAAACTGACTGAGTACAGACCAAAACACTGAAATTACGCACGCCAGGGTGAACACCTTCTTTGCTAAGTGCCCCAGACCAGCAAACCATAAACCAGTACCAATTAAAAACAAGTAATTTGACATCACAGCTGGTGTGCCAGGCACCAGATCATAAAGCATTTTTAAACTGTACTGCTTAAGAGCTTCAAACAGAATCTCGCTTAGCACCATCCTGGAAAAACCTCGTTTGTTTCAGTTTCCAAACTTTAATAAAAATATGAATATTAAATTATTCAGAAGGGCCCACCCAGGGACGCCAATTATGTCGCCGGTCGGCTGAGGCAAGCCGAGCACGGGGACGAGTCCTTCCCTATCCCCGAACCCCTCTCCTCCGGGAGAGAAAAGGGTTCAAAAGCAGAGATACGAAAAGGAAAAAGAAAAGATTTTGTGAGACCTCTGAACGTTTGGAAAACTGAAACAAACTTTATTAAAACTAGAACAAAATATATACAATATGCAGGGAAAACCCAATGCAAAATCTGAGAGTCTGTGCAGGATGGAAAGGTGAGGGTTTTAAACACGAGAACAGAGACAAAGGGGGACGGTGCCACGTGCAGTCTGGAAATGGCACCGGCCACGTGTGCGCCCTCGTGGAGCGAACAAAGGAAACCCGCGGCTATTATGAACGCCGGGCTGAAATGTGGAAATCGCTGTCCCTACCGGATTCTCGTTGAAGCAGAGAAGCAAGAATGCGCTAACAGGCAGAGACGATACGGTGTTACAGCAGGAGAAAAGCAGCCTCCAGGCGAGCCGTCTGTCCCAGGCGGCGTGGCGGGGGCTGCCCCGGTGCACGGTCCACTCCGGCAGCCTGCAAGGTCCCCGGAGCCGAGCCGCAGGGTTTGGAGGAGCCTCTTCCCCGGAGCGAAGCCGCAGTGTCTGGAGTGACTCCCGCAGAGTGGAGCCGGGGGTGTCCGGAAAAGCTGAGAAACCGCGAACAAGCCGCGAATGCCCCCGAAGCCGTCCGGAGAAGCAGCCCCGCAAGTCCCCACAGCCCCAGAAGTCCCGAGTAGCCCCCAGCCGCCCGAGCCCGCAGCTTCTTAAAGGGGCAGTACCCTCGAGAGAAAACTTTCTCATCCAATAAGATGGGCGAATCGTAACATGGAAGGGAATAATTCAATTAGTAAGCCTTCAAGCAGGGTTTTTTTCCTTCAACCTGCCACACACACCCACTCAATTTGGTGACATCTGCAAACTTCCTGAGGGTGCACTCAATCCCCTCATCCAGATCATTGATAAAGATGTTAAAGAGAACTGCCCCCAATACTGAGGCCTGGGGGACACCACTGGTGACCAGCCAACAACTGGATTGAACTCCATTCCCCACCACTCTCTGGGCCTGGCCATCCAGCCAGTTTTTTGATCCAGCGGAGAGGACACACATCCAAGCCATAGGCAGCCATTTTCTCCAGAAGAATGCTGTGGGAAACAGTGACAAAAGCTTTATTAAAGTCCAGGTAGACAACATCCACAGCTCTTCCCTCATCCACTAAGCAGGTCACCTTGTCATAGAAGAAGATCAAGTTGGTCAAACAGGACCTGCCTTTCATAAACCCATGCTGACTGGGCCTGATCACCTGATTGTCCTGTATGTGCTGCATGATGGCACTCAAGATGATCTGCTCCATAACCTTCCCCAGCATCGAGGTTAGACTGACAGGCCTGTAGTTCCCTGGATCCTCCTTCCAGCCCTTCTTGTAGATGGATGTCACATTTGCCAACCTCCAGTCAACTGGTACCTCCCCGGTTAGCCAGGACTGCTGATAAATGATGGAAAGTGTCTTGGTGAGCACTGCCACCAGCTCCCTCAGAATTCTTGGATGGATCCCATCCGTCCCTGTATACTTGTGTGTGTCTAAGTGGTACAATAGGGTACTCGAACCTTCTCTGTTCTTGGTGAATAAAATTGTCTTGATGTACATTTCTCTATTAAAACAGAAATGCTAGCTTCCCATGAAATTTCTTTTTCATTTCTCTGAAAGCAAAAAATACATTTTGTGTGAGAGAAGAGCACAATTTGATGGCTAGTGAGGAGTATATTCCCTGCTTGTCCATTACATGTTTAAGAAGGCTGATCCCATCCTGGTCTTGTAATTCAGAAGGATTTGGAACCTGTGCTAATGTGATAATAGCAATATTGGTGCTATTAATTTTGAGTTTTGCTCTGCCTTATCCTGCCATGTCCTGGTTGTAAGACTGTACAGACTTGGTTCTTGCTCTGTGGGGAGTTGATGTCAGTGAGATGATCTCCCCGGCTCATGGTGGTACTCATTTTCCCTAGCAAAGTGCTACAGTGATCAGAGCTGCAACAAAAGTAGGCAGTTAATGGAGATTTCTGAGTCAAGTGAGGCATTTATTACCTTTGGTGCTGCAACTCCCAACGTGAGATGAAATTGTCTCAGAGTGCAGTCAGGTCCCCACCTTGCCTTGGTGTGACAGAGAGAAAGGAGGTTACTGAGAGCAGGGAGAAATAGAAAAGAGAGACCCCAATCCATGACCCAGCTACTTCCTTCCAATCCCCAATCTCCTGACTTTTTTCCATCTATCCTACCCTGTCGGAGAACGATAATGACGGACTGCACGCACTTTATGAAAGTGATAACGCAGACCTTTATTTAGTGCCACAGCAAGCCTTATATACCCTCTGTCTCTCAAGCAGTGGTTTTCCACTAAAGCAGTACCTTCCCATTATCTTATCAGTTCAGCCTCTACTCCCTGTTTTTCCCAGTGCTTGCCTGCTATTTTTTACTGGCGGTTTTCTTTCTCCCGTGTCTTCTGCAGCTGCTCACTGATCCCACGGCTTCTTGCTTACCAAAGCGATTATGTCTTGATTTTCTGTCGATGATCGATCGCCAGCTGTTCCCACATCTCCCCCTTCTTTGTTTAGAACCAACACTGCTTTGAGTGATCTGTCCACTAGTTTCTGCACACGTTGCATAAAACACGGTATACGAATAAGAATACATAAAATATCCCAACATATGCTAAGGCTGTTTTAATTATTGACTTAATCCACCCTGTCAATCCCTAATTATTTAATAGATGTTCAAGCCAACTTCACCCAGCTCTTCTGCCGAGTCACTCTGCCTTGTCTTCAGCCACCGTTCATCATGTCCGTACTTGTCCGTTCATGTCCATCCTTGTTTACAAATCTGACAGCAACAAGTCCTGCTGCTCCTTAAAGTCTCCCACAATTCCCCCTTTTTGTTTTTGTGATAGCAATAAAAAATCTATGGCTGCTCTATTTTGAAGCGTGGCACGTCTAATAGAATCGGTGTCTAATAATAATCCACTCAAAGCTCGTGAAGTAGCGTTACTCTGCTTTGCTAACCAACATCCTAATTTATTTAATGTCGCCAGGGCTTTGGCAGTAGCCACCCCGGGCATAAAAAGAAGTAGCGATTACTTTGCTACAACTCCAGAACTTAATCCGGTCATCACATCGGTTGCTCTATGTATGTAAGCTTCGTGATGACCATCATGACCTTCGGAGATTTAAAATCATAGATGTGTTTGGTGTTAATAAAGTTAGTCGACCTAAACTACAGGGACCACCCACAGCATTGAAAGGGATGATAATTGAATACTCATCCAATGGGTGGCCTCCTAAACAGGTGTAGAAGGGATTTTCTGGAGATGCTGTCGCAAGACAAAGGGAGTCTTGACCCGTCATGTTTGCTAACGTTATCCAGACGTCGGTCTTTGGTTGTGGTGGGATCCAGGCAGCACTGCTCACAGCTATTTGGATCCATCCGATGATGACATGTACGGTCGCACACATGGTGCTGGTGTCCACCGTGGTCTGCTACCTGTGGAAACACAAGCATCGCCTCTTCCCCAGGTTACTAAAGGAAATGGACCATCCCATTGTCTCGTTTCCAAATTTTTCACTTTCACTAAAGCTTTTCTCTCCACTTGTCTGTGGCTTCCCTCCATGGACATAAAATGTTTAACAAATGGAGGTCCTGATTCATGCCAGCGATTTAGAAAATTGAGTACCTATAAGGCTTCAGCCAGTCTTTCATGAGGGTTCATACTGTCCATTCCCGCTCCCCCTTTTTGTTTCTGGCTTTTTGTTTGTTTGTTTGTTTGTTTTAAAAGCATATTTTTCAGAGTGCTAGTTCAATGATTGCCTGACCTGTGGGGGAATGGGGAATACCTGTAACATGTCAAATCACCCAAAGTTGCAAAAATGTGTTAGTGTTGTGCACTATACTCAGGTCCATTGTCTGTTTTGACTTTTTGTGGTACTCTTAAAGTTGCAAAGGCATATAGCAAGTGATGTTCAAATCCACAGTGTCCCCAGCATAGATTGCTTTTGGGATGATGCGTCGGTAGGTACCGGTCCACTACCTTGCCCCTGTGCTCAAACAGCACTACCTTGATAGCAGAGGTTAAAGCCGCCCCTCACATAACGTGTGGCCAGTACGTATGTGTGGACCGTCCCAAACTCCACCTGTCAATGACATAATCTGTAACTTCACGCATGCCCAATTTCACTACTGGGGTCGCTGTTTGGGGGTGGTTTGACTTCATCTTTATCACAAACAGGGTAAACAACAAGCAATACGCAGGAAAATACCACAGAGATAGGATGCAATTAATAATAAATTGCGTGACCGTGGCCATCCCCAAGCTCATCTGGCAAATGGATTCCATCCAGTATTGACAGTCAGTTGTTTTTATTCAGTCCTGTAACAGCTGGATTTGTTGATGACTCGATATTGAATGATCGATCTTCTCTTGTGGCCACAAGGATGTCATCCATATAATGCTATATCGCAATATGAAGTAGCTGTTTGTGCACTGGGCTCAAAGCCCTCACCACATACCACTGACAGATAGTGAGACTGTTTTTCATGCTTTGAGGGAGGACAGTTCAATGATACCTTTTACATGGCTCAGCCATGTTGATTGACGGGACCGAGAATGCAAATTGAGGCGCATCTTGTTCAGATAATGGAATAGGAAAAAAACAATCTTTCAAATCAATAACTGTCAAATGCCAATTTTTTGGAATCATAGATGGGGAGGGCAGCCCTGGCTGCAGGGCCCCCATGTCTTTGAGGACGGCATTCATTCGCCGTAAATCATGCAACAAACACCACTTTCCACTCTTTTTCTTTATAACGAAGACAGGAGAATTTCATGGACTCATGGTAGGAATTATGTGTTCAGCATGTCGCTGTTTTTTCCCGTTTTCCAGGAGAGAGATAACGTGCTTCCCTGCATTTCGGACACAACTCGCTGATACTGTCTGCTGTGCAGACCGAGGTCACCACTAAATCCTGTGGGCCACGGTGGGGCGCAGCAAGTCAGAACCACTGAACCAAAACACCATCCCACAGTTACTGCCATCCTGCAAGCGGGAAGAAAACATCGCTTTGTTTTTCATTTTTAGAGATCAAGGCCACTTGGTGCGCTGCACTGGACAAACGGCGTACCAAGCACACAGAAGCACACTGCCCACCGGGCAAGGAGGGGGGCAGCTGCAGCGGGAGACGCTCCGATCTTCAACGCCAAGAGCAGGGCGGGGGGGTGGGCAGTCGAGATCCCCCGGCGGGCTCAGGGCAGAGGCAGTGCCCGGATCAGGCTGGGTGCCTGGCAGGTTGTGTGGTGTGCGGAAGCCGGAGGGGGGGCGAGGGATCCGTGGGCGCCCGCGCCGCTTTTCCTATTTCTGCCGTTTTGCTTCGAGTCGTTTGTCAATGACCGCTCCGCAGAAGGCGTCGTCGTCAATTTACACCCCATCTGTCCCAGCACATCTCTTCCCAGGAGATTGATAGGAATCCTTGCAACGTACGGTTTGACCGAGCACACAGGCCCGTCAGGCCCGCGACATTGTAGAATGCAAGCTGCCGCAGTTTTCCTTTCTGCTCTCACGCTCTTAACTACTTCAGCCATTAGTTTCCATGTAATTGCCAGCCCTTCTGCGTTTTTATCTCCGCACGAGACTGCCTCCCACAACAGTTTGCCCGCTTCGTCCCACACGGCAGGGTCGAATGCCTTTGATGTTTCTGCTGGCAAGCCTTGCGTCCGGAGTCACTGTAACAGGCGCCGGACGGCATGTTCTTCGTATTTAATCCCTCTCTTAGAGAGGATATGCAGCAGGAGTTTGGCTATCGCCGCTTCTTCTGGATGAAGCCTGCCCCATACCGCGCCTCAGGTGCTCACCTTTTTTAAGGTCCCTGCGGATATCCCCAGCGCCACTTCGTGTCGGTCGCTGATCCCCAGCACCGCTTCGTGTCGGTTGCTGATCCCCTGCGCCGCTTCGTGTCGGTCGCAGTCTCTCCCTGCGCTGCTTCGTGTCGGTCGCAGTCTCTCCCTGCGCCGCTTCGTGTCGGTCGCAGTCTCCCCGCAGCTTCTCCCTGCGCCGCTTCGTGTTGGTCGCAGTCTTCCCCTGAGGATCGTTCTTCCTCGGCATTGGAAAAATCACGTCGGGGTCACCATTTGTCGGAGAACGATAATGACGGACTGCACGCACTTTATGAAAGTGATAACGCAGACCTTTATTTAGTGCCACAGCAAGCCTTATATACCCTCTGTCTCTCAAGCAGTGATTTTCCACTAAAGCAGTACCTTCCCATTATCTTATCAGTTCAGCCTCTACTCCCTGTTTTCCCAGCGCTTGTCTGCTATTTTTTACTGGCGGTTTTCTTTCTCCCATGTCTTCTGCAGCTGCTCACTGATCCCACGGCTTCTTGCTTACCAAAGCGATTATGTCTTGATTTTCTGTCGATGATCGATCGCCAGCTGTTCCCACACTACCCCTTTTAAAATCATCTTTCCCACAACAGGTCACAAAGATGGTCTTTGTGTCTATATTTTCTTTCCCATCTTGAATGGTGTAGCAGTTCTGGATTTCCTACTTGCAAGACTGAAACCTCAAATGCTCTAGTTGGTTCTGGTTCAGAATCTGTCCCAAGAGTTGGTTTGTGTTCACTATAGAAGGGGAAGTAATGATTCTATTTGAAGAGAATGGGGGGGGGGGGGGGGGGGGGGGGGGAAGATGGCCTTTTACTGAAATATTTCTAAAAGAAACCTTGTAGAAGGGTAGCAAGTTTTAGAAGGTTTAGTACTTTTCTCTGGGACAATTGGGTGGAGGAATGTTTTTGGGTATCAGGGAGCTAGAGAGTATTAAGATGTTGATGGTATATAGGTGTTGGATAACAGTACAGGAAGAAACAACAAAATGAGCAAAAGACCAGTTGACCAATGCATCTGCTGTTTCTGCACTGCTGTGCAGATGATGCATTGCTTCGGTTTTTCTTTCTGGGGTCTGTGGTGGATAATATCTATTGGTTGCATGCTGCCCCAGTAACCTGTGTGCATCAGCGTAGCTCACTCTCACCATGTCCCTGTGAATATCACTTTCAGTGGCATGGATCTGCCCTGTTGCTTTTGCCTCTGTGGTGCCATGTAGGCTCTCCTGTAACTGACAGATGTGTTTCTCTGGGGACCTATTTGTCAGCCTGGAATTCTCCTTCCTCTGCTTTAGCAAAATCTGTCGATGCAATTAGCATGGGGTCTGCTGATTCACCAAGTGGGAAATGAGGAGATTGTCTATTTGCTAATGTCAGACATTAGTTCAAAGTAATTGCTGACCCTTGGTCAGGTCTCGGGAAATGAAGCTAAGTGATATCTCTGCCAGTTTATTTTGACAGAAGCATCAAAAAATGATTATAAACTATATAGAGGTTTAAAAAAATAAATATGGAAGATTCTCCCACATAGGGACAATTGGTAGTGAGGAATCTCCAGTGTATTATCCCTTTGAAAGTATCTTCATCCATCTTTATGACTTTTTGCTTAAAACACTAACCTAATCCCTTTCAATTTTCAAGGAGAATTGGAAGAGGATATAAAAAACCCCCATCACCAAAACAACAGAAAGCCTGCTGATAGATGGGTAAAAAGTATGTATAAATTATATTGCCAAAACACCCTACTGATGGCAAGTTGATATTTCCCTGACAAAATAATATGAAAGGTGTTTCATTTGTGGGAGAAATTAATTGTTGGCAGCATGAAAAATCCATACTGTATATAGTATTCACCAACCCTTTCTTCTTGGATTTGATATCACATATTGATAAAGAAGAAAAGTGTTGTGAGCTTTTAAGTGGCTAATACTAGGTGTTTACTGAGCTGATTACATTTTTTGTGATATCTGCTCTTTACATAAACTGGATGAGACTGGATATATTCTGAAGTCTGAGCTAGAAGATGACTGCGGTATCTCCTTAAAAACCCTCTGACTTTTGTGGACACATTAAATTGTTTCCTAACAAAGGATCTTAATAAGTTGTTGGTGCAAATGCCTGGTGAGCAGCTGCCAGCCTGATCCAAACCTTACAGATGTTATCAGGAATCCTTCTATTATCTTCAGTGGATTTTGTTCCTCCTCAAGATGTTTTTGGAAGATCTGAACAGCTCCCTTCATGGTTTTATGACAGTGTCCCAGGGAAAAATCTATTTGGTCCCAATACATTTTCTTAAAGTTTTTGAAATGTTGCTGATCTCATAAGTTGTATTTTGCCTTCTGCTTCCACTCTTATCTCCCTGGATACCTGACAACTACAAACAGTTACAGCAGAGGCTTCAAACAACTGTGAAATGCCCATGAAAGCAAGTAGCCTGGGATTTTTCTTCTCAGCCTGAAACCCACACGAAGGGACTAATGAAAAAGATCTCAGAGTGAGTTTCCAACTGAGGACAGTGTTCCTTTCTTAAAGAGTGTTACTCCCATCTCATTTTTTATGTCTCTGGTCATCCATGTATACTCCAGTCTTGTTGCCTTCCTATGCTACCCATGAATGTGCAGCCCCTAATGGACCTCGGTCATGGTACTCTCAGAACAGAATCACCAAATGTAGCAGGTGGGAATAGAAAAGGTCTTGGGCAGAAATGCAGTGGCAGAATTTGAAATAAATGAATCCTTGTCCGCTGCAGTTCCCTCCTAAATTTCCTTACTAAGCATCCTGGTGAGATGAGTCTTCATTTCTGGTCTGATGACAGAAGCAGATAATCTTTTAATAGTTCCAGTGGTGGGAATGTTGTTCCCTTGCCTTCCGATGAGTTTAGAAACAAACAGGTAATTAACAGAAGCAGCTGTTCATATGAATAGGCTTATGTCCAAGTTCCCCCTCTTCAACTGTTATGCTCTGTTCAAACAGGGAAAAATGATATATTGGTGCAAGGGCAACTTTATTTCATATTCTTTTTTCTCTTCCCCATCATTTACAGTAGTCCCAATTCCAACAATACTGCTGTGGTAGCCCTACCATTTAAATCCAAAACTTGCAAAAGAATGATACCTTGACATTTGTGTCAATGGACACAATTTTCCCTTTTGTTGGTCAATATGGCACCTAAATGCCTTTTGATCTATTACTTGAAATCTAGAATTATAAAATCTTAGTTCGCAATGGTCTTTTAGCCTGGAAAGTGCAACTAAATGGGTTAAAACAATCTATTGCATAGACAGGTCCAAAAATATGATGATGAAAGCAAATCTTTAAGAGTTTTCTGGGGACATTTTCTGCTTTTTCTATGTCAATGTTTTCTGAGGCAGGTGGGAAAGGCAAGAAATACACTAGATGTTCTAGTGTAAATTAAGACATGCTTTCCAAATCATCAAGGGGAACTGTTAATGTTCACAGACACTTCCAAGGGTCAATTCAGCCTACCTAGGATCTGAATTTCCATCTGACTATGCCAATCTCTGTTAATTCAGTATATAGTGGACTTAGGGACTAAGCTCCTAATACTAACATGCTGTTTCCAATTCTACATTATTCTACTCAGATGTAGAAGATTGTACTTCCAATTAGAATCATCTAATTGGGAGGGTGGGTTTTTTTAATGTGTACTCTTGCCTTGTCAAAATGAGTTCTGCTGGTGATGTTGTAATTCAGATTGTAAATTTATGCATCAATAATTGCTGCAGACCCCAGTGAAAGCCAGAACCTTACAGGATTTAGTGTCTCACAAATGTGCAGAGATGTCCTTTGCCTTTGGGAGCTTTCCAGTCTAGGGAAGGAACAGAGAAGTGGGGTTCTTCAGAGAAGAAGGCTCATTCACAAGTAGCCAGCAGTACAGCTGTGAACAGAACTGGTGATTCAGTTTTGTGTCCTTGACTGCTGGTCTCTGTTTCACTCCAAGGTGTCAAGTTAAGAGCTAATCTTCAGTCCACACTGCAATCAATGAAATCTCTTGAAGTGTTTCTGAAGGACAGGTTACTTAAGAGCCTGAATTTAATGAGATAAATTGAAGAGTTGGTGCCCTTTTAAGTTGCTGTCAGTTTTGCCCATTGAAATCTCCAACATGTATTTGATGTGCCCACATAACAAATCCTAAGCAATGGTGATGATGACTTTAGTCTCTCCAATACCAGTTAACCAATATGATATAAATGTGTTAGTAATATGGGTTATATTTTGGATTAGATATGCTATTTCACTAGCTGGGTGAAGTGCTCCATGCAGAACCCCATCAATAGTTCAATGTTGCTAATTGGATCCTCTACATTTTCTGAATTGAGGGAGAAATGTTGGAGCTGGGGAAGAGGTTGGAGCACCTCTTTTCCCTATTCACCCTTCAGCACTCCAAGTAATTTCCAGGAACCCAGACAAATGAGATTGTGAGCACTACAGTGGCCTCTCTGAAGAGACAGTATGATTAAATGTGTTGATTAGAAATTTGCTGCTCACCTCTGATAGCAAAGGTCCTCATGGACCAAAGAAAAAAAGGCATAAGTGAAAAAAGCTACCTTTTAAAAAGAACTGTAAGTACATTTCTGTTAATTGCTTACAAGAATATAGTGTAACTAACAAATAAAGCAATGAGTTAGTAAGTTGTCTAGAGAAATTATTTAATGTATAAAAAATAAGTGTTTGAATTTACATGTTCCCTGTCTATTCTGTGCCTGGACGTTGTGGTAGCCACTGCCTACTGTCCTGCTGGCTACAGATGCTTAGGGTACATCAGCAATCCTAGCCCTTAGCAAATTTTTGACCTTCAGCTGTTCTGCCCCTGTCACCGGTTGGCTGAGGCAAGCCAATCATGGGGACGTGCCCTTTCCTATCCCTGAACCCCTCTCCTCCGGGAGAGAAAGGGTTAAAAAGCAGAGATAGAAAAAAGGGAGAAAGAATTGTGAGACCTCTGAACGTTTGGAAAACTGAAACAAAGTTTAATAACACCAGAACAAAATATATAATATGCAGGGAAAAACCAATGCAAAATCTGAGGGTTTATACGGGATGGAAAAGTGAGGGTTAAATGCGAGAGAGAGAGAAAGGGGGATGGTACCTCGCAGAGTCCAAAATGGCACCGCCACGTGTGCGCTTTCGTGGAGTAAACAAAGGATCCACGGCTATTACGAACGCCGGGCTCCAACATGCAAACCCCGAGCTACACTGTTCCTACCAGTTTGGTCGTGCGAATTAAAGGAAGCAAAAGCAGCAAAAGGTGACGGCGCTGGCGGCAGAGAGAGAGACAGCCCTGAGGCGCGGGTCTCCAGTGGCCAGAGCAGTCTGTCCCAGGCGGCGCGGCAGGGGGCTTCCCCAGCACACAGCTCCGCTCCACTCCGGCAGCGTGGCGGAGCCGTAGCCACAAGCAGGCAGGCAGGCAGGGTCCGAGCCGAGGAGAGACAGCCTGTAAGGTCCCTGGAGCCAAGCCGCGAGTCTGGAAAAGCCTCTTCCCGGAGCGAAGCTGCAAGCCCGCGGCGCCCCTTGGAGTGCAAAAGCCGGAAGTGTCCTGGAGAGCAAAAAGACCCGAGAGCCACGAAAGAGCCACCGGCAAATGCGATACGCGCCTTCTTAAAGTGACAGACGCTCACGAGCAACTTTTACAACCAATGAGAGTGCTAAACGTAACATGGAAGGGAATAGTCCAATTGGTCAGTTTAAAACAAAAGCTTCCAAACAGGAGAGAAACTGGTTTTTTCCTCAAACTGCCACAGCCCCACCTAACAATATGGTCATTCTGGCAAAGTGTAAAGTAGCTTAGTTTTTCCTTAAAGAGGAATGTCTTTTTTACACTAAAGTGCATATTTAGGATTTCATATTGTCTAGTGCAGGAGCATGGCTTAGGTGTGATAGGGAACTGAGATGAAGAACTAAAGGTCCCTGTAGCATCTGCAGAATTCAAGAATTAGATGCCCAACACAGAAGGGCTACTCTCTTTGCAGCATATAAAGGATGGTGGAGTAAGAAGACTGGCTGGTGTGTTTAAAACTTGTACCTTTGCTCTTACAATGCACAATACTTTGTGTGTTTTCCAGAATTTGCAAAATCTAGAAACAGATATTTTCTTTTGGCTTTGTAAGCATTCTGTAAGAGATAACGTCTGCTCTGAAGCCTTTTCTCTCTCTCTCTTTTTTTTTTTTTTTTGACATATATAGACAAAATCTACAGCAGCATGGGAAGGGAAATGTTTTATACATACTGTGCTCTTCTGCCATTGTCTCATTGTTTTTTCTTCCTGTTTATCTTCTCCTGGTTTTGTATCTTGGACTCAAATTGTAAACTGTTCAGGGATTGCAAGTGTTTGCATAGGTGGGGTTCCAGAATGAGCCAGAGGGCTGGACAAGATAACATATGATGAACAATAAATTTCCTCATGTTATTTACAGAAAACTTGGGATAAAGCCAAGATTTTGAACCTTGTTTTCCCATGTCCTAGTGATTTAAGGGCAGAATTGGACATTTTTGTTAACTTTTTAGCTCAACAAGTCTGTGGGGCCTTAAATAATTTGGGTCAAATTTGATGGATATTTTGGATAATAACAAGATGGGAAATGTAATAAAAGGCCACACTTTGAAGGTGAAAAAACTATTGCTTTTCCCCTTTTAAAAATGTTTATAATTTTCTTTTTGGAAAGGTTCTTTTTCATTTTTTTAAAAAGGGTTAAAATTGCAAGATAACCTGAAAATAAGTCAATACTTTAGATTTCTGACTGAATCAAAATGAGTAATTTTGTTTCAACAGAAGGATCTAAAATAATATTTTTACTTTTTCTTTTTTATATTGTCAGCTGCTCTTCTTCCCACACTACCTGGGAGACCTCGGCCTGGTACTAGGGTGTCCATCTTGCAAAATATCATGCATTTTGGCACTAGTGGTTGCAGCCAAGGCTCAAGAGCTTCAAAGGTGTTCAGAAAGTATGCCAGACCTAGAAGATCAGTGTGTACCGTAACAAATGATGTGGACAAATACACAAGAGAGGGTATAGGAGACAGAAGACTTCAGTGTCAGGATTCATGCAGTTTAACCAGTCAACCAGTACAAGCGGAATTTTTGTTTGAACTTGTCATCTATTTTTCTTGCCCATGATTTTAATCTATTTTCTTTTTCTATTGGTTTTTTTTTTAATCAAGTGAATAAAATGAGAGTCAATGTTATTAGTAATAAGTAGGTGTCGTGGTTTAAACCCAGCTGGCAACCATGCAGCCATGCTCTAACTACTTCCTACACCTCTGGGGAAAGGAGAAAAAAGGTAAAAGGGTTAAGATAAGGAGAATTTACTTGAACAACACAAAGAGAGAGAGGAAACAATAATAATAACAATAATAAAGCAAGTGATATACAACACTGCTTGCCCTTGCTAAGATGCACCATGCTGCTCTGAAACTGCATGCCCTCTCTGGCTAGTCCCCCCTTATGTATACTAGGCATTATGTCAGTATGGTATCGAATATCCCATTGGCTGGTTCCGTCTGGCCATCCTGGCTGTGTAAATTAACCCTATCCTAGCTGGACCCAGGACATCATCCATCCCTTATTCTATAACATCTACGTCATGCCCAGATCTACTAGATCTGCATATATATATGTGCACAGATATCATTCCCTTAGTCATTCCTCTAACAAGTCTGTTGAGTTCCTTTAATCCATGACTTTTGGGCTCCATCTGTCATAACAGTCTCACGGCAGGAGAGATGGGAGATGATGTTTGATTGTTGCAAGCTGAATCCAGAGCTCAAGTGTGTGTATCTGACATGGCCCATGCTCATGGTCTGCGGGTTGAAGATGTTGATCCTGAGGAAATTGATGGGCACGAGTTGACGAAGTCAGTTTGAGTTCCATCACCACTGCCCCTTCCTTGTTCTCAGAGTCCATCCCTCACTGATTTGAGTGATTCTTACCGTAATACCATTGATATGACACACTACAGCTGTGGTAGTGATGACATGCAGTAGCAGGGGTATTTAGTAATTAATATCATACAATTTAATTCATTGGCTATTCTCACCCAAAATTAAATCCCTTTGAGGTACACATCAGACTTTCCCATCCTTCCACATTACCCACCAAGTGCACCTAGGTCCTTGAGCAAAAGCAACCCCATGAATGGGTTTGCCTTTGCCGGAAGCAGGACTAACCCAAACTGCCTTCCCTAATACATATTCTTTATGTGTGTGACATACCAACTCAATGCCATGCTCTTTGGCCCAGGTGTCTATGAGGTTGTTTCAGAAATGAGTCCTGTTGTCCAACTCAATTCTTTCTGGAGTGCCATGTCACCAGAAGATTTGCTTTTTGAGCCCCAGAAGAGTGTTACAGGAAGTGGCATGGTGCACAGCACATGTTTCCAGCCATCTGGTAGTGGCTTCCAGCATAGTAAGCATGTGGCATTTACTCTGGTGTGTTCATGGAAGTGTGATATAGTCAATTTGCCAGGCCTCCCCATACTTAGATTTCAAGCAACACCCTCCATACCACACAGGTTTTAACCATTTGGCTTGTTTAATCACAGTATGTGTTTCTCATTCAAGGATGACTTGTGCGATAGTGTCCATGATCAAGTCCACCCCTTGGTCATGAGCCCATCTGTATGTTGCATCCCTACCTTGATGGCCTGAGGTATCATGGGCCCACCAAGACAAAAACAATTCACCCCTATGCTGCCAATCCCAGTCTACTTGAGACAATTCAACCTTAGCTGCCCAGTCCACCTACTGGTTGTTTTCATGTTCCTCAGTGGCCCGACTCTTGGGTACATGGGCATCCATGTGATATACTTCCACAACCAGGTTCTCTACCCAAGCAGCAATATCTTGCCATAATTCAGCAGCGCAGATGGGTTTCCCTCTGCGCTGCCAGTTGCTCTGCTTCCAGTGCTGTAACCACCCCCACAGGGCATTTGCCACCATCCATGAATCGGTATAGAGATAGAGCACTGGCCACCTTTCTCACTCAGCAATATCTAAAGGCAGCTGAATGGCTTTTGCCTCTGCAAACTGACTCGATTCACCTTTTCCTTCAGTGGTTTCAGCAACTTGTTGTATGGGACTCCACACAGCAGCCTTCCAGAGTTGATGTTTTCCCACAATGCGACAGGACCCATCAGTGAACAGGGCATATCGCTTCTTGTTATCTGGTAGTTTGTTATATGGTGGGGCTTCTTCAGCATGTGTTACCTGCTCTTCCAGTGACATTCCAAAATCTTTGCCCTCTGGCAGTTCATGATCACTTCCAAGATTCCTGGGCAGCCAGGGCTCCCTATTGTCATCAGTGCAACCCACTTACTCCATGTGGCATCAGTTGCACGATGTGCAGAGAAGACCCTCCCTTTGAACATCCAGCCCAGCAGAGGCAGCCAGGGTGCTAAGAGGAGCTGTGCTTCAGTACTGACCACTTCCAAGGCAGCTCCAACTCCTTCATATGCTGCCAGTATCTCTTTTTCAGTTGGAGAGTAGTGGGCCTCAGATCCTTTGTATCTCCGACTCCAAAACCCCAAGGGTTGGCCTTGTGTCTCCCCAGGTGTTTTCTGCCAGAGGCTCCAGGTAGGGCCATTCTTCCTGGCTGTGCTGTAGAGCACATTTTTAACACCTTGTCCTGCCTGGACTAGCCCAGAGGCTACTGCATGGACTATCTCTTGCTTGATTTGTTCAAAGGCTTGTTGCTGCTCAGGGCCCCATTTAAAATCATTTTTCTTTCAGGTCACTTGATAGAGAGGGCTCACAATCAGACTGTAGTCTGGGATGTGCATCCTCCAGAAACCCAAAATGCCTAAGAAAGCCTGTGTTTCCTTTTTATTAGTAGGTGAGGACATAACTGCTATCTTGTTGATTACATCCATTGGGGTCTGGTGACTCCCGTCTTGCCATTTTATTCTTATAAATTGGATCTCCTGTGCAGGTCCCTTAACTTTCCTTCATTTTATGGCAAAGCCGCCTTTCAGCAGGATGCAAACTGTTTTCTCCTCTTTCTCAAAAACTGCTTCCACTGTATTATCCCATACGATGATGTCATGTTTTTTGTCATATTCATATCATCGTATTGCAAATGTTCAGGAGCTGCACCCTTTTCTAGTGCAGACTGAATCAGTCCATGGCAAATGGTGGGACTGTGTTTCCACCCCTGAGGCAGTCGATTCCACGTGTACTGGATGCCTCTCCAGGTGAAAGCAAACTGTGGCCTGTACTCTGGTGCTACGGGAATGAAGAATGCATTGGCAATATCAGTTGTGGCATACCACTGAGCTGCCTTGGACTCCAGTTCGTACTGGAGTTCTAACATGTCCAGCATGGCAGCACTCCGTGGCGGTGTGATTTCATTCAGGCCACAATGTTACCAAAATCAGGAAGAAACTCCTTAACACCAATTTAGTATTAAGAAGCAGCATTTCTTTATTCGCAGTGCCAGATGCATGGGGAATAATTCCACCTATCATGCATACCATATGCTGCCTCGACCAAAGCTTATATCACCCAATTACATACATATTCATTATTTTTCCTGGAATAATCATACATATTCATTCTATTGATTAATATTTTTGCATAGTCTTTACGCATGTGGCCTGGGCTCAGAGGGGCTTTTATGGTCGACTATGGAGGACCCTGGCGGTTGCAGAAGAGGTATTTCTTGATGTCTCATCCTTGGGTTTTGCATATCTTTTCCCATTGGATTCATCTAACTGTTTGCCACAGTTTGTTGAGATTTATGCTGGTTTCAACCAGCCTTCAGGCTGTTCAGTTCCTTCTTATGTTTACTGTTTTGTCTCCCCCCGTCTCCTTTCCAGGGAGTTCAGTTCCTCCTTATTCTTTCCCAGGCCGTCCAGTTCATCCATATCTCTATTGCACAGGCTGCTATTTACAAGGTAACATAATGATAGTTCTTCTGTCAGTCTCCATTCTCCATTAGATTTTCACACTGGCCAAACAGGACTGTTAAAGGGTAAGTGTGTCTTGCTCATCAGTCCTTGACTCTCTACTTGATGGATCAGCTTATGGATGGGGATCAGGGAGTCTCGATTAATATGATATTGCTGCTGGTGCACCACTGTAATAGAGACTGGCACCTGCTGTTCTTCAACCCTCAGCACTGCCACCACAGAAGGGTCCTCCAAGAGACTGGGCAAGGTGGACAACTGTTCAATTTCCTCTGTCTCCAAAGCAGCTATACCAAAAGCCCACCAGTACCCTTTTGGTTCCTTGAAGTACCTTTTCCTGAGGTAGTCTATGCCAAGGATGCACGGAGCCTCTGAGCCAGTCACAATGGGGTGTTTATGCCACTCATTCCCAGGGATGCTCCCCTCAGTTTCCAATACAGTGAGCTGTTGGGATCCCCCTCTTGCCCCAGAAATACAGATGGGTTCTGTCCCTTTATTGCTTGATGTCATTAAAGTACACTGTGCACCAGTATCAGACTAGAGTCTGATGTGCCAGGCCATTGGATCCACACAGCCCAGTAAACCTGATTGTCCCTTTCCTCCACCTGGCTGGAGGCAGGGCCCCTCTAATCCTGATCAGAGTCACTCACTTCTTGTGAAAATGACTTAGAAGTCCCTTCAAGAGGATCAGTAGTAAGATCAGCCCTCCTACTCTTTGTAGGGAATTTGCCACTGGAAACTGGGTCAGCATTTTTCTTGGGAGAATCCCCTTTGGCAATTGTTTTCCCTCACAACTGACGTACTCGAGCCTCTGGGATCGAAGTGGGTTTTCCATCCCACTTCTTCATGTCCTCTCCATGGTCATGTAGGTAGAACCACAGGGTACCTGGTGGTGTGTATCTTCCATATTCTCTTCTTTGAGCAGGGGAGTGCCTACTCCTAACAGCTGAGATACGGGCCTGTACAGGTGGGAAGTAGGACGTGTCCTCCTTGAATTACTAGAACTCCTGAGAGTTCCTCTACAGCTGAGACACAGGCCTATAGGGAGGAAGAGAGACTTCCTTTGTATTGCCAGATTTGGTCAACCACTTCATCCACCATGTGTCCCTGGCTGTCCCCCCAGGTGACTATTGCCAATGAGTTGGCATATGATGGTGGTGCACTTCGTAGAAACTTCTGCCACATGGACAGTGGGCATTGGACTTCATCTGGGTCTGTAGGTAGCTGCTCGCCATTCAGATTATTATAAAACACCTCCAGCACAGCCAACTCCCTCAGGTACTGGATATCTCTCTCCATGGTGGTCCACTTGCCTGGGTGACATACAACATCTTCCTTGAAGGGGTACTTTTCCCTCACATCTGACAGAAGTCACCTCCAGAGGCTGAGGGCTCACGTCTGTTTTCCAATTGCCTTGTCAATGCCCCCTTCCCTAGACAGGGATCCCAGCTGCTTGGCTTCTCTACCCTTTAATTCCAAACTACCATCCCCGTTATCCCAGTATCGGAGCAGGCAAGTAACAATGTGCTCACCTGGATGATGACCAAAATCCTTTCATATATCTCACAGCTCACTCAGGGATAGGGATGGGGTGATCACCTCTGGCTCTGCCTCTTCCTTCTGTTCTCATGATGGCCCTGGTTCATCATCATCCCTCACTAAGTGGACAGTTTTTTTGGTATATTTCTTTTTCTATATAGATGTGACTGTTACCAGCATGGGTTGGTTCTCTGCTTCAGCTGCAGTGCCTGCCGGTCTCTTTTTAGTCTCAGAGACCTTCTCTTACCCTAAACAAGACCTGAGACACATTCAGGAGTCATAAGAATAGGAGTATACTGGTTAGGGCATCCCAAGGGTATTCAAAATTCTTAAAAGCTGAGCAAGTCTTCTCCCCTGCCTTGCCCATATATAGTGTGAGATTACTTATAAATGACACTGCTGCATACAAATACCAGCTTAACCATGTAACCATTGGTATAATCGTATCATAGGTCAACAATATCACATATAGCAACATGATAGTCCTCATTCATTTCCCAGAGACGATAAACATCACTACAGGGAATACATAGTGTACATAAGGATTTACATAACACCACCATGTGAGCAAACATGATGACTATGGACTATCTTACTAATATGAGAAGTGTGTATAACCAAATTATTTTAACACGTTTAGGTCAGATCTGTCATTATCTCAACCCTTCATATTTCTCCGCATTGGGTGCCAAAAAGGACTATTGTGGTTTGAACTCAGCTGGCAACTAAGCATCATGCAACTGCTCACTCATTCCTTCCTACCCCCAGCGTGGGGGAAGAAAAAAGGTAAAAGTAAAGCCACTTGTGTTAAGATAAGGAACAACATAGAGAGAGAGAGAGAGGAAACAATACTAATAACAGTAATCAAGTGAGTAATATACAATGCACTGCTTGCTGCTGCTGAGCCATGCCACGCTACTGTTTGAAACTGTCCGCCCGCTCCGGCTAGTCCTCCCTTATACTGGACATGACATCAGTATGGTATTGAATATCCCATTGGCTGGTTCAGTACAGCTATCCTGGTTGATTAAATTAACCTTATTCTAGCCGAACCCAGGTAAGTAGGTCAAGAAGCTGCATCTTTGAAATTACTTTGAAATTACCTACTTTTTGATTCTTTCTTAAGCCTGGATTTCTGAGAGTAAAGTTTTAAACTTTTGTATTGTAGCTCTATTTTCCATTCTTGCCTTTTTTCAGACTTTTGAACTGAGTGGCCAAGTTGCTCACTCTTTTTTTTTTTTTCTTTTTTTTTTCCTTTTTTTTTCCTTTTTTTTTTTTTTTTTTTTTTGTCTGGAATAAGACCTCTCAATGGTATTCAGTTCCTACAAATTTAATGAAAATAAGACTGTGGATAGAGGAGGGAAAGCCTAATTCCTACTGAGCGAAAAGCCTCAGTTGATATTAAGCATATTATTTTGACACCAGAGAATCCAAACTGGAAGGAAGACTGGGAAAATTCACATTCATTATTTCTATCATTTGTGTACTTACTTGCAGAATTCCTGGCAATCTGCTCCTTCAGAGAAGTAATATTATTTAAATAAATAACAAATTAAAAATTAGCGCCGAGTGATGAGTAAAAGAATTGTGTTCTGATTGTAGACAGAATCTCACACTTTTCACCTGGATGTCTAGCTTGGCCTAGCAAACATCACAAAGCGGTTTTAAAACAGGAGTTTATGCAAGCATTTCTACCAGGGCAGGTCACTGCACCTTTCCTCAAAACTCTCTGGGGCTCCATGAAATGGAGAGCAGGGACAAGCAATTTACCAGAGCTGACTCTGCAGTGGAGTGTGGCAGCTGTGAGACCAGCACCTAGTAATTCTGTGCAGAGGTGTAGAACAGGGGCCCAGGAGCCCACCCAAATCTGTGGGCGAGGGAACTTGTGGAGATGTGATGCACCTACCCATAAAGGGGACAAACTTGTATATATAACATGAACACAGTTAGTGAGATCCCATGCACACAATGTGCTTTTCTCAAGCAATCCCCATTCAAAGAAACAAAATAGCTTTTCTGTAGGAGTTGCTTGGCCGTCTTGCATCCCAAACCTTCACAGAGGACAGATCTATTGATCCAACCTGAGGATAAGACACCCTTCACTGCTGCTGCAACAGAGCTGCCAGAATATAGCTGCCTTCAACAGAGCCATCTATTCAATCCTTACTGGTAAATTGGAGCATGCATCACATGTTTTTTTCAGGCTAATGATGATATAAGGGAATATGATCCATGGGTTGACACTGCAGCAGCTTCAGGCAAACACAGACTGCTATTCAAACAAGAGGGAGGAGGAAAGTTTCCAAAGCTCACCTAGTCTTTGTCCATCACAAGTGATCTGTCTCTTTCAGTGGCTTCAAGTGTAATATCAGAGCCAGGTACTGCTGCCACTGAGACTTTGTAAGCCTGGTGTAGCACAGTTCAGCTTTTGTTTAGTTACTTGGGACTCTAACTGGTATAGCAAAAGGTGAGAAACTGTCGCACATTAGTCTGAATGCCTCTTTGTCCCTCAGCTCTCTGTCCAAGCAATATAGTATCAAGCCTGTCTGGATAGGGAGAAAACTGCAGGATTTTATGACTGGTTGAGAGAGAGGGTACAATGTGAATTTGAGTCCCTTTTATGCTCCTGTTGAAGCAGATGGGAGTTTTGCCTTTAATTTCATGGAGAGCAGAATCAGGCCCCTAGAAAATCAAACTTTTAAACAAAAAAGAGTAAAATGTGAAGAGGGATTTCTTTTTATCATTGTTCTTACAACTTGGAAAAAAAGTATTTGTTTGAATTATGGAACTGAAAGTCACCTTTTCAAAGAGTTCTCTAAATAGATTTGTGTTTTCCCTTCAAAAGATCATTACTGAAAGTTAAGAAATCTCCAATAAACTTTAAAATTTATTTACGAAGTTATAAGTGTTAATGTGAAGCATAAAATGAATATTTAATGTACGGGAGCCCTTGCTTAATATATGTACAATTGATAATTTTTTTATTATTCTTGTTGTTACGTTACCTTGTAAATACTAGTCTGTACAACAGAGATACAAAAACCTTGGCGGTCTGGGAAAGGAATGAGAAAAATCTAAACTGCAAGTCTGCGATCTGGGAGAGACACAGAAGACAAAATAGAAGAGAGAAGATGAGCTAAGCTGTTTGAAGACCAGTTGGAACTAGCATAAATCACAATAAACTCTGATAACTCCCTTTCCTATGCCAATTATCCACCGTATATGGGAGAGTTCCCATGAAAATCTTCAAATGCTATTTCTTTGGTGACCAGTAGGACATGACATAGTACACAAAATGGATCTTCTTAAGCCATTTTAAAATCCTTAAAGGCCTGTTGAGCCTCACTCGTCCATTCCAGATGAAGGGATGCTCTTTTAAGAGTTTCATACAAAGGTTTTGCAATTAGTCCAGAATTTGGAATCCATAATCCGCACCATCCGGTCATTCCCAGGAAAGCTCTCTGCTCCTTGGGAGAGGTGGGTTTGGGGGTCTGACAGCCTCTTTCTGGCTTTGTCCCAATCTTCTTTCTCCTTGAGACAATTCAAATCCCAGATATATCACATTGGTCTTTACAATCTGGGCCTTATCTTTAAATACTCTATACCCCCAACATCACATCTCCACAAGTTCCCTTGCCCACAGATTTGGGTGGGCTCCTGGGCTCCTGTTCTACACCTCTGTGCAGAATTACTAGGTTTTTTCCACTGCAGTCAATTGGGTCAGATGTAGAGCCCTTGTGCAGCTGATACTCTTGTTACAACAAGTGTTGTGGACATCTCCATCTTATTTTGATTTTTAAACAAATTTACTCAAGGAAGCTTTGCATAATTGGATCTATATCCCATCATTGTGCTAGTTCAGATCTGGGCTCTCACATCTGAGGAGCTGATCTGTTTAAAAGCTCCTGTATGTCAAAGCAGAGGAGAGAAATAGAACTGTTAGGAAATATTCATACAGCGACAATGAGATTTCAGGGCAAAAAAATTCCTATCTTAATTTTTGCACTGCGAGGTGGAGGCCAAGCTGACCTTCCCACCAGCAGACATGCTGCCTGTTCATGTCTTGAACATGCTGTAGTTCTTCTGGCATCATGTCTTGGTTTCAAGCTTTGCTCTGTCCCATCCCATCCCACAGAAGATAACCCAGAGGATATTCCATCACTAAAGGGGAAATCTTCTGGGGTTGACACTATGCTAATACCAAATAAATAACAAAATCAAACCCAAACTTGTTAGTGGGTAGGTCACCCAGCCGACCCTTTTAGGATGACTTCTTGATGCTAGAGGGAAAAGAATATGAATCAACAGACAGGACATAAACCTTGCTGCGGCTGAATGACTCATCCTGGGAGTGAATTGTCTTCATTAGCATAGTATCACCTGTTTATTTTCCTCTGTGGAGTCAAAGGTCTCCAGTTTCCTCTCTTCTTCACATGACCTTCTTCAAAGTTGTTGTAGAAACCTTTTGGAGATCCAGCACCAACTCTGTTGCCTGGCTGCTTTTTTCTTTTTTTCTTTTCCTTTGCAGGCTTCTTACTCTATTCTATTTAGCTCCCTATATCAGGGCTACATTATGACATTCTAATCAGGTTTCCAGATCTTACCCATTGCTGCTGAATCCAAGCAATTTTTATTTATTGTTTTTTCCCTTCTCTTTTGTGTCCTCCTTCATAAAAAGGATGTAGGGGCTATCTGGGAAATTAAATGACTCTGTGAGAAATCCATTTGTATCGTACAGGAAGGGCAAAACAGATTTGCTCAGTTCCTTGCAGAATGTGAGGGCAAACCTTCTTGATGGTTTTCCACTGTCTTTTCTTGTGTTTCTAGCCTTGGAAACATAATCTCAGAAACTGCCTTTTCTAACTCGGTTTGGTGTTTTCTCTCACATCTGTTTCTAGGAGGTTACTTCCTAGAGAGGGAGCAGAGGGAGAGGGAGAAAGGCAAGGGGGAGATGATAGAAGAGTAGGATGTAACCTTGGATAGAACCTGGTGACATTATCCAGTCCATGTTTCTTATGCCAAAAAGGGATCAACTGTTCTTTTCTGACTAAAGAATTTGAACAGGAGGGTTTGTTGAATTCTGTGGAGCTGAATTTGTGGCCTGATTATTATCTAATCCAAATACAAGATTAAAATTGATAGTTCTAAAGCTGAGAAATATATGTGAGGAATGAAGCTTTTAGCTGTATTGATCAAACTACAAGTTTTATATGAGAATTAGTTGGTATTTAATCTATCTAGCAGCACTAAGGAATACCTAACTAACAATCAAGGAAAGTGTCAGAAGATTTGCATGAGTTCTTTTCTTTTATAAACTTTATATATTGAGCACATACTAATATGGTAGCCTGCTCATGGAATTTCAGGTTAAAAAAAAAAAAAGAAAAAGTTTTGTCAAAATATAAATATATTTTGTGGGTTTTTTACTATTTTTCATTACCAAGTTATACAAAATTTGAGAGAATTGCTTCAATAAAAAAAAAAAAAAATTCCAGAAACTTTGAATTTTAAATTTTCATGAATATTCTGCAGAATATGCAAGTTCTCACAGTTGAACTTTGTTGTAACAGAACCTGCATTTTACTGGCAGCAGCAGTTGTGGCCAAAGAGAACACAAACACATGACTGGAGAATCAGGTTTTGAAGAAACTTTTTGGCATTAATCAAGCTGACACCTTTAGATTTTTTTTTTTCATATGCTTTCTCTACCACTAACATTCTTAAGGCTGTGCTGGAGACAGTTCAGGCTAGTTCAGCAAAACTAGTCAATAGCAATCACCTACAGCATACACTGCACTGTGCATGGTAGTTTTATGACTGATGGCTGACTTACTGGGTTGTCCCTCTTCATTGCCTTGTTTATTTGGCTTCAGATCCTGAAATCCTTGTTCCCCAGTTCAAAGTAACTCTGTTAGAGTACTTATGTGACTTGGTCTCACACCTGGACCTATTTGAGGTGCATTTAGTAACACTTCTTTAAATCCTGGTACAGTCATGAAACCTTCCAAGAAGATCAGTTAGCTCATCACCTTCTAATGGATGTCTTATCCTGCCCCTGAAGCAAAGAAAGCATGCATACTGTTCTGAAATATACTTTGACTTTACTGTGCTTCTAGTCATCAAACATTAACACCAAATGTTTGCAATTAGACTGCCAATTGTAGAAACTCCGAAGTTCTTTGAATATAGAGCAGCAAATTGCTCTGAGATGATGGTAGGCATTATCCCCCATAGGAGAGATCCTATTTTCAGTGACATGTAAGCTTTGATACTTTCTGGAATTACATAATTCACTTCTTCCTTACTTTCATCATCATTAATTTAGCCTATCTTGATGAAAAGTAATAGGTCAGTTGTATGGAGGGGTGAGGAAGCCACATGGTACAGGCGAGGAGGAATTAATTAGATATGCTGCTGGCAATGAGCTGCTACCCTCTGTGGAAACCACAATGCTTAGAGCTATGGAACTATCAGGCAATGAAAAATAAAATAAAAGGCTTCATATTTATGATTCCCACTCTTATGTGTTCTTGCCGTTGTTCATACGGATTAGAACTTAAGTTCAAACATTCTCTGTGGAAACTAGGGTTTGCTGACTTAGAACAAGCAGCATTAGAAATACAGGTTAAGCGAACCCAGAAATATTCAGCTTCAGCTTAAGTTTCAGCTGGAGTTGGCCCGAAGGGCTATGTTTAATTTTTTTACTCTGGTGCAACAACATTTGTAGGATAAACAGAAACTGTGATATCCATATCAGTCAGTGTTTTTCAATGCTGTACTGAGGGAGAAATTTAAACTAGTTGCAAGACACTGAATATTTTTATAATTCCTCTTCCTTGCCTGTTTTTGTTTCTAGTTTCTTCCAGAATCTTTCCTTTCTACTGTTTCCTTTTGGTGTTGATCATCCCCAGGTTATTTCACAATCACCTGCTAGTCAGTGTCAATGCTGAGAAGTCTGGATGTACCAGAGTGACAAATTCCTTAAACATTCATCTGACTTAGATGATAAAACTGGTTTCTTGGTATCTAGCACTGAGGCAGCACACAGAGGTCAAGAATGAGGGCATCCCCATGCAAATTAGACTTTATATAAACACAGAAAATGCCAGTAGAAATTGTACAAGTTGCATTAGTCAGATGAGAGTAAATGGAATCATTAAGTATAAGAAGAGAGCTAAGGACTAGAAAAAAATAAGAATGACAGAGAAACAGACTGTTGTCCTCTGTAGCATAGAAGTCAGGCAGATGTGCTTCTATGGAGTTGGCTAACATCTGTGTTTGGATAGTTTACAGCTACCACTGGGAACAGTAAGTTTCAATATATAGAAAAAGAGTTGCATTACTATTGTGATGTGGAACTGGCCAGCAAAGATGTTAAGCATGAGGGTGTTATTTAGAGTTGATGTGCTGTCTCAGTCCATAGAAGTTGTGAAGATGATATTATACAAGCATCCATGAACGATTTGATGTTAAATTTTCCTTTTTTATCAGCTGATCTTTTGGAATTCCTCACAGCTCTGTTTACTAGCTTAAGAAACAGCAACACTGATTTGAAACTTGAACTTTGAAGAAAAGAAGGAGAAGGAAATCTTCCGTACATAGTAATAGCATTATGCTTTTTGAACTGGGCTGGAACCAAAGTCCAGACTTAAAATCCTGTAACAGCTGAAAATTTGACTCTTAGCCTAGGTGCAGAGTTCAAATATCTTTCTTGTCTGAGGCTGAGATCATACCCAGGGCTGTTTGATTTTGTTCTGCTTTATCTCAGGATAATAATCTCAGCACTTCTTCCACATTTTCCATGAATCTAAAAGGTAGAAGAACAGATTATAATGAAAGTGAGTCCCATGTTCCAGAAAGCCAAAAGGCTAGAAGGGATCATAAATTGTAAAACCGCTCTCTAGCTGCCCCATTACTTAAGTGGCTCCTTCATTCCTCTTCTCGCTCTGCCTTGCACCTGTTCTGACCATGAATTTTGGGCCAGTCTCAGCCTGTGTTGGTACCAAGTCAGCAGGAAACAATTTCTTTGTCTTCACACCTGGCAAAGCATTCACAGTTGTCATTAAATAGGGAGTCTCGTTCTATAGCTTTGTTCCTCTGGAAAGAACCTTCTGATTTCTGCTTTGGGGAATGCATTAATGATGCCGATAGGGAACTAACTTGCAGGTTATTTTTTGCAGCGTATCAGGATTTTACTCTATCAAAGGGTATCTGGCTGTCTCTTAGGGCCCAGGCAGTATTGCTGCTCTAATTCCTGGGCCTAGTTTTCATCTAGTTATATACTACTTCTACCCTGGTGTGACTACACTGACCTGCAGAGTCTTTTCTCTGATTCATACTAGTGTAGCAGATTGTAGTTAACTCAGAGATCCAGAATTCACTCTTCCCCATCCTTCCTCTCTGTTTCAGTCGTAATGGCCAGATCTTGATCTTAGTTTCATCAACACTAGCCTGAATTAACTCTGTTCATGTACACCTGTTGAATATATTTGGGGAGAAGCCACCTTGGAGTCTATTTGTGTGAAGGAGCTTAAACATCACCATTGAGTGGGTCTGGTTGGGAAGGCTTCTGCATAAATTTTCAGTTGTGTTCTGTTTTCAATTTCACTTCAGCTGCAAAACCTTTCTTCTGGGTTCCTGGTTTAAAAGCTTCTACTACAAAAGAAGGGTAGAAGGGTGATTTGTACATATGTGCAAAAGCACCAGAGTTTTGGTGAGAATCTTGATAACAGGGACATGATTTTAAATCAGTTCCTAATTTACCTGACACAGCACAACCAAAATTTTCTTCTAGCACATACTATTTGGTGTGGGGAACTCTGTCCCAAGCACTTATTTGCTCAGATGCTGATTTAGAAGTTGTGAGACCTTGCATCTAATCCCACCTCCAAAGTGCTGCCACATGAATCAAGTTACTGGAACTCTGTGCCTCAGTTTCCCTGGTTATAAAAGGGGAATAGTTACCATTTTCCTATGCAAAATAGATTGAGGATTAGGTGAATTACATAAAACAAAAACCTTGAAACCCGAATGCTGTTAATAAGAGATTATTCTGTGCATTGCTTCAAACTCTCAGAAGCTAATTCAAAGTAGTGGGTGTATTTGTGTGTGTTATGAAGGGAAGTAGTATGAGGATTTATAAAAAAGATGAGCAGGCTTAAGGTGATTTTACCTGAAAGGCTGTTGTAAGCATAAGGGGTGGCTTGAACTGAATGACAGAACTGTATGTTTATTTGTAGAAGTAAATGTAAAACATCTGTTGGACCTGTGTATTTAATCCTCCTGGGAGCAGCTTTGAAGCTATATCCTTCTGTGACTACATATTTCCTTTTTCCAGATTGATGACTAAAGATGAAAAAAAATCAAAATATGCCTAAAACAATCTCGCATACCAATCAGACTGTGGTGTTTCAGGATTGTACAGATTGTAAGACTTATTTATGGTTTATGTTGGCACCAGTGATCTCCAATAAAAACCTTGGCCTTTTGCCATATATTTGGTTCTTATTATATTCTAGTTAATTAGCAGATCCAGGTACTGAACACATATTCTTTCACTAGCTATCTAAAATTAAAGGTAATCATAAAGACATTATGGAACACATGGAGATTTCCTTTATTACAACATTAATGTGACATTAGGTATTGCACCCCATTTGATAAGCATATGGTGCCTCAGAGCAAATCAGTTAATACTGATGCATCTATTGAAGTGTCCAAGCAATATTCTGCATCTCTTAAGTGATGCACGATAAATATTCTGCTGTGCGGCTGCCCTGACCCAGCCTCCTTTAGTCTGACATAGCTGTAAATTTCTTGTGATAAACTGGGTGTGTTGCTGATGCAACACTGGGATGCCATCACGGGGGTTGGAGGTCCTTTGCCAGAAAGAAGGGGCAGAAATGCATCATGGGCAACAAACAGGAGGAGTTGGAAGCCACCACGCTGCTAGAAAGCTACAACCTAGTTGCCATTGCTGAAACTTGGTGGGATGAATCCCATGACCGGAGTGCAACTATTGATGGCTACAGGCTGTTCAGAAGGGACAGGTGAGGAAGGAGGGGCAGTGGGGTTGCCCTCTACATCAAGAAATGGATAGAGTGTGAAGAGCTGTCCCTGAAGAATAGTCACGCGTAGGTCAAAAGCTTATGGGTAAGAATTAGAGACTGAGGCAACAAAGGGAATCTTGTGGTTGGTGTCTACTACAGGCCGCCTGATCAAGGGGAGCCTATTGACGAAGTCTTCTTGCTCCAGCTACAGAAGGCATCACACTCGCAGGCTCTCATCCTGCTGGGGGACTTCAACCACCCTGACATCTGATGGAAAAGTAGCACAGTGAGCTGTAGGCAATCCAGCAGACTCCTGGAGTGCACTGAGGATAACTTCTTAATCCAGGTAAAAGACGGCCCCACCAGAGGGGATGTGATACTGAACCTGATGGTCACCAATGCAAGTGAGCTCATCGATGATGTCATGATTGGAGGCAGCCTGGGTTGCAGTGATCACGCACTGGTGGAGTTCACAGTCCTGAGGGATATGGGTCAGGCAAGGAGTATAGTCAGGACCCTGAATTTTAGGAAAGCAAACTTCCAGCTCTTCCAGGAGTTAGTCAATAGGACCCCCTGGGAAACAGCCCTGAGGGACAAGGGAGCAGAACAGAGCTGGCAGATCTGTAAGGATGCTTTCCATAGAGTGCAAGAGCTCTCAGTTCCCAGGTGCAAGAAATCAGGCAAGGAAGGGAAGAGACCAGCATGGCTGAGTCAAGATCTGCTGGTCAAACTAAAGAGCAAGAAGGAACTGCACTGGCAAGGGATGCAAAGAATAATGAGAAGGGCTTCTACAGGTATGTCAAACAGAAAAGGAAGGTTAAAGAGAGCGTACCCCCTCTGATGAACATGACTGGCAAACTGGTTACAACAAATGAGAAGGTGGCTGAGGCACTCAACAACTATTTTGCCACAGTCTTCAATGATAACCTCTCTTCTCACACCCCGCAAGTGGATGGACCACAAGACAGGGACCAGCAGGGCAAAGTCCCTCCCACTGTAAGAGAAGATCAGGTTCGTGACCACCTGAGGAACCTGAACATTCATAAGTCTATGGGACCTGATGAGATGCATCCCAGAGTCCCGAGGAAATTGGCTGATGTAGTTGCCAAGCCACTTTCTATGATATTTGAAAAGTCCTGGTAGTCAGGTGAAGTCTCTGGTGACTGGGAAAAGGGAAATAATTGCACCCATTTTTAAAAAGGTTAGAAAGGAGGACCCTGGGAACTACCAACCTGTCAGCCTCACCTCTGTGCCTGGGAAGATCATGGAACAGATCCTCCTGGAAGCTCTGCTAAGGCACATGGAGGACAGGGAGGTGTTTCAAGACAGCCAGCATGGCTTCAGCAAGGACAAGTCCCGCCTGACCAACCTAGTGGTCTTCTACAATGGAGTGACTGCATCAGTGGACAGGGGAAGAGCTATGGATGTCATCTATCTGGACTTCTGTAAAGCCTTTGACATGGTCCCCCACAACATTTCTTCTCTCTAAATTAGAGAGATATGGATTTGATGGATGCACTGTTTGGTGGATAAGGAATTGGTTGTATGGTCACATCCAGAGGGTAGTGGTCAATGGCCTGATGTCCAGATAGAGATTGGTGACAAGTGGTGTCCTTCAGGAGTCTGTATTGGGACCAGTGCTATGTAATATCTTCTTCAGTGACATAGACAGCAAGATCGAGTGCACTCTCAGCAAGTCTGTAGGTGACACCAAGCTGAGTGGTGCAGTTGACACACCAGAGGGATGGGATGGCATCCAGAGGGACCTGGACAATCTGGAGAACTGGGCCTGTATGAATCTCATGGGGTTCAACAAGGCCAAGTGTATGGTCCTGCACCTGGGTCAAGTCAATCCTTGATATCAATACAGGCTGGGGGGTGATGTGATTGAGAGCAGCCCTGTGGAGAAGAACTTGGGGGTACTGGTGGATTAAAAGCTGGACATGAGCCAACAATGTGCGCTTGCAGACCAGAAAGCCAAACATATCCTGGGCTGCATCGAAAGCAGCACGGCCAGCAGGTCAAGGGAGGTCATCCTGCTGCTCTACTCCACTCTGGTGAGACCCCACCTGGAGTAGTGTCCAGCTCTGCAGTCCTCAGCACAAGACATGGACCTGTTGGAGCGAGTCCAGAGGAGGGCTGCGAAAATGAGCAGAGGGATGGAACACCTTTCCTATGCAGAAAGGCTGAGAGAGTTCAGGTTGTTCAGCCTGGAGAAGAGAAGGCTCTGGGGAGACCTTATTGTGGCCTTTCAATACTTAAAGGGGACCTATAAGAAAGATGTGGACAGTCTTTTTTTCAAGGTCTGTTGTGACAGGTCATGGGGTAATGGTTTTAAACTAAAAGAGGGAAGATTTAGGCTAGATATAAGGCAAAATATTTTTACCATGAGGGTGGTGAAACACTGGAACAGGTTGCCCAGAGAGGTGGTAGATGCCCCATCCCTGGAAACATTCAAGGTCAGGTTGGATGGAGCTCTGAGCAACCTGCTCTAGTTGAAGATGTCCCTGCTCACTGCAGGGGGCTTGTACTAGATGACCTTTGAAGGTCCCTTCCAACCCAAAACATTCTATGATTCTATGAAACTTAGGGGCAGATTTAAAGTTTGCATCACCTAGCTAAGCTCTACTGGTTTTCAGAGTAAGATTCTTTTAAACTGTGTTTTGGGGTGATTAAGACTTTAGCCCCCCAAGACACTGCTGTTAAATAACCTAATTCTGCTGCATCCCAGTAACCATCTAAGTATATTTCTCTCATGAAGTTAACTGTGTAGCTCAGTACCTTCCTCTTCTACTGTACAAGTGAACCAGTTCCTAACCATTCCTCATATGCTTTGTTAGGGAAAGATGACAGAATCACAAAATGGTAGGAGTTGGAAGGGACCTCTGGAGATCATCTAGTCTAATGCCCCTGCTAAAGCAGGTTCACCTAGGGCAGGTTGCACAGGAACACATCCTGGCAAGTTTTGAATATGTCCAGAGAGGCATACTCCATAACCTCTCTGGGCAGCCTGTTCCCTCAAAATAAAGAAGTTTTTCCTTATGTTCAGGTGGAACTTCCTGTGTTCCAGTTTGTGCCTGTTGACCCTTGTCCTGTCACTGGGCACCACTGAAAAGAGTCTGGCCCCATCATCTTGACACCTGCCCTTCAGATGTTTATAAGCACTGATAAGATCACCTCTCAGCCTTGTCTTCTCCAGACTAAACAGACCCAGGTCTCTCAGCCTTTCCTCATAAGAGAGATGCTCCAGTCCCCTCATCATCTTTGTAGCTCTCCACTGGACTCTCTCCAGTAGTTCTCTGTCTCTCTTGAACTGGGGAGCCCAGAACTGGACACAATACTCCAAATGGGGTCTCACTAGGGCAGAGTAGAGGGGGAGGAGAACCTCCCTCAACCTGCTGGCCACATTCTTCTTAATGCGTCCCAGGATACCATTGGCCTTCTTGGCCACAAGGACACATGCTGGCTCATGGTTAGCTTGTTGTTCACCAGGACTCTCAGGTCCTTTTCTGCAGAGCTGCTTTCTGGCAGGTCAACCCCTGACCTGTACTGGTGCATGGGGTTATTCCTCCCCAGGTGCAGGACCTTGTTGAACTCCATTTGGTTCCTCTCCGCCCAACTCTCCAGCCTGTCCAGGTCATGCTGAATGGCAGCACAGCCTTCTGATGCATCAGCCACTCCTCCCAGTTTCATATCATCAGCAAACTTGCTGAGAATAGACTATCCCTTCATCCAGGCCATTGATGAATATGTTGAATAAGACTGGACCCAGTACTGACCCATGGGGAACACTGCTAGCTACAAGCCTCCAACTAGACTCTGCAGTGCTGATCACAACCCTCTGAGCTCAGTCATTCAGCCAGTTTTCAATCCACCTCACTGTCTGCTCATCTAACTCACGCTTCCTAAGCTTCCCTATGAGGATGTTATGGGAGACAGTGTCAAAAGCTTTGCTGAAGTTGAGGTAGACAACATCCACTGCTCTCCCCTCATCTACCCAGCCAGTCGTGCCACCATAGAAGGCTATCAGATTGGTCAAGCATGATTTCCCCTTGGTGAATCCATGTTGACCAGTCCCAATAACCTTCTTTTCCTCCACATGATTAGAGATGACCTCCAGAATGAGCTGTTCCATCACCTTTCCAGGGATGGAGGTGAGGCTGACTGGCCTGTAGTCTCCTGAGTCCTCCTTCTTGTCCTTTTTGAAGACTGAAGTGACATTGGTTTTTCTCTAGTCCTCAGGCACCTCTCCTGTTCTCCATGACCTTTTAAAGGTGGTGGCAGACTTAATAGTGCACGTTTTGTCCTGCCCTTTGTTGCATGCTATAAAGGCTGGAATAAATATATTCATTTTATGGTTTGATAAATTTGAGTTTTGCTTCGTGGCTCAGTGATCAGGTTTCCATCTGAGATTTGGACTCACTTTTTCTCCTGCCCTTGGACTAGAATTCTTATTGCCTAATTCTGTCCTTTTACATTTTTAATTATGCCCTTATTTAGAATTTATTTCTCTGTTTTGCAATTCAGAACTTCTTTTATTAATTTTGTGCAATATTGGAGACTTATGCAGGAAGTACTATATAAAATTCAATTTTCCTTAAAAAATATACATTATAGTGGTGATAAAAGAAACAAGAATGCTAGTCTTTCTGCTGTTCAATGCATTTAAAGATCTTTAAGAATCAGAATAAAGGCTGGGTTTTTTTCAGAAATCCAACCACAATTATCTTTGCTATGAGATTTAACCAGAAATAAACATATTAGCCCTGTTTCCAGGATGGGAAAACTGCATCACAGGATAAGTGATATAACAGAATGACAGTAATAGCTTACATGGTAAATACATAGTCTTGTTTGTCCTAGATAAGGTCCCTGTACATTTCTCTTTAGAGATTGTCTCTTACTGAGCAACTCCTGTTGTTCACATGGATATTCTGACTGCAAGACTTCAACATCCCATCACTTACTCTAGCTAGTAAAGTAGGAACTGAACACTTGAAATGTTTACTCTTTTACTATATCGGTCAGGCACTTCAGGAACCTAAAGGACCATTTATAAGTGTGCACATCCTATTTCTTTAGAACAAATCAAAATCTCTTATGTGCTTTTTAACTTTTCCAAATTTCATACTGCATTTTCTTTACTTGATGATTCTTATGCTGTGACAAGTCAGAGGAAGGTTGTCTGAGGTCAGCTGAGTCAGACAGGAGTAAAAAAACTATTCATTGGCTAGTCTATAGAGAGAAATCACCCCGATAAAAGAGTGTGTTAGTCACATGCGACCACTAAGCTATTCTGTTCTGAGTTGATGCCACCATTTAAAAACCCAAGCAGCCCAGGCAACAATTGTTTCCTGAGCAGTTTTATCTCCTCCAGGAGGAAAACAAAAAAACCCAAAGCACTCGAGGTGGGAATGAATGGAGGGCTTAACACACCACTTATGGCCACGGGCAAAGAAACAGGCTCGACTATGGAGAATGAAATTAATTTAATTCAAACCAAGAAAACCACAAATCAACAATTAAATTAGGGTAGGACAGAGAGAAAAGAGAGATCATGAGATCTTAAATACACATATACCTTCCCTCCACCCCTCCCCTTTTCCCCTGCTTGGTTTACTACCTTGCATCCGCCCACACACACAAGCAGCGCCAGAGGATCTGGATGAGGGGATTGAGTGCACCCTCAGGAAGTTTGCAGATGACACCAAGTTAGGGGGGTGTGTCGATCTGCCTGAAGGTCGGGAGGCTTTACAGAGGGATCTGGACAGGTTGGATCGATGGGCTGAGGCCAACTGCATGAAGTTCAATAAGACCAAGTGCTGGGTCCTGCACTTGGGCCACAACAACCCCCTGCAACGTTACAGGCTTGGGGAAGAGTGGCTGGAAAGCTGCCCAGCAGAGAAGGACCTGGGGGTGCTGGTCGACAGGAGGCTGAATATGAGCCAGCAGTGTGCCCAGGTGGCCAAGAAGGCCAACAGTGTCCTGGCTTGTATCAGCAATAGTGTGGCCAGCAGGAGGAGGGAAGTGATTGTCCCCCTGTACTCGACACTGGTGAGGCCACACCTTGAGTACTGTGTCTAGTTTTGGACCCCTCACTTCAAGAAGAACGTTGAGGTGCTGGAGCGTGTTCAGAGAAGGGCAACGAAGCTGGTGAAGGGTCTGGAGAGCAAGTCTTATGAGGAGCGGCTGAGGGACCTGGAGTTGTTTAGCCTGGAGAAGATGTGAGAAACGAGCAAAAAAAAACCTCGCGAAAAGAAGGTTAGGCCAGACTCCACAGTGAAGCACCTAATTTTATTACGTTCTTGCAAGACCAGGTGTCCAACTAGTAGGCACGCCTGGTCAGAGAAATACATGAATTTTTATACCCTATTCCCGGCCGCAAAATCCCTCCTTTGTTTCCCCATTGGCTGAGTACTCCAAAGTTTACAGACTAACCCAACACGCCTTCTACATGTTACAGTACATATCAGTTCATACGTCGCATGTCTCATTACCGTGAAATTATGCCTCCCCTGGGAGAAGTTAATATTCAATACCTTATTAAGCAAGCGCAGTTGCTGCTACCAGAGGCCGCATTCCTCTCCAATGACCCTAGTTTAACAAGTTTCGAGTTTGTAATCTTTTATCTGGCCCCCCATTCATCCCTTTGATTGCCCTCTTTACCTGGTCAGGGAACCCTTTTGTCTTGAAAACTCACCCCACCTCTCTGGCGCCCTCCTTGTCAAGTTCTTTTCATGCAAGAACAACATTCTGTTTATTTCGTTCTCACAATCCCCCCTTTTTCTTTTTCTAAGTTCTGTTGATTCTTGCAATTCCCTGTTTTAAGGTATAGTTCTATAAGAAGCTTCTAACCTAGCTAGCATCTCCTCACATTCCTTCTATCTTCCTCTTCCTCCAAATTCTGTTCTGTTTGGTATAATAACTTGTCTTGATAAGGTGGAGGATCTAGGGACATCTTCTTGGTTATTGCTGTTTCTATTAACCTTTGTACCAGTCCTCTTACACATGGAATAATACAACACCCTACAGTTATTAATATCCCAGCTACAACAATTAAAGAGGTGAAAATTGATACTGCCATTCCTTTCCACTTGCCAAACCATGAATCCAACCAATGGGTCAGTGATGCATCTATTCCTGAGTTTTCCGCTAACTCATCTGCTAAAGTGGTTAATCTTTGTAAAGCTCTGGTAATAGTTCCATCAGGGGCGGTATTGTTGGGAATGAAAGTGCAACGCTGCCCCCCCAACATGACACAAACGCCTCCTTTCTCTGCTAACATCATATCCAGAACCATTCTGTTTTCCCATGCCATTCTACTAGTCGCATCTCACTGTTCAGCCATTCCTTTCACTGCATCTCTGGTGTAATTTATGAACCTCTGTTGATTATAATAGATATAATGGATCCAGTCTACATTCTTATTTATTGTGACCCACCAAAAAAGAAGTGACTCAAAACCTGCAGCAATTTGATTTCTAGCTTTGAATTCATCAGGGACTCCTTGGGGGACTCCAATCGAGTCAATATATATTCTATCATCCAAGGAAGTCCCTAGTATATTTCTTTTAACTCTGCTTCCTTTCCTTCCATGACTCTCGTTTTCTTGAAATGCCAGGGTAAATGGAGTAGCCAATTGTACAACAGCGCACGTTCCCTTCCAATTGGACAGGAGAGTGTTTCTCAAGACCTTCTCTCCGCAATACCACCACAAGTCTGCTCTCGGAACCTGCAGTGATGAATAGTTCCCACCTCTATCATTTGTCACATTCAGTGTTCTTCTGCATCCTGAGAACACCCCCAAAAATCGGGTAGCCTTCACGCCCTGTCATGAGAGACAAGCCGGGTGGTTCCCAGTTATGCCTGTGAAGGCAGGGGGTACCCGAATGTCTTTACTCAGCACGGCTGGGAACAAAAGCGAGAGCGTTTTACAGGTATCATTTCCCCAGGCTGTTTCCTCCTGGTATAGTGCAAGAACACGCTCCATCCCTGCAGGATCACGGGACCATCCTAGGGGAAAGGGAACAACTTGTGGCTTAGGTCTGCCTGAGGCACATGTGTAACAATCACTCTTGTTTAAACTTTTCACAGTGTATTTTATCCATTCTACCCAGGCATTTGTTTCTCCATATCCAGTTTCCATCTCAAAGGTTTGTCTTAAGTTTTTAATTTAAACTACCTTTACTACTTTAGAATCATTTGGAGGGGTCCATTTTTTTTTTTTTTTGGTAGGGAAAGTGGCTTTTACAGCCTCCTTTTCCATTTTATTTCTCAATTTCCAAACTACTATTCTAAACCTACCTATGGGGTCTGTTCCTGCCACGTCCACTCCAAGTCCATAGGTCCGGTTTACCCCTCTGTATGTTCCATCTGCTCCTGTTACAGTAATGATTAAAGGGTTACATTCGAGGTTTTTACAATTGGGCATGGGTACTCCTTTAACTATAGTGATTTGAGCCTTTAACCTTTTCCATGACTCATGTGGTGTAGCTGTCCACCCATCAGATTGGGTAGTCCACCACACATCAGACCACATCTGACAAGCAGGGCCTTTATAGCTGAGTACCAGAATGTCTGGGCACAAATATTTATCATAACTACTCAATCCTCTTTGGTTTTCCAAATTTCCACAGTCCAATATCTGGCAAGCATCAACCTGTATAGTTTGTGGACTGCTATAGTTTGTCGACTCTCCCTGAGGATGGTGGGTGCCAAGGAGTATGAAAGTCCCAGGATACCTCTAGGCCCTCCATCATTCTCTGAAGTACCTTAGAAGTGAAATGTCTGCCCTGATCAGAGTCCATATTTTCTACTATTCCATATCTAGAAATCATCATCATGGCTTGGCTTCGCGGACGAAGATTTGGGAAGGGCTTTGCCCACGCTTATTGCAAGCGCGCTGATGGCTGAAAAGGCCAATGCAGGATAGGCAAGACCGGTTGCAAAGAGCACACCGGAGGGTCTCCTTGGGTGGTATAGTCGAGGCACGGTTCTTTCTGCGCTGTCTTTTCTCCTCGAGACTGATTCTACGCGTGCTCTCAAAGGAGACAGCAGCGTTATGTATGGTGTGTCTCCAAATCTCCCGATTGGAGGCCAGGGTGGACCACTGATGGTGGTCAATATGGCCTAGGCTGAGGTGTTGTTTCAGGGAGTCCTTATATCTCCTCTTTGGAGCTCTTCTCTTGCGGCAGCCGGTGGCAAGTTCACCATAGAACACGATCTTAGGGAGGCGGTGATCCGCCATCCTGGAGACGTGCCCTGCCCAACGCAGCTGCGTTTTCAGCAACATGGCCTCAATACTGGTGACGTCTGCCTGTTCAAGGACAGCAACCTTAGTCACGTAGTCAGTCCAGTGGATGTTTAGGATTGTGCGGAGGCAGCGCTGATGGAAGCGTTCGAGGAGTCGCAGATGGTGGCGGTAGATGACCCATGATTCAGACCCGTACAGAAGAGTAGGCAGTACCACAGCTCTGTAGACACTGATCTTTGTACTTTTCTTCAGGTGTTTATTGCACCAGACTCTTTTATGGAGTTTTCCGAAAGCTCTGTTTGCCTTTGCTATTCTGTTGTCTATCTCTTTGTCGATCGTGGCATCTGAGGAGATGATGCTACCCAGATAGCTGAACTGCTGGACTGACTGAAGCTCTGACTCGCCAATGGTGATGTGGGGATGATGGTAATCATCTTGTGGTGCTGGTTGGTAGAGAACTACTGTCTTCTTCAAGCTGACTTCCAGCCCAAAAAGCTCAGCCGCCTCTGCAAAGCAGGATGTTAAGCGCTGCAGAGCTGCTTCTGTGTGGGCAACAAGGGCGGCATCGTCAGCAAAAAGCAGCTCGCGGACAAGGTGATTCAGGGTCTTGGTGTGGGCCTTCAGTCGCCTTAGGTTGAAAAGGCTCCCATCGGTACGATATCGGATATAAATGCCGTCTTGTTCGTCGAGGTCTGCCGTGGCCCTTTGGAGCATCATGCTGAAGAAAACTGTGAATAAAGTTGGTGCAAGAACGCAACCTTGTTTCACACCATTGGCTATTGGGAAGGGCTCAGAGAGTGCATCGCCATATCTGACTTGGCCACGCTGCCCCTCATGTAACAGGATAATCATTTTGAGGAACTTGGGGGGACATCCTAATCGTTCCAAGATCTGCCACAGACCTTTTCTGCCCACAGTGTCAAAGGCTTTGGTGAGATCAACGAAAGTTACATAGAGACCCTTGTTCTGTTCCCTACACTTCTCTTGCAGTTGTCTGAGAACGAATACCATGTCTGTGGTACTTCTGTTGGCTCTGAAACCACACTGACTTTCAGGTAGAAGTTCTTCTGCGATAGCGGGTACCAATCTGTTCAATAGTATTCTTGCGAGAATTTTTCCAGCAATGGAGAGCAGAGTTATGCCTCGGTAGTTTGAGCAGTCTGACTTTACTCCTTTTTTCTTGTACAGGGTGATGATGATTGCATCACGGAGATCTGGTGGTAGTTCGCCTTGTTCCCAACAGCGCACAACTAGCTCGTGAAATTTAGCATGGAGCGTTTGGCCTCCATGTTTCCAGATTTCAGGTGGGATTCTGTCGACCCCAGCTGCCTTGCCGGTTTTCATCTGCTGTATGGCCTTAAGGGTCTCTCCCATAGTAGGGGCTATATCCAATTCATTTTTCACCGTTTGTTTTGGGATGAGCTGGATTCCTGAGTCTTGGACTACACGGTTGGCACTGAAGAGAGTTTGAAAGTGTTCAGACCATCGATTCAGGATGGAGGTTTTATCTGTGAGAAGCGTTTGGCCATCTGCGCTGAGTAGGGGGCTTTGAACTTGGTGTGTGGGTCCGTACACTGCTTTCAGAGCCTCATAGAATCCTCTGTGGTCACCCAAATCTGCGCATAGTTGAGTCTTTTTTGCTAGGTTGAGCCACCACTTGTTCTGGATGTCTCGAAGTTTCTGTTGGAGTTTACTGCATGCAAGACGAAAGGCTGCTTTTCTTACATGGCAAGATGGCTGAGCGAGGTGTGCTTGGTGAGCAGATCTCTTCTTTGCCAGCAATTCCTGGATCTCTGGATTATTTTCATCAAACCAGTCTTTGTTTTTCTTTGAGGAGAACCCTAAGAATTCTTCAGAGGACTGCAGGATGCTATTTTTAATATGTTGCCAAAGCGCTTCAGGAGAAGAGTCTATGGGATGGTCTTCAAGCCTAGTTTGAAGGTTTGCCTGGAAGCTGTCTCTCACTGCAGCTGTTTGAAGATTGTTAACTTTGAGCCTCCTCCTCAGAATGCTGCCCCTCTTAGGTTTGGGCTTAAAATGGAGGTTAAGTTTGCAGCGCACAAGGCAGTGGTCTGTTTGACATTCTGCACTAGGCATCACTCGGGTGTGACAGACATCGCGAACGTTTCTCTGGCGCACTAAGATATAGTCAATGAGGTGCCAGTGTTTAGATCGAGGATGCATCCAGGTTGTCTTCAGGCTGTCTTTCTGCTGGAAGATAGTGTTGGTGATGGTAAGCTGCTGCTCAGCACAAAACTCTAGCAAGAGGCGACCGTTGTCATTGCAGTTTCCAACTCCATGCTTGCCTAGTACTCCTTTCCAGGCTTCAGAGTTCTTACCTACTCGGGCGTTGAAGTCACCAAGGATTATGATCTTATCATCTGCAGGAACCTTTTGAGTAAGGCGGCGCAGATCGGTGTAGAATTTGTCTTTTTCTGTAGGGTCAGCTTGGAGAGTTGGGGCATATATGCTGAAGAGAACAACATGTTGCTTGTTGTGTAGCGGGAGGTGTAAGGAGATAATGCGATCGGAATGACCTGTTGGCAAATTTTCCAGTTTAGAGGCGATGGAGTTTTTAATCATGAAGCCAACTCCGGAATGATGACTTTCGGTTTTGGGTTTGCCTGACCAATACAGCGTGTAGCCGGCACCATGTTCTTTAAGGCTGCCTTCCTCATGAAGGCGAACTTCACTGAGAGCAGCAATGTCGATGTTGAGTCGTGACAGTTCGTGAGCAATTATAGCAGAACGGCGTTCAGGACGCCCACTGTCTGCTGTATCGAGCATGGTTCTGATGTTCCAACATGCGAGTGTCAATCTGGACACACCTTTGGAGGCAGGTGTATGCCTTTGTCTCTTTGTCTTTGGTTGACCGCAAAAGAAGATGTCCGTTGGCCGCGGCTAGCCAACCGGATTGGAAGGGGAGATGAGCTTTGGTTAGGCCACCTTTTCTAGGCCCCTCTCCATGTGGAGCAAGCAGTGCTCTCCTTGAAAAAGGCTGCTTGGTCATTCAGGATGCTGCCGAACGAGACTGTCATCTCCCGGGTCAGTCTCAAGCGACCAATGTCCTGAACCGCCTGCATGCAGGGTTGGGTCTGCGGCTTCCAGTGACATCTTTCCACCTGCCGTTTCGTCCCTTGCCTGTCGCTACAGGGCTTTGCAAACGTGAGTACACCCTTCAAGCCTGCGCGGTGGATTTTTTTAGGTGAGGCGCAGCGTGCATGAGACTGGCCCCACCCTTTACACCTGAGGTTCATCTGCCAGGGCCTAGCGAGCTTGGACGGTGACAGCGAAGTCCTCAGGTCGTAGGTTTGGTTAGAGTATCCTTCTCTTAGATGGATGGCCTTACAGGGCTAAACGAGCTCCATCTGCCCGGGTTTGGAGTTAGAGTTGTCCTTCTCCTAGGATGGTTGCCCGAAGGCTAGTGAGCCCATCCTGCCCGTGGACACACTTTGTCTGACCCTTCAGTTGAGACCTGTCAGGCTTGGGAGACCCTACCGGAGGCATATGCCACCACCAGCATAGCTCTCAACTTCGCAAGGGCACGCAAGCTCTTTCCCCACAGCAAGGGGGTGCCCATGAAAGAGATATCTAGAAATAATTTGTTCTAAAAAGACCTTGACCACTCCAGCTGCAGTGGCAGTTACCATCGGGTAAGCTTCTACCCATCCAGTAAGATGATCTACTAAAACCAGGAGATATTTCAGTTTACCTATCGGTGGTAATTCAGTACAGTCTACCTGTAGGCTTTGAAAGGGCCTTAAACCAGACTCCCTTCCTCCTGAGGGTTGCTTCCTCAGAGCCTTTTTGTTTATCCTCCTGCAGGTCACACATCATTCATAAATTTGCTTGGCCACTGTATAAATTCCTATACACCCATACTTTCTCAGAACCAAATCACACATCGCTTGTATCCCCCAGTGGCTTCCTGGATGTAAAATGCCCATTATTTCCCTCATGGTTTGTTTATTCAACATTTCTCTCCCATCTGGGAGAACCCATTTTCCCCCCTGTTTCAATGGCTCCCAACTCCCTTAACCTTTCCTTCTCTTTTTCTGTGAATATAGGAGTTGCTTTTGGTACAGGCACCTGTGGAGTAAGATTATACATACTCACAATCTCGTGGCCTAACGCTGCTGCTTTGGCTACTTCATCAGCCAGCCGGTTTCCCCTGGCTCTAAAAGAATTTCCTTTCTGATGTCCATTTACATGGACCACCGCAATCTCACTTGGAAGTAATAAATTCTTTAGCACTTGTTTAATTAATTCCCCATGTACCAATTCTTTTCCTTTACTGTTGATTAGCCCCCTTTCTTCCCATATCCTTCCAAAAGTTTGCACCACTCCAAAGACATACCTTGAATCAGTATAAATCGTTCCCTCCTTTCCTTCTAACAGTTGTAAGGCTCTGTTTAAAGCATATAATTCACATGTCTGGGCTGACCAGGTGGTTGGGAGCTGCCCTGCTTCTTTCGCCTCTTGATTTATCCCTTCAATGATTGCATAGCCATTGTGTCTTTTGCCTTGAATTACTCTTGAGGAACCATCAATAAATAAGCGGGGGCCTGCGTGTAAGAGTATTTCCTTCAAATCAGGCCGCACCTTAGTCTGATACTCTATGATGTCTAGACAGTTGTGTTCAAGACTTTCACACTTCATTTCTCCCTTCCATAGGAAGGCGGCTGGGTTAAGGCATGTACTGGTAGTCAGGGTCAAATCATCTTTTTCTATTAGAATTGCTGCATACTTCAATATTCTAGAATCAGTTAACCACCTCCCAGCCTTCTGGGTCAAAATAGTTTTCACATGGTGGGGAGTACTCACTACTAATACCCCTCCGAATGTTAGTTTTCTGCTTTCCTCTACCAAGAGGGCAGTAGCAGCTACTGCCTGCACACACTCTGGCCACCCCTTTGATACTGGATCCAAAAGCCTGGACAGATATGCTATGGGTTGTCGTTTGTCCCCCCATTCTTGAGTTAAAACTCCCAAAGCAGCTCCTTTATCCACTGTAACGAACAACTCAAATGCCTTATCTAATGATGGCAGTGCTCACACAGGAGCAGTGATTAAGCTCTGTTTTAACTCCTGAGTTAGCTTCTCTTCTTCTTCTGTCCAGTTTAAAACATTTGGTTCTTCATCTAGTAACTTTAAATACAACCCTTTTGTTTTCTGTGCATAGCAATCTATCCATAAGCGACAATGACCAGTTAACCCCAAAATTTCCTTAACTCCTTTGTTCGATGAAGAGGCAATGCCACAATTCCTTTTGTTCTTTCTGGATTTATTTTACGTTTTCCTTCACTGATCAAATGCCCTAAATACTTAACTTCTTTTTCTACATACTGTAATTTGCTTTTTGATACCCTTAGTCCTTGTTCTCCTAAGAAGTTCAACAGGGAATTTGTGGTTTCTTTTACCTCATTATTTTCTTTCCCTGAAATCAAAAGATCATCAACATATTGAAGTAAAGTAACACCAGGGGGAGATTAAACTGCTCAAGGATTTGTTATAAGAGTCTCTATTACTTGTTGGAGGCCCCTCTGCCCTTCTAAGGGAATGGGGTATTGCCTTTGATTTACTATATCATAGTTTTGATTAAGTCTTATTTTTAAAGGAGGTATGTCCAACCCCCCCCCGGTTACCTTCTCTTGCCCATACTATCGGGTTGATTTGCTCCTCATCTTTTTCCGTTAATAAATTCATAGAAATTACAATTCGTTCATTATATGTCCTAATTTCCAACCCCAATTGCACAATCAAATCCCTTCCCAATATATTGCCGCCCACTGCGGGAATATATAATGCCTGAGCTTGTACCAGCTCTTCTCTTAGCTTGAATAGCATTGGTTCAAACACAGGAACAGAAAACCCTTCACCTTTAATTCCTGAAACCGTTTTTTTTTTTTTTTTTTGCTGCTCCGTAAATTTCACTCCTTGAGGTATAAAACTCAGTGAAGTTCTAGCAGCTCCTGTGGCAACTAGGAAGACAACTTCCTCTTCCCGGGTCCCACCTTTAAATTTATCAAGGGTTCCTGATGGGACCGTAAATTAAGGAACCCCTGACACCCCTATTCAATATCTTCAAAAGCCATTAACGACACCACTTTCTCTTCCTTCTTTAACTCAGGACACTCCCTCTTGAAACTGGGACACCCCCCCCCCCCCACCCCCTTTCTTTCAGATTTTTCATTTCCTAATGGTAAGGGAAAATTTAAAAAGTCTCTTTGAGACTGCTCTCAGTCTGGGATATGTGTTGGGAGGCGGAGCACTAGCCATGGCTCCCCAGGAGTCTTTCCTGACTCCTTTCTTGGGTAGGGAGGTCTGTCACCCCCTCCGACCTGTATTTTGGGCAGAATACAGCCGGACCCTTGATGTTTTCCTTTATCCAGATGAAACAACCATACTGTATCATCTTTCCCTTATCTTTATCCCTTGTACAAGGTGCGTTTTCCCAACGCTCCAACATCCTCCCTTAAAAGACTGTCTGGAGGGATGTTCCCAGGACACTTTTCCCTGTCCTGCTTATTTTCCTTAGGCCTATTACTTTTATTCCCCATTCTGATTTCCCGAGACTTTTTCTGTCACTCCGTTCTTTCGCTTCGTCCCTCTCTGGCTGTTTTCCTCGCGGATAAACAGAACCGCGGATCCGGACTCCGCACTCACTTTGTACCGATGGTATGTCTCACTCACGCACACACAAAAAGTCTCTCAGAATGTCCCAACCACCAAGGCAATACTTTAACAGTCAATTTTCTTACCTTGGTCTGTGCACAGAGTTGCCTGGTTGTCGCGATTGTGCCTACTATTCCTATCCTTCCCCTGTGGTTCACTGGGTCTGCCTTTAAAATTGGTCTCAGGAGGCCAGTCGGTCCCCTGCAAACCCCTGTCGACGATTCACGAGACCGTTGAAATCAACGGGACGCGTCTTCCCGTCTTTCGTCGGCAGAAATTCCCAGGGCAACGACTTGGATCCCGGACGAGCCCCCAAGTGTGAGAAACGAGAAAAAAAAAACCTTGCGAAAAGAGGGTCAGGCCAGACTCCACAGTGAAGCACCTAATTTTATTACATTCTTGCAAGACCGGGTGTCCATCTGGCCCCTCATTCATCCCTTTGATTGCCCTCTTTACCTGGTCAGGGAACCCTTTTGTCTTGAAAACTCACCCCACCTCTCTGGCGCCCTCCTTGTCAAGTTCTTATCATGCAAGAACAACATTCTGTTTACTTCGTTCTCACAAAGAGGAGGCTGAGGGGAGACCTTATTGCTTTCTACAACTACCTTTCAGGAGGCTGTAGCGCTGTGTGGATCAGTCTGTTCTCCCAAGTAACAAGTGATAGGATGAGAGGAAATGGCCTCAATTTGTGCTGAGGGAGATTTAGGCTGGATATTAGGAAAAATTTCTTTACAGAAAGGTTTGTGAAGCATTGGAACAGGTTACCCAGGGAGGTGGTGGAGTCACCATCCCTGGAAGTGTTTAAAAGACGTGTAGATGTGGTGCTGAGGGACATGGTTTAGGGACCCTGGCAGTGCAGGGTGAACGGCTGGACTCGATGATCTTAAAGGTCTCTTCCAACCGGATGATTCTGATTCTGTGATTCTATGATTCTGTGCAAAGTGTTTATTCAAGAGACAAGAGCTCTTCCCAAGAGTTATTCCAGTTGCTTTTAAAGTTCTCTTTATCTTTTTATTTGTGTGGAAACATTTTAATCTTTGTCCCTTTCTTTTAATTTTTAAATATAATAGAAGTGGATCTGTAGACAGTTTTAACTCTTTGCTTACATTTACTTTGATTGAAAGAGTTGCAGGAAGATAGGATAAAATTTGGAGGCATGGGTCATGATTTTGTAAACACACTTCAAGAATTGCTGCTACAGGAATGCTATCTGTTACAGCTAAGGTTTTCATTTGCTTTGTCCAACATGAAATTCATCAAAACAGGGTGAGATCTTAATTTAAAAAAAAAGTAAAAAAAGATGATTGTCAGAAGTGGCTCCAAGATGGGGTGAGTTATTTCCTTGCCCCACACGCCTGTGATGTCTTTAACATGAGACCAGGTGGGGCATCGCAGTTACCCATTCCTCTCCCCTCCTAGTGCTGGCTGCTGCAATATCACAGCCCTTGGTAAAGCTGTGTATTAATTCACTTGGTCTCTTCAATCATTTTGATCTTCTGCAGGTTTCAAACCTTCAAGTCTGAAGACGTTTGCAATCTGTTTGCACCTATTAATTTTTTTTCTGATGGTATTATGCACAACCAGCCCCATGAACATCAGCACCCACCTGCTTTACTGTGTCTATTTAAACAGCCAGGGTCTCTTCTGATGAGGCTATTTATGTTTGTGTGTAACTACTTCAGCTACAGAGGTTTTGCTGCCATCAAGGTTGCAAAATGCACACTAATGGTGGGGAATAGTAGCTAAGACTTTAGCTGCAGGGTAGTTTGTTATTCAGAATGCAAGCTTGGGCCTCTGATTCTTTGCTCTGACACTGATTTCTCTGAAAATATGAGCAATTTGTTTTACCTCTGAATCAGTTTTACCTCTGAATCACAGGGGGTTTTTTTGAGGTTTAATCAAGGAAGCCATGTGAGTGCCAGATGCTGTATAAAAGCAAGAGGCAATTATTAAAAGTAGGCTTTGACATTTTAAAGGTAAGATAACAGATGCTGGGTAATAAATTTCATTAATGATGATAGGGAAATGATCTTATTTTTGAAGTCTGATGGTATTTTTTTCCTAATTTATGTTACTGTTTAATAGTTATTCTGGTTTTGCTGTTTGTTTTCTAAAAGTGATGGAAACAATTAGATGACACAATGACCTTTTTTTTCCTCCTAGTGTGTCCCACCACTTTCAGATTTGTGTTTATGTTTAGAAGTTATTGAAGCATATTATTTTGATATGGCTTTAAGTAAAATTCTTAGCTTTCAGACTTTAAACAACATTGAGATTTGAAATCTGTTAAGTGAGTAAAGTTGCAGGCTTTTAACACAATTTTACATTTTGAATTTTATACGAGAAATTTCACTGTTCTAACATATTTGTCATTATAGGTATGTGCATGTGTGCATGTCTACTGACAAATTATTGACCTAATAGATTCTGATTTCTCTCTCTCAATTTGGGATGGGGAAAAAATGTCTCCTGTTCGCTTATGATGGGAAATCTGCTTCTTGTCCACTTATATCAACATCTCTGAACATGGAGCTGCAAATCCAGTCTGAACTTGATTCCTGTCAGAAGTGTTTCTGAATTTAAGAAGCTGCAGTGTAGCACTTGGTTCCACATGAGGAGAATCAGATGTGCTTTAGGATTTACTGTGCTCTGCTGTTGAATGTGCCTCAATTCTGCAAGTTCAAAATGATGATACATTTAAAGTTAGCTGCTGCATTTTACTCACCTGCTGTTCTTGGATGAAATATGCCTTGCAACAAGCAAAGGCACAGAAAATAAAGATCTAATTTTGGGTCATTATTTGTCTTGGAATGATGGGTAAAGCATTCACATTGAAGTTTTCAAAAAAGCAGAGCACAAAACTCTCACTTGAGTAGGAGGAGCCAAAAGTCTCAGTGATAAATTAAGTCTCTACCTCAGTTTCCCTTTCCTACACAATTATAAGAGTTTCATAGAAATGCCTTCATGACATGCTTGAAAGAAGACAGCTTTGTACAAATGAGAAATAGCCTTACTAAGGGTCATGAGAAATAATAAAAGTCCAGTGAAACAGAGGGTTGGGAGCTTTTTTTTTTTTGTTGGCAAAACAGATGTTGCCATTTCTTGCAGAGTAAAAACCATCATAAATATATGTGCAAATGGTGTACTCATGTAGTCCTGGGCTTGTTGGAGATGCTGACCCACTCAGACGTGGGCACATCTATCTATCAGGCAGCTCCTCTTTGAGAAGCATCATGTGCTGACTCCCTGACTCATATTGTAAAGAGAGAGACCGACCAGCCTCGTGTTTAGGATTTTATGATGGAGCATAAATCAGGTCTGCCTGTACTTGACCAAGATTGAAATCCACAGTACTGCATGGTAATTAGATTTTTTAAAGATTTTTTTCCTCTGGTTTATTTATATAGCAGTAATTATCTCCACCACACAGTTGCAGTGACTGCTTATCTTTCATGACCATACCTTTCATTTGACTGTCCTGTGCTTCTGTGGCTAATATAGAGCTTCATTCATTATCCCTGAGCCATTTAAAAGTCCTGTTCCTGCAACTTCAGTGGTAGGAACCTAAGAAGTTTTTGAGGGAAGATGTCTTCATTTGACTGATCTTTTTAACCAGTTTCTTTCACAGATCAAGTCTTACCCAAACAGTTTCTGAGACTGTCTCCTTGGCCATTTGGGTACAAAGTTGGCATGTCAAAAGAGGAACTTTGCAGGGGAAAGACTCACAATTAAAAGGAAAATAAGTGGCTTTTGTCAAATGGATTTCTGAAATGGAAAGCATAATTTTGTTTCACTGTGGATGTGCAGGGAGGGATAAGGAGGATGACTGAAGGGGAGAGAAAAGAGTTAAAAATCTCAATCGGTGTATAACAGGCATGGCCAGCTGAAGAGTTGAGTGACAGAGCCTTATTCACTCATATGAATTAATAATTGATTCAGTAACAAATCACTAATGTTGCAGTAGTCATGATGAATAAGATAATAAATGTGTCCTGTCCAGGGAATGCAATGTTGTTAGGATTCAGCTGAAATTATTCACAAATGTGCTACTTTTCCTCATCTCCAACTACTGGTAGTTTAGCTTTTCTTTTTAATCTTCCTAAGCTGTCACATTAGATGGTGGAGCTAGTCACATTCTATATACAGTGGAATATTAAGGGGAACTGTGAAGACATTATGTCAAATTTCAATAGATAGTAGACACACTTTGTTTCTCAATTTACCTCCATCCCTTTTTGCGCTCCTCCTCTAGCTTAATAAATAAGTAAAATAGAAGCCCAAAGGCTATTTAATAGCATTTACACATGATCCCTGCATATTTTCTGCCCCCTCCCTCTCTTTCTGCTTGCACATGAGGCCTCAGAGTTGGGTGGGATACAGAAGAACTCCATGGACTTCTGTCGTCTTTTGGTAACATGTGCAGGCTCCTGTCTAAAGGGGCTCCGAGGTATCTAGTATCTGACCTGCAGATAAGATTCACAGCTCCTACACACCAGTCTGAAAGGCCACCATAGGTCCTTATGTATGTAAACCACACTTCACTAGAGCACCTGGGTGATGGGGGACAGCAAGTGAGGGCTTGTGGTGGTGTTGCGACATCAGGAAAAAGGTGTTAGGGATGGAGAATCAGTCAATGAGCCATAAAGGAGAATGTGAGGTAGATGGAGCAGGCTTGCAGAAGATGAAAAGTGCTTAAGAGTGTCATAACTTAGATGATACGAACAACGAAATTTCTCTAGCTTATCAGGGAAAGTGACACCAAGAACTAACACCTGTGAAAGGAAGCCAGACAAAAATGATAAGGTATGCTTTTTTTGTAATCAATGAGTGTAATTGAACTTTGTCATAACTTCAAATTGGTGAATTTTTCATTGCTTGAAGTTTTCAAATGAACACTTGGATGCCTTCCTAGAAAAGATGCTTTAGTCAAGAGCAAGGTGTTCAGTAAGTAAATGGAAATTGTGGTGTGTGATGTCAAGGAGGCAAGATAGAGAAATCTGGCCTTAAACTCTTTGAACACAGTCTTTGAATAAATCTGGAAAATGGCAACAGTACAAAACAAAAAACATCAGTGTCAGAATGAAAAATGCTGGGGAAGTTATCAAAGTAATCAAAGACTGCAAAGAAGGAAGATAGGAAAGGCAGTGCAGAACTGAGAGCTAATGGTAAGCAGTCTAGAAGAAAGGATAGAAGGATAATTTGCAGGACAACAGAGGGATAAGCCATAGAGCATAGGAGATCTCATGTTAAAATGAGGAAAACCTGAGGAATTCACATGCCTACAACGTTTAGAGCTTAGTTTGAATTGCAATGGACATCTTTGAACAGGAACATAAGTCAGGAAGTTTTCAGTCCTGTTCTGTTCAGGTTCTTGGTACACAGACAAGCATGTCCCTCTGAGTCAGACAGATAGCTAGGGCTGAGCTATAGACTAGAGATATCGTCAGATGACTGCTCAGTACTCTAGGAATACTGTGCAGAGAAAGTGAAGGGAGCACAGGAGAAGCAACTGAGCTTTTTTGAAACTGATTTCACCTCTCCCCTGTTAGACAGGCATATTTGCTCATCTATAGCAATTACATCCAAAGATCTCAAAGCTTGTTGCAATTTTGTCTTTCCATGCTCCTCCAAAAAATTAATAGTCTTGACTTTCACCTCCTGCTTAGATGTAGTTTGCACCAGGAGACTCTTGCTACCATGCATCAACACAGTAACCTGTCTCCTTCTGGAGATGCAGCAGCAAGAGTGGGTTTATTCATGCAGCATGTGATTTCCCAAGCTGGATGCCAGCCAAGATGACATTGTCAGATCACTTGCTTTCAAAAAAATACTGCCATGGGGTCCACAGTGATCACACAATAAGAGTACCTCCCACCTTCACCTCCCCTGGTTGCTAGCAGAGAATGCTGAAGCCCAGCAGAACAAGCATCACTCCTGTAGTTACAGAGAGAAGACATGCTGTCTCTGCCTCCCCCTTGGGTTACCTAACTGGCATGGTGGAAGGAGCAAGGGAGCTGTACATGCCTCTCTGAGTGGGAATGGTATCAGAGCAAGGCATAGTGGTCTGAGGTTGGTGCCACATGGCAAGTTACGTACAGCATGGCTGTCTTCAACATCCTCCTCCAAAAGGCTCTGTGTTTACTTGAGCTCTGCAGCATGCTACTTCTCTGTACAAATAAAATGCATCTCACTGGGACACTCGGGACTTGGGGACCAGGGTTCGCACATATGTGTGCACATGCCTGTGGATGGGTATGCATGTATGTATATGTACAGGTTGCATTAGACAATGCTCTTCTCCCTCCCTTGTTGTTTTAATATCAGATTATGGACATGTGCTGCTGCTGAGGCTATGAAGTCCCTTTAAGTGAAGTCTGAGCTCTATTCCATGCAGCAAGAAGGACAAATAAAGTGAGAATGGAGCTGGAGGGAAGTGCAGAGTACCAGAGTCCTTGGCTGGCTATTCACCCTATCCACTCATCCTCCCTTCACTTCTGCATTCCCTCTTTTTCCTGCTGCCCAACCCTCCTCCTTCCTCCATATACATACACTCTCTTTATTTTCAGTAAGTTATTAAAAATGTAGACATTGCTGGCTCCCAGGGTCAATATGTTGTTTTTAAATTTAAACATGAATTTCCATTTCATTGAGCCTTCAGGCCTAATGAGATGTGCTTTGACAGGAGCAGCTAGCTGGAAAAGGCATGAGTGTGCAGACACAGCGTTGGAGCCACAAGTCTTCAAGCCTTGATTCACTACTATCTGGGGCTCTGACTACAGCAGGCAAGGATTTCTGCTGCAGGCCCTGCAGTGAAATGTCAAATGCATTTAACCATCTGTGAGCTCTCCTTGCTCGGGCTGGTCCAAGTTGGACAGCTTGAATGGAGTTTCTTTCAGCTGGAATGACAGATGGGGCCAGGAGGGCTCTGGAAGTTTGGCTTGTCAGTTTAGAGGACATCAGCTAAAACAAAGGAAAGAGCATAAAGCTGTGGAGAAGGCACCAAAATGGGACTCAGAAAACATAGGCTTTCACTGACTTACCGTGTGACCTGGGCAGATTGCTTCACCTTTCAAGGAGGATCAGGAAAGGGTGTTTGCATAGCCTGGTGTTAGAGGTCACTCCTTTCCCTGTGTGGTCAGTGGAGAGTGTGAAGTTCTCCTGAGGAAAGCTTTCAGTGCACAAGCTTGGTGATTTTTTCTGTGGAGAACATGATTTGTCCAACTGAGTTGGCCAGTCGCCGAGGGGAACTGCTCCGGAGCAGGCACAGCTTGTAGTGGAGTGCTAGATCTCAGTGCACAGGGGGTTTCCTGAGGTTTTCCTTTGGTAGGGGAACATCAGGAGAAGCTGAGAGACCTGCCAGGAGTCAGCAGTTCTCGTGGGAGGGGCAGACGAGGTGAGGCGAGGGCGTTGCCAGGGCAATGGCGACCACACCGGCACCTATAAAAGAAGCCCTTAGGGAGTGCAGCAGAGCGGGCAAACAGAGCGGGCAATACAGAGCATGGTGCCGACAGTTTGCATGGCAGGGCATGCAGAAAAGGCACTGAAAGCTCTGCCTGCTTAGACCAGGGAGAGATGGTTTCCACCCAGAAGGCGGCCACAGCCTCTCTAAGAGCTGCACCCACCACCATGACTGACGCAGCTGCCCAGAGGGAGCTGCAGTGGAGACATGCAGCCATGCAGGTGTCAGGCTGCAGGGTGTGCCTTGCTGTGACACCAGTACTGGACAGCAGCAGTGAGCACCCCTGTGGGAGGTGTGCCCAGGTAGAGGAACTCCTCTGCCTAGTGACAGAGCTCCGGGAGGAGGTGAGCAAGTTGAGGAGTATCAGGGAGTGTGAGAGAGAAATAGACTACTGGAACCACATCCTGCCTTCCCTGAGACAGGACCAACAGACACACAAGGTGCATAATATGGAGGATTCCCTGTCCCCTCTCCATTGGATTGAACACAATGACCAGAAGGACAGGGGGCAATGGTGACAAGTTCCTGCCCAATGCAGCAGGCATGTTGCCCCAGCAACATCCCCACCTTCCCAGGTGCCTTTGAGTAACAGGTATGAAGCCTTGCAAGTGGAGCCAATCAATAATGAGAACAATGATTCATCCAGCTCAGAAGTGTTGCTGGGGTTAAGTTGGCCCAAGCCCTGCATCGAAACCACTTCTACAGAGAAAGAGACAGGTCATTGTCATAGGTGACTCCCTTCTGAAGGGAACAGAAGGCCCAATATGCAGACCTGACCGACTTCACAGGGAAGTCTGCTGCCTCCCTGGGGCCCAGGTTAAGGATGTGGCAAGAAAGCTTCCTACCCTCATACGGCCCTCAGATTATTATCCGTTATTGACTTTTCAGATAGGTAGTGAACACCAAACAAGAAGCCCAAGGGCAATCAAGAGAGACTTTAGGGCCCTGGGACGACTTGTCAAGGAATCAGGAGCACAAGTGGTGTTCTCCTCTGTCCCTCTAGTTGCAGGGAATGATGAGGGAAGAAACAGGAAGACCCACCAGGTCAATACCTGGCTCTGAGCCTGGTGTCACCAGCAAGACTTCAGGTTTTTTGACCATGGGTTGGTTTACATGACACCAGGCCTGCTGGCGACAGAAAGGGTACATCTGTCTCAAAGGGGGAAGAGGATCCTTGCTCAGGAGTTGGCAGGGCTCATTGAAAGAGCTTTAAACTAGATTTGAAGGGGGGGGGGATAAAACCAGGCTCGCTGGAGCTAAGCCTGAGAGTGCCACATCAGTGTTTATGAGACGGTGTACTAGCAAGCTCCTTGGGTCTGCCACACCAGTGGAGATAGAGGATGGTGTGCCAAGCGATAGTATAGACACAAGGGATACTGATGAGCTAGCAATCATGGTAGCCCTTGGGAATGGCCAGGTAGGAATTAGGCATTATCCCCCCCAAAAAGCAACAGGATCAAAGGCCAACTGCAGTGTATCTACACCAATGGACACAGCATGGGCAACAAACAGGAGAAGCTGGAAGCCATTGTGCAGCAGGAAAACTAAGTGTCACCAAGACACTTTCCATCATTTATCAGCAGTCCTGGCTAACAGGGGAGGTACCGATCGACTGGAGGTTAACTAATGTGACACCTATCTACAAGAAGGGCCAGAAGGAGGACCCAGGGAACTACAGGCCTGTCAGTCTGACCTCGGTGCCAGGGAAAGTCATGGAGCAGATCATCTTGAGTGCCACCACATATAGGACCATCAGGTGATCAGGCCCAGTCAGCATGGGATTATGAAAGGCAAGTCCTGCTTGACCAGCCTGATCTCCTTCTATGACAAGGTGACCCGCTTAGTGGATGAGGGAAGAGCTGTGGATGTTGTCTACCTAGACTTTAGTAAGGCCTTTGACACCATTTCCCACAGCATTCTCCTGCAGAAACTGGCTGCTCATGGCTTGGATGAGTGTAGTCTTTGCTGCATAAAAATCTGGTTGGATGGCTGGGCCCAGGGAGTGGTGGGGAATGAAGTTCAATCCAGTTGGTGGTTGGTCGCAAGTGGTGTTCCCCAGGGCTCAGTATTGGGGCCAGTTCTCTTTAACATCTTTATCAATGATCTGGATGAGGGGATTGAGTGCACCCTCAGTAGGTTTGCAGATGACACCAAGTTGGGTGGGTGTGTCAATCTGCTTGAAGGTTGGGAGGCTCTACAGAGGGATCTGGACAGGTTGGATCGATGGGCCACGGCCAATGGCATGAAGTTCAACAAGGCCAAGTGCCGAGTCCTGCACTTGGGCCACAACAACCTCCTGCAACACTATAGGCTTGGGTAGGAATGGCTGGAAAGCTGCCCAGCAGAAAAGGACCTGGGGGTGTTGGTTGACAGCTGGCTGAAGATGAGCCAGCAGTGCACCCAGGTGGCCAAGAAGGCCAACAGCATCCTGGCTTGTATCAGCAATAGTGTGGCCAGCAGGAGGAGGGAAGTGATTGTCCCCCTGTACTCGGCCCTGGTGAGGCCACACTTTGAGTACTGTGTCCAGTTTTGGGGCCCTCTCTTCAAGAAGGACATTGAGGTGCCGGAGCATGTCCAGAGAAGGGCAACGAAGCTGGTGAAGGGTCTGGAGAGCAAGTCTTATGAGGAGCGGTTGAGGGACCTGGGGTTGTTTAGCCTGGAGAAGAGGAGGCTGAGGGGAGACCTTATTGCTCTCTACAACTCCCTGAAAGGAGGTTGTAGAGAGGTGGGGGTTGGTCTCTTCACCCAAATAACAGGTGACAGGACGAGAGGAAATGGCCTCAATTTGCGCAGAGGGAGATTTAGGCTGGATATTAGGAAACATTTATTTACAGAGAGGGTTGTGAAGCATTGGAACAGGCTGCTCAGGGAGGTGGTGGAGTCCCCATCCCTGGGTGTATTTAAAGGTGTGGTGCTGAGGGACATGGTTTAGGGACCCTGGCAGTGCAGTGAACGGTTGGACTGGATGATCTTAAAGGTCTCTTCCAACCAAAATGATTCTGTGATTCTGTATAAAGTGGAATGGGGAGGTATCTGTCTGCATTGCACACTGGGAAGAGGCAGTAGCCCCAACTGTTTGTCCACAGGGAAGACCTACTCCTTGTCCACTATAAGATGGTCCATCTCACCAGCACGTTCTGAGTGCTGACTGTAGGATCCTCAGTCTGGCTGTGCCATCAGTCAACTTTTTATGAAATCACTTTTTTTCCCAAAAATACTGATTTAGCATTGGTAAATTAAAAGGGGAAGGTGGAGATGAAAATAAAGTTTTGGCCAAAAAATTATTTTGATTTTCAATGAAAAAGTGATGTTTCCTATTGACTGAATCCAATTATAATGCCATTTTTTTCAGTCTTTCTTTTTCTTTGTCTGAGTCTATAGGAAAATCCATTTCACAGCCATACCTAATCCACACCCCTGGTGACTGAAAGTCACTCAGAAGGTCTCTCTCAGGTGTGATTTGTAGGGCTTCCTGGGTTTTGTTGATCCAGAATTAAAATCAAGAAGAGTCTTTCTCATAATAGTTTATTGGGTTTGCTCCTGCTGAAATCCACAATGGCAGATGCTGATCTCTGTGTGTGTGTTTATAAAATGTGAGGAAGAAATGCAGCATGATATTAAATGAAAAGTAAATCAGAGTGATAATTAATAATAAAGGCTGCTGAATATTCTGAATCTTTGAAAAGGGTTGCTTCTTTTCCCCCTGGATCTAGTGAGCACTCACTCATATGAATAACATTACATTCATGAGTAATGAAACCCAAGTTAAGTATGTGTAGGAGGCCTATGCAGGATTTGGACCAGGAGCTTTAGCACTGAGTTAAGAGAAGTTGTAGTATTATGTTTGTACTGATGCTTAATTGTACAGCAGATGTAAATAGTAAGTCTTCCAGTTCTAGTCTGTCTGGGCTTGGCTGAAAGAGATACCCTCTTGGTGCCTAAACCCTTTTGGACTCATGTATTTCTGGCCTTTAAAATGTGATATTTAGCTTTCAGAAAGCAAATAACAACCATCGTACATTTTTTTACTCTTTTCTCCTGAGATTCTTTCAAAGCACTTTTGACAACATTAACTGTTGACAACTCCGCTGTTGAGGACAGGCTTTCAGATTTGCCATTTCTCCTTCTCCTCCTCTCTGATTCTGTATATATTTTTCACCTGCATGATGATATTTGGACCTTACATAAAGCTTCACCTGCTAGAAACCTGAATATATAAGAAGCTGAGTTTCCATTTCACATCTTTTCGAGAAATAAATTTCTAACCAGTACAGTCTTAAAATTAAGGAAAAAAAATTATAAAAATCTTATGTTTTTTGATGGAAGCTGTTCAGTATGTTTTAATGTTTGTTTTTGAGAGTACTGGGCACTCAATTCTCATTTCATAGACAACTGGGTAGATAAAGAGGAAGTATAAATTAGAGTATTGTGCCCAATATCAGCTAAATCATCAGTGTTAGAAGCAGGAATACGAACCTAGGAGTAGCAAATCCCTTGCTTTATGTCCTGGCTGACACTTGTAGTAGGAGAGACATGAACTGCAGCAGCAGAGATGGTGTGAGGATTTCCTGCCTCAACATATAGAACATTTTCCATAAGCTGAGTTTCATGAGTCAGCCTTTCAGAGGACAGTAATTTACAGTAATAAACAGGGAAAGAACACCAAATTTGTGTGGGTAAATTTGGTTCTACAGGGAGAGATGCAGTTCATGGTAATCAGGTACAGTTGTGATTCGAACCCTTTGAGGTCTGTGAAATATATTCCCTGTTGGATGATTCCAGTTTTGGTTTTTCTCCCTTATCTTTTATTTTCAGGGTTTTTTTTTTTCTTTTCCCCTCCCCTTCCCTCTAGCTTTAGCTGTCTTTAAGGACAGGTACCTCAGTGGGGTATTTTGCATTGCTGCTACAGAAAAAGAGAATAGGGAGTGCAGCATGGAGAGGAAGAATACAAATTTCACCATTCACTATTTACTTTTGTGAGCTGCAGAGGGAAGATGCTGTGGCCTCTATATGGAGGCTGTAGGTGGAGAAGAGGGGTAAATGATAAAGCAGATTCAGAAACAACAGTTCCATATAATTTTTTTCCCATCCCCATGTCTTTCTGTTCAGTGGAGTCTTGGAGCAGATTTAGGCTTTTCATGTTCACAGAGAATTGGAAGCTTAGATCTCTGACCTTTTTAAAATCCATTTTGAGTCTCATCTTTCAGAGATTTAAACGAAAGATTTTTGACCTAAAAGGCCTTTGTTTTATACTTTCTAATAGAGGGAATAAGAAAGACTGAGAGGAAGGAGGGCAGAAAGAGATTATCTGAAATGGGACCTGCTGATTCTGGTGGTAATTTTGCAAGTGGGGGAGGGTGGAACAGACCTGTAAAGTATGTAAGCTGCTGCTTTAAACCTGTAGCTGAAAATGAGGAAAGGAGATATGGGGTACAGACAGAACCACTGTTTGGATAATACTGCTTTCCTTACTATAGTCAAGCTCAGTGTTTGAGGAAAAATATCCTGATTCATTATTGCCACCATAATCAACTACTTTTACTGTTTTCATATTTAGACCCTGAAGAAATGTCTCAAATAGCAGAGCCTCAGACAGGGACAGGTTATGTGATCCTAACATTGGGCATGGTGGGAGCTGAGACAACTCAATATTTTAGCTTGAAATCTTCATTCTTCATGGTGATTTTCTTTTTCTTGCAGTCCTTTCAACTTGAACATTAGCAATAGTTATGAAAAAGATCCACCCCCCTGTCACAGGAGAAATATTGACGCGGTTGTGATTAGCCAACAATCTAAGATTTATTAATAATGAGGGGTAGATTTTGTAGCAGTGCTTAATCACTAACCAGTTTAAAATTAACAAGGTGATCTGGTCAAATATATTACAATCAACTAGCGAGTTAGTTACAGATTCACACTAACTTACTGCAGGAGATCCTTTATATATATATGTGTATATATGTGCATATGCATAGACATAATCACAAAACACACACACAGACACAGACGTATACCCATCCACACTCACGTTAGAGAGGTGGACTAAAGAGAGGCTGGCCTATAATTAAAATTTCCTTCCCGAGTTGAGAGCAAATACCCACAATGCTCCGGCAATCTCAACAGATCATTATTGAGTCTCAAGAAGCCTGACTTCGTCCTGGCCTTTTCATGCAGTTCATACCTGAGAGGCATCCCAACTCAGGGGAGATGCTGGACGCAGCCCCCTGTGATCCAGGAGAGCTCAAAGGGTCTCACTTTAGGATCGCTATTTATAGGGGCCGAGAGGATTGACTTTCATCAGGTATTTTCCCACTCCAGCCCACCTCTGATGTTGAAATATTCTGGTATTTTCTGCCAGTTGCACAGACCCAGAAACCGTTGATTTCTGATGTTTGGTATCACCCCCCTCTCCATTGGCCTTGACTCAAGTGCAGATGTACCAGGTTATCATGACCAAGTATGCATGTACCAGGCTATCAGGAGGTGACTATCTCCCAAGGATAGGGAGAGCAGTGCAAGGCTGGGAAAGCAGAGCCCAGCACACCAAGGAGGTGTCTTAGTGCTCTGTTTTGCTGTCCTTTTGCAATCTGTGCCTGACTTACCCTGGGCTGGTTTGTGGCCGAGGGAGCAGGAGCAGGGGGTGTGAGGGAGAGAAATCACTTCAGGTTTCAAGTGGGCTTTGAGTGGCAGGGGGACTGTACCACCACACCCACACCCCCCCCCCAGCCTTCTTTGCTTGCTTTCTCTCTTTTTTTTTTTTCAGATATGTCTGGTTTTGCTTGGAGCAGATTTTGTGTTGCTTTTTGGCAAACAGACAGGATTAAATTCTTCATGCCCCTTCTTTGCCCTACTTGATCCACCCAAATATCAACCCACTCAAAGAATAAAAAATGGAAATACACTGATAGGGAATCCTTTGTAGTTGGGAACATTTGAAGGGGATGTGTCCTTTTCCTGCCCGCTCTGGACAGACCTTTGTGATGAGGAGATGTGCTACAATTAGAGTTTCATCTCTGCTGTTCTCATCAGTAGGAAACATCAGTGGGTGTAGAGACGCATAAGGGGGAGGAAGGATTTGTTCCTCAGCAAGGCCGTGTGTGTGAGGGGCTCACCCCAGGCTGCAGAAAAGGCTAGAGCTCTGCTCCCTCTTTCTCTCACTTGCCCAACCTCAGTAGCCTCTAATACATTCAGTAAATATTCAGACTGGCTCCAATTTGAGCAGCCTGGTGGGAGGAATGGAGCGAGGCAAACCTTCATTTTACTTGGATTTAAGCAATGCCTTTGGTCTTATTTCCAAAGAAAACATAGCTTATTCAGTCACACAGTCCACCCATATCTGTTTGTTCACCTGCTTCTGTGCTACCCCCATTTCCATCTACAGTCCCCCATGATATTTTTGAACCTATCAATCAGTTGGTTTCAACCACATTTAAAAAAAACCTAAAGGTTTTGATGATAATTTTAGTTCCACTAGTTGTGCAAAAATTGGCAGACAAAAGGGATACAAATGCATTTTCCTGCTGAGGAGATGGTGGGCAGAGTTCTGCCAAAGCAGCAGCTGTCCAATCTGCACCCACATACCAACCAATGCAACTGGCATGCACAGTACCCTACATTAGCTACACAGCTTACAGTCTTTTGGACATAGTGGAACTTATGGAAAAGACTGGATTATTGAGATGGGAGAACATAGGAGGCCTAAGATACAAATCTGCAGTAAGCCAAGCTTCGTTAGTTTGGCTTTATACTTTGAGAAAGAAATTATTATATCCACATTTTTCACAGTATATGGAGGATGTGCCACTCAGCTTAGAAAAATGCTATGTCCCTGAAAAATACCAGTATCATAGAAAGACCCAGGATATGTACAGTCAGTCCTGAGTGCATTGAGGCAAATAGAAGAAAAGTTAGCTGGGCTCCAACAAAGCAGCAACTTCAGGATAATCTGGAGTAGATATATTCATGGCTTGGCTTCGCGGACGAAGATTTGGGAAGGGCTTTGCCCATGCTTATTGCAAGCGCACTGATGCCTGAAAAGGCCAATGCGGGATAGGCAAGACCGGTTGCAAAGAGCACACCGGAGGGTCTCCTTGGGTGGTATTGCCGTTTCGTCCCTTGCCTGTCGCTACAGGGCTTTGCAAACGTGAGTACACCCTTCAAGCCTGCGCGGTGGATTTTTTAGGTGAGGCGCAGCGTGCACGAGACTGGCCCCACCCTTTACACCTGAGGTTCATCTGCCAGGGCCTAGCGAGCTTGGACGGTGACAGCGAAGTCCTCAGGTCGTAGGTTTGGTTAGAGTATCCTTCTCTTAGATGGATGGCCTTACAGGGCTAAACGAGCTCCATCTGCCCGGGTTTGGAGTTAGAGTTGTCCTTCTCCTAGGATGGTTGCCCGAAGGCTAGTGAGCCCATCCTGCCCGTGGACACACTTTGTCTGACCCTTCAGTTGAGACCTGTCAGGCTTGGGAGACCCTACCGGAGGCATATGCCACCACCAGCATAGCTCTCAACTTTGCAAGGGCATGCAAGCTCTTTCCCCACGGCAAGGGGGTGCCCGTGAAAGAGAGTAGATATATTAAGTTCTAAATATAAGGCAGTGTCAAGGGTTAGAGCTGGGACAGCTACTAGACAAATGACAGATGCTCTCTATTACCCCCTCCCCCCTTTCCCTCCTTCCCAAAGAGGGGAAAGAGAAAAGGAGCAAGGGAGAGAGACTGATGGATTGGAAAAGAAAACTAAAACTGCTTTAATGAGAATAACAATAACAATATGAAATATATACCAAAAAAAATATAATACCAATACTGAACCCAACCCCCCTGATGGCCACCACATCACCGTCACCACTGATGCTGTAAGGCAGACACTGGGGAAGGCCCAGGCTGGGCTCAGCAGCAGACAGGAAATGGATGCAGGAGATGGATTCCAGAACTGGATTCAGAGATGCACGGCCTGGGATTGAAGGCAGAATGGACAGAGTCCTCCTCAGACGTCGATCATTGAAGAAGAGAGCCAGAGGGAGCAAGACTCTCAGCTTTATACTGAATATGACATATATGGGATGAAATACCTTCTTGGTCAGTTTAGGGTCACCTGTCCTGTCCACTCCTCCATGCAGGTGTGGACTCTATACTGTACCCCCACCGTGGTACACAGGATTCAGTAGTGACCTTGATCTTCACAGCAGAAAGTATAACCAAGAGCCTTTCTGCATCCCAATCCCTGATAGTAACTGTAAACATCCAGCATTATCACTTCTCGAAGCAGACGCTGTCTGCAAAAATCTGCAGTTAACTTCAGAAAGTGCAGTTAGTTAGAAGAGACTGAGCTGGAAAGTAAAATCTCTGAACAGAATGAGTGCTGTTCTGTGTCAAACCAGGACATTCCACTCCTTATTCCATACCATTTATATCATACCATCACTAGTTTAAAATTTCTTTCTACATAAAAGTTCATTAAGTTCATTTAGACCATGACTGTGGATCTTCATCTATCATATCAATCTTCTCAGGGCAGGAAAGATGCTATGAAATTTGTTGTGGTTCATGACCACAGCTGCAGGTTCACCTCAAGATCTTACTGGACGCCACTTGATGAGACTAGCTCCTGTCATCAGCACTAGGTTGTCCTGAAAAACACTTATTGCACACTGTCAGTATTATGTAGCAATTTACATCACACAGCTCTAAATCGAGTTTTCTCAGCCAGAGTTAAATTCCCTTGAGGTTCACATTGGACTTCACCCTCTTTCATCATCACCCACCAAGTACTTCCAGGTCCTGGAGCAAAAGCAATCCCTCCAATGGGTTTGCCTTTGCCCGAAGCAGGAGTTACCCACACAGTTTTCCCCCACAGGTTCCTTTCAGACACCACAGGGACTTGATCCCCCTCGACTGTATGGAAAGGCTCTGATTGAGCAGGACCAGCTCCATGGATGGATCCTCTGGTATTCACTAACCAGGTGGCTTGTGCTAAATGCTTGTCCCAGTTTTTAAAAGTTCCACCCCCCCACTGCTTTCAGAGCAGTTTTTAACAGACCATTGTATCGTTCAATTTCTCCAGAGGCTGGTGCATGATGGGGGCTATGATACACCCACCCGATACCATGTTCTTTGGCCCAATTGTCTATAAGATTGTTTTGGAAATGAGTCCCATTGTCAGACTCAATTCCTTCTGGAGTACCATGTCTCCAGAGGATTTGCTCCTCAAGGCCCAGGATGGTGTTCCAGGCAGTGGCATGAGGCATGGGAGATGTTTCCAGCCATCCAGTGGTTGCTTCCACCATTGTCAGCATGTAGCACTTACCCTGGCGGGTTTGAGGCAGTGTGATATAATCAATCTGCCAGGCCTCCCCATAGTTATATTTTGACCATCATCTCCCATACCACAGAGGTTTTAACCATTTCCCTTGCTTGATTGTGGTGCCTGTTTCACAGTCATGGATAACCTGCGCAATAGCATCCATAGTTAAATCCACCACTCAGTCACAAGCCAATCTTCTTCCCTGTGTCCTGGGCCCACCGAGCTAAAAAGGGCTCACCTTTGTGTTCCCAGTCCAGGTCTGTTTGGAACACTTGAGCAGCTCGATCCACTTGCTGGTTGTTTTGATGTTCCTCAGTGGCCCGACTGTTAGGTATGTGGGCATCTACACGACGTACTTTCACAACTAGGTTCTCGAGCCAGGCAGCAACGTCTTGCCATAATGTGGCAGCCCAGATGGGTTTACCTCTGCGTTGCCAGTTATTCCTTTTCCATTTTTTAAGCACCCCCACAGGGCATTTGCTGCCATCCAGGAGTCGGTACAGAGATAGAGCACTGGCCACTTTTCTTGCTCAGCAATATCTAAAGCCAATTGGATGCTTTTACCTCTGCAAACTGACTTGATCCACCTTCTCCCTCAGCTACTTCTGTGACTTGCTGTGTGAGACTCCACACAGCAGCTTTCCACTTTCGATGATTTCCTACAAGATGGCAAGATCCATCAGTAAACAGAGCATATTGTTTATTGTCATCTGGTAATTTATTATATGGTGGGGCTTCTTCAGCCTGTGTCACTACCTCTTCTGGTGGCATTCCAAAGTCTTTACCTTCTGGCCAATCCATGATCACTTCTAAGATTCCAGGACGATTAGAATTTCCTATTTGAGCTCTCTCTGGGTGAGTAATGCAACCCATTCACTCCATGTAGCACTGGTGACATGAAGAGTGGAAGGAAATTTACCCTTGAACATCCAGCCAAATACTGGTAATCGTGGCGCCAGGAGGAGCTGTGCTTCAGTACCGACCACTTCTGAAACAGCTCTGACTCCTTCATATGCTGCTCATAGTTCCTTTTCAGTTGGAGTATAGTTGGCCTTGGAGCCTTTATATCCTCGACTCCCAAATCCTAGGGGTGGACCTCAAGTCTCCCCTGGTGCTTTCTGCCAGAGGCTCCAGGTGGGATCATTATCCACAGCTGTGGTATAGAGCACATCTTTAATGTCCTGTCCTGTTCAGACTGGCCCAAGAGCTACTGCATGTACGATCTCTCGTTTGATTTGTTCAAAGGCTTGTTTGTGCTCAGGACCCCAATTAAAATTGTTTTTCTTCCGGGTCACTTCATAGAGAGGTTTGACAATCTGACTGTAACCAGGAATATGCATTCTCCAGAAGCCCACAACACCTAAGAAGGCTTGTGTTTCCTTTTTGTTAGTTGGTGGGGACATGGCTGTTATTTTGTTAACCACGTCCATTGGGATCTGGTGATGTCTGTCTTGCCATTTAATTCCCAAAAACTGGATCTCTTGTGCAGGTCCCTTGACCTTGCTTCTTTTTATGGCAAAACCGGCATCTATGAAAATGTCAATTATTTTCTCCCCTTTCTCAAAAACTTCTTCTGCTGTATTACCCCATACAATGATGTCATCGATGTATTGCAGGTGTTCTGGAGCTCCACCTTTCTGCAGTACAGACTGGATCAGTCCATGGCAAATGGTGGGGCTGTTTTTCTGCCCCCGGGGCAGTCGATTCCAGGTGTACTGGACACCTCTCCAGGTGAAAGCAAACTGTGACCTGCACTCTGGTGCTATAGGAATAGAGAAAATATCATTAGCAAGATCAATTGTGGCATACCATTTATCTGCCTTTGACTCCAGTTCATACTGGAGTTCTAATATGTCCGTCACTGCAGCACTTATTGCCGGTGTCACTTCATTCAGGCCATGAGAGTCTATGGTTAATCTCCATTCCCCATTAGATTTTCGCACTGGCCATATAGGACTGTTAAAGGGTGAACAGGCCTTGCTAAGCACTCTTTGGCCCTCTAGTTGATGGATCAACTTCCAGATGGGCTCCACAGCATCTTGCTTGGTACGATATTGTTGTCGATGCACTGTTTTAGTAGCAATTGGCACCTTCTGATCTCCAACTCTCATCCGGCCCACAGAGGTGGACTCCTCTGGAAGTTCAGGCAAGATAGTCAGCTGTTCAATGTCCTCAGTCTCTACAGCTGCTATACCAAAGACCCACCGATACCCTTTTGGGTCTTTATAATCCCCTTTCCTGAGGAAGTCTATGCCAAGGATGCAGGGGGCATCTGGACCAGTCACTACAGGGGGCTTTTCCCATTTATTCCCAGTTAGGCTCACTTTGGCCTCCAATACAGTCAGTTCTTGAGACCCTCCAGTAACTCCAGAAATAGTAACACATTCTGTCCCTTTATGATTCAACAGCAATAGGGTGCACTGTGCACCAGTGTCTACCAGGGCTTTATACTTTTGTGGTTCTGATGTGCCAGGCCATCGAATCCACACAGTCCAATAAACTCTGTTGTCCCTCTCCTTCACGAGGCTGGAGACAGGGCCCCTCTAATTCTGAGGGTAATACCCAGTACTGACAACTGGGTTTGTGTAGCTTACTGGGTTCACAGGGGTTAACATAGTTCACAGGATTTGTGTGGATCACGTGCATTACATTTTCACTCCCCTTACTCACGTTTAGATCTGAGGCCTGTCTGCTTGGACCAGAGAACTGCTCACAGTGGACTGGAGGAACTTTTCCCCTCCTGGAAGAACTCCCTCTTCTATTTATTTTACCTTGCAACTGGTTTACTAGTGCCTGTAGGGCAGAGGTAGATTTTCCATCCCACCTGCTCATGTTCTCTCCATGCTCACGCAGGATAGACCACAGGGTACCTCGTGACATGCACCGTTGCTGTTTTGCTGGTCTCATAGAAGAGCATCTTCTCTTAATGGCTGCAATGCGAGTCCATTCAGTGGGAGAACAGAATTTGTTCTCCCTTCTGTCTAGTTTTTCAAACAGCTTTTCAACAGATTTCTTGGTTTCCTTAGCCATTTCCTCCAGAGCTGATACACGGGCCTGTAGGGGACCAGTGACACTGTCTGCATACTGTTGTACTCTGTGAGCCACCTCAGACACGGTTGGTATCTGGTTATCATTTCCCCGGATCATTGTTGACAATGTGTGGACATACATTGATGGTGCACCCTGCACAAACTTCCACAATGTATGTCGCTGGCATGGCATGGCATCAGGGTTTACAACTGCTTGCCTGTCACTATAAATCACCTGTCCCACAGCTAATTCTCTCAGGTACTTAATACCTTGTTCCATGGTGGTCCATTTGATTGGGTGGCACTCAGTATCATCCCTAAAGGGATACCTGGTTCTTAAAGCTGACAAGAGTTGCTTCCAGAGGCTGAGAGGTTTCTTCTTATCTACAAGTGCTTCATCAATGCCTCCATCTCTGGACAGGGGTCCCAGCTGCCGGGCTTCTCTATCATCCAGATCTATGGTATCAGACCCAGTATCCCATCATTGGAGCAACCAGGAGGTAAGTTTTTCTTTGTCGTGACAGCTCTAGTCCTTTCTCAAGTTTCACAACTCCTTCAGAGATAAAGGTTGGATGATTACGTCTTCAACCGAGCTCTCATCCTCCGATAAGTATGCTTTGGAAGGACCTGTTTTGAAAGGACCCCTTTTGGAAGGACCTGCTGTGGAAGGACCTGCTTTAGAAGGACCTGCTCCATTATCATCAGACACTGGGCGATCTGTTTTTGTTAGGTGTTTTTTCCCAGTCTCAGGGACATCAGCCTTCACATCTGGTTTCTAATCCTCTGCCATTAATTTTGCTTTAGAAGGACCCTCTCCATTATCATCAAACATGGGCTGATCTATTTCGGTTAAATGTTCTTTCCCAGTCTCAGGGGCATCTGGTTCCGAATCCTTCTCTGATGATTATGCCTTAGAAGGACTCTCTCCCTCATCCGTCTGTGGATGAGATGGGCTATATTGGCAATATACCTGTTTTGGTTTTCTCTTCTTCCTCACAGGAGCAACCTGTACTGATGCTGATTGAGTGGGAGTGGCCACAGTGTCTGTCTGTGTAGCTGCAGTGTTTGTTGCTGGAGTTGAAGCGGCAGCAGTGCTTGTTGTGGGAGTTGGAGCAGCAGCAGTGCCCTTATCAGGAGTAGCAGCAGCAGCAGCTCATGGGGGAGGGGCTCGCGGGGTGTAAGCAGTTGTGGCGCAGGTTGGGCATGTCATAAAACCTCGTGGTGTCTGAATAGCTGCAGAGCATGTCGTAAAGCCTCGCAGAGTATGAGTAGCTGCAATGTGTGTTGCCAAAGCAGCACTCACTCTATGAGCTGAGGTGGCCGCCTGACACGCACACCCGCACCAATCTCTAATCTGATGCCACACAGTAAAGAGAATAAAGAAAAAATTCAATAATAATGATAATAACATGATATTTTGATTGTAGTAACCATATTCACAATCCTCATAATGTAATGGATTCCCAGAATCTTGTGGAGTCAGATTAGCAGGATAGGGAGAAGTAGAACTTCTCGAGGTAAAACCGAATGTGTACTTAGTAACAAGATCCACTATGTGATGCCCATAGTACCTAGATGCAGTTGCTGCTGAGCTTAATGCAGCATAAATCAGTGATAGACACCACAACAAAGTGGTGCCTTTTGCCCAGCACCCAGAAAAGATAAATTTCAAATAAACATTCAGAACAAATAAACAATAACACAGCACAAACAGCAGATAAGGCGACACTACAATACTTAACTCAGAAACAAATTCTAAAAAGACACAACATAATATTGCTCTCAGCACCGACATGATTTAAGCAGTCTGTTTTAATTTCCAATCATTAAAAACTCAGAGAAAAAGTCTGATACTTTCTCAACTGAGCAAGCTAGAATTTGAACCATTCAGGCAATTAATCAGAGCTCAAATTGAGCCCCATGTTGGGCGCCAATAAATCTGTCAAGGGTTAGAGCTGGGACAGCTACTAGACAAATGACAGATGCTCTCTATTACCCCCTCCCCCCTTTCCCTCCTTCCCAAAGAGGGGAAAGAGAAAAGGAGCAAGGGAGAGAGACTGATGGATTGGAAAAGAAAACTAAAACTGCTTTAATGAGAATAACAATAACAATATGAAATATATACCAAAAAAAATATAATACCAATACTGAACCCAACCCCCCTGATGGCCACCACATCACCGTCACCACTGATGCTGTAAGGCAGACACTGGGGAAGGCCCAGGCTGGGCTCAGCAGCAGACAGGAAACGGATGCAGGAGATGGATTCCAGAACTGGATTCAGAGATGCACGGCCTGGGATTGAAGGCAGAATGGACAGAGTCCTCCTCAGACGTCGGTCATTGAAGAAGAGAGCCAGAGGGAGCAAGACTCTCAGCTTTATACTGAATATGACGTATATGGGATGAAATACTTTGTTGGTCAGTTTAGGGTCACCTGTCCTGTCCACTCCTCCATGCAGGTGTGGACTCTATACTGTACCCCCACCGTGGTACACAGGATTCAGTAGTGACCTTGATCTTCACAGCAGAAAGTATAACCAAGAGCCTTTCTGCATCCCAATCCCTGATAGTAACTGTAAACATCCAGCATTATCACTTCTCGAAGCAGACGCTGTCTGCAAAAATCTGCAGTTAACTTCAGCAAGTGCAGTCACTGAGAAGAGACTGAGCTGAAAAGTAAAATCTCTGAACAGAATGAGTGCTGTTCTGTGTCAAACCAGGACAGGCAGAATTTGCTCTGTTGAAAAGAAATCTTCCCCAAGCAATAATCAAAATATGGAACTAGTTGTTGCAGGATATTGTGAAGATCAAAAAGTATCCCTGGAGTGGGAGATTTGAATATATAAGTTAGAGTACTTCACAAATTCATACTAGGCAAATTTCCAGAGAAGGAATCTATGGTGGCTCTTAGATACGATTCCCCACATAACCTATTTCTGAGAAATTTCCATAGTTGCTGATATCCAGAGGATAAGAGGCTCTGGCTAGGAGAGACTGACTTGTGCTCTTATCCTTTATTCATAAACATTTGCCAATTACTGTCTGAAATAGGTGTTGGGCTTGAAGAATCATTAGTTGGTCTATCACTGCTGTTTTCATTATTTCATCCTCCTCTGTTGGATATTTTGAATGCTACTAAGGTGTCCTGGTTTAAAATAAACTGGCTTGGTTTGTTTTTGATGGACATTTCAATTGACCAATCATGATGCACTCCTCCCATTTACGTTAGCACATCTCATTGATTGTGGAGCTTTGGCGAGTTCACCGTTTCTTTAAGAACCACATGCAGATGGAAGTCTCCCTCTTCCTCTCCTGTGTCGTATAATCTTCACGGACTCCGAGGGGTGATCGAAGACCTTTATTTAGTGCCACAGCAAGCCTTATATATCCTCTGTCTCTAAAGCAGTAATTTTCCACTAAAGCAGTAACTTCCCATTATCTTATCAGTTCAGCCTTACTCCCTTTTTTCCCAACACATGCCTGTTACAAGTATTTACAGTCCTTAGCAACTATTTTTAACTGGCAGTTTTTCTTTCTCCCGTGTCTTCTGCAGCTGCTCACTGATCCCACGGCTTCTTGCTTACCAAAGCGATTATGTCTCGATTTTCTGCCGATGATCGATCGCCAACTGTTCCCACATCTCCCCCTTCTTTGTTTACAACCAACACTGCTTTGAATGATCTGTCCACTAGTTTTTGCACACATTGCATAAGACACGGTATACAAATGAGAATACATAAAAATATTCCAACACATGCTAAGGCTGTTTTAATTATTGACTTAATCCACCCTGTCAATCCCCAATTATTTAATAGATGTTCAAGCCAATTCCACCCATCATCTACTTGCAATTTTTTAACTCCATCCTTCAAGTCCTGAATGCTTTTATGGATTGATGTAGAATGGTCTGACAGGTTCATACAACACATTCCTTCAAAGTCCTCACATTCATGACCCTGTGCTAACAATAAAAAATCTATGGCTACTCTATTTTGAAGCGTTGCATGTCTAATAGAATCGGTGTCTAATAATAATCCACTCAAAGCTCGTGAAGTAGCGTTACTCTGCTTTGCTAACCAACATCCTAATTTATTTAATGTCGCCAGGGCTTTGGCAGCAGCTACCCTGGGTGTAAAAAGAGAAGCAGCAATTATTTCACTGCGACTCCAAAACTCAATCCAGTCATCACATTGGTTACTATATGCATGTAAGCTTTGTGACGTCTGTTGTGACCTTCGGAGTTTTAAAATCATAGCTGTATTTGGCGTCAGTAAAGTTAATCGACCCAAACTACAGGGACCACCCACAGCATTGGAGGGGATGATAATTGAATAATCATCCAATGGGTGGCCTCCTAAACAGGTGTAGAAGGGATTTTCTGGCGATGCTGTCGCAAGACAAAGGGAGTCTTGACCTGTCATGTTTGCTAACGTTATCCAGACGTTAGTCTTTGGTTGTGGTGGGATCCAGGCAGCACTGCTCACAGCTATTTGGATCCATCTGATGATGACATATATGGTCGCACGCATCATGCCGGTGTCCACCGTGGTCTGCTACCTGTGGAAACACAAGCATCGCCTCTTCCCCAAGTTACCAAAGGAAATGGACCATCCCATTGTCTCGTTTCCAAATTTTTCACTTTCACTAAAGCTTTTCCCTCCACTTGTCTGTGGCTTCCCTCCATGGACATAAAATGTTTAACAAATGGAGGTCCTGATTCATCCCAGCGATTTAAAAAATTGAGTACATATAAGGCTTTAGCCAGTCTTTCATGAGGGTTCATACTGTCCATTCCCGCTCCCCCTTTTTGATTTAAAAGCATATTTTTCAGAGTGCCATGAGCCCATTCAACGATTGCCTGACCTGTGGGGGAATGGGGAATACCTGTAACATGTCAAACCCCCCAAAGTTGCAAAAATCTGTTAGCGCGTTGTGCACTATACCCAGGTCCGTTGTCTGTTTTGATTTTTCGCGGTACTCCTAAAGTTGCGAAGGCATATAGCAAGTGACTACAAACATCCCGCACCTTCTCTCCGGTGTGTGCTGTGGCACAGAGGGCTCCAGAAAAGGTATCGATACACACATGTACATATTTGAGTCACCCAAAGTCAGGAATATGTGTCACATCCGTCTGCCACAATTCCAGCACCTCAAGTCCCCGTGGGTTCACCCCAACAGTAGGTGCTGGGCACAACTGTTGGCAGTCAGGACAGGTGGTGATTATCAGTTGAGTCTGCATCAAAGGCAGTCCAAAAGATTGGCAAAGTGCTTTAGCATTCTGGTGAAAAAAGGCGTGTGACAGTTGAGCCTGTTCAAATGCATTCGGCACAACTACAGCTCCAGCCAAACGATCAGCTTCAGCGTTGCCTTCAGCAATGGGTCCGGGCAAATTTGTGTGAGAGCGGATATGTACAATAAAATAGGCATGTTTGCATGAGTTTAACAAATACAATAATTCTCGTAAAAGATAAAACAAGTGCTCATGTGATGCATCTTTCAAATACGCGCCTTCCAACCTTGTCACGATTCCTGCTACATAGGCTGAGTCAGTAACAATATTAACTGGACCTTGCCACTGGCGAAATGCGCGAACCACAGCCGACAGCTCCACAATCTGTGGGGAACCCTTTATGATTTGAATGTCGCTTTCCCATTGATTGTTGGCATTTTTCCATACTATTACGGATCGTCCTGTTCTTCCAGATCCATCAGTAAACAATGTCACTGCATCCAGGGGGACGGGACTGCGTTTGGCACAGTCCAACAATGTCAATTGTGTCAGAATATTTAATAATTTGTGACCAGGAGGGTGAACTGACAGTTCCCCGGGGAATCCTTCCAATGCAATTTGAAACGGCAGTGATTCCTGCACTAGCCACTGTAACATTGGCAAAGTTACGGGTACAAATATCACAGTGGGTTCTTGACCGCACAGGGTTAGCAGGCGTTGTCGGCCCTTCATGATCAATGCGCTGAACATTTTGGCCCGAGTCGTTATGGTTTTCGCAAAGCGATGTGGCAAAAACACCCACTCAATTATCAACAATGGGTCCACTTCAGTCTTGTCCCATTGCATGATCAAACAATAAGGTTGAAATGGTGGATTTAAGATTAATAGCTGAAATGGTAGGTCTGGGTGACACCGTTGGGCCTGGCATCCTGCAATTGCCTCTGTCAATTTTGCAAGGCAACCTTCGCAGGGGCATCCAGCTCCCTTTTAGAATTCAATGAGATGTCCCCTTTCAACAACATAAACAACGGGTGCAGATCCTCATTAGTAAATCCTAATAATGGTCATACCCAATTGATTGACCCTAATAACTTCTGCAAATCATTGAGGGAGGTCACCTCAGGGACCAATTTCACGGCCTGGGGTCGAATACTTTGGGTAGTGATGCGCCACCCTAGATATTGCCAGGGCAAATTACGCTGAATTTTTTCTGGAGCTATCACCTGGCCGTGGCTGGTAACTTGTGTTATCACTAGCGATAAAGCTCAGGACATATCTGTTAATACAATTAAGGTAAATAACAATACATCCTGTTTGATGAATTAGGGTGGGGGAAGAAGAAAGTTACCTCAGTTCATATACATACCGACCCTAGAACAGCAAGTGATGTCCAAATCAACAGCATCCCCAGCATAGGTTGTTTTTGGGATGAGGCGTCGGTAGGTACCGGCCCCTTGGTGAGCATCCCCACGGAGGCAACGTGGTCCTCTCTTGCCGTATAGCTACCTCGCCCCTGTGCTCAAACAGCACTACCTTGATAGCAGAGGTTAAAGCCGCCCCTCACATAACGTGTGGCCAGTCCGTATGTGTGGAGCGTCCCAAACTCCACCTGTCAATGACATAATCTGTAACTTCACGCATGCCCAATTTCACTACTGGGGTCGCTGTTTGGTGGTCGTTTGACTTCATCTTTATCACAAACAGGGTAAACAACAAGCAATGCACAGGAAAATACCACAGAGAGAGGATGCAATTAATAATAAATTGTGCGACCGTGGCCAGCCCCAAGTCCATCCGGCAAACGGATTCCATCCGGTACTGACAGTCAGTTGTTTTGTTAAGTCCTGTAACAACTGGATTTGTTGATGAATCGATGTTGAATGATCACTCGAGTTCATGCAGCACATTCCATCAAATTCTTAACATTACAAAAAAAACCCCAACAACTTACACAGCATTGGCATGATCTTCTCTTGCAGCCACAAGGATGTCATCCATATAATGATATATCATAACATGGGGTAGCTGTTTGTGCACTGGTCTCAAAGCCCTCGCCACATACCACTGACTGATAGTGGGACTGGTTTTCATGCCTTGAGGGAGGGCAGTCCAATGATACCTCTTACATGGCTCAGCCATGCTGATTGACGGGACCAAAAACGCAAATTGAGGCGCATCTTGTTCAGATAATGGAATAGGAAAAAAACAATCTTTCAAATCAATAACTGTCAAATGCCAATTTTTTGGAATCATAGATGGGGAGGGCAGCCCTGGCTGCAGGGACCCCATGTCTTTGAAAATGGCATTGATTCGCCGTAAATCATGCAACAAATGCCACTTTCTACTCTTTTTGTTTATAACGAAGACAGGAGAATTCCACGGACTCGTGGTAGGAATTATGTGTCCAGCATGTAGCTGTTCTTCCACAAGCTGATTAAGATGGTGCAGCTTTTTGGAATTTAGGGGCCACTGATCGACCCATACCGGGCCGTCTGTTTTCCAGGAGAGATATAACGTGCGCCACACCACAGCGGCTGCTATGCTAAATTTGATCTGACACTAAAACCCCACTGTGACAAGCAATCACGGCCCCATAGCGTCAAAGGCGTAGGCAAGATAAAATGACGCACTGTGGCAGCGACTCCATCAGGGTTACTAACTGTAATTGGATCCTTACTTTGTAAGGGCAGGGTGCGTTCGCCTATTCCAATTTTTCGGCCACATATTCTGGGAAACGACGGTTACATCAGCACCCGTATCAATAAGACCGAAAAGTTCGATTGGAACAGGTAACTGATGACCATCCAATAATAACGCCGCAGAGACCTTTAGATAATGGTCTATAAACCCCTGTCTCTACAGGTACCACTGCCGTAGTATTTAAGGTTGTATTGGTGGTTGTGGCCAAGTCCAACCCGGCGCTGCCAGCGGTGCTGGCTGTGAGGTCAGTGACGTAGTGTTTGGAAGCTGCTGCACATTGGTGCTCTGAGGTGCTGGAATATAATGGACCCTGTTGGATTGCGGGGCACCACACCTTGCACCCCTCCTCCCGTTTCCCTGTATGAGGCGACCTTCTTTGTCAAATCTGGAGCGGCATTGCTTACCCCAGTGATATCCTTTCCTGCATTTCGGACACAACTCGCTGATACTGTCTGCTGTGCAGACCGAGGTCACCACTAAATCCTGTGGGTTGCGGTGGGGGTGCTGCAAGTCAGAACCACTGAGCCAAAACACCATCCCACGGTTACTGCCATCCTGCAAGTGGGAAGAAAACATCACTTTGTTTTTCACTTTAAGAAATCAAGGCCGCTCAGTGTGCAGCACTGGAAAAACGGTGTACCAAGGACACAGAGGCGCACCGCCCACTGGTCAAGGATGGGGGGCAGCTGCAGCGGGGGAGGCTCCGATCTTCAACGCCAAGAGCGGGGGGGGGGGGGGGGCGGGCTGTCAAGATCCCCCGGCGGGCCCAGGGCAGTGGCAGTGCCTGGATCAGGCTGGGTGCCTGGCAGGTTGTGCGGTGCATGCAAGACGGAGGGGGGGCGAGGGTGGGTGCATGAGTGTCAGCTGTCTTGCTTCAACTTCTCAAGCGCTTTTTGCACCGCTGCATCTCTCCATATCCCACTCCAGACCATATACTGAGTACTTGTCAACAATAACTGAGCTGTCGTCTTACAATCATGAGGACACAATATGTACGTTTCAAACATCGTTTTAAGTAAGTTCATTGCATGGGGGTATTTGACCCCATAGTCTTTGACCACACGTCGGAGTTCTTTTACGACACCAAAGTTGATGGGCTCCCACCTCGGTCGCCGATTTGCTTCATAGGTTACTGGGCATACGGTGAGGTCCTTTAAGAAGTCCAAATCACCCTCTTTTACTGCCTGTTTACGAATGTTGAGCCATACTCCATGAGGGTCTGGCGGATACAGATCTCGCTCCTTTTCTGGGTCTACCGGTCTGGGATCTAAAGGATCCTCCTCCTCCTCATCATCATCATCAAGATTCCCACCCCCCACTGTCCCAGCCACGGGCGGACGAGTTCATTGTGGGATCTTTTGTGACCGGCAGGATACCGAAGATAAATCAGGGTATGCAGGCGGAGCTTAAGGCTCACAGGGCTTGAAGGGTCGAGTCGGGGGGGTCACGGGGCGGGGGGGGTGGGGGATCCGTGGGCGCCGCTTTTCCTTTTTCTACCGCTTTGTTTCCTACATGAGCTTTCAAGGTTTCAAACAGCGTGCGCCACGGCCCCAAAAGACCAGCCGCAATGCTGTCATAACGAGTGGCAGCATCCCACAGTTTGATTCCTATTGCATCCCAAGTGTCGGGGATGTAAACCGTACCAGATGTCAGAGAAGGGCATTCCTTAGATGCCCAAATCAACCATCGTTTCAAGTCATTCGCATCAATTTTTGCTCCTTGTTTGGCAAGAATTTGGCTCATTAATTCTAAAAACTGTCTTTTGTTCCTGGGACATATTACCACCCATTGTTCCCCGCTGCTCACCTCCCTTCCCTCCGGAGAGATGATTGTCGCTGCGCAGCTTCTGCTTCCTTTCAGCAGTCTCCCGTTCAGCGGGGCTATGCCACCGCTTCAGCACTTTAGGCTGCTGTCAGGCCCGATCCCATGCGGGCACCATTTGTGGCATATTAACTTCACGGACTCCAAGGGGTGATTGAAGACCCTTATTTAGTGACACTGCAAGCCTTATATATCCTCTGACCCTGAAGCAGTGATTTTCCACTAAAGCAGTAACTTCCCATTATCTTATCAGCTCAGCCTTACTCCCTTTTTTCCCAGGATTTGCCTGTTACAAGTATTTACAGTCCTTAGCAGTGGTTTCTAACTTGCGGTTTTTCTTTCTCCTGTGTCTTCTGCAGCCGCTCACTGATCCCACGGCTTCTTGCTTACCAAAGCAATTATGTCTCAATTTTCTGCCGATGATAGATCGCCAACTGTTCCCACACTCTCCGCTGGCCCTGGGCCAGCCTCCACTCTTTTCTCACCACTGGCCCCAGAGCTGTGTCTCTCTCTTTCTCTCCTCTTTCTTGCCAGTGCTCGGATCTGCTCTTTCCCTGCCGCAATCTTACTGCCGACATGCTCCCGAGCTGCTGTTCCTTTGCTGCCGGAGCCGCTGCTCTTTTGCTATCACCGCTGCCACTTGCCACCGTCTCCCCCCCCCATGACTGCCCTCACCGCTGCTGATCACCACCACTCTGCTTGCCTCAGTTGCCACTTCTGCTGCTGTTTCCTAACATCCGCGACCCAACTGCTGTTGCTTGGTCTTTGTGAAAATAAGGAAAACTTGGTAATAAGGTATTCTCACATCATAAAATATTTCAGTAATGCAAAGCTATGTGAAAATCTCAAAGTATTTGGAAAACATGGAGTACTTTGTTAAAAAAAAAAAGACAAAAATATGCAACTTGATGAGAATAGTGGCAAATTTCCTTAGGGTTTTATGACAATTGTAGTCTTCAGTGTACTAAGGCTGCTAAGATTTTGGGAAGAGAGTGTAAATTATTTCCATAGTGTGTGAGCAGGGAAACTGAGGCAAGGAAGGTTGAAAGGACCTTCTGGAAGAAGTATATGGTGAACTTCTGAGCTTGCCTTATAAAAAAAAAAAAGCTTTTTCTGTGTTAGTCTCCCCTATCAGTATTGTTTCTAAATATATTTTTCTTTCCAAATTAAACTTTGATAAGAACTCAGTGGGAGTCATTTACCACTTGCTGCACACAGTGATGAGGAACTAACAAGTAATTGATAAGTTGTATCCTGAGAGGCTTTGCGTCACTCAAAGGAAAGGTTCTGCCCATTGTGTTGCCTTTGTGCAGGATGGTGGTCACATCTCCCTATAAGCTTTGAACTGATGCCTCCCTTGAAATCTGATGGTCCCAGCCCACAGCTTTACCAGGTACCATTTGTAATCAGGATGACTCTTGTTCCTGTGGCACAGGCTAATAGATGTTAACCAAATTGCTCTGAGTTTTATTTCCAAATCATGACACATTTGTTTTTGACTGTTAGCCTGCCCTGAGAGGACTGGGCAGTGCCTGTTAGTGGAGCAAGCCCTGGGACTCAAGAGAGCATAGTGCACAGTGGGCTTCTCTGCTGGCTGTTGTAGTATGGAGGCTTTTATCCACCATGACACAAATGCTGGAGTTCTCTAATGACAGTTTTTGGGACCGCGACTAAGGAGGACATCAGTGGAAACATGGGAAATTCTGATCTGAAGAGTAGCATGAACTGTGGGTATAAGTCCATGATGACACCCTGGGAGAGGGCAGAAACATGCAGACTCCAAAAGGGACCTGGCTATCCCTATCAGTGGGAAATTTAACCCAGCTGCAGAAATAAACCCTCTCTTTGTTCTGTGGCATGTGCTTCTGAATGCATCTGGAACCCCACAAAGTCTCCATCTGGGTGAAGGAGGAAAAGAGAGAGTTAGGGAAACATGGGTCATTCATTTTCCTTTCACCCTACCCTCTCTAATACATGTGATTTACCTCTCAAAAATACTATGGAGGGAAGATCTGGCTTTTTAGGTGCAGAAGAGCTGAGTCCCAAAGATGATAAATGACTTAATATTATCATACAGTGACTGAGACATGAAAAGAACCCAGGTGTCCTGACTTTCCCCACGTTTTCATGCTTTTCACCCTGTTCTCCATTTCCACAAAGTGGTTGTGCACTAAAGTGCATGGGAACTGCATACTTTATATTCACTGAATCCAGCTTTTAAATTTGAGCCTGGATGGTAGATTTTCCTCTTGAGTCCATGCAATTTACAGTCCATCCTTTCCACATTTAATTGTGTTTGTAAATAAACAGTATATCTTTGGGTAGAACAATAAAAGTGCAAAGGATCTTACAGGATAGATTTGTAAACTAAATTTTTCTTCTGCAAAGTAGGGATAGAGGAGTCCTTTGATGTTTTATTTCCTGCACAATTAAAAAGCTCTCATACTGCTGTAAATAAAACTTCAGTAACTATAGTCAGCTGGCACTACGTGGAAATCACTGATTTTCAGGCTGAACAAAACTGTCCTTTTGTATATCTCTGCCATTTATTGGCACTGAGCCAAAATAGACTTTGAGTATGTGTGGGGTGGCAGCTGGCTGTTTGCTCTGTGCCTTGCCTGTACAGTACCCAGAACAGGGATTTTCTGATTCAAAAGGAATATTTTGAGGATGTTGCAATGGTGAAAATATACAATTATGTGTTGGGTGGTAGGTCATTACTGTGCTGACTGCATTTGTTCTTTAAGCAGCCAGAGAAAAGCTAGTTGTCGCAGGTTGAAATTAGAAAGGAAGGAATTCCTGAAAGGTTTGCGACTTCTGTATCCTTGGGGAGAATGTAAACCCACCCAAGAGCTACACAAAAGGGTTTTAAAATAATTTGGCTGGGCTTGTCTGGGCTTTTAGGAAAAGAAAACCAGTGAAACACAGGTTTTAAATTAAAGGGATGGAACAAAATTGGTTTAATGCTCAAAGCAATTAGAACCATAAATCAATCATTTAAATTTAAACAGGACCGATGATAACAAGAAAGAGAGAGGAGAGAGGTCAATAAATACATAAATAAGTATATACAGAGAAATATACATTCTCTCCCGTTCAATCCACATCCCCCGTTTAACAAACAAAGCCCCTGTCACATGGCTGCCGCCCAAAGGAAGGGGGGGGGGAGAAGAGTCATAGTCTCTTAACCTCAAGTTTCAGTCCAAGAAACTCCTTTGGAGCAATCTTCCTTGCGGTAACTTAGTCCTCCTCCGAGGTGGCTGGTAGAGACTTGAATTTACCAGTCTGCCAGGGGCTGCACTCCAGCTTCTGGCTCTCCCCATCTGCGGAGTGGGGCACAAACTGGATCTCCGGGGCATACCGTATTTCACACGACTCAAGACAAAAGCAGGGTGGGTTTCTCTCTCTCTCTCTTTTTTTTTTTTTTTTTTTGTTAATGCAGTGTTCAGTGTCTGGGGGAAAAAAAGTATTGTCAGATGATGTGTAAATGCAAATTTAATGAGCACTTAAAAAAAATCCCTTCAAATCAATGCAAAAATTTTCCACCATGGAGACTTTTTGATTTAAAAGGGAGTTGGAGGAGGAAGTTGCCTGAAATAAACAACATTTCAATCTAATAGAAATCTCATTCATTATTTAATCCACTCTTTATCTGAAATGTACAAAAATTGGAATCTAACATGGAGTATGTATGTTGTTGTCTTAGCAAAAAGACAGGCAAAGGCCTGTAATTTCACTTAATATATTAAATCTTACTGCAAGCTTTGAGCCAGATTAATAACTCTAGCGAGCTAGAAAATCCCATATATATTTTTTCTAGCTCCATGCATGATGTGGCTTGATTCATAAGCACCTTTACCGCTGGGCTTTATTAAATACAAATAAAATGTTTCTTCTATTGCAAAAGCCCACAAGGTGACAGAAAGAGGAGAAGCAACTGTCCTTGCTAGTTACCTCAGCCCCCAAGTCCCAGGTCCCTAGAATATTTATATGGTCATAACCCTGTGCATAGAAACCAGGGGGATAGACTGAAAGAATTTGTTCCCAATCACTGGGGTGTGCTTGTGAAAAAGACCCTGCAGTATTCCTACATTCAAGTGGACACCACTCGATTTTATGCCTGCTCAGGAGAAGAGTTTCAGCAGCCCAGCACACTCCCTTACAGTCTGGGACAGCTGGTTTGTGGCTGATTTAAGTGCATTACTGAACAACTCGCTGGCAGCTATGCCATGAAACCTGGGCTGGTGCTTTGTTTGCCAGGCAACATGTTTGAACCCCAGGCTTGGAAAGCAAGAATGGTGTCAGAGAACTCAAAATTACCAGGCTGGTTTAAAAATAATGAGATTGAAACTGGAAGGTATAGGAGAGAGACTATATATAATTTTAAGGTGGCTTTGCAAGCCTTTCCTTGTACACGCAGTGACAGTAAAACAAAGGATTTAGGAGAAAAAAGAAAATCAAAATTACATGGACAGCATAGTCCTGCCTATAAATTGCAGCACTAGTTTGGGAAATCAATCCTATTTTGGACAACACTGAAACACATGCTGTATGTATAGCTAAGGATGTGCTTAAATGTTGTCCTGAAGAGGGAAGGATTTACTCATATACTTATCACCTTTTCCTAAGTCTGAGCCCCTATATGCACAATATTCAAGCCCAAGTTCTTGGGGTCTGTACAGGAGTAAGTGTACAGGAGTAAGTATACAGGGCTTCCCAGAGAGTCAAATTAGATCCTGTTGCAACCCCTTGCTTCAGTATCTTACAATGCCATAAAAACATGAATATGCCTTGAGTTTAACAGTGGTAATCTCTGCATGGGACACCAGCAGAAATCTGGGAACACCAAACTTTTTCATGGAGGTAGATCTGCTGAGGTAGATACAGTACAAATATGTAGGAGATGGATCCTACTCTGGAGAGGTTAGGAACAAAGTAGGCAAGTGAAGTAGTGGAGAAAGGTGTTATCTGTTCTGCAGTGGGCAAACAGCTGGCCTGATGTAGAGCAAGGGAAAGTATACAGTTAAAGCACTTTGGGGGAAGATGGTGCCCTCTTAAGGTCTGATTTAAGTCATCACTTGATCTTTCTAAAGCAGATAGAAGAATTATATCTTATTTAATTTATTTCTCTGGAGAAAATGAAGCTTTAAGTGTACTTGAACAGGATAAAATAACCTCCCCAATGTAATTTCCCAACTATTTGTTTTTGGTTTTGTTTTTCCTTAAACCAAAGAGGGTTGTTTTGTTTTAACTAAAGGAAGAAGAAAAATGTGGACTTAAGTTAGCACTGCAGGTTATCAGATATCTGGCAGTGAAATAAGAAAGTACTGGGGTTTATTGCTGCTGTTGTTTTTAGGGGAGGGGAAAATACATGTAAAGTAATTTTTAAATCAACATTCATAACTTGATGGATTTTTCCACTTGCTCCTGGCACAGACCCAAAGATTTCAGTCCTGACCATGCTGAGCTGAACAGCCTCCAAAGGGACCAAGGATAATGGCATGGTGCAGAAGGAGGGACAGTTTTCTGTCTGTGTCCGCAAGGCGTGTCATGCTTCTGGTTGGGGCTGCCTGTGAAACTGCTCTGGTGTCTCTTGCAGCATCTCTGCTGTGCTATGAGCAACACGTGAGGAGTGGATAACCTGAAGAGGTTTGATGATGGCATGGGCTACTCCAGTCCTAGTCCATAGTTGGGCCAGTCCTCGGGACTGTTGTTGGTGGTGATTTATTATAGTGTGCATTGACACAAGAGGAGGAGGTCCTATTTGAAGGTAAAAGGCCTGGAGTACTTAGTGCTTACTACATGCAAAATGAAAAGATGGTCCTTGACCCAAACTGCTCAGAGATTTGAATGCCTGAGAGGCCACAGCAAACATGGAGGGAGAGCAAGGTAATATAGAGTGGATTATGACTCAGTTGGGAAGTTGCAGTGATAGCACACCAGCTGCCTCACAGATATTAAGTGTTTTGCAAGCGTCACTGCAAAGGTGAGTTTCAAGGAGGGATGGCGAGGAGGACTGCGTAGTAGACACCTCTGATGTTGGCAGGACTTTAACATCCCTGGTACACAAAGGTCTCTGGACAGTAGAAACAGCTGACATAGCTTTGGGGTTAAGCCAACACTATCATGCTGTTAGAATGTTTATCTGAACCAACCATTGCAAGAGGCTCTCCCATGCCTACCTCAATATTAAGGACTCAGAGGCTTTTGAGGACAGAAGGCATCATCTCTCCTGACCTTCTGGATATAATAGAGGCCATGGGATTACAATCATTCCTGCAACGGGCCCCTGTCACTTGGGCTGAATCACAGCAGCTCTCTCGGAAAGGCATACATACCTAATAAAAAGCCTTCAAGGGAGCTGGTGTCTCACTTTTATAGGGCCTGTGCACATAGTTGCACAGCATGTGAAATATAGTAAGTATATATTCTTGTATTGTTTTTTGATTGTTAAACGGATATAAGGACCTTTCTGAAAAGCTCAGGGGGTTTGAGCACAATTGTGTGTACTACAGAGACAGCAACTGAAGGCTAATTTGAAAAATTCACATTGAACACCAGGCTGAGATGTGCCCTTTAAAAGATGGTCAGTAACCCAGAAGGAATTTCCTGAATGAAGGAGGACCTTGGAGGAATTGTTTCATGTATGCAAGTGTGTGGCTGAACAATTTAAATGGAAATAGTACTAAGGATATATTGCTTTCCTTTGGCTTGCATTTAAAGTGCTTATCCTGTGCTTCAAATGCTCATGATTTTACACAAACTTAAGTTCAGCATAAGCATTTCCAAATTTAAAAAAAAAAAATCAGTAAAATTACAAATTCTTATTTTAATTTATGTTTTTGTCCTGTTTGTGCCCCAAATGCCACATTACCTCTTCCTCTTTTGTTTCCCTTATATAGTCTGCTACATTCAAAGGGTCCATAGATATTAAAGTTGACATAAGCAGTGAGATTTTAGCTGAAGTAATAGGATTCAGGTGCTGGGTTTTGTCTGTGCCACAGTTGCTTTAGAAGCCCCGAGTGGGACATGAGAACTTTATGAAAAGGAGTTAGGGAGAGAGGTGGTATTTAGTTTCACAAATTCATTAGCTATCTTGTCTAGCTATATGCTAGTGAATGGGAGGAAATCTGTTTTCTTCTGGGAACAGTGTTGAACACACCAGAGACCTGATCAGTTTTGGACACTCTAAATGGAACTGGAAAATAAAAAATAACTATAAATTATAAGAAAGTTTAAATTATCCCCAGAAAATATGAAATTAACTGAGCCTGATGTTGTTGTCAACATTCTTCTAAACTTCCTCCATCCATTACAACTCCTTTTCTCTGTGAAGATCATGTCTGTCTAGTCTGTAAGCTCTGAGTATACAGCCCAAAACCACACTATTTCAGGCACTGCTAAGAAATTGTGCTAGGACTAGGACAGAAAATTGATTAGTCTGTTTTCTCTGTTCCAACTTAAGAATGAAGCAATAAATAGCATTAATGCTGAAAAGTGAATTAGATTTCTAACACTGTTTCTACTTTAATAGTTTTTTCCATTTGCTAATAGCCCAGATAATAGCAACTGCCCTTCAATAACATGTTGTTTTGTTTGTATCTTTCTTGTGGCAGCATCTTTTTAAAACAACATGTTACAGCTCATTCATGAAATAGTTATCAGTTCTGTGCTTGTTTGTTTCTTCAGGCAAACTAAGTATGTACTTGTTAACACTGGCTGTCAGACATTGTGTACCTGCAGGCTGTGCTTAGCTTCCTCCTTTTAAGGGTCTCTCAGTCAATTAAAATTGTAGATACAAATTTCAGGTACTTTGGAATATGGCTTTCAAATCCAAATGCTGATTTCACACTTTGTTGGAAAGCAGAGCTGCAGGGAACTAGTGGTGACGGCTGCTCTTTCTGTGCACTGGCTGAGCTGTAGGCAGAAGCAGGAGTGTCCCTTGAATGCCAAGGATGCTGAGCCAGATTGGAGTCTGAGCTCTACAAGCAGGATTATTTTGGTATCACCTTTTCCAATCTTATTCATCTTTTTCCTATCTTATTCATCTCATAAATTCCTTCTTAAGCATATTTTTACCATTCATGCTGTTCTTGTCAATTCTAGTTTTCTTATCTCCTCATTGCTGTATCTAAAAGCTTTCCAATAGTGTCCTAACCAGCTGAGCTATTATGTCACCTCTAGCTAATTTTCTTTATCATCATCTCCCCAGCAGAGTGGGGTAGTGTTTTGATAGGGTTTCTTTTGTTTCTGCCTTTGCAATCCATGTGCTGCTCCATGTGAGCATTTGAGAGAGAAGGTTAAATTTGCTACAGGAAATTGGTGTGTCCAGAATGCTCCTTTGTTCCTGTGTTTTTTCCAAAATACTATATTTGTCTTGAAAATTATGGTTCCCAGTTAAGTTATACATATGGAGGAAAAGTCTGTTGGGTTTTCAGAGCTTGTCAAATACAGTCCATAACGTACAGCATTAGGTCTCTTCCACATGCATAGTCCATTTATCCAAGTCTGTTTTATCCAAGCATTTCAATGCCTAAATTATTAGTAAACTAGGGAAGAGATCATTTGGGGTGTCTATTCAGTACTTTTCCCAAGTATTTAATTTAAGCTACAGTAATTTGTAATTGCAATTACTGAGTGGTGACTTGGTATCTAATAAGATTGCTTTCCTTTTAGCCTTTTAGCTACATACTGAGTTTTATCCTAGTTTATCACTGACATTTTATTCAAAGAATAAATCTCATATAGTTTTAGTTTTGTAGATATAGTCAGCTAGACCAGAAATGGTTGCACAGGAATGCTATTCAGTTGTTTCTGACATGGTATCCTTGGCAAAATACATGTTTAATTATAATATGTTCTTTTAATGTATTTGGGTAGTTCAAAGACCTATGAACTTTTTTTTTAACTTCTCTAATTAATTTAAGTGAATGTAACTTGGAATTGTTATTTATTTGGATCTCAGAATATCCATCTAGCTTTTTTGTTAAATGAAATATCCTAGTTTGTATATTTTAAAAAGAAACCAATGAAATTGACATGGAATAATTATTTGATTACTGTGTCCTCAAATCCATTTGAATAGCCAAATTCCTTGTTCTGTGACAGTGTGCAAAGCCTGTACCTAATCCCTGGGGGATAGAACTCACAGTTGTCTAGATAATTGTCTTTGCCATGTAACCCTGGGAAGCACTCTTCTCCGCTGTAATGACAGTTGGGATTGTTCAGCATTTTGTAAGACTGACTTACGCTCTCAGTGCACATGATTCTCACTTAAAAGGTGCTTTGACTTTCTGGTACTTTTATGCTTTTCAGGTCTATATCTCTTCCTTTGATTGAAACTTTTCTGAGTTGGGAAGCAAAGGCGGCTGCTGCTGCAGGGATGCTTGCTTCCCTCATCCCCAAAGTGAGCCATCCCTTCCATGTTCTGCAGGGAAGCAAATAGAGCTTGGCAAGAAGATGAGCATGGGGAAAAGTAACTGGAGTGCAAGTGGGATGCTTGATAAATTACTGATAAGCATATTATTTGTTGTATGTGATTGTGATTAGTCCAGACATACCCTGATATCCTGGTTTGAGTTAGAACAGAACTCATTCTGTTCAGTGATTTTACTTTCCAGCTCAGTCTCTTCTAACTGCACTTGCTGAAGTCAACGGCATATTTTTGCAGACAGTGTCTGCTTCTAGCAGTGATAACACTTGATATTTACAGTTACTACCAGGGATTGGGATGCAGAAAGGCTCTTGGTTATACTTTCTGCTGTGAAGATCAAGGTCACTGCTAAATCTTTTGTACCACATTGCCGGTGCAGTAAGCTACCTGCAGGGAGGAGCAGACAGGACAGGTGACCCTAAACTGGCCAACAAGGTGTTCCATCCCACAGCATCAGTGGTGACGGTGATGTAATTGCCATCAGGGGGGTTGGGTTCAGTATTAGTTTTGTATGTTGTCCCAGATTTAGGAAAGGAAAAACCAGTTTGATTAGAAAAATCGGTTTTTCTTGTTCTTAAAACAACCAATCGTGATGTATTCCTCCCATTTACGTTCTCACATCTCAGTGGTTGTGAAAACTTTGGCGGGCTCTCCATCCCTTTAAAAGCTGCGCGGGCACCAGGGCTTGCAGGCTGCTTGGGGCTTTCTCTTGGCACGCTGGTACCCATATTGCTGTTTCCTGACTGCCGGCTCCAGCTCTGCCTGCTTGGACCCTTGTCACTGCAGCTACTGACACCTCCCCCCCGCTCCGCACAGGACTGCCTTTGCTGCTACTGAGAGCCATATGGGACTGCCTTCCCTGCCGCCGCCATTTTCTGCCACCGGCATGCTCTGGAGCCGCTGTTTCTTTGCTGCCGTTTCTCTAACACCTGCGACCAAATCGGCTCGGCTGTGCTCAGCTCCTGCTTACGCGTGGCTATTTCGCTGCGGACACACTGACTGGCTTTGCTCCCCTCCAGCGAACCTGCCGACCACGTGGCCGCTGCCTTTTTGAACTGCTCAGTACTGGTTTTTTCCCTTTTGCTTTTGTTTCCCTAACCGCGGTTTAACCCTCACTACACCAGCTTTCCAACCCCATATAAACCTGTTAATAGCTCATTTGTTTTTCTGTATATAATATTTTTCTAGTGTTATTAAACTTGGTTTAGTTTCCCAAACTTAAGAGGTCTCACAAATTTTTCTTTCTTTCTTATCTCTGCTTTTAATCCTTTCTCTCCTGGAACGGGAGGGAGGTTAATTAGAGAGAGGAAGAACATGTCCTGTGATTGGTGTACCTCAGCCAACCGGTGACATATGTATTTGTATATATTTCATTTTTATTGTTGTTATTTCCATTAAAGCAGTTTTAGTTTTCTTTTCCGACCCATAAGTCTCTCTCCCTTATTCCCTTTCTCTTCTCCTTTGGGAGGGAGAGGGGTTAATAGAGAGCATCTTTCTAGTGGCTGACCCAGCCCTAATCTGTGACACCTGGTTTCTTCTGAGGTTATTTCCTTGAGAATTAAGCAAAGCATTATGGTGTAATGGAGTTGAAGTTTATAGGGAAAGAGGTTAGAACATTCATGAAACTTTTCTGTATTTGTCTCACTCTTCTTGCAAGACAATTTCTTTTAAAGCCAAAGCCAGATACTTGAATGAAAAATAGCCCATCTTAGCTCTCCTATCCACCACATTCCATGAAAATTGCCCTCTCCATTAGATCAACTGATCAGTTGAGCATAACCCAGGTTTAATGGCCATCAAAGAGAAAACCAATTTAGTTTCAGCTGCTTTGACAGGAGTGAATCTGCAGGAGTTTGAGCAGACGGATCAGATTTTTTTTCAGTTGTTGTGCCAAGTCTTTTCTAAACTTCAAGTAATGATCTCTCACAACTGTCACTTTACTACTGGTGTTCTGTGCTAAAAATGAGTTACTGGATGTTGCACAGGAGGTGCTGTCAGAGCCTGGACTTGTGTATACATGAGGACTATCATGTCATCCCCTTGTGGTGCAGCTAAGGGATCTATTCTTTCTTCAACCTGCTGAAAGGTCCATTTGTTTCAGACTTGAACTCTTCAACCCTCTGCATTTTATGCATAGCTGATGTGGCCACTGAAAGACTCTTCCAGGCATCATCTTTATAGAATCATTTGTACACACACATTTAAATTTTTCCCACTGTTAATGATTCCCTTGACAAGCTGCTTGCTGAGGCAGCAGAGGATATTTAATGAATTAGAAATATCCCTCTATCCGTCTCCATCCTCATCCTCAGATTAAATTATTGGCATTCAGGATGAAATCTGACACAAGATCAGGGTCTATTAGATCCAGCTGTTGAACCAAGTTCTCCACTGCTGCCATACCAACTGAATCAAAGGAATGAATATGTTTAGCATGTACACATCCATCTATCTATTAAAGCACAGAACATGCTCTTTCATATGCAAGTTGGAGATGCAGAAACAGTGATACTTTGTCAAAGGTTAGAGCTGGGCCAGCTCCAGACGAATGACAGACGCTCTTTATTACCCCCTCCCCTCTCCTCCCCTTCTTCCAAAGAGGGGAAAGAGAAAAGGAGCAAGGGAGAGAGACTGATGGATTGGAAAAGAAAACAAAAACTGCTTTCATGAGAATAATAATAAAATGAACTATATACAAATATAGACAATACCAATACCGATCCCAACCCCCCTGATGGCAACCATGTCACTGTCACCACTGATGCTGTGGGCAGGCACTGGTGAAGGCCCAGGCTGGACTCAGCAGCAGATAGGAAACAGATGTAGGAGCTGGATTCCAGAAATGGATTCAGGAATGCACGGATTGGGATCGAAGGCAGAATGGACAAAGTCCTCCCCAGACAATGGCCATTGAAGAAGAGGCAAGAGAGAGAGAGACCCTCGTGATCCCTCAGCTTTATACCGAATATGACGTATATGGAAAGGAACACCTTGTTGGCCAATTTAGGGTCACCTGTCCTGTCCTGTTGATGCGTGGAAGAACTCCGCAATCAAAATTGATTGTGAAGCAGGTATGTTTATTGTGATTTCAGCTCTATAGAGATGGGTGCAGCAGAGGTCCAGGTACCCCTAAAGATGCATGCACACCCGCCGTAGTTTTAGCCTCTTATTTAAAGCAGTGAAACATACATATTCACAGATTGCTCAACAGTCTAATTCATATGCATTAGATCATCCCGCTCTTGATGTAAATTAGGTCTCCTCCCCTTTGCACATGCGCAGTCCTCTTACATGTAACGAGTCATGTAACTTCATGCATCGCATGTCTCATTAACTTGAATTTAAGCCACCCCTGGGAGGAGAAAGTAATATTCATCAGTCTATTAAGCAGGCGCAGCTTGGAGGATGGCTGGTCGTTATCTTGGTATCCATCGCCCCAGGGATAACTTCCTGTAGAGACAATGCCTCTCCTCTTTATCTTGTCTCGGACGATGAAGTGTCAGGTGATAAGACCCCCCTCCCTAGGCCTTGCATTCTTTAAGTGATAACGGGGCTGGTGAGCAAGGGAGGGTCTTAACACTTTGTTTCTTTTGTTTATACAGAGCTTTGAGCAGGAGGGGACAGGCAGTTTGAGCAAAGCTAGCTAATATCTTGAATTTCAGAAAATATTTTCTGCTTTCCCAACTCACTGTCCTCTCCTCCCTGCAGGTGCGGCCTCTCACTTACTGCACCCCTATCGTGGTACACAGGATTTAGCAGTGACCTTGGTCTTCACAGCAGAAAGTACAAGCAAGAGCCTTTCTGCACACCAACCCCTTGTAGTGACTGTAAACATCAAGCGCTGTCACTTTTCAAAGCAGACGCTGTCTGCAAAAATAGGCCGTTAACTTCAGAAAGTGCAGTTAGTTAGAAGAGACTGAGCTGAAAAGTAAAATCACTGAACAGAATGAGTGCTGTTCTAACTCAAACCAAGACATTGTTAGTATTGTCTATATTTGTATATATTTCATTTTATTATTATTATTTTCATGAAAGCAATTTTAGTTTTCTTTTCCAATCCATAAGTCTCTCTCTCTCCCTTATTCCCTTTCTCTCCCACTTTGAGGGGGGAGGGGGGGGAGGTAATAGAGAGTATCTGTCATTTGTCTAGTGGCCAACCCAGCCCTAACCTGTGACATCTCTGAAAAGGCTTTGTTGACAAGGTGATTTGGACATTGGTGGGCTGGATGAGTGTGGTTTGAAGAGTCTTCTGCCAGTTGTTGATCATCTGATGGAGTTGATGGGAACATTGGCTGAGCCTCTGCCCTCATTGTGTTCATTAGCATTCACATCATTTACTGGCCACCCTCTTGTACCACAGACATCTTCTGAGCTAATTTTCATGAAAGCAAATGGGGTCATTTTCCACCTTTTTTCCTCATCTGGACAAGGCTCATCCAATAGAGAGCTGAGAAGAAAGGCACTTTCTTGATGTCATCTGTGCAATTATCAGCTTTGAACAGGATGGCAATTTGTTGTTGATTTCCTTTGTTATGCAAATGCACCAGCTCATTCTCTGAGTGCTTTTTTCCCCACACACAGCATAAAATGGAATATTACACATTTAATTTCATGTTATCATTTGTTTCCCTCTGAGATTGCCTCCAGACATTTTTTGGTCTTCTTCAGCCTAGTAGGAGCTAAGCAGTGACATTTTGAATTCTGACTTTATAATTTCTATTTACTTTTTATCATAAAGGGGCATTGTCAATAGGTTGTATGTGGCTCCTATAAAACCCATTTAGGAATTTAAATCTCCACTAAAACAAAGAATTTATGCTTCCTCTTATGACTTATGAGTCTAGAAGCCTAAATTCTGCTTTTAATAGTCTACCCATTTATATTCAAAGCAGTCAGCTTACATGCTGCATGAACCTTAAAGTTGTTAGTGCACAACTAAAGAGAATAAAAGCAGGAAGATGTAGACAAGCCTAAGCCAGGAAGTTCAGAATAGAATTAAAATAAGGGCTTCTCCAGGGCTTTAAGATACCGTATCTCTCTGTCTCTTATTATGGTCCTCCTCCTGTATGCATCCTATATTTCACCCTTTGGGAAGAAAAGCAATATTTGAAATCGAGAAGGAGAAATCTCTTTTTTTTTTGATCACATAACCAAGCCTCAACTGGTTCACTCACAAGTCTAAATCACTCAGAAAGTTGAACACTTCTCTGACCAAATTGTTCAAAACTTACCAGTCTGTACAGCTGTGTTGGAAACTGATCAAAACCAGACTTGTTTATGATTTCTGTTCTTATCCATTTTCAGCCAAATTTAATGGTTGTAGCATCTAACTTTTTATTTCTTTTTTTTTTTTTAAATATAAGTGAACAATAACACTGGTAAGACTTGTCTGTAATAATGCTTAGGATAAATGAAAGAGGCTGATGAGTACTTAGGTGGTTTCAGGATTTCTAATTCATTGCATTTCTTTCCTCTGAATTTCGAGAAAGAGTAAGTGGAACAGGACAAAACTCTTACCTCGTCTGGCCAATTACTGATAATTTATACCTATCATTAACTGCAGATTCATATCTCGAGTTACATATTTGGAAGTCTATTTGTTGTATGTCAGTTTAATTTGTCATCCTTTTGATCTCACTGAAATAAATCTAAAAGTCTTCAGATAAATGAATGTCGCGGTTTGAAATTAGAAGCTGTTGTCTCTGAAAGGTTTCTTATCTTTTGTGACTTTTTGTAGCTCCGGGGGAAATGTAAACCCACCCGAAGACTACACAAAAGAGAGTTTAAGTGACTCATTAAGCTTGTTTTGGCAAAGGAACACAAAGGCAATGTGAAACACAGGTTTTAACTTAAAGGGGTGGAACAGAATCAGTTTAATGCTTAACACAATTAAAACCATAAATCGATCATTTAAAGTTAAACAGGACCGGTCAAAAGAGGAGATGAGAGAGATTAATAAATACATAAATAGATATATCCAGATACATTCCCTCCCCCTGCGTTGAATCCACATCCCCGCTTAAACAAAGAACACACCACATGGCTGCCGCTCCGAGAAGGTGGTGGTGGGGGGAGAGTTACCAAGAGTCTTTAACCTCCAGGGGTCCAGTCCAGAAACAAACTGTCCAGGCAAACTTTCGCTAAAGAATTTTCCCTCTCACCCCTCGTAGAAGACGCCATCATACCTTCTTCGATTCCACTTCAGTGGGCAGGGGTGTTCTGTGTCCCTCCATAGGAAAACAACGTCTGCGTCTGGTCCCGGCAGGATGACTTCCTCACCGGTTTATGGGGACGGTCCTTCTCGTGTCCCTCGGTGGTGGGTCTCTTGATGTGAGGGCGGGGATGCCTCGCGTACCCCTTTCCACCCCCTCGAGGAAACAGGAAAGTATTTGTGAAAGAGTCTTTTTACTGCTTCGTGGAGGAAAGCGGCATTCTTTCTCCCTTTGTTAGAAATGTCTCTCTGTTTGTCCTGTTCTGAAAAGCAAATGGGCGCCAGGGCGTGTTGGAAAACTCTGCTTTTTATATGCTTATTTTCTGAGGCGTGATTGAAATGCCTTGGCTCCCAATAAGGAGTCGAGAGGGTTGTGGCTCCCCTTCCCAAAAGTCACGAGAAAGTTTTTCGCGCGCTTCAGGGGGAAAGGGAAGGGGGGAGACAGGGGTCTCAGCCCCACCGGCGCCATCTTAACCCATTACAATGAATGACTCTGGAGTCACACTATCATAACAAGAATTGGAATGTGCATAGGACATGCATAAAATAATCCATACTCCTAAAAGATTAAAGTATTAACTGAATTTTTTTCACAACCTGACATCTTTTGTTCTGATGCTATCATCATTGCCTGCAGAAGCAATCTCACAGATTGTACATCAAAAATGGGATCCAGAAGTTATCTATTTATTACAGAATACTTTTTGTCTGTAAAACTCTGTTGGAAATTATTTTATGCCTGGTGGGTTTTAAAAGAGTTCTCACAGATCATTATTGAGGTTCTGAGGAATGAATATGAGAGAGGATGCATCAGAATGTGGCCAGTTTAAAAATATCCTCTACTATAAGTATTAGTACTGTCTATTGATGAGCATTGTAGCATGTATAGCAAGCTTTATCCTCACTATAGATTTAGCAATATGCTATGCTGGAGTTCAAATAGGTTTCTTGGTGCAACTGTGGTGTATTCAGTTGCCATACATAAGAGTCTGGTCTGTCTTCTAATCTTAAATATGTAGAGTAGAAGCATGTAGCAAGCTAGTCCCCTAAGTTCCTTTCAAATTCACTGCATTTCAGGCCATTCTGAGAAACTATTCAAAACCTGCATATGTAACTATCATGTGGGCAATCAGGTACTCTTGTGCTATCTACTGCTAATTACACCATCCTTTTTGTGTTTTATTCTTATGAGTGAGCAACAAAGTCAATGGGGAAACGAATATATTATTTCATTCATGCCTTTTGTGCCTTTGTGGGTTGGAGGTTTTTTTTTTTGACTGTCTGCTTGGGAAGAGATGATAGAATTCGGAGGTTTTCCTATATCTTTCCATACAGAACTGCCAGTGCTGTGAATGTGGACCAAAAGGGGCTTTGAGGTATTCTCATTCCTTTATGCGTAGTAATGGTGCATGAACCAGGTGAAAAGCTTGTATTTCTGGAGAGACAAATGCAATGCAAAGAAGGAGCACAGTGGCCAGTCTAAATCCTTGAGAGGAGCTCATGATGAAGTTGTCTTATAAAAAGAGGGTAATGGGCAGTTCTTGTTTTCAGTGGATCAAAAGACTGTAGCTGTGGACAGGCTTTCACCTGAGGAACAGGTGTCTTGGGCCACTCAATCTTTCATTATCAGTAACAGATGGCAGAGTATATACCCTTTCTGGATTTAAAAGGGAAGTAGAGTTACTACATACATCCAAATGGGTTGAATGTGTAATTCTGTTGTCTGCTGAATGTCTTTCACTGGGATCATGCCAAGGATGACTTTCACCCAAGTGCAAAGCTTGAATAGATCCTAACTTACTGTGTCCATTGCTCTGCAGACCCAAACCAGGCCCTTCCCCACACCTGCAATGGAACAAGGATAGGATTCACTATTTCCGGGACTCACAAAGGAGTAGATGAGGTCAGGATTTTACCCATTCCTCATTCCCAGTCATGTGCTGGTTACCAAAAATAGGTCATAACTGCTACCCTATTTTTATAAAGAAGATGTTTCTAACAGCATAACCAGCACTTCCCTGGTGAATCCCTTCTTTGGATCTATACAGTCACTCTTCCAATTATGAGTGCTATGATAAATGTTTTCACAAAGGACAAGCTATTTCCATAGCATCAGTGCTTGTGTCAGTGCAAGTGCCCTTGCTGACTTGGTTTATAAAAATGACAGCTACAGATCATCCCAAACTATTGGATCAGAAGAAGCAGCTGCCTCTGAGACAGGCCATTTTTTTCTTATATTATGTTCAGAGCAATAAACAAAGCCTCTTTGGAAATATTCATGCCACTGGCACACCTGGGGTATAAAAGATCCAGAAGATAAATAATGAGCTAATGTTTTGCAAAATATATCCTCAGTCAGATGCCAGTATGGATCATACTGATTTCTTATAAAGTCCCAGAAAAATAACTCCCTTAAACTTCTTCCTGCCATGGATAACAAGGTGTTTGCAGGAGCAGGGGATTTGACTCAGTGTCCCAGCAGATAGTTGGTAGACTTTTGACCCTGGAGATATCAGGTTGTAATGATATACCCATGAAATATTTTCCAGATAGACCTTAGTTCTCACACAGCTTTGAGCTGGCCAAGTGCAAGTCATGTCTAGGCTGGGTCATGCAGTTGCATTATACTGAGTTTGGCCTTGTATTCTCTAATTTTCAGTATAGCTATTTAGCTTGGAGTAAACTCCTGATCAACCATTGCTATGTGGCTTTTGATTCAGAACTGGCAAGTAGGCCCTGCCTTAGAATAGAATATGGGTATGGAAATCATGTCTGTCATCAAAGTAGCACCTAGATGTAAGAAAATAAATGCCCATTGAATCAGACCAATTGTTCATCTATCCCAGTGTTCAGTCTGCAGCAGAAGCAGTAAGAGATGCTATTCAGGGAGAGCATACAAAACCAGCCACTTTCAGCAGACTATTCCTTTTTTACTCCCATCCTATTGGTCTCCATTTTACAGACATACTGTCTACAAACATCTTGTCCCTTTATAAACCAGCTAATATTGTCCTTCCACACAATCTCCCATGGTAGCAAGTTCCAGAGGTTCCCTACATACTGCATAAAGAAGCTTTTTCTTTTCTCTGTTTTAAACCAACCTACTGCTACTTTCATTGTTCCCTTAGTTCTTTTATTGCATGATGTGTTGAAAAACGTTTCCACGTTCAGCTCATCCAGTGCTTTCACCTTTTGTAAATCTCAGTGATATCTAACCTCAGATTCCTGAATTGTCCCAAACTTTCAATTTCCCCTCAGGGGGCAGATGCTCCATCACCCTGAGCATTATATTTGCCCTTCATTGTACCTTCTCTAACTTCAGTATATCTATCTTGAGGTGTGGAAGCCAGAAAAAGCACACAGTGCTCAAGATGTGGGTGCACCACACCTTTTAGGGAGAGGCAATATGATGTATCCTGTTTCATTATCAACACCTTCATGATGGTCTCCAGTATCTTAATGGCTTTTTCAGATGCCACATTGAGCCAAAGATTTCAGACACCTGTCAACAAGGAGCCGAGATTTCTTACCTGAACTATAACTGCCAATTTGGTGTTCAGCATTGTGAACCATCAGTGATGGTTTAGGTTTTTTTTTTCTTAGTCAAATTAGCTTAGGTTTATTCACATCGGAGTTCATTTATCATCCAGTTTTATGAGATCTGTCTGCAATTCTTTGCCAGCAGGAAAGCATTTTGATTTTCTAGAAGTGATTATCATATCCACAAAGTTGGATATTCCTTTGCTTATTTCTTCTCCAGGTCATGAACAAAGATGTTGAATGGAATTGCTTTCAGAACCAATCTCTATTGTCTTTTCTCTTGAAAAGCCTCTTCTCTTGAATCTTGCTTGCCTTTTATTCATGTGTTTACTGTCACCCTGCTAGAACTCCAGCAGGTTACTGAGGTAGGGTTTCCCTTTGCAGGAGCCACGCTATTTCCCAAAAGAAAATATAATTCATGTGCTGTATGATTTTATTGTTTATTATAGACTCTGCCATCTTACCAGGGATGGAAGTGAGACTCACCAGTCTGTAGTTCCCAAGATTCTTCCTAGAGTTCTATACAATCTGAGTGAGGTCAGTCTTTGATTACAAGTTATAGCCTGTCAGAATTGGTTTTGACGACTGAGTTAGGAATCTCCTCCCATGGACTTTATTGCACAGTTAGCAGCAGAAGTAGAGCAAGAGAAATGTGCTTACATTTGGAGAAAACTGACATTTCACTCTTCCTCAATTTTTTTGAATGAGTGAAATAATATACTAGCACTGATTTTATCATTGAAATAGAGTGAAACAAATGTAGCTTTGTGCCACGCAAAAGGCATGGGGGGACACCACAAAAAATATGCAAAATATCCTCTCTCTTGCTACAATAGAATATCATGCTAGAACTTTCAGAATCCTAATACAGAAATCATCTCTGTAATAAGCAGATGTGAAATATGAATGAGTCTTTTCAATTGATTACTACTACAGGGATGAAGAGCTAGGGCAGTCCAGCAAGACTGAGATGTACCAGTCCCTTGCTAAGTATCTCATTTTGCTGATTCAAATGTCTCTGTAGTCAGGGTTGTTTGAACAGAATCAAATTTACTTTTAATGAGCCATATAGTGATTCTCTTGTCTTCCCCCCCCCCCCCTTTTCTTTTCCTCTTGTCTTCACATTAATTTCCACAAAAAAGCACATCTGATTTTGTAATGAACTAAGCAACTATTTCTAAATTACACCAAATTTTACTGCTCCTCAGTTGAAGTTTAAAGGCATGGCAACTTCAGTGTTATCAAAGGTTCTCCTCACAATAAAATCTTCAGTAATTCTTCACCAGTTTCATAAAACTTTCAGTACCAAATAACTCAAGGAATACTTAATAAGGAATACTTTCTACTAAGTTCTTAGAGTTGTTTCTAGAACATCATAGATCCATGGTGATGAAATTCAAATTGCCCACAATGGTAAGCTGCTGACTGCTGCACACATGTAAGGTCTGCTTTATAAATTTGCTCTTTCTGATGCATCTTTAGTAATGTATGTCTTGGAAAGTGTGCTAAAACTAGCAAGTGGTGCATGTATCTTTGGACTTAACTAGATCAATAGTAGGATATGGGAGGTCCAAGGAGAGGAATGTTGAAATAGGAACTACTTTATTTCTGAATGTTAAAAAAAATTGAAAAGGAGTGATATTTGTTCTTTCTTTTGGTTTTCCTGTAACCTGTGTCCTTTCTAAAGCAGCTGGTTTGGGTCTCTCCTTTTCTTAGCTCCTCTCTGTACATGTCTCTTCCAGCCAGCTCATTCCAGTTTCTGAATCTCCCTCTGTCCTGCCCTCAATCCCCTGCCACGATATTTCTATATGTATGAAGGACACAACTTTATTCCTTTTTGAGAATCTGGGCTGGGAACTTTTTTCCTTGTTCAGGGACAAAGAAGCCTTTAAAGCACTGTGAGATCTTTATATATGAGATAACACTTCTGTGCTCAAATACTTGAGAAATGCATATGTAAGGGAAGATGAGAAGAAATCCCATATGGTCATAGACCAGAAAGAAAATGTCATCATATGTGAAAAGTTCTCAACACGTCCTTAATTCATGTCAAGGTCAATAGAGACAACTGATATTACCTAGTTAGATTTCTATGCATGAGAGGCTATAGAGATTGACTTCCTGGTTCCTGCAGCAAGTGGACAATCCACATAGAGCAGTCTGTACATTTAGAAACTGTTTTGTCATTGTACTGGTGAACATCAATGGTAACAGTCACAGATGACTTTCTTCTCCTCTCTCTAGAAGGTATCTCTATGCTGAGTAAAATGAGTTTTCTTCTTGAAGCCAAAGTATGAGACGTTATTTATAAACAGGGTTGTCTTGCACCTTTTAATTTCCTGTTTAAAATGGAAGGGAACATTGCCAGCAACCCTGGCACCTTATGATTGTAATTTTTCATAGCCACTCACCTTCAAACCTTACACTTTCCTTCTCTTCTGCTTTTCCTAATATTAAACCTCTCTTTGCTATGATAAAAAGAAGAGGTACAAGATCCAGGCATTCCCATAATTGCTAGCAATATGACAACCTGTTCTCTGACATTCAAGATCAAAGCAATATACTCTGGGCTGCAGAATCTTCCCAAACACCATCAGCCAGCCATTCATCAGCCAAGCACTGGCATGAATCTCCACAGCTGGCTGAATGTGGTGCCATATTCAGTTATGCTGGGTCTTAAATTGGTTTTCAACACATCTCTGTGAATCATGGGCAGCTGGAGAATCAAAAGTTTCTGTTGGAAACACCAAGGCAAAGAAGCCCAAGTTTCACATCATTTTTGTTTATTTATTGGAGGACTAAATTCAGCAGAGACCTGAGATCTCTAAATTACAGCCTGAAACATATTTGGAAATAGTTTACGCTACCTCCCTCATGGCCTCTCTCCTTTCTGGGACTAATAGGGGCTTGGTGGCCAACATCAGTACCTGTTTTGTTCTAGGTGGAAATTAAAATCCTGTTTAAGACCTTTGCAGTCATGACAGTGCTGATGACTGTCGCTGCGGTTTACACAATCCTCATGCCGGAACGGAGCAGACCCAGACGCCAATATGGTGTGCAGAAAGCTCGATTTATTAAGTGCGACAGAGTTATATTTATAGGCACAGAGTTTCCGTACATGCACTGATCACACGCTTCAAGGTTACAGTTAATTGGCTTGTTAGTGAAATTCACGCGCCTATTCTAACACTATAATTGGCTAGTTAGCTTCACTCTGAGTACATGTCCGTACTTGTCTGTTCATGTCCATCCTTGTTTACAAATCTGACAGCAACAAGTCCTGCTGCTCCTTAAAGTCTCCCACAATGACCATTTTGACCTTTCTTAAGTTATTCATTCTTCCTTTCAGAGTTCCTTTTTTTTCCAGTTTTGCTGGAGTGGTTGCTCTTTTAGTTTAATTATATTAACATTGTGCAGTGCATCAATTGCCTAGAGATGGGTCCTTTTGAGAACAATACAAGAACAAGAGTTTGCAGCAAATCCATCATTGTAGAAATAGATACAAAATTCCAAACTTGATGCAGTTGATGGCTAGAGAAGCTGTGATCTTTATGTACATTTTCTCTGACAAATACATGGAGGGAGACAGTTCTTATAGCAGAAAAGACAATGGTGTTTATAAGCAATGAAGTAAGGGATGTGATCGGGAAGTGACAAGAGTGTGGATCTTTCTTAAGTTCCTGTCTAACTTGTCAAAATGTGAGAGAAGAAATGAGATGCAATTGTGGCTGAGCCTTCACTAACATAGGAGGAGAAGATGGTAACACCTCCAAGCATTTTTAATTGTTTCGATTTTTACAGCTGAGACAGAGATCCAGTTAGGATGAAGTTTCTGAGGATATTTTCTGCACTTTAAACTCCTCATAAAGCTGAAACCAATGTGAAAGCAGTGAATTCCCTTGGTGATTGTTTCTTGGATGCAAAGAATAGTCAAGAGAGGCAAAATTGATCTCAAAAAATTACATGTAATGGAAGGCAAGAGGAGAGGTTAGGAAGTCAACTCTAGTAAAGGGGCCTCAGAGCTGAGTATGAAAGTGCCTGATGTGAGTGTGAAACAAAGGTTTTTGCTGATGTTCTTTAGTCTAAGACTTTTTCATCTTTTTTTAACCAACCCTAGATCTTCCTACTCTACTCCCCTATTTACTGCTTGAAATTTCTCATGGGAAAGCACTTCCTTTGTTGCAGTCATGCCATACCAGCATAGCTGGGTGAGAAAGGATGGGAGGGCAGGAAGAATGTAGGCAGTCATTTTCTATCCCCTTTCCTCCCTCACCTCTGTATTCCTATAAGTATTTGTTCAGGTCTAGTGATAGTTATGCTAGGGCTTATGTAGAAGTCAAAAGGATGTTGCCTGTTTACAGCAATGCAAACACAATGAATGTCTGCTCCCATACATGCAGTTTTTCTAGGAGTTCAGGTTTTCTCTTAAGCTATTAACTTTTCAAGAGAAATGCTTCTTATTTTCTGTATACAGAAATCATCTTCGAGGGGATGTGTCAAAGAAAATACTGACTCTCAGACTTCTCTGCCTCATTATCTTCTCCTGTGCAAAACAGAGGGTAAATGATAAACAGGTAATGATGGTCAATTTGGATTGGGATCTATGGGATGGGGAGTGGAACCAAACCTTCTGTTAATTTGAGGAAAAATTGCAAAGCCTCACCTAGCAATGTTCACATTTACTTCACTGACTCCAGCAGGTACCTCCCTATGTTTGAATCTTGGATCTTCTGAGCAGACCAGACACCTTTTGAGCCTTAAAACAATCTTCATGCAACAAAAAATTGTATGGCAACTTAAAACATTCGCATGCACCCTAAGAGTGCCCCAATGTTTTCTGACAGCTGACAAACTAAAAAGGATGAGACTGTCAAATGCAAAGAATGGGTTCCATCCTTTTGGCTGCTGTCCCTCTGGTCTATTCAAATAGGATTGATCAAGCTGTGTCAAAGGTCCCTCCTATGTTTCAGTGGTCACCAAGAGCTTTCATGATGACTAATGATAGGCTATCCTTAAAAAGAAAGGGGGAAGAAATAGAAAGGATAATACGAGGGTTTCTGTTTTCCTTTCTTTCTTCTATCCTTATGTTCCAATTAGACTCATTACCTTTATGACCTACTAAATGAAATTAATTTAATTGTCATTGTTCAATGATACACCAGCTGCCTCTGCCTTTCAATATTTGCCCCTCAAACAAAAACCACCACTTAAGCAAAAAAGATTTAATCGTGTTTTGGTGATAGACTAGATGAAAGAGAAATGGTTTTCTTCCTCTGGAAAATATCTGAAATATTTGAATTCAAGTATGCATAGTAACGATGCTTATAAGAAACATATACATTTTGGGGGTATCTTGCATAAATTTAAAAACTGCTGGACCATACCATCTCTGCTACTAGAACTGAGCTAGTAGTAGAAGATGACCCAATCATCCTTTAGCAGTTCCCAGACCTGCTCAGATCTCTCCTAAAGACAATATTTCTTCCCTGTTTTCCTGTTCAATGCTAACATTCAGGTACTATTGACACTTGAAGGTATATGTCATAATTTTCTTTGGGAGCATATGTCAAGTTTTTGGACTATGGCAGTCATTTCCAGATTTTTGTCATCTGTCAATCCTAAAATTGAGTGTGAGTTGTAACAGATATTTCCCAGATGTTAAATTAGACCAGAAAGACAGAATGATCTGTGACAAACAGTTTAGATGAAGGTGATGGGATGGCACCATGAGCAGAAGATAAATTTATGAATATAATTATTATTACTGTAATAGGAATATAAAATTGTATCTATCTCATTATCTTATAAACAAGACAAGGACTGCCAAAGGCTTGAAGCAAACATCAATTACATACAGAACATAGGCTTCTATCTAGTTATAAATCCTTTATTTTTAAGGGTTAATTTTCTCATAAAGCTAAAATATATGAAAGGAATGGGGACATCTCGAGAGATTTGAAAGGCAAATAAAGCCTGTGAGCCAGAATCTGTTAAAGTAACACAGGTCCAGGGATTTTCCTTTCACAATCACACAGAACTTCCTGATTTTCTCAACCCCAGTTCCTATCTAGAATATATCCTTTGCAATTTCTTCTTGATCTTAAGAATGAATTATTAGCCTGGGCGTCTGAGTGAGTTTCAGTCACAACATGACAGAAGTTAATCAAGAATGAGTATCACTGCTCTAAAGATACCTCAGCCAGTGTTTGCATCCTGCCACTTAAACCATTCCTTAGGATTGGATAAACCAGTGAATTTCTTAGCAGATCCAACCCACATCACAGGGAAGTCTGCTGCCTCCCTGGAGTCCGGGTTAAAGACGTGGTGAGAAAGCTTCCCACCCTTGTACGGCCCACAGATTATTATCCGTTACTGACTTTTCAGGTAGGTAGTGATGAACACCAAACAAGAAGCCTGAGGGCAATCAAAGAAAGATTTCAGAGCCCTAGGACGACTGGTCAAAGGATCAGTAGCATAAGTGGTGTTCTCCTCCATCCCTCTACTTGCAGGGTATGATGAGGGAAGAAACAGGAAGACCCACCAGGTCAATACCTGGCTCCGAGACTGGTGTCACTGCCAGGACTTTGGGTTTTTTGATCATGGGTTGATTTACACCACACCAGGCTTGCTGGCACCAGACAGGGTGCACCTGTCTCAAAGGGGGAAGAGGATTCTTGTGCAGAAGCTTTCAGGGCTCATTGAAAGAGCTTTAAACTAGACCTGAAGGGGGAAAGGGATAAAATCAGGTTCACTAGAACTAAGCCTAAGAGTTGCACATCAACATTAGTGGGACAGTGTGCTAGCGAGCACCTTAGGCCTGCCACACCAGTGGAGACAGAGGGCAGTGAGTATAGTGATAGTATAGTCACAAGGGATACTGGTGTGCTAGGAATCAAGGCAGTGCATGGAAATGGTGAGGTGGGAATTAGGCCTTCTCCCCCTAAAAACCAAATGATGGGATCAGTAGCCCAATTGAAGTGCATCTACACCAATGCTCGCAGCATGGGCAACAAACAGGAGGAGCTGGAAGCCACTGTGCAGCAGGAAATCTATGATATAGTTGCTATAACGGAGACATGGCGGGACAAAACGCACAACTGGAGTGCTGAACTTAACGGCTACAACCTCTTCAGGAGGGACAGGATAGGAAGGACCGGGGGGGAGTGGCCCTGTATGTTAGGGAGAGTTTTGACTGTCTAGAGCTCAACAACGGTGATGAAAGGGTAGAATGTTTATGGATTAAAATCAGGGGGAAGGCCAACAAGGAAGACATCACAGTGGGAGTCTATTACAGACCACCCAACCAGGATGAAGAAGTAGATGAAATATTCTAAAAGCACCTGGGAGAAGTCTCACAATCGATGCCACTTGTTCTAGTGGGGGACTTCAATTTACTGGATGTCTGCTGTAAATACAACACAGCAGTGAAGAAACAGTCCAGGAGGTTCCTGGAGTGTGTGGAAGCCAACTTCCTCACACAGCTGGTGAGGGAACCAACCAGGGAAGGCTCCCTGCTGGACCTGTTGTTCACCAACAGAGAAGGACTTGTGGGTGATGTGAAGGTTGGAGGCCATCTTGGCCACAGGGACCATGAGATTATAGAGTTTTCAATACTTGAAGCAGTAGGGAGGGGGGCAGACTTTGACCTTTTTAGGAGACTGGTTGGCAGGGTCCCTTCAGAGACAGTCCTGAAGGGCATAGGGGTCCAGGAAGCCTGGAAAATCCTCAAGAAGGAAATTGTCAAAACTCAGGAGCAGGCTGTCCTGGTGAGCCATAAGACAAGCCAGTGGGATAGAAGACCAGCCTGGATGAACAGAGAGCTTTGGCTGGAGCTCAGGAAGAAAAGGAAAGTCTATGGCCTATGGAAGAAGGGGCAGGTCACTCAGGATGACTATAAGGTTCTTGTGAGACTGTGCAGGGAGAAGATGAGAAAGAAAAAAGCCCAGCTTGAGCTTAGTCTGGCCACCACCGTAAGGGACAAAAAAAATGTTTCTATAAATACATTAACAGCAAAAGGAGAGCTAAGGAGGGTCTCCATCCTTTGCTGGATGTGGGGGGAAACATAGTGACCAAGGATGAGGAAAAGGCTGAGGTACTGAATGCTGCCTTTGCCTCAGTATTTAATGGTAAGATCAACTCGCTGAGTGCTCAGCCTCTTGAACCAGAAGGCGGGGATGGAGAGCAGAATCAAGGCCCCATAATCCAAGAGGTAACAGTAAGTGAACTGCTGCACCACTTAGATGTGCACAAGTCTATGGGGTCAGATGGGGTCCACCCAAGGGTTCTGAGGGAGCTGGCAGAAGTGCTCACCAAGCCACTTTCCATGATCTACCAGCAGTCCTGGCTAATGGGGGAGGTACCAGTCGACTGGAGGTTAGCCAATGTGATGCCCCTCTACAAGAAGGGCCAGAAGGAGGATACAGGGAACTGCAGGCCTTTCAGTCTGACCTCAGTGCCAGGGAAAGTCATGGAGCAGATCATCTTGAGTGCCATCACAAGGCACGTAAAGGACAATTAGGCAATCGGGCCCAGTCAGCATGGGTTTATGAAGGGCAGGTCCTGTTAGAATACCTTGATCTCCTTCTATGACATGGTGACCTGCTTAGTGGATGAGGGAAGAGCTGTGGATGTTCTCTACATGGGCATTAGTAAGGCCTTTGACACCGTTTCTCACAGCATTCTCCTGGAGAAACTGGCTGCTCATGGTTTGGATGAGTCTACTCTCTGCTGGATCAAAAACTGGCTGGATGGCCGGGCCCAGAGAGTGGTGGTGAATGGAGTTCAATCCAGTTGGCGGCCGGTCACCAGTAGTGTCCCCCAGGGCTCAGTGTTGGGGCCTGTTCTCTTTAACATCTTTATCAATAATCTGGCTGAGGGGATTGAGTGCACCCTCGGTAAGTTTGCGGATGACACCAAGTTGGGTGGGTGTGTCAATCTGCTTGAGGGTAGGTAGGCTCTAGAGAGGGATCTGGACAGGCTGGATCAATGGGCTGACGTCAACCAACTGTATGAAGTTCAGTAAGGCCAAGAGCCGTGTCCTGCACTTGGGCCACAACAACCTCCTGCAATGTTACTACAGGCTTGGAGAAGAGTGGCTGGAATGTTGCCCAGCAGAAAAAGACCTGGGGGTGTTGGTCAAAAGCTGAGTGAATATGAGCCAGCAGTGTGCTCAGGTGGCCAAGAAGGCCAACAGCATCCTGGCTTGTATCGGAAATAGCATGGCTAGTAGGAGCAGGGAAGTGATTGTCCCCCTCTACTCAGCACTGGTGAGGCCACATCTTGAGTACTGTGTCCAGTTTTGGGCCCCTCACTACAAGGAAGACATTGAGGTGCTGGAGCATGTCCAGAGAAGGGCAACGAAGTTGGTGAAGGGTCTGGAGAGCAAGTCCTATGAGGAGCGTCTGAGGGACCTGGGGTTGTTTAGCCTGGAGAAGAGGAGGCTCCCTTTTCTGCTGTGCAACTTTCCAGCCACTCTTTCCCAAGCCCGTAGTAACGTTGCAGGAGGTTGTTGTGGCCCAAGTGCAGGACACAGCTCTTGGCCTTACTGAACTTCATACAGTTGGTTGACGTCAGCCCATTGATCCAGCCTGTCCAGATCCCTCTCTAGAGCCTACCTACCCTCAAGCAGGTTGACATACCCACCCAACTTGGTGTCATCCGCAAACTTACTGAGGGTGCACTCAATCCCCTCATCCAGATCATTGATACAGATGTTGAAGAGAACAGGCCCCAACACTGAGCCCTGGGGGACATCACTGGTGACTGGCCGCCAACTGGATTGAACTCCATTCACCATCACTCTCTGGGCCCGGCCATCCAGCCAGTTTTTGATCCAGCAGAGAGTAGACTCATCCAAACCATGAGCAGCCAGTTTCTCCAGGAGAATGCTGTGAGAAACGGTGTCAAAGGCCTTACTAATGCCCATGTAGAGAACATCCACAGCTCTTCCCTCATCCACTAAGCAGGTCACCATGTCATAGAAGGAGATCAAGGTATTCTAACAGGACCTGCCCTTCATAAACCCATGCTGACTGGGCCCGATTGCCTAATTGTCCTTTACGTGCCTTGTGATGGCACTCAAGATGATCTGCTCCATGACTTTCCCTGGCACCGAGGTCAGACTGAAAGGCCTGCAGTTCCCTGTATCCTCCTTCTGGCCCTTCTTGTAGAGGGGCGTCACATTGGCTAACCTCCAGTCGACTGGTACCTCCCCCATTAGCCAGGACTGCTGGTAGATCATGGAAAGTGGCTTGGTGAGCACTTCTGCCAGCTCCCTCAGAACCCTTGGGTGGATCCCATCTGACCCCATAGACTTGTGCACATCTAAGTGGTGCAGCAGTTCACTTACTGTTACCTCTTGGATTATGGGGCCTTGATTCTGCTCTCCATCCCCGCCTTCTGGTTCGAGTGGCTGAGCACTCAGTGAGTTGATCTTACCATTAAAGACTGAGGCATAGTCCAATCTGAGTCTGTAGATGGTAGATCACCTGTCATATTCCATCTGGCTGCAGTGTTTTCCATTGATTGAATGGACTGAAGGTCGGAAACCTCTAATGTGAGCTGTTGAAATTGGAACCTGCACTCCACAGCAATGGGATAAAGCTGGCAGGTCTGATTTTTCAACCTTGTCCGAGAACATCATTCCACCTTGTCTCATTTTTAACCTTCAGTTTCAAAGATGGGGAAAAGGAAAAAAGGAAAGGGTAAAGATGCTTAAGGGATGATTCTGCAACAGTGGTCTTCACAAGCATAAACTCCGTGGAGGTCATTTACTCTTTAGAAATCATAATTTGTCTTCTACACTTTTGCATGCAGATAAAGAAAGATAAAATCTTTTTAAAAAAAGGAAAAAACAAGAATCATTTTCCTCCATCCCTGGTGCTTCTGAAAGATACTGCACCATGGTTCTTTAAAGGGAGTGGTATTTACCTGTTCCACCTCATCTGAGTTTGGGATCAGCATATATGTTGTGCATCTTTGATTTCAGACATCATCCATGGGAGCTTTCTGTGAAATGTTTTGAACTTGGTTTTTGTCAGCTGTAATTTTTTGTCATCTTTGAGGTTGTGAGTTGCTTGATGCTTTTGCAAAGTTTAGGTCTTACTTTTTTGTCATGCTAAAGATCCCAAACCAATAGCTGATCCACAAGGACATCCCTGTTGAGGGAGCGGTCCCCAATATTCTAGCACAAGGGCTCTAAGGAAAGTACAAGTACGACCAATTTGAACTGGAGTCAAACTATTTGCAAAGTCTGGTTAATTATCATGGGGGAGGAGGAGCACGTTAATCATTGCCATGTGCTTCTTAGCAAATTTGATGTAAATGAGGAGTGAATGAACAAGTGTCAAGAGACTCCTGAATATTAAAACCAATTCTGCAGCCTTTGAACTCTAGGATTTCCTATTTCCTGGAGATCAGGATCATTTGAGCTAAAGGTGTATCCCAGATGGATTTGTGGCTTAGACTCAACCCACCTAGCTTTAGAAAATTACCTGAGAAATTTATATTGGTTGTCTAGTAACCATAGTTTGTTCAAGGTGGGAGGGGATGATTTCCAGAGGGAATACAACCACTTAATATTTGAATTGCTTTTTTTTTTTTCTCCACTGACTACAGGAGAGATAAGGATGTCTAAACTCCAAGCTTTAGTATCTTATTGTTTAGTATTCAACTAATGCCTGAAGTTACATGGAAGGATCTGGGCCACTGTGTCCAAGTAAATCACTCTTGAACCTAGATGGATTTTACCCCAATTGTAATTCAGAACCAAGACCATTTCCAAATTACAAATCTGTATGAACTGCATAGAAAAGCATACCAATTAAGAGAAAATCAAGATGAGTAATTAACTCTTCTCTCAAGTGTTTGTACAATTCACGTTCCCTCTGCTACATTTCCTGAACACTACTGGTGCTAAATTCTGAAGATGTTGAATAATGACTTAGACCACTGAGTTAAAAGTTTATTTTCTTAAAAGATCTGTTCTCCCATTCAACCCATTTAATGCACTGCCCTGCACCAAGCAGTACAATAAAATGAACTATAACCATAAATCCATGGGTGTTTTGAGGTACCTCATTCATAATTTCTCAGACTAATGTCGGTCAGCCTGCAACACCAGGGGATGTTGTTAAATTTTCAGTTTTACCTCTATGGCTTCTCTGAATCCTCCATTCTCTATATAATACACTCTGCTAATCTGTTTTCTGTTTATTTTTCAAACATGGGCCTTCTACCTCCTACACCATTCAGCATCCTGCCCACCTCCCCTCCCTCTCTGACTTTCCCAAAGCAAGCAGCTCATTCAGATCAAACCAGATTGACAGGTGTGTGACAGATGGATGGACAGAAAACTGGATCGGTCCAAACTCCTTGGCACTTGAAAACTTGACAACACAACCAAAGCAATGTAACAGGAAGAGAGATTGGCAAATGGAATAAATGGTCCCTGGAAACTTTGTGATTAATCTTTGCCCTGTCAAGTAATGGCCTGATAATGCAGCAATTTAATGGGAACGACTTCTGCTAGTTTGAGGCATCCATTAGTGTGGAGTAAAGCAGGAGACAGTAATAGGCATTGTTCCTTTTCTTAGTCTTTGCAAATGAGAGGAGACTATTAAAGTTGTACCATCTGCACCCCAGCTCCATTATTCCAAATGACAAGTTCACACCTTTCTACTCTTCTGTTCATAAGGGATAACACTCATGAGTTTGCAACTCCCCTCCTAGAATATGCAGTTTTGTTTGATCTGTTGCACACTTCTCTCTAACATGAACTCCAAGCTACCTAATGAAGTTGGCACTGGAAGAGATAAATTGCGTTAACTAAAAGGTGTACACTTTTCAGAAAGTGATGTGCTCTCACTCTTACCTTGAAAAAAGTAGGTTTTCTCATCTTTGTGTATCATTTAGTTCTGCCTCAGTTTCCCTATGTCTGTTCTCCAGCAGTAGGGCACAGTGGAGGATTCTGCTAGGCAAGCCCAGAAGGAATATTTTTTGGGAGGAACAAATGCCGGTGTCATCTCAGGCCTAAATTGTGACTTGCATGCTATGGGTGTTGCTTTGTAGCATGCTAACTTAAAAGTAGGTCTGATTTGGGTGAGATCACAAGTCCATCTATCCTAGTATTCCATTTTTAAAAACAGTTGTAGGTGACTGGGGATATAATATAAGAATAGGCAACGATTTTTCCCCTGAAATTAATGTTGTAAGGACTTCCTGCTCTGAAGTCATTGTGCTCAGTAGATACTGATAGACCTGTGAACTTGTTTAGTTTGTTTTTCTGAAGTCTGTTTCTGTTGTTGGTTGCCTCAGCATCTCCTTCAACAAGTGATTTAATTCTGTACCACTTGAGAAAAAAAAAAGCAGCCCTTACTTTCAACATACTTGTCTGCTTACTTCATTAGCTTCAAGTATTCAGAGCAGGTGGTGTCACTTTTGTCTTTGCCCCTCCAATTCCATCCAGGGGCTTATTGCACAAGATGTCAAGAAAGGAGGAAAAGGAGCTGTTGGGCAAAGGAGCCCAAAAGAATGAGTGGGCTGATGTGTTGCATCAGTGGGATGGTGTTTACTTTCCAAGCAGCCTGGTACAGACTGAGATACCCTAGGCCTAACTGACATGAATAACTGAGTCACCATGTTGGCAAGGAGAGGACTGGCTGGGGAGTGGAGCCCAAGTGCTCAGTCACATCAGTGCAGTTGCAGCACTGGGGGAGGGGGGATGCAGGGGGGCAGAAGAAGCTCATTATGACTGTTAAACAGAAGGCTCCTGTTGTCAGCAATGTCATTGTGTTCACCTTTTTTTACAGTCCCCTCTTTCCAGCTGTGTAATTAATTAATGGATTGGAAGTGCTTAGTTTCCAGTGATCTACAGGTTGACCTTACACCTTCCCCTGTCTGTCTGGGATTGTTGTTAGTGGGTCCAACTTTCACCAAAGTCATATTCCTCTCTAACCATCTCTGCATCAGCCCCTGTGATAGCAATAGTGGATCCTGTACTTTTCTCCACATGCTTGTTTTCATAGTGCTAAGTAAAAGCAAGCACTATCCTTCTTTTTTGCTAAAATTTTTACACTGACTTTGCACTAGGATAAATGTCGGCACAAGATGCAGGTCCCCATAAACATGGGCCTAGTATGGGCCAAAGGATAGAATTAAGATCACAGTCATTTTATCTCCTGGTATGAAGAATGATCATATCATTGAATTTTAGACTGCTCAAAATTATGCATGCAATCCAAACTAGCTGTTCTGGATCTTCTGCAGGCAGTGATGAGAAAGGTGCCTCCACTCTCACGCCTGCTGCAGGTAGCTGTCTCAGAATGGGATAAATCTCTTCCAGGAGAGATGTCTCTTATTTAATGTGGGAGAACTGTGGACAACTAGGTTAAAGTAAATATTGTGTGTTCAAGGTAGCTAAAATTAGGTAAGACATGCTTCATCCTCATTATCTCTGCCTTGCACTGAGATGAGTAGATCCATTTCTTCACCTCTCATTTATATCTTTATGTATATGTGTAAAGTAAAGGCTGATAATGTTGCAGCAGTTTACCAGAAAATTACAGTTGGTAGTGAGGACTGAAGAACATGTACCAACAGGGACTTTATAGCTTGAGCCCATAACAGAATTCTTTTTTTTTTTTTTTTGCAGTGTAAATGAAATATCATTAGCTTTACAATCAACATCATGAGTGAAAGTCTGGGTAAGTACACTTTGTGACCTGGCTGGTAAATCTGCCTGACAATTTTGCAAAACACACTTAGGCTATTGATCAAGTTGGCTGGAAATGATCCTTTCACCTCAAGGTCTCTGGACTCCATTTAACTTAGGGCAAAAGTGGCTGTTATCAAATTATAAGAGCAAGTTGAAGGTCTCAACCTAGTCTCTAGAGAAAGAAATCCAGGGTATGGAGATCTCAATCAATTTAAGTTATACTAGGGATGGCTGACTAGGTTCATATCACAAAACCACTCTTCTCTTGGTTTTAGGACTGAATATATAAGAATATAATTATTTTGTCTCCCAGTCTGACATAAGATCGGAAGGGAAAATTCTGAAAGACCATTAGAGAATCTGCCAGTCTCTTGCTTCAATGTTTCAGTTTCCCTGTAAAAACTAGTAAAACTAGTTTTTAACTAAACATTCTCAACCCTGCCAGTCTAAAGCATTCAGCTGCCTTAATAAAGTATAGTACCTAATTCAAGACTTCATTCCCCAGCCTCACCTTCCCCAAGAGGAAACACATCATACATAGGAACAAGATTTATCTAAGTAAGTTGGAGGAATGTGCCCATAATTACAGGGTCAGCCACTTTATTACTCTAGTGTTCAGCTCTTATGATTACTTACAGGTTTAGTCTCACATTTCTTCACCTAAGCAAACCCCCAGCTTTTCTAAGAAGAGCTTTACTGACTCAGACTGTTACCGAAAATTCGGAAGAAAAACTCCTTAATACCAATGCAGCATTAAGAAGCAGCATTTTCTTTATCTTATCAGTGCCAGGTGCAAGGAGGGTCTCATCCTCAAATCATGCACCCCGTGTGCTGCCCCAACCACAGCTTATATCACCTGATTACAGACATATTCATTATTTTCCCCCAAATAATCATACCTATTCAAAAACTGATTAATAATTTTGCATAGCTATTACGCATGCGGCTTGAGCTTAAGAAGGTTCATTTTGTGTACTATGTCATGTCCTACCAGTCACTGAAGAAATAGCACTTTAAGATTTTCATGGGAACTCTCCCATGTATGGTGGATAATTGGCAAAGAAACTGTGTTATCAGAGTTTGTTGTGATTTACACAGGTTTCAATAGGTCTTCAAACAGCTTAGCTCGCCTTTTCTCTTCTGTTTTGTCTTCTTCTGTGTCTCTCTCAGACCGTGGACTTGCAGTTTAGATTTTTCTCATTCCTTTCCCAGACCGCCAAGGTTTTTGTATCTCTATTGTACAGACTAGGATTTACAAGGTAACATAACAAGACCAAAAATCCATCTCATCCAGAAGCTTCTTCACCAACACCTGCTGTATATAGATGCTCAAATAAAAGTGTAAGAGGAAGGCAAAAACATTTTGCTAGGTCCTGACATCACTCTTTCAGCAAATTCAGGCTCAGGCATTTTTTGAGGTGAGCTCTTTGCAGTTAGGAGCATTGGGTAGACTCCCTGATTCCTATGCTGGAAGAACATCAACCAGTCATTCACTGATCATCTGCTCTATATAATTCAGTTTCTTCATGCTACTGAGAGTTTTATAGACCTCTGTTACCTCCTGCCTCAGCTATGTGTCTTCCTGGCTGAATGGGGAATCATTCTGCTATAACCAAATTTTAAAGAGAAAACTAATTTTTTAAGGAAGGTCCTCTCCCTCTCCCTCTCCCTCTCCCTCTCCCTCTCCCTCTCCCTCTCCCTCTCCCTCTCCCTCTCCCTCTCCCTCTCCCTCTCCCTCTCCCTCTCCCTCTCCCTCTCCCTCTCCCTCTCCCTCTCCCTCTCCCTCTCCCTCTCCCTCTCCCTCTCCCTCTCCTCTTTCTACACCTACAGTTAGAAAGTTGCTAGGACAGTCATAGTGAAGTGAGGACAATGTGAGAGTATCTCCTGATGTGTGTTTTCTAGTGTTTTATTTGGCTTGGGTCTTTACATGTAAAGTAAAGTAGCCTTCACTGCTTCCCTCAGGATCCTCCATTATCTCATTGCCATGAGTCTTCCCCCAGGTATTCAGCCTGCATTTTTCCCTTTTTTAATGCCACCCCATTACTCCTTGCAATAATCCATCATTGGTGTAAATTACTTCAGAACATCCTGGTTCTAGGTCTCTTTCTGAGTGACATTTGTGTGGCTGGGCTCTACCATCCCAGTGCTTCTCTCCTTCAGTCCAAAAACCCTCTCCACTTATCTGAAAGATAGTTACATGCTGTTTCCACATTCCCAGCTCCTGAAAGATGAGTAAATTGGACACCACATGTCCATACTAAGCCTGCGACAGAACTGCAGGTTCAGATGTCCTAATGCCAGCCCTGATTTCACCGATCCTGAAGTCCATTTATTTGACCCAATCAGGATTCCCTTATCAACCTTGCCACTTTATCCCTTCCTTATTCCCTGTTTCTTGCTTCACCCCAGTTTCTATCTCCCTTTCTACTTTTCCTCTTTCCAGAGTATCCTGGAGTGTTTTGTTCCAACTGTCCTTCACCAGACCATCTTCTACAGCAACCCACAAAAATAATTTACCATAAAATCTTCAGAGCAAAATCTTTGCTCTTGACACAGGCTTCTCCCTCAGGTGGGGGAGGTAGAAGAGAGAGGGAACAAAACATTTTTGACAGACATCAGTTATGTCACCTTATTTATGGTTGAAAGGAGGTTAAGTGGTGGTGACAAAAAAAACCAACCCTGTCTTTGTGCAGCAGAAGGAATGGAGCCCAGTTTTCAGTGTTATTCAATCTTCCTTCTTTCTCTCATCACATCCTTTTTGTGAATTCTTCAATATAGAGGTGAACATACTTCAGCTTTCTCTCAAAAGAGGTTTACAAAGCTTTCCTTCACTCCTCTGTCTAGTCATATAAATGTCTATGGAAAGTAATGTCTTTTTGTCTTGAAGAATATTTTTTCTCTCACTCTTGTCAAATTTGGTTAAAATTGCCTAGTTGCTATAAGAAATATTGACAGAGAAAGAATGGGTCAAAGAGATAGGTAATAAACATATCATGGCTCTGTAAGCCATGTTTCCTTAGGAAAACTGGGTAGAACAGGATGTTCAGGATTCAACCTGATCCTGTGGTGGGCTTGTTCACTGCCTCTGCTGATCCCTTGTGTGGAGGGCAGATGGCAGAGGTCGCCCTTGGAAATGATCGTGGTGATTGTGTGTCCTGGACAGGTCCATTCTGTCTAGATGTGCTGAGGGCAACAGCACAAAGTATTGTAGCCTTTCCCTTCAGGTACTTTTTAAAAGTCATATCATTTCAGTTGTCCTGCCTAGAGTAAGGTCTTGCTGAGGAACAGAAACTCACTGCACTCATTTTATCCCTTTGCTATCATATATTGCATGAATATAACAGGAGGGAGACCAGTCAGGGACATCTGTAAAAGGAACAGCTGCATAAGCTTTTCATTCTCACTTTTCCACCTCTTTTTGTCTCCTTCCATCCCCACTCAGTCACCCCCTCTCTCTCTGGTGTTTGTCAATAAATACTCAATTAATGTTTTCCTATGATAAAGATCTATGGGTGTCAGATAATAACATTGTCACATGATGAATGGTGCTGCTAAGTCTTGCGGCTAATTCTACGCAGATGCAGAAAGTCTGCTGGAAGTGACTTTACAAAATGCAGTGCTCAAGCATTCCTGTTTTATTTTTTAATGCAGATGAGAATTTAAAAGCCTCTGTTTTCTACAATTAATTTTATGTACTATTCTTTTCAATTATTTATGTTCCCTGAATGATAAATGGAGGGGGTGGAGAGGGAAAGGAGACTAAAGGTAGTGGAAATCTGAAGAAAGAAGCCTTTTTCCTCATTAGTTAGTTAGTTATTTTTAGACTGGGATATGAACTCAGCTGATAATTAAGAGAATATGGGCCCTAGATCAACTGGTGGTAGGAGATCAGTTTATCACCTAGCAAGGCTCAGAGGGAAAAGACAATGAGAGGATGGAGGTTTAGTCCTATTTTTGCCACAGGTTTATTTAATGCACTTTGGCAAATCCCTTAACTTCTCCACTTGTGAATAGGAGGATGTAACTGTTTTTTGCAAAATAGCAATGGATAGCACAAGTAAGCACAAATTCTGTAGCTGATGTAAAAGCAAAACTTTCCTGGATTCAGCTAAACTTTTCTTACATATATCAATGTTGATACTGGCCCTGGTGAAAGCTGCATTCATTAGAGTCATGTTCATCCAAAGCCAGAAAAGTAACCTGTTTTTTAGGGTTGGAGGCAGAAGAGAAGTGTTATATTTTATGCCTTCATGCAACTTTTTGGGGAGGCACTTAAGCAGAAATATGAATGTGCTGAGGAGAACAGCCTTCTTCAATAAAGCAATGCCTGCTTGAATCAGTGGGTGTTTGAAACCTCTGGAGAGAGAGCCTGACCCTCTCTGGTTTCCAGTCCATTTCCAAGGGTTTTGAAGAAGCAACAGGATGGCATTTGGGGCCTTTGAGAAATTGATTCTAAAGATGTAAGGGGATTATTTTAGAGCATAAGGGAGGAGACCCCATTTAAAATAGCACTGAAATGGAAAGGAAGCTGAAGAAATGGAGATGTGTTAGGCCAAACATTGCTTGAAGTGAGACATTTTCCTTGAGATATTGTTTTTTATACTGTACTTAACTTAAATCAGATCTTTAAAACCAAACAAAATCAACCCCTCAAAAAAAAAAAAAAAACCAAATAAAAAATAAATAAAGGGTTATTTTAGGACTGAGGATAACAGCCAGGATTTTCCTTCTGCACATTCTGCTTCCCCAAAATAGTAATACTTACTTGTAAGAGAGGTATCTTGGCAGTGTAGCTCCAAACCTGTAGTGCAGGTTGCAGATCAGCCCTACTGGTGTTATCATTCACCATCCACAGTTTTAGTGACAGAAAGCACATTTTGAAAAAACACAATTTTAGAGGGATTTTCTCCCTTCTCTGTCCTCTGATGTGGACCTTGGCCTACCATGTTGGAAACCTCCATTCTGATCCCAGTTCTGATGGGATTTTTATAGCCAACCTTGTGCATTAATTTTTTAATAAGGATTTCAAAAGCAACAAAGTGACCTCAGAGCTTCAGAGTGACTTCCAAGCTATGTGTGCACCAGAGGAGAACCTGAGCTCATTTGGAGCCAGGAGATATGCCCGCGCAGCAGAAAACCTAGCTGTCTTGTTGTTGCGGGAAGGAGTGGTTCCCCTTTAAATCACTTAAATCACTTGTTGCAGAATTCTGGTTTAGGACTCTGTTTGCCGCAGAATGAGTGAAATACACCTCAGTCAATAGAAAGGCAGCAATATATTTTATTGATGTAGATTAATATTTTGGCAAAGCTAAAATGAATTTGATAGAATGTAACAGAAATCAGCAAAGATTAATTGAGGTTCAAATTGATGGCAAGGTCACTACATTACTTACTACAAGACAAATTGATTAGACTTGATTAAAAAACTTGTGTGTGAATATATATACAGTGGGAAGTGACTTGGAGTTGAATTAGGGTGATTTTCATGGGAATTGGGAATAGAAGGGATAAAGGTAGCCCTCCTGTTGAGTTACCAGGTTTACAGAATAGACCCCCTTGCTTTCTAAACTCCTTCTCAGAGAGGAGCTTAGGTGCAGCTAAATCAAATCTTAGACCTGGTCAATGGTTTATGACTAAGAATATTGGGGAATTGGGAGTGAAAAAGGGGTAAAGGATCACATCAGCTTCATTTCTTTAGAAAACAAAACTACTTACAAAAAAAGGACTCTAGCACTCATTTAAAACTACAATTGTGTCCAAGAACCAAAGATTTTTTTCCATCTTGGCTTTAAATCTGTCTCATACTTTAGGGAAGATTGATTAGACATTTTTAAATCCTTTAAAATGAAAATGTTTCATCTTTAATGAAGAATAAATATAGCATTAGAATATTTCTTGATACTGTTATCAAATAGTGACACAATACTGACAACATAATATATTCATATCACCAGTATAAAAGTATTGTATACATAGGTGGGGAGGGATTGGGTAAGCTGTTGGTCTCTGTCTTTATCCCCCTTGTTAAATTCTTGCTCCCATCCCATCTGATCTTGCTGTGGTGACAAGTGTAGGCTCCATATTACTAAAAATTATATTTTTGGCAATCATATGGCTATAGCATAAGGTGGGGTTGGCTTTCTTTCCTTGTTTTTCATGGGTCCAGCATGCAGGATGGATATGAGAATGCAGTGAAGGTTACTGACTATACAGATACTACATCTCAGGAATCCCCTGAACTGAAAATGATTGGAGTTTAGGAGAGTATTCAGGGAAAATATAATCTTTGTTACCTACATTTGCCCTAAGCACCAGCTATTGGGGAGGGCTGATGGGAGGGACTTTAGCTGGATGGACCTATTCTCTGATCTGGTAGAGCTGCTCTTATTCCTTAAAAATATCTAATGACTTTAAGAATCATGTCTCCTGTGACAGGAGAATGGCATCCATCACCATAGGAAATGAGCTGAAGGGAAACCTCAGGATGCTTCATGCCAAACATACACACACAGTAGAGTTGCATGCAGTGGGTATGTCCAGGATTGGTGAATGCCTTGAAACCAATGGCCCAAGTCCTCTAATCCAATGTGTCTACAATAATGTGGTAGAAACAGATGTATGCTGGAGATGCGATAGCCCTTTAGAAACCCTTATCTCATTTACTTACTGGTTTTTGCTTATTCAATGGGAGTGTGGTTTTGCTATGTGATGTAGTAAGGTCCAGCTCTTATCCAATTACACTATAGCACAAAACACACTTGCACCCCAAAGCACTCAGAATATGAAATAAGACAGGCACAGAGTGGAGAATTTAAGCACAAGAAGATTGTGACTTGTCTACAAGCACCCCGGGAATCTGCAGCAGAGCCATGGACTAACCTCCTGCTTTCTAGCCATACCTCTTGCTTCAGTCCATCACTTGCTTTGTTTTCATGTTTTTATCTGGCCCTTCTTGTCAAGGGCAGAGAAATATCCCAAGTCACTGGATCATTTTGTCAAGGTAGCAACTTTTCAGTTGCTCCTTCCCCCCACCCTCTTCTCTAATGGAGATTAGCCAATCCAATTATAGAAAAACAAATATCTTGCTAGAGCAAGCCTAACTCAATTACACAGGTACTTCTGGGTAAATGTTGGCAGTGAATAGTTTGCTGGCTTTACCTAGACTTTTCTCTTTAATAAAATGCTCCCAGTGTGGGAGACTTTAAGGAGCAGCAGGACTTGTTGCTGTCAGATTTGTAAACAAGGATGGACATGAACGGACAAGCACGGACATGTACTCAGAGTGAAGCTAACTAGCCAATTATAGTGTTAGGATAGACACGTGAATTTCACTAACGAGCCAATTAACTGTAACCTTGAAGCGCGTGATCAGTGCATGTGCGGAAACTCTGTGCCTATAAATATAACCCTGTGGCACTTAATAAACGGAGCTTTCTGCACACCATATTGGCGTCTGGGTCTGCTCCGTTCCGGCATGAGGATTGTGTAAACCGCAGCGACAATTGGGGGCTCATCTGGGAGAATCTCTACGAGGATTCAAAAGCTGCGGCGAGCAGAAGACGACAGCTGTCCCACGGATCCGGTAAGGATCGATACGCGCTGTGAGAAGGCCGGGGAAGGACTGCTGCTGAGGTAGCCATTAAGTGAATGGCCTCAGGCTGCCCAAGAGAGGCAGGAGGACGTCCGCATTAGAGCAGTCATGGGAGCTGCCGCATCGGCACAGGAAAACAGGCAGTTTATTCTGCCCTAAAAGAAGTAACTAAGCGGTCCAACACCCTGGTGCATGGGGGAACGTTGGCGGACTTATTACGATGGGGACAGAGGCGCGGCATTTTGAAGGAATGCCCTTCTCTGACATCCAGTACAGTTTACAACCCCGAGACTTGGGATGCAATAAGAATCAAACTGTGGGATGCTGCCACTCATTATGACAGCATTGCGGCTGGTCTTTTGGGGCCGTGGCGCACGCTGTTTGAAACCTGGAAAGCTCATGTAGGAGACAAAGCAGTGGAAAAAGAAAAAGCAGCGCCCACAGATCCCTCACACCCCCACACCCCCCCCCCGACTCGAAGCAAAGCGGCAGAAATAGGAGAAGCGGCGCGGGCGCCCACGGATCCCTTGCCCTGCCCCGACTCAACCCTTCCAGCCCTGTGAGCCTTCGGCTCCACCTGAATACCCTGATTTATCTTCGGTATATGATGAGGAGGATCCTTTAGATCCCGGACCAGCAGACCCAGAAAAGGAGCCAGATCTGTATCCGCCGGACCCTCGCAAAGCATGGCTCAACATTCACAACAGGCAGTAAAAGAGGGTGATTTGGACTTCTTAAAGGACCTCACCGTATGCCCGGTAACCTCTGAAGCAAATCAGCGACCGAGGTGGGAGCCTATCAACTTTGGTATCATAAAAGAACTCCGACGCACGATCAAAGACTATGGGGTCAAATCCCCACATGCGATGAGCTTACTTAAAACGGTGTTTGAAATGTACGTATTGTGTCCTCATGACTGTCAGCTCAGTTATTGTGGACGAGTACTCAATATATGCTTTGGAGTGGGATGTGGAGAGATGCAGTGGTGCAAAAAGCGCTTGAGAAGTTGAAGCAGGACAGCCGACGCTCGTGCACCCACCCTCGCCCCCCCCACTCTGGCTTGTGCAGCTGGGTTTTTCCCCCCCTGCTCTTGCCATTGAAGATCAGAGCCTCCCCCACTGCAGCTGCCTGTGGGAGGTACGCCTCTGTGTGCTTGGTAGGCTGTTTTTCCAGTGCAGCGCAGTGAGCGGCCTTGATCTCTTAAGGTGGCAAAAAAAAAAAAAAAAAAAAAAAAAAAAGGTGATGTTTTCTTCCCGCTTGCAGGATGGCAGTAACTGTGGGATGGTGTTTTGGGTCAGTGCTTCTGACTTGCTGCGCCTCACCGCGGCCCACAGGATTTTGTGGTGACCTCAGTCTGCACAGCAGACAGTATCAGCAAGTTGTGTCTGAAATGCAGGAAAGCACGTTATCTCTCTCCTGAAAAAAAGAGAAAAAAAAAAAAAGCCACATGCTGAACACATAATTCCTACTACAAGTCCGTGAAATTCTCCTGTCTTCGTTATAAAGAAAAAGAGTGGGAAGTGGTGTTTGTTGCATGATTTACGGTGAATCAATGCCATCCTCGAAGACATGGGGGCCCTGCAGCCAGGGCTGCCCTCCCCATCTATGATTCCAAAAAATTGACATTTGACAGTTATTGATTTGAAAGATTGTTTGTTTTTACTATTGGACTGTCCTCCCTCAAGGCATGGAAAACATCAACATCGATTCATCAATAAATCCAGTTGTAACAGGACTTAATAAAAACAACTGACTGTCAATACCGGATGGAATCCATTTGCCAGATGAACTTGGGGCTGGCCACAGTCACGCAACTTATTATTAATTGCATCCTCTCTCTGGGGTATTTTCCTGTGTATTGCTTGTTGTTTACCCTGTTTGTGATAAAGATGAAGGCAAACGACCACCAAACAGCGACCCCAGCAGTGAAATTGGGCATGTGTGAAGTTACAGATTATGTGATTGACAGGTGGGGTTTGGGACGGTCCACACATACGGACTGGCCACACGTTATGTGAGGGGCGGCTTTAACCTCTGCTATCAAGGTAGTGCTGTTTGAGCACAGGGCAAGGTAGCTATACGGCAAGAGAGGACCACGTTGCCTCCGTGGGGACGCCCACCAAGGGTCCGGTACCTACCGACGCCTCATCCCAAAAACAATCTATGCTGGGGACGCTGTTGATTTGGACATCACTTGCTGTTCTAGGGTCGGTATGTATATGAGCTGAGGTAACTTTCTTCTTCTTCCCCCCACTAATTCGTCAAATAGGGTGTATTGTTATTTACCTTAATTGTATTAACAGATATGTCCTGAGCTTTATCGCTAGTGATAACACAAGTTACCAGCCATGGCCTGGTGATAGCTCCAGAAAAAAATTCAGCGTTATTTGCCCTGGCAATATCTAGGGTGGCGCATCACTACCCAAAGTATTCAACCCCAGGCCATGAAACTGGTCCCTGAGGTGACCTCCCTCAATGATTTGCAAAAGTTATTAGGGTCAATTAATTGGATACGACCATTATTAGGATTAACTAATGAGGATCTGCACCCGTTGTCTATATTGTTGAAAGAAGACACCTCATTGAATTACTGACTCAGCCAACGTAGCAGGAATCGTGACAAGGTTAGAAGGCACGTATTGGAAAGATGTATCACACGATTACTTGTTTTATCTTTTATGAGAATTATTGTATTTGTTAAACTCATGCAAACATGCCTATTTTATTGTACATATTCGCTCTCACACGAATTTGCCCGGACCCATTGCTGAAGGCAACGCTGGAGCTGATCGTTTGGCTGGAGCTGTAGTTGTGCCGAATGCATTTGAACAAGCTCGACTGTCACATGCCTTTTTTTTTTTCACCAGAATGCTAAAGCACTTTGCCAATCTTTTGGACTGCCTTTGACGCAAGCTTAACTGATAATCACCGCCTGTCCTGACTGCCAACAGTTATGCCCAGCACCTACTGTTGGGGTGAACCCATGGGGACTTGAGGCACTGGAATTGTGGCAGACGGATGTGACGCATATTCCTGACTTTGGGCGACTCAGATATGTACATGTGTCTATCGATACCTTTTCCGGAGCCCTCTGTGCCACAGCACACACTGGAGAGAAGGCACGGGATGTTTCTCGTCACTTGCTATATGCCCTTGCAACTTTAAGAGTACCACGGAAAGTCAAAACAGACAATGGACCTGGGTATAGTGCACAACACTTTAACAGATTTTTGCAACTTTGGGAGATTTGACATGTTACAGGTATTCCCTACTCCCCCACAGGTCAGGCAATCGTTGAACTAGCACTCTGAAAAATATGCTTTAAAAAAAACAAAACAAAACAAAACAAAACCACAAAAAAAAAAACCCCAAAAGAAACAAACAAAAAAAACACAAAAAGGGGGAGCAGGAATGGACAGTATGAACCCTCATGAAAGACTGGCTGAAGCCTTATAGGTACTCAATTTTCTAAATCACTGGCATGAATCAGGGCCTCCATTTGTTAAACATTTTATGTCCATGGAGGGAAGCCACAGACAAGTGGAGAGAAAAGCTTTAGTGAAAGTGAAAAATTTGGAAACGAGACAATGGGATGGTCCATTTCCTTTAGTAACTTGGGGAAGAGGCGATGCTTGTGTTTCCACAGGTAGCAGACCACGGTGGACACCAGCACCATGTGTGCGACCGTGCATGTCATCATCGGATGGATCCAAATAGCTGTGAGCAGTGCTGCCTGGATCCCACCACAACCAAAGACCGACGTCTGGATAACATTTAGCAAACATGACGGGTCAAGACTCCCTTTGTCTTGCAACAGCATTGCCAGAAAATCCCTTCTACACCTGTTTAGGAGGCCACCCATTGGATGATTATTCAATTATCATCCCCTCCAATGCTGTGGGTGGTCCCTGTAGTTTGGATCGATTAACTTTATTGATGCCAAACACATCTATGATTTTAAATCTCCGAAGGTCATGACGGTCATCACGAAGCTTACATACATATAGCAACCAATGTGATGACCGGATTAAGTTTTGGAGTTGTAGCAAAGTAATCGCTACTTCTTTTTATGCCCGGGGTGGCTACTGCCAAAGCCCTGGCGATATTCAATAAATTAGGATGTTGGTTAGCAAAGCAGAGTAACGCTACTTCACGAGCTTTGAGTGGATTATTATTAGACACCGATTCTATTAGACATGCCACGCTTCAAAATAGAGCAGCCATAGATTTTTTTATTGCTATCACAAAAACAAAAAGGGGGAATTGTGGGAGACTTTAAGGAGCAGCAGGACTTGTTGCTGTCAGATTTGTAAACAAGGATGGACATGAACGGACAGGTACGGACATGTACTCAGAGTGAAGCTAACCAGCCAATTATAGTGTTAGAATAGGCACGTGAATTTCACTAACGAGCCAATTAACTGTAACCTTGAAGCGCGTGATCAGTGCATGTACGGAAACTCTGTGCCTATAAATATAACTCTGTCGCACTTAATAAATCGAGCTTTCTGCACACCATATTGGCGTCTGGGTCTGCTCCGTTCTGGCATGAGGATTGTGTAAACCGCAGCGACACCCAGTTAGTCAATATATCTGGTTATAAAATAAAACAAAACCCCACATATACATGTATGCATAGATAAGCAGAGATGTATTCTTTAGACACTTTCTGGGTAAAGATTTTTCAGCTATCTCCCAGGGCCTCTATATCACTTTGGATTTGAACTTTTAAATCCTTTCCACCTCCTCATGATTGGATGGCAGGATGGGAAATCCCGCCTTTCAAAGTTGGGACTCAGCAGGCAAATACTAAAATTGCATCTGCTCAAAATATGTTCCCCTTTCACCTGGAAAAAAAATATAACATTTCATGTACAAGTACATTTTAAAAATAAGATATGTAATCTGAAAGTTGCAATTTTTTATTAAAGAATGTCAGAGCAACACCTGGTGGGAGTTGAAATGACTCATGCTCTCATTATCTCTGTAGGCTCAACTCTGTCTTTAGGTTGCATCTCTTGTTTCCTCTGCTTTAAAAGGATCAGTTCATCATGAGGCATGAAGTCCATCTGGGGATCACTACCCACAGAGGAGAAAGGACACCTCTGGCAATTGCCCACTAGCTCATGGGGCCACATGGGAACAGACCTTTATCACAATACTTGGGCTCTTCTGTAAAAATTCTGGTGTGCAAAAAAGAAATAAGATTTTCCTTAAGAAGCAAATTGTTGTTTATAAGGTTTTATAGATGGCCAAATTAATGGCTGGACAAGTTAAAGGACCTACTACAATAATAGAGTGAATCAACCAAAAATGTAGCACCTCAAAGAACAGTACCTCATACAATTTCTTCAGAAATCCCTGCACCAATAATCAAACCTCCATACGCACTTCAAAGATTTTGGGAAATGCAAACAGGTAACATTGGACAAACTAACAAAACCTCCACTGTCTGGCAGTTATAAGGTATTGCCTAAGAAATGTTTTGTTGGGTCATCTCTCCTTATTCTCTTGGATAATACTTCTTTCTCTTTCTCTCAGTAAACCCTTTTATTATTCAAGTGGGGTGTAAAGACAGTGGGCCCAGCCAAGAAATATGTACTTAAGATGTCTAAAATGCAGGATGCTAACCATGTCCCCTGGATCCCTTCCAAGCTGGTTTAGTTACTAGACTTGTTTCATAAAGAAAATGGGTGCTAAATGTGAAAAATAAAAATACATGGAAGGGCATTCTTCAGGCTGCTTTAACGATTACAGCCAGATAACACAAAATTTGTCATCTCTGATTTCAGTGACCGAAGTAATTCTTCTCCCTTGTTTCTTCAAGGCTGGGCAGAGTTGCTGTAGGCTGTTACATAGGTTTCTCGGTCATGTCCAAGCAAAAGCTACAATTCAGGGTTTTTAAGAAAAATGTTGTTCCTAGTCTATGAAACTAAAATTTTGACAGTTTAGGAGGAGGAGGGAAAGGGGGAGAATGGGATTAGACTTCTATTAGGTAGCAAGAACATCCAGATTTACAACAGTGAGTAATTAAAAAAAAAATAATCACAGAGCAAGCTTTCTTGCTTCAGTGCCTAAACCAACTTCTAATCAATGGGATTTAGGAAGACATTGTCCTTATGTTAGCCCCACTGCTGCCCACCGAAGGGTGCCCTGACTGTTGCAGAGGAACATATGGTATTGACCTGGTTGGACCAGATGATCCTTGAGGTCCTTTCCAACCTGGTATTCTATGATTCTATGACCACTGTCTGAAACAGGCTATTGAACCAAGACTTACCGTTTATCTGGTCCACTATGTCTGTGCTTTATTAATCTAATATCATCTAATCTAATCCTAATGCATTTTTCTTGTGCGTCTCAAAAACTCCCAGGTATATACATAAAATCTTTTTTAATAAACTCCTCAATCCCATTTGAAAGTGGCCTTCTCATTTGAGACACCCTCCTACCTTATCAATCCAGCTATGAAATCTTCACCCCAAACAGTGATGTTATACATTACGGACAAGATATTCCCATTCTGAACAGCCAGCTGTCCAATGTAGGGATCAATTACAAACACTTCAATTTGGGAGGAAACCCTCCTACGTTTTGGGGGTCAAAAGGGGGCGGTTTGTCCAGGAAAGGTGAAGGGTGACACACAAGCATGTTTCAATAGTCTAGAGTCAAGGTGATCTATCTGTGACTAGCTGTTTGAGGACACTGCAGACTGTAGATGAGTGATCATTCCTTGGACAGAAGATATAGAGGAGAGTCTGTGACTTGTACAGCTGGGTATAAATCATGCCATGATTTTTTTTTCTTCCATCAGTCAGTCAGTGTTTTAAAGAAGACTTTGTCATATTTAATAGTGCTGTCAACCTTGCAGTTTTGCTGGCTTGTTAATAAGAAATTCCGAAATGACACTATTAACCACTCTTCTCCCAGAGCTGAGCAAAGCCAGCCATTACAGAGTCTTACCTGAGGTGGGATAAAAGCCTTCATGGTGCAAAAATGATAACCTAAATTCACCCCCAGGGCAACTGCAAGAGATTGGGGAAGCTACTCTACCACCTACCTTGATAGCAGCAATTACTGGGGAATAATTTTTAACCCTTGTGAGCTGACATGGATGTTGAGGCAAACACAGGTTGAAGTCCTTTTCAAAGTAAATCATTTATATTCTATATATTGCTGCTACCTTTTTCCTCTGGGTGCCATCACTGGGTCAAGATGGATAGAGTTGGCAGAAAATATCCTCTCAAAACAGAGCAAGAAAAGCCTTGATGAACTTGATAGATAAAATTGTACTTATTTTCCCCTACTCTGTTGAATGGTTTACCCTGCAATAAAAGGTATGGCAGGAGCTCAGACAAAGTCCAAACTAATGCCAAACTCCTGCCAGAACAACTAAGTGATCTGCATAGTCAGAATCTACTTCCCATTTTGTGAGAAATGACTGCTCTAACAGATAATTTAGCTTTAACATTTGCTTTTAAGAAGCTATAGAGATGAGATGGTGGGTGTTTGCCCTGTGCATACAGTCAGTTTCTATTGTTTGCATATGTGCTTTTGCTCTGTTCACCAGGCCATCTTGCAACAGAGAAAAAAGGAAAAATCCCTCTCTGTCCAGATGGTCCAAAAAGCAACTCACAGCTGGTTGGAGTCAAAAGGGTTGGGGCTGTTGTTTTTGTTAAACCATTCACTCTCAAACATAGTTTCCTATCCTTCAAACTCTTTTGCTTCATTCTTTTGATATAGGTGATTTGATCTTACATTGAAAAAAAAAATGTTGAGAGAAAAGGATGTTTTGGGAGTCATAGGCACCTAATGGGTCTGCCCTGATGCCAACTTTATTTTTTATTCATCACGGTGTTGACCTGGTTAATTGTGCATTGAAAACAGCACTGTTTGCACCATTAACGTTGGCCTCATCTGTTCTATCAACAGAGGAATAGAGCTCAAATGGATGTAAAATGCCTTTCAGCAGAAGCTTGACATGTGAGATCTGGTTCCAAAATAGATTATCCTCCCTGTAGTTTGAAGAATAAAGAGGTGAAAAAGAAAAGAATGGTTTCCCTTTGCAAAAACATAGAGCAACTCACAATACCAATAATAAGTAGAAGAAAGGGAGAGAGTGAAATTTTGCTACTGTTCAGGTAATTCAACAAATGTTTGATCCAGCATTCACTGAAGTCAGCAGGATTCTTTCCATTCCCTCCCTTGTCCAATTGCAGCATCATTAGCCACATTACTTCTAACTGTTGGACATCTACATCTAGTATTGCCCTCTCAATTGCAGCAAATAAAAATAGAAAATTAGAGAACTCAGCTTTCCATGTCAGCACTTGAGGAAAGGGACTGAGTAAAATTTCCACCTCACTCACCCAATTACCTTCATGCCCAGATGCACAAGGTTTTGAGCACCTTTCCTTCAGTTTGAGAAATATTATTTGTTGCACAGCATTTGCCAGCTGATGTTGTGAATGGTAGACCATCAAGCCGTAACATTTGCATTTCCTGTCTTTTTGCCATTTCACATTTGCAACATTAACATTATATTAATATAGGCATGGGGTGTTTTACTATGAGTATGTGGTCATTTGTAAATCAGTTTGCAAAGCACTTTGGGATCCTTCTGGATGAAAGGTACTATATAAGTGTCAGTCATTATTACTATCATTATTATAATTATAAGTTCACAAGGAGACAAACAGTTGCATTAGAATAACACTGAGGGTAGTTTTTTCAAAGCCATGATGGAGATTTGAGCTGCATGTGAGTGCCATGAATACAGGGTTAATGTCAGTCCTAATGGATTACTCAGCATGGAGTGCTTTGGCCTTGTGAAAGGAAGGGTAGTTTCAGAACTACAGCTCCAGTCCTTAAACCAGTGTATTTAGGTACTGCCAGATAATTTCAGCATCTTCCTTTCCTACTGTGAAGGATGATTCATATCAGGGCATGTGGTGGGGAATGCTGGGGGAAGCAATGGGAGGAAGATTTGTAGAAGCCCTGGAAGGCTGCAGCTTCATCAGGATTTGCAGCAGGTTTTGACCCTGTTGCATGGCATGCATATTCCAGGATAACACTGGAGATGCTCACCTTCTCCATAATTCTGTTCAAATTCATCACAGGGCAAAACCTTTCATCTGGGTACCTACCTACCTGGATATACATGGGTCTAGGGCTCATTTTATGACATAACAGTCTGTAGTGATATACTAGAACTGAATTTGGTATATCAGATTCTGGTTTTGACAACAGTAACAGCTACTGTCCTAGCCATTTGTGTTAGTATTCAGGCACCTACTTCCAAACAAAATTAACCCTCAATCTGGATTTTAAAACACCTAATTTTAGTCTAGTTTCTTAAGAAACAGTATTTATGCAGTCAGCCTCTTTGTATTCCTGTCCATCTGTTCCTCCTCCTCAGGAACCACTGAAATTTGACTGATCTGTGGCATATTTGGGGGTGTCCAGTTAGGTCTTGGATTTTGAAGTTGGTGGAGCTAAAGCAGGATGAAATTTGGCCCTTCTGAGTTACTTGGCTTGCTTCTTAGTTTAAAGGAGACAGATCACGTTATATTCTATGTGCTAATGAAAAGGCAGATGCTACCAAGATCCTGCTGCTTTGCTGGGCAGGAGCATCCCAGACTACATTCCTCATAGCCTACTCTAAAGAAAGACAATTTGGAGTGAGTGGTTACACTGAAGTAAATCAAGGCTAAACCAAGGGCATACACCTATTTCTTTTCTTCAGGAAAGATTAAGATCCACATGGATACCATACAGTCAAGAGAAGGGGAAATAACAAAGTAACTTCTACTCTTGTTATTTTTTGTGATAATCCACCTGTCTATATGCTATTGACTTATAATTAAGGTGAAAGCCGCTTAAGACAGGAATTGTCTTTTTTTCTTTACAATGCTGATTATAAAAGGGTTTTGGCTCACATCTGGAGTTCTATGTGTTCTTTTGATACAAATAATTTAGATTTTCTTTTTTAACTAGGCTCAATTAACCATCTGTCCCTTAGTTTTCCAAACTGTAAGATAGAGCTAATAAATATCTCCCACTTACAGAACTACCATTCAAAATTAACATTTGTACCACTGTCACTGAAATCGGGATCAAACTTCTTAACACCAATGTAGTCTGAAGAAGCAGCATTCTTTATTGCGACGCGTCAGATGCACGGAGGATCGTTCCTCTAATTGTGCATACCGGTCCACAAATCTGAGCAGATTATATTCAGTAACTTCATACATATTCATCAACAATTCCCAGAATATTGATACATAATCATTAGTTTTCCCAGAAATCATTATAATATTCCCCACCCACTTGTGCATGCTCAGTCTCTTGTGTCGAGGGTCATCTGGTGGTCTTAGGTGGTCGTGAAATGCCCCTTCTTCGAATTGGCTAGTTGACTTCTCCTTTGAAGTCTCCATATATGGTCAAGAGAACAGGCCATCACGTTCCTAGATCTCCTTTGGCTCCAAAGTGCTGGCTTGAGGCCAATTTTACCTAGGCTTCAGTGATCGTCTTTGTTCTCTAATGGCTCTGAGACATGCACGGTTAGATTGTTAACAACTCCAATAATAAATTTTTGAGACAGGTACTCACAGCCAGTTCTCAGCTACAGAGTAGGTTTCCAAAACCAAGCCTACGTGACTACAGGTTATTTATTACAAATATAACAAACCACAATTTAAAAAAAATAAGATATATATATTGCTTGATTGTTTCACTTATTATTTGATTATTCCATTCCCCGGCAACACCACTACTTTGCAAAGAGAAAAGTCCTTTGAAAGTGCAAAGCAATTATTGAAGATGCGTTTACAGATGTATGACAAACTACACAAAAATCCAGCTGCAAGTCCTAAACGCAACCATTTAGCAATAGCATATTTCTTTAGTAAGCTTTATGGATTAAGGGACCAAAAGGGATTTGGATTTGGAATAGATCAAGCCTCTCCAAGGTTCCTATTGGCCATGTATTTCCAATATAATCCCACTATCATCACTGTATTTTCATATTCAGCTTGAAAAACAACATTCATTTTCCCATCTCTTCAAAGACTCCTGGACTGCAAAGTTGTTGATTATAATACAGATGTTAATTGAGCAACTGGAGGATGAGTGTGGGTTTTTTTTGCAGTGGAATTATTTGCTGGGGAAAGAGATGGCAAAGAGTGTTTTTGACAAATAGATGCCAATTTAATGCTGCTACGTACACTATTCCTACTCTTTCCTGCAGGGGTTTCCTTTTACAGTCCCACAATGTGCTAGTTTCCAGAGGCTATGCCTCTGATTATCTCAAAGTTGACAGCATTTCAAACAGTCAGCAACCCTGTTTTTAACTAAGCTGTGGTGATTGATTGGTTGAAAAAGACAGCCTGAAGGCCTCCCAATGTAGGAAACCACTTACATATATGCCATCTTCCCCATACCCTCACTTCTTCAGATCCACACAGGTTTCTACCATGATAATGACCTTGGGAAATCAAACAATTAATAATGAGAAAAATGTGAAGCTCATTGATGCTTGTTTTATCATTCAATGAAAACTGTAGCTGCCCATGATAGATCTGCGATAGTATTTCTCTCCCTGTGTCTTCTCTTTTGGCACCGTAAAATCTTCGGGTCGGAGAAAGTAATTGTCATACATATTTGGTAAGTCTCCAGTCTAAATTAACACTTCTGTTAGGAAAACAAGAGCTTTCCCCCTAATACATAATTCTTATTTTGCTTCATATCTTGAGCATGCCTTGTAGAAAACCGAAGTTGATTTAAAGATTTTAAGACTTAGAAAGTTGACTCACAGTTAAAATAAACTGCACTGTAATTTTAGACTTAGTCTGTCTAGTGTGATATTTTGTGGTCTCTTTGCCTCCTATACTAAAATGACCTCCGTCATCATTTTTTCTTCTAATGGGTAGTAATAAAGGGCAAAAGACTTTTCTTAACCTTCCTTTGTAGAAGCTACATATGTAGAATCCCTAAACCTATTCCTGAATGTCGCCGGTCGGCTGAGGCAAGCCGAGCACGGGGACGAGTCCTTCCCTATCCCCGAACCCCTCTCCTCCGGGAGAGAAAGGGGTTCAAAAGCGGAGATACGAAAAGGAAAAAGAAAAGATTTTGTGAGACCTCTGAACGTTTGGAAAACTGAAACAAACTTTATTAAAACTAGAACAATATATATAACATGCAGGGAAAAACCAATGCAAAATCTGAGAGTCTGTGCAGGATGGAAAGGTGAGGGGTTTAAACACGAGAACAGAGACAAAGGGGACGGTGCCACGTGCAGTCTGGAAATGGCACCGGCCACATGTGCGCCCTCGTGGAGCGAACAAAGGAAAACCCGCGGCTATTATGAACGCCGGGCTGAAATGTGGAAATCGCTGTCCCTACCGGATTCTCGTTGAAGCAGAGAAGCAAGAATGCGCTAACAGGCAGAGACGATACGGTGTTACGGCAGGAGAAAAGCAGCCTCCAGGCGAGCCGTCTGTCCCAGGCGGCGTGGCGGGGGCTGCCCCGGCGCACGGTCCACTCCGGCAGCCTGTAAGGTCCCCGGAGCCGAGCCGCAGGGTTTGGAGGAGCCTCTTCCCCGGAGCGAAGCCGCAGTGTCTGGAGTGACTCCCGCAGAGCGGAGCCGGGGGTGTCCGGAAAAGCTGAGAAGCCGCGAACGAGCCGCGAATGCCCCCGAAGCCGTCCGGAGAAGCAGCCCCGCAAGTCCCGAAAAGCCCCGGAAGTCCCGAGTAGCCCCGGAAGTCCCGAGTAGCCCCGGAAGTCCCCGAATCGGGAAAAGCCGAATGCCCCCGAAGCCGTCCGGAGAAGCAGCTTCTCAAAGGGGCAGTACGCTCCCGAGAAAACTTCTCATCCAATAAGATGGGCGAATCGTAACATGGAAGGGAATAATTCAATTAGTAAGCCTTCAAGCAGGGTTTTTTTTTCTTCAACCTGCCACATTCCACCCCTTTATTCCATACCATGTACGTTATGCGCATCTCATTTACATTGTATTATACAGAAATTAACAGCATGAGACTCTGGTTCAGGGTGTTTCAGCCAGGGTTAACTTCCCCTGTGGTACACAGTGGACTTCACCATCCTCCTGCATTACCCACCAGGTGTGTCCAGGGCCTTGGGCTGAGGCAACACCACGGATGGGTCTGTCTGGGGTTGCAGCAGGGGAAACCCAGACAGCTTTTCCCAGCAGATTACTTTCACATACCACAGGAACTCTATCCCCCTCTATGGTATGTAAAAGGTCTGATTGGGCAGGGCCGGCTCGATTGATTGATCCCCTCGTGTTCACTTGCCAGGTGGCTTCTGCCAGATGTTTATCCCAGTTTCTGAAAGTTCCTCCACCCAATGCTTTCAGGGTAGTTTTCAGCAAGCCATTATAGCGTTCTATTTTACCGGAGGCTGGTGCATGGTATGGAATGTGATAAATCCATTCGATACCATGTTCTTTGGCCCAATTGGCCACCAGATTGTTTTTGAAATGAGTCCCATTATCAGACTCAATTCTTCCTGGAGTGCCATGCCGCCACAAAATCTGTCTTTCAAGACCCAGAATAGTATTACGGGCAGTGGCATGAGGCACGGGATAGGTTTCAAGCCATCCAGTGCTTGCTTCCACCATTGTCAAAACATAGCACTTACCCTGGCGAGTTCGAAGGAGAGTGATGTAATCAATCTGCCAGGCCTCTCCGTACTTGTACTTCGACCACCGTCCACTGTACCATAAAGGTTTTAACCTTTTGGCCTGTTTAATTGCAGCACAAATCTTACAGTCATGGATAACCTGGGTAATTGCATCCATGGTTAAATCCACCCCTCGGTCACGAGCCCATCGATAGGTTGCATCTCTTCCCTGGTGACCGGAAGAGTCATGGGCCCACCGAGCAAGGAATAGTTCACCTTTGTGTTCCCAGTCCAGATCTATCTGGAACACTCTGGCTGCTTTGTCCACTTGGTGGTTATTTCTATGTTCCTCAGTGGCTCTGCTTTTTGGGACATGGGCATCTACATGCCTTACCTTTACAACTAATCTTTTCAGCTGGGCAGCAATATCTTGCCACAGAGTGGCAGCCCAAATAGGCTTACCTTTACGCTGCCAATTATCTTTCTGCCACCTCTCCAGCCATCCCCACAAGGCATTTGCCACCATCCAGGAGTCTGTATACAGGTACAGCCGTGGCCAGTTCTCCCTTTCAGCAATGTCCATGGCCAGCTGGATGGCTTTGACCTCTGCAAATTGACTCGATTCACCTTCTCCTTCCGCTGCTTCTGCAACTCGGCTCATAGGACTCCATACGGCAGCTTTCCACTTCCGTTGGTTTCCTATGAGGCGGCAGGATCCATTGGTGAAGAGAGCATATTTCTTCTCCTGGTCTGAGAGGTCTTTATATGGGGGTGCTTCATCGGAACGAGTGACTATCTCGTTCGGTGGCATACCAAAATCTTCTCCTGCAGGCCAGTCTGTAATAGCTTCCACAATTCCTGGGCGACCAGAGTTACCTATCCTAGCTCTCTGTACAATCAGGGCAGTCCACTTACTCCAGGTAGCATCTGTGACATGGTGGGTAGATGCTATCTTCCCTTTGAACATCCAACCTAGGACTGGCAGTCGGGGGACTAGGAGGAGCTGTGCTTCAGTGCCAATTACTTCTGAGGCAGCTCGAACTCCCTCATAGGCAGCCAATATCTCCTGCTCAGTGGGAGTATAATTGGCCTCTGAGCCTTTATATCCACGACTCCAAAATCCTAGGGGACGACCACGGGTTTCTCCTGGTGCCTTCTGCCAAAGGCTCCAGGTAGGACCACAGTCCCCAGCTGAAGTGTACAGAATGTTTTTAATCTCTGGTCCTGTTCGCACAGGTCCCAGGGCCATGGCATGTGCTATTTCCCTTTTGATTAATTCAAAGGCATGCTGCTGGTCAGAGCCCCATGTGAAATCATTTTTCTTCTGGGTGACAGTATAGAGAGGTTTAACAATCTGACTATACCCGGGAATGTGCATTCTCCAGAAGCCTATGACTCCCAAGAAAGACTGTGTCTCTTTCTTGTTGGTAGGCGGAGACATAGCTGTGATCTTGTTGATCACATCTGTGGGGATGTGGCGGCGTCCATCCTGCCACTTAACCCCCAGGAACTGGATCTCTCGGGCAGGTCCTTTGACCTTACTTCTCTTAATGGAGAAACCAGCATCCACCAAAATGCGGATTATCTTCCTACCTTTCTCATAGACTTCTTCTGCGGTATCACCCCATACAATGATGTCATCAATGTACTGAAGATGTTCAGGAGCACCACCTTTCTCCAGGGTAGCCTGGATCAGTCCATGGCAGATGGTCGGGCTGTGCTTCCACCCCTGGGGCAATCGATTCCAGGTATACTGGATACCCCTCCAGGTGAAGGCAAACTGTGGCCTACACTCTGGTGCTATGGGAATGGAAAAGAAAGCGTTAGCAATGTCTATCGTGGCATACCACTTGGCTGCCTTGGACTCCAGTTCCAATTGCCATTGGTCCAGTATCAAATGGAGAAGTGTTATTTCCCATCATCCATTTGCTAGAGGAATCATAAGCAGCCACTATCATGTACTGTGCAAAATATACTGGGAGCATTATAAACTGACTGAGTACAGACCAAAACACTGAAATTATGCATGCCAGGGTGAACACCTTCTTTGCTAAGTGCCCCAGACCAGCAAACCATAAACCAGTACCAATTAAAAACAGGTAATTTGACATCACAGTTGGTGTGCCAGGCACCAGATCATAAAGCATTTTTAAACTGTACTGCTTAAGAGCTTCAAACAGAAGCTCGCTTAGCACCATCCTGGAAAAACCTCGTTTGTTTCAGTTTCCAAACTTTAATAAAAATATGAATATTAAATTATTCAGAAGGGCTCACCCAGGGACGCCAATTATGTCGCCGGTCGGCTGAGGCAAGCCGAGCACGGGGACGAGTCCTTCCCTATCCCCGAACCCCTCTCCTCCGGGAGAGAAAGGGGTTCAAAAGCAGAGATACGAAAAGGAAAAAGAAAAGATTTTGTGAGACCTCTGAACGTTTGGAAAACTGAAACAAACTTTATTAAAACTAGAACAATATATATAACATGCAGGGAAAAACCAATGCAAAATCTGAGAGTCTGTGCAGGATGGAAAGGTGAGGGGTTTAAACACGAGAACAGAGACAAAGGGGACGGTGCCACGTGCAGTCTGGAAATGGCACCGGCCACGTGTGCGCCCTCGTGGAGCGAACAAAGGAAAACCCGCGGCTATTATGAACGCCGGGCTGAAATGTGGAAATCGCTGTCCCTACCGGATTCTCGTTGAAGCAGAGAAGCAAGAATGCGCTAACAGGCAGAGACGATACGGTGTTACGGCAGGAGAAAAGCAGCCTCCAGGCGAGCCGTCTGTCCCAGGCGGCGTGGCGGGGGCTGCCCCGGCGCACGGTCCACTCCGGCAGCCTGTAAGGTCCCCGGAGCCGAGCCGCAGGGTTTGGAGGAGCCTCTTCCCCGGAGCGAAGCCGCAGTGTCTGGAGTGACTCCCGCAGAGCGGAGCCGGGGGTGTCCGGAAAAGCTGAGAAGCCGCGAACGAGCCGCGAATGCCCCCGAAGCCGTCCGGAGAAGCAGCCCCGCAAGTCCCGAAAAGCCCCGGAAGTCCCGAGTAGCCCCGGAAGTCCCCGAATCGGGAAAAGCCGAATGCCCCCGAAGCCGTCCGGAGAAGCAGCTTCTTAAAGGGGCAGTACGCTCCCGAGAAAACTTCTCATCCAATAAGATGGGCGAATCGTAACATGGAAGGGAATAATTCAATTAGTAAGCCTTCAAGCAGGGTTTTTTTTCCTTCAACCTGCCACACTGAAACAAGAGTTTAAAGTCCCCAACTAATTTTCTTTTAACTCTTCTAGAGCCATCACTTTTTATCAGTATTCAGTTTGGAAACTGGGCAGTAGGAAAAAACATTGTTTTGAAGTAACACCCTCAGTAAGGACATATGGATAAGTGACATTTGTTGCTTTTTTGTCATTAAGCCTTCACTCCTGCAACTTACAATCCTCTTGGTCCAGGGAATCACAGAGGGAATTTGCCATGCTGGAAGTACGACTTGAATTCTTCGGGTGTGTTGCTGCTGTTGTGTTCTGGAGTCTTGCTTTCTTTCTGTTATAGTTGTGAGATTGCACTTGGGGAAGGGAGGAAAGGTGAATGCAGGACCTTCAGGAAGAAAGGAGCATTTGAAGGAGCAGAACATGGAGACAGGATGTTCCAAGCATAACAGAAACATAAAAAGGAAAGAAATATAATTTTGGACAAGCAGAAAGGGAGAGAGAAGACAAAATGTTGAGTTGTTGGCAAGCACTAAATCAAGGAGGGGGGCCTTGAAGTCCCATGAATGTCCTTTGAAGTCCCTCAAAGTTCCATTATATCAGTACAATTAATGGCATCCTTATATTCAGTTATTTGCATTAACAGCAAAGTTAATGCTGGCAGAGATCAATGCCAAGATTAGCGATGACCAAATCAACATGCTTTTAAGCAAATTATTTTTACTGTCTGGGTCACTCGCCCAGTTAATAAGTAGCATGAATCTTTGGTGGTGTCTGCAGCTCCATCAGCAGATGCCTCTTAAGGGCTGCTGTCTCTTCAATATAGTCATCCTAACATTAGTAATATTTGCACAGAAAGCAGAAATATTGGGTCAATAGATCCACTCACTGTGTGTGTCTTGTAGATCAGCAAGGATGGGCAGAAGCAAAATCTTCCTTTTGCATTAGTTATTAATATTACTATTATTATTGAGAACATTTTAATTTCTGTCACCGTTTGGCCGAGGTTTGCCAATTACGGGATAATTTCTTTCTCTCTCTAATTAGCCTCCCTCCCGTTCCAGGAGAAAGGGTTAAGAGAAGAGATAAGAAGAAAGAAAAAAAGTTTGTGAGATGTCTTAAGTTTGGGAAATTAAAACAGGTTTAATAACAGCAGAAAAATATTATATACGGAAAACCAAACAAGATATTAACAGATTTGTATGAGATTGGAAAACTGGTGCTTTTGGAAACAAAAGCAAAAGGAAAAAACACCTACCAGACAGTTCAAAGTGGCAGTGACATGTGGCTGACAGATCCGGGAGCAGTGCCAAGCCGTGGTGGTAGTCGCGGCGAGTCCACATGCAGGTAGGAGCCAAGCCGAGCAACAGCAGGTGCCAGCAAGAAAAAAGGAAAAAAGGAAAGAAAGAGAAGGAGACAGATGTCTCCAGGGCCAGCAGAGACAGTGGTCCACATTGTGTCAGACGGCCCCTTTAAACAGTTTGGTCCGAGATGGAACATGGAGCTTTGCAAGAAACCACAGGGCAGTGGGAGTTTTGGAAGCTCTGCAAGAAACTATAGATAACGAGCTTTCTCAGGAGAAGTGATAGTGTGAGGGTAGTGGACTAATTGCAACAAAGCGGATTCTCCCATGATGAGCTCATAATCACCAGCCTTGTGATCAGATGCCAAAGGATGGGAAAAGGAGGGGAGTTGCCACAACAGTGAGTTTTCCCACGTTCACAAAACTCTTATCAAGGAAGAAGAGTAAAGAAGTCAAACGACCACCACACAGCGACCCCAGCAGTGAAATTGGGCATGCGTGAAGTTCCAGATTATGTAACTGAAAGGTGGAGTTTGGGGCAGTCCACACATACGGACTGGCCACACATTATGTGAGGGGCGGCTTTAACCTCTGCTATAAAGTCAGTGCTGTTTGGGCACAGAGGCGAGGTAGCTATATGGAGAAAAGAGGACCACGCTGCCCTCCGCAGGGACGCCCACAAAGGGTCCAGTACCTACCGACGTCTCATCCCAAAAACAATCCATGCTGGGGACGCTGTGGATTTGGACATCACTTGCTGTCCTAGGGTCGGTATGTATATGAACTGAGGTAACTTTCTTCCTCCCCCCCCCCAATTCATCATGATGAATTGCACTTGGACAGAAGGGACTGCTTATACTGCCCTTGAATGTCCGTAGAGTGCATTGTTAGTTGTCTCGATCATATTAACAGTAATTTTAGTTGTGATACTTTGGAAGCCTAAATTCTAACAGGGTGTATTGTTATTTACCTTAATTGTATTAACAGTAATTTTAGTCATAATATTTTAGAAGCCTAAACTCTAATAGTCTGTAGATATATGTATATAAGTCTATAGTTAGTCTGTTTGTAAATAAAGTAAACCCAGTTATCCTTGTGTATGTGCCTGTGGTTTTAATCACCCCGGGATCCTATGAATCCTTACTAGAACACAAGTGCACGGGTGAAAAGGAGGAAAGAAAGAGAAAAAGAGATACGGCTTCGGGACTGGTGGAGAGAGACAGACTTTAGTTTGCACACCTTTCTTAAACAAACAGTGGGCCTGCCAAAGTCCCACAGCCAATGAGATGTGCTGACGTAAATGGGAGGAATACATCACGATTGGTTGTTTTTGGAAAGTCCATCAAACACAAACCAACCCCGTTTATCTTAAACCAGGTCATTCCATCCCTTATTCCATACCATGTACGCCATGCACATCTCTATACATTACATTATACAGAAAGTAACAACACAGGCCTCTAGTGGTGGTTTCAGCCAGGGTTAACTTCCCCTGTGGTACACAGTGGGCTTTAACATCCTCCTGCATCACCCACCAGGTGTGTCCAGGGCCTTGGGCATAGACAACACCACGGATGGGTCTGTCTGGAGTTGCAGCAGGGGAAAGCCAGACAGCTTTTCCCAGCAGATTACTTTCACATACCACAGGAACTCTATCCCCCTCTATGGTATGTAAAAGGTCTGATTGGGCAGGGCCAGCTCGATTGATTGATCCCCTCGTGTTCACTTGCCAGGTGGCTTCTGCCAGATGTTTATCCCAGTTTCTGAAGGTTCCTCCACCCATTGCCTTCAGGGTGGTCTTCAGCAAGCCATTATAGCGTTCTATTTTTTTGGAGGCTGGTGCATGGTATGGAATGTGATAAATCCATTCGATACCGTGTTCTTTGGCCCAATTGGCCACCAGATTGTTTTTGAAATGAGTCCCATTATCAGACTCAATTCTTTCTGGAGTCCCATGCCTCCACAAAATCTGCCTTTCAAGGCCCAGAATGGTATTACGGGCAGTGGCATGAGGCACGGGATAGGTCTCCAGTCATCCGGTGCTTGCTTCCACCATTGTCAGAACATAGCACTTACCCTGGCGAGTTCGAAGGAGAGTGATGTAATCAATCTGCCAGGCCTCTCCATACTTGTACTTTGACCACTGTCCACCATATCACAAAGGATTAAACTTTTTGGCTTGTTTGATTGCAGCACATATATTGCAGTCATGAATGACCTGGGTAATTGCATCCATGGTCAAATCCACCCCTCGATCACGAGCCCATCAGTAGGTAGCATCTCTTCCCTGGTGACTGGAAGAGTCATGGGCCCACCAAGCAAGGAACAATTCACCTTTGTGTTCCCAGTCCAGATCTATCTGGGACACTCTGGCTGCTTTGTCCACTTGGTGGTTATTTTTATGTTCCTCTGTGGCTCTGCTTTTTGGCACATGGGCATCTACATGCCTTACATTTACAACCAGCCTCTCCAGCCAGGCAGCAATATCTTGCCACAGAGTAGCAGCCCAAATAGGCTTACCTTTACGCTGCCAATTGTCTTTCTGCCACCTCTCCAGCCATCCCCACAAGGCATTCGCCACCATCCAGGAGTCTGTATACAGGTACAGTCTTGGCCAGTTCTCTCTTTCAGCAATGTCCATGGCCAGCTGGATGGCTTTGACCTCTGCAAATTGACTCGATTCACCTTCTCCTTCTGCTGCTTCTGTGACTCGGCACATAGGACTCCATATGGCAGCTTTCCATTTCTGTTGGTTTCTTATGAGATGGCAGGATCCATCAGTGAAGAGAGCATATTGCTTCTCCTGGTCTGAGAGGTCTTTATATGGGGGTGCTTCATCAGTGTGAGTAACTATCTCGTTAGGTGGCATCCCAAAATATTCACCCACAGGCCAGTTATTGATAGCTTCCACGATTCCTGGGCAACCATAGCTGCCTATCCTAGCTCTCTGTACAATCAGGGCAGTCCACTTGCTCCAGGTAGCATCTGTGACATGGTGGGTAGATGCTATCTTCCCTCTGAACGTCCAGCCCAGGACTGGCAGTCGGGGGACTAAGAAGAGCTGTGCTTCAGTGCCAATTACTTCTGAGGCGGCTCGAACTCCCTCATAGGCAGCCAATATCTCCTGCTCAGTGGGAGTGTAATTGGCCTCAGAGCCTCTATATTCCCAACTCCAAAATCCTAGGGGACAACCTCGAGTTTCTCCTGGTGCCTTTTGCCACAGGCTCCAGGTAGGACCACAATCCCCAGCTGCAGTGTACAGAATGTTTTTAATCTCTGGTCCTGTTCGCACAGGTCCCAGGGCCATAGCATGTGCTATTTCCCTTTTGATTAATTCAAAGGCCTGTTGCTGGTCAGAGCCCCATGTGAAATCATTTTTCTTCTGGGTGACAGTATAGAGAGGTTTAACAATCTGACTATACCCGAGAATGTGCGTCCTCCAGAAGCCTACGGCTCCCAAGAAAGCCTGAGTCTCTTTCTTGTTGGTAGGTGGAGAGATGGCTGTAATCTTGTTGACCACATCCATGGGGATGTGGCAGTGTCTATCTTGCCATTTAACTCTCAAGAACTGGATCTCTCGGGCAGGTCCCTTGACCTTACTTCTCTTAATGGCAAAACCAGCTTCCACCAAAATGCGGATTATCTTCCTACCTTTCTCATAGACCTCCTCTGCTGTATCTCCCCACACAATGATGTCATTGATGTATTGTAGGTGTTCAGGAGCTCTACCCTTCTCCAGTGCAACCTGGATCAGTCCATGACAGATGGTTGGGCTGTGCTTCCACCCCTGGGGCAATCGATTCCAGGTATACTGGATACCCCTCTAGGTGAAGGCAAACTGTGGCCTACACTCTGGTGCTATGGGAATGGAAAAGAAAGCGTTAGCAATGTCTATTGTGGCATACCACTTTGCTGCCTTGGACTCCAGTTCGTACTGAAGCTCCAAGATATCAGGAACAGCAGCACTCATCGGTGGTGTCACTTCATTCAGGCCACGATAGTCCACTGTCAACCTCCATTCCTCATTGGGCTTTCACACAGGCCATATAGGACTGTTGAAAGGTGAGTAAGCCTTGTTGTTGACATCTTGGCTCTCTAACTGTCAAATCAGATTCGGTATGGAGCGCAGGGAGTCTTGGTTAGTTTGATATTGCCGGCAATGAACTTAAACCAGGACAATTTCCTTTTCTTTCCTCTGTCACACAATCTTATCTGCTGCTTTCTTCTACCAAAATGACACTGCTGTCTTGGAGCATCAAACGTAATCACACAAAATTCCATGAGCCATGTTGTCATGAAAAGGGGGGCCGGGAGGATAGATAGAGAAAATTCTTGGCCTAGAAGGGGGTTTTCCCAAACCCTTTACAATTTGTCCAGCCCACTAGCTTCCCAAGAAAGATGAAATCCTGACACCCAACCTGCCCACCACACTCCTGTCAGGGAGAAGGGGAACCTCCTCGGGTTCTTTACAACTTGGCCAGCCCGCCAGGCACGCTGGCAGCGTCACTGAAACCGAAGTCCCTCTTGGTAGCCCACAGGATCGGAGGATATTCGCCTAACCTATTCAGGGACCCTCACGAGCAGCGACACTGAGACAAATCCCTTCAGTATTGAATCAACAATAACAATTTATTGTGTAGATTCATGACAAAATGCAGGTTCGAATGATACCGGGGATAGGGCATTGACTGCGAAATGGATTTAGAGCAAACACTAAACACACACACACATACAAACCTAAACACACAAGCAAACCTAAACACTAATGATTATTAATAGCTAGCCTGATGTTAGTATTTGAGCGCACAAAACACAGAGCTCTTACCCAGTAGGCATCCCTATTGAGGGGGGGGGGGGGAAAGATAGGTTCAGCCTGTCGACCGATCCCAAAGTTTCAATGGTGGTCTTCTGTTCCCCCAATCCCCCTTTTATTTGCCAATTTTTATATTGTTTCTATACTTTAGGTGGAGCTTGAGTGACTTTAGTCATACATTCTTTTTATTCTGATTGGATTAAAAATCTCTCGCTTCACATTTAAAGGTACAGGTGATAAAATATAGGGCACATGCCCAGTGGGGAGTGGTCGTACCTTGGAGGCGGGTAGCCTTTGGGATGGAGGTGTGTTTTTGTATTATAATGACATTATAATGAACAAAGTTCAGCTAAAGGACACAATTTCACCATCGTTGCTGGCATGGCAGTAGCAATCCATCTTTCTTAATAGCAGCTATGTGGTTTATCGTAGCAGCCCATCGTTATCCTGATAACGGAGAAGGGCTGCACCACCTCCGTGATGCCCTGTTTTCCATTTCAGAGATACAATACATTCTGCCCGGCCAGGGTGGGCCTTATCCATGGCAACCGCATTCCATTCTTCGATCAGCAAACTGCTTCATAGCTGCCTCAAGGCTATTTTTCGTGTCAAGGTCTGAGCTAAATCTGGGGGACAGTGCTTCCCTCAACCCCCCACTATCCATTGTTTTCCCACACACGTCTATCATGTTGCAAAGGCAAAGCAATCAGGCAGTTGTGGTCAGTAGTAGCTCCATAATATGATGACAATGTGCTTCAGATGTCAACATGCTTCCTGCCAACAGGAGGCCTGGGAGCTTAAGGCCTTCAGGAGCAACTTTGAAAAGATGCTTTTGGTGGGAAGCTGGTGAGAATAAAGCTAAATCTGTCTGTCCCAAAGTATCCCAAAAACTTCTTAAGGAAATATCCTTGACAGCAGTGACTCAAAGTGTTCTGCATCCAGCCCACAGTGAAAATTAATTAGTCCTGTGTACCTGGCTGGGTATTTAACCTCATTCAGCTATTCCTATATATTGTTCTCTGCCTTTGGGCCCTCTTATAGAACTTAGAAATTCTCCAGATTTGCTTCTGCCCCTACGAACATTTGGACTTGACAGACATCGAGTGCCTTTTGGAATTTTGAACATGTAATCACTAGCAATGGTGCTTTCTACAGCTCCATGGAGAACACACCCAGGTTACTCGATGTAGCTGCTGACAACTATGGGCTGGAAAGATGTTGGCAAGGGCTGATCAAATTTAGACAATGTTTTTCTACTGAAAAATCATGTTTGCAAAAAAAATGCATCATTTTTCAGAAAGAAATCATCAAGGAAGTCTCTTAGATTTGGGGTTGAATTTCTTTTGAAAATTAGTGCCAGTGAGACAGAGAGAATTCTGGAATAGCAGGTTTTCAGGAAAGTATCCAAACAATTCCCTTTTTGCTGATCAATCAGCTATTCTCTAGCATTTCCTTCTCTCTTTTTTAATCATTACAATAAATCTGTATACTTTGCAAACCAAATTTTCAGTTTACTAGAAACCCTGAAGTTAGAAAATTTGAGAGGATTCTTTAAGAAATACCTTCTTAAATACCATTCTATTGGAAGACATAAAAACAAATTAATCTGAAGTGTAGATCATTGGCAAGAAAGTTTTTTCTGGGAATAATAGAATAATTTTTCAGTGATATAGCAGATACCAAACAGATGTCCAGAGCCCTAGGTTTGCATATGAATGGAGCAGCAGTGATATCAGTACACTTTCTAATGGCTGGTTAGGTAGGTGGACTGTGATGTGTAATATTCTTGGGTATCAGGTAGTATTGGATAAGTGTTTCACAAAGAAATCTCTACTATAATTAAATACTATGGCTTTGGCACCTTGAGAAACTGTATAACCTACTCAGATTTTAATTTCTAGAAACCCCGTTACCTCCCTTACAACACAGCAAAAATTTCCTCCCTACACATATTTCATTATGCCAAGACCTATTGTCAGATAAGCAGAGTGCTTTCTTGCAACCCTTTTCTTTCCTGATAGCCTCCAATCCTTGCTAGACTATTAAGGAAAGCCAGAGGAAGGCGAAGAGAAAGTCTTTGGGTTCTGTTTTAATTCCGAGCACCTCCCAAATCTTCGTCCGCGAAGCCAAGCCATGATGGCTGTCTTCCTGGGTGCCAGAATTGTATAGCATTGTCGGGAGCCAGAATGTAATAGCTGTGTCTGATAAATAGCAGCACTAAATGCGCTACAGCAAAGGTTTTCTGTACTATAATAATTGCAGGTGCTGACTTGGTGCAATATACATTTGCCAGCATGTTCATTCATTCATCATTCATGGCTTGGCTTCGCGGACGAAGATTTGGGAAGGGCTTTGCCCACGCTTATTGCAAGCGCGCTGATGGCTGAAAAGGCCAATGCGGGATAGGCAAGACCGGTTGCAAAGAGCACACCGGAGGGTCTCCTTGGGTGGTATAGTCGAGGCACGGTTCTTTCTGCGCTGTCTTTTCTCCTCGAGACTGATTCTACGCGTGCTCTCAAAGGAGACAGCAGCGTTATGTATGGTGTGTCTCCAAATCTCCCGATTGGAGGCCAGGGTGGACCACTGATGGTGGTCAATACGGCCTAGGCTGAGGTGTTGTTTCAGGGAGTCCTTATATCTCCTCTTTGGAGCTCTTCTCTTGCGGCAGCCGGTGGCAAGTTCACCATAGAACACGATCTCAGGGAGGCGGTGATCCGCCATCCTGGAGACGTGCCCTGCCCAACGCAGCTGCGTTTTCAGCAACATGGCCTCAATACTGGTGACGTCTGCCTGTTCAAGGACAGCAACGTTAGTCACGTAGTCAGTCCAGTGGATGTTTAGGATTGTGCGGAGGCAGCGCTGATGGAAGCGTTCGAGGAGTCGCAGATGGTGGCGGTAGATGACCCATGATTCAGACCCGTACAGAAGAGTAGGCAGTACCACGGCTCTGTAGACACTGATCTTTGTACTTTTCTTCAGGTGTTTATTGCACCAGACTCTTTTATGGAGTTTTCCGAAAGCTCTGTTTGCCTTTGCTATTCTGTTGTCTATCTCTTTGTCGATCGTGGCATCTGAGGAGATGATGCTACCCAGATAGCTGAACTGCTGGACTGGCTGAAGCTCTGACTCGCCAATGGTGATGTGGGGATGATGGTAATCATCTTGTGGTGCTGGTTGGTAGAGAACTACCGTCTTCTTCAAGCTGACTTCCAGCCCAAAAAGCTCAGCCACCTCTGCAAAGCAGGATGTTAAGCGCTGCAGAGCTGCTTCTGTGTGGGCAACAAGGGCGGCATCGTCAGCAAAAAGCAGCTCGCGGACAAGGTGATTCAGGGTCTTGGTGTGGGCCTTCAGTCGCCTTAGGTTGAAAAGGCTCCCATTGGTACGATATCGGATATAAATGCCGTCTTGTTCGTCGAGGTCTGCTGTGGCCCTTTGGAGCATCATGCTGAAGAAAACTGTGAATAAAGTTGGTGCGAGAACGCAACCTTGTTTCACACCATTGGCTATTGGGAAGGGCTCAGAGAGTGCATCGCCATATCTGACTTGGCCGCGCTGCCCCTCATGTAACAGGATAATCATTTTGAGGAACTTGGGGGGACATCCTAATCGTTCCAAGATCTGCCACAGACCTTTTCTGCTCACAGTGTCAAAGGCTTTGGTGAGATCAACGAAAGTTACATAGAGACCCTTGTTCTGTTCCCTACACTTCTCTTGCAGTTGTCTGAGAACGAATACCATGTCTGTGGTACTTCTGTTGGCTCTGAAACCACACTGACTTTCAGGTAGAAGTTCTTCTGCGATAGCGGGTACCAATCTGTTCAATAGTATTCTTGCGAGAATTTTTCCAGCAATGGAGAGCAGAGTTATGCCTCGGTAGTTTGAGCAGTCTGACTTTACTCCTTTTTTCTTGTACAGGGTGATGATGATTGCATCACGGAGATCTGGTGGTAGTTCGCCTTGTTCCCAACAGCGCACAACTAGCTCGTGAAATTTAGCATGGAGCGTTTGGCCTCCATGTTTCCAGATTTCAGGCGGGATTCCGTCGACCCCAGCTGCCTTGCTGGTTTTCATCTGCTGTATGGCCTTAAGGGTCTCTCCCATAGTAGGGGCTATATCCAATTCATTTTTCACCGTTTGTTTTGGGATGAGCTGGATTCCTGAGTCTTGGACTACACGGTTGGCACTGAAGAGAGTTTGAAAGTGTTCAGACCATCGATTCAGGATGGAGGTTTTATCTGTGAGAAGCGTTTGGCCATCTGCGCTGAGTAGGGGGCTTTGAACTTGGTGTGTGGGTCCGTACACTGCTTTCAGAGCCTCATAGAATCCTCTGTGGTCACCCAAATCTGCGCATAGTTGAGTCTTTTCTGCTAGGTTGAGCCACCACTTGTTCTGGATGTCTCGAAGTTTCTGTTGGAGTTTACTGCATGCAAGACGAAAGGCTGCTTTTCTTACATGGCAAGATGGCTGAGCGAGGTGTGCTTGGTGAGCAGATCTCTTCTTTGCCAGCAATTCCTGGATCTCTGGATTGTTTTCATCAAACCAGTCTTTGTTCTTCTTTGTGGAGAACCCTAAGGATTCTTCGGAGGACTGCAGGATGCTATTTTTAATATGTTGCCAAAGCGCTTCAGGAGAAGAGTCTATGGGATGGTCTTCAAGCCTAGTTTGAAGGTTTGCCTGGAAGCTGTCTCTCACTGCAGCTGTTTGAAGATTGTTAATTTGGAGCCTCCTCCTCAGAATGCCGCCCCTCTTAGGTTTGGGCTTAAAGTGGAGGTTAAGTTTGCAGCGCACAAGGCGGTGGTCTGTTTGACATTCTGCACTAGGCATCACTCGGGTGTGACACACATCGCGAACGTTTCTCTGGCGCACTAAGATATAGTCAATGAGGTGCCAGTGTTTCGATCGAGGATGCATCCAGGTTGTCTTCAGGCTGTCTTTCTGCTGGAAGATAGTGTTGGTGATGGTAAGCTGCTGCTCAGCACAAAACTCTAGCAAGAGGCGACCGTTGTCATTGCAGTTTCCAACTCCATGCTTGCCTAGTACTCCTTTCCAGGCTTCAGAGTTCTTACCTACTCGGGCGTTGAAGTCACCAAGGATTATGATCTTATCATCCGCAGGAACCTTTTGAGTAAGGCGGCGCAGATCGGTGTAGAATTTGTCTTTTTCTGTAGGGTCAGCTTGGAGAGTTAGGGCATATATGCTGAAGAGAACAACATGTTGCTTGTTGTGTAGCGGGAGGCGTAAGGAGATAATGCGATCGGAATGACCTGTTGGCAAATTTTCAAGTTTAGAGGCGATGGAGTTTTTAATCATGAAGCCAACTCCGGAATGATGACTTTCGGTTTTGGGTTTGCCTGACCAATACAGTGTGTAGCCGGCACCATGTTCTTGAAGGCTGCCTTCCTCATGAAGGCGAACTTCACTGAGAGCAGCAATGTCGATGTTGAGTCGTGACAGTTCGTGAGCAATTATAGCAGAACGGCGTTCAGGACGCCCACTGTCTGCTGTATCGAGCATGGTTCTGATGTTCCAACATGCGAGTGTCAATCTGGACACACCTTTGGAGGCAGGTGTATGCCTTTGTCTCTTTGTCTTTGGTTGACCGCAGAAGAAGATGTCCGTTGGCCGCGGCTAGCCAACCGGATTGGAAGGGGAGATGAGCTTTGGTTAGGCCACCTTTTCTAGGCCCCTCTCCATGTGGAGCAAGCAGTGCTCTCCTTGAAAAAGGCTGCTTGGTCATTCAGGATGCTGCCGAACGAGACTGTCATCTCCCGGGTCAGTCTCAAGCGACCAATGTCCTGAACCGCCTGCATGCAGGGTTGGGTCTGCGGCTTCCAGTGACATCTTTCCACCTGCCGTTTCGTCCCTTGCCTGTCGCTACAGGGCTTTGCAAACGTGAGTACACCCTTCAAGCCTGCGCGGTGGATTTTTTAGGTGAGGCGCAGCGTGCATGAGACTGGCCCCACCCTTTACACCTGAGGTTCATCTGCCAGGGCCTAGCGAGCTTGGACGGTGACAGCGAAGTCCTCATGTCGTAGGTTTGGTTAGAGTATCCTTCTCTTAGATGGGTGGCCTTACAGGGCTAAACGAGCTCCATCTGCCCGGGTTTGGAGTTAGAGTTGTCCTTCTCCTAGGATGGTTGCCCGAAGGCTAGTGAGCCCATCCTGCCCATGGACACACTTTGTCTGACCCTTCAGTTGAGACCTGTCAGGCTTGGGAGACCCTACCGGAGGCATATGCCACCACCAGCATAGCTCTCAACTTCGCAAGGGCACGCAAGCTCTTTCCCCACGGCAAGGGGGTGCCCATGAAAGAGAGACTTAGAAATACTTTAAAATAAATTACTGTTCCTCCTGTACGCAGCTGCTGAATAGTATAAGTAAATAATGTTGATTCCACTGGGGACATGCTGAAACTCATGTTGTCTTAAATGACAGGATTGGGACTTACAGCTGCTAGTGCATTCCACCCTGAGGTGGTTGCAATTCTGTAGCAGGTGAACGATGACTCCAGGACTATAGCAAGTGTCAGTAGCAATCACCAGTTACCAGCTTCCCTCTGAAATTCTCCCTTTTATGTTTGCCGAAAACTTCCACAAAACAATTTCCCTTTTTTTTTGCAAATTTCCATTCTTAATGTCAGCCAGAAAGATTGTGTGGAATCAGACCTAACTCATTTGCTCAGTACAAGCTTTGGAAGGAAAATAAAATGAACTAGCCACTCTTCTTAAATATTGCCATCCAACTTTTGCTTAAAACAATAGGGTGAAATAAGGACAAATTCTTGAATATGGTGAAGAAAAGCATTTCCATTGCTATTGGTGCTAATTTCTATCAAAAGCATGTGTGAGCCAGAAACTTTAACCTTGCTTTCTTTCTATTTTTTTTTGGAACTTACTAAACTTCACAAAGCTCATTTGGAAGACAATTGATTTCTGTAATTTTATAATTTAAAATTTTCAAACTTTTAAAGATAGCAGTGTGGTACAGATACCTGAAGTTAATACTTATCAATAACCTAGGGGAAAATGTTCAAAGCAGACTTTCAAAGTGCTAAGAAACAAGCAAGGTACCAGTTAGTGTATCACTTAAAAGTGTCAGCATTACTGGTCAATGGCCACATCTCTTTATCTGTCTTTTTCTTAGTCTATATGTGTATATGCACCTACATCTCTACCATGATAATACCTTATATTGACCTTATGACCTTATGAATATAATGAATGACCTTATATACCTTATGAATATTTTCATGTGCTATAACAATATTAAAATGTTAAAACATTTATTTCTGTGGGTTGACTTTTACCTTTCTTTTTTCTGTAACTCTGACATCCCACTTTGACACATCCACACACAAAGTCATGCATATGCATGTTATTCAATAGACTTGAATAAAGTCTATACAATGAACTGCATTTCCATGCAGTGGTGCAAAATGGTAGTTCATTAGCTAGAGTAAATTGAGGTAGTCTAAGGATTGAGCCTAGCCTGCTCTGTCCTTGCTGAATTTTGTCCTATGGAGAAAAGAGAGGATCTACAAAGATGCACTACTATCAGTACTAAGTAGCTCTGCCATTTCTGTAGTGTCTGGGCACTACAGGATGGAAATTCATTACTGAAATCTGTCCTTCTATAAACCAGGCCAGTGGGTTTTCCCTTCTATCTGATAGGGGACAAACCAAGACAACAGATGTACATAAGTCTGCATATTGGAAATTTTGAGGGCATCTATGGAAATTAATGAGCTTGCAGCTGAAAATGGCTAATGACTTGCCCACAGCTCAGTCCTATCCTGGTTCTTTACCTACTGAGTCTTTCTACTGCAAAGTCAGGCTTGATCTGTCAGTGAAGAGTATACAGAGACAGGGAGGAGATGGGCTGTGTAGTTCCTTTACACTGGGCTTTGGCTGAATCTGTTCCTCTATAAAAGTCACAGAATTACAGAATCACAGAATCATCTGGTTGGAAGAGACCTTTAAGATATTGAGTCCAACAGTTCATCCTGCAATGCCAGGGTCCCTAAACCATGTCCCTCAGTGCCACATCTACACATCTTTTAAACACTTCCAGGGATGGGGACTCTACCACCTCCCTGGCCAGCCTGTTCCAATGCTTCAAAACCTTCTCTCTAAAGAAATTTTTCCTGATATCCAACCTAACTCTCCCCTGGAGCAACTTGAGGTGATTTCCTCTTGTCCTATCACTTGTTACTTGGGAGAAGAGACCGACTCCCACCTCACTACAACCTCCTGAAAGGTAGTTGTAGAGAGCGATAAGAAGTCCCCTCAGCCTCCTCTTCTTCAGGCTAAACAACCCCAGTTCCTTCAGCTGCTCCTCATAAGACTTCTGCTCTAGACCCTTCACCAGCCCTTCTCTGAACACGCTCCAGCACCTCAACGTCCTTCTTGAAGGGAGGGGCCCAAAACTGGACACAGTACTTGAGGTGCGGCCTCACCAGTGCCGAGTACAGGGGGACAATCACTTCCCTCCTCCTGCTGGCCACACTATTGCTGATACAAGCCAGGATGCTGTTGGCCTTCTTGGCCACCTGGGCACACTGCTGGCTCATCTTCAGCTGGCTGTCAACCAGCACCCCCAGGTCCTTTTCTGCTGGGCAGTTTCCAGCCACTCTTCCCCAATCCTGTAACGTTGCAGGGGGTTGTTGTGGCACAAGTATAGGACCTGGCACTTGGTCTTGTTGAATTTCATACAATTGGCCTCGGCCCATCGATCCAGCCTGTCCAGATCCCTCTCTAGAGCCTCCCGACCTTCAAGCAGATTGACACACCCACCCAACTTGGTGTCATCTGCAAACCTACTGAGGATGCACTCAATCATGTGTCCAGCCATCCAGCCAATTTTTTATCCAGCGGAGAGTACACACATCCAAGCCATAGGCAGCCAGTTTCTGCAGGAGAATACTGTGGGAAACGGTCTCAAAGGCCTTACTAAAGTCCAAGTAGACAACGTCCTCAGCCCTTCCCTCATCCACTAAGTGGGTCACCTTGTCATAGAAGGAGATCAGATTAGTCAAGCAGGACCTGCCTTTCATAAACCCGTGCTGACTGGGCTTGATTGACTGGTTTTCCAGTACATGCCGCGTGATGGCACTCAAGATGATCTGCTCCATAATCTTCCCCGGCACCGAGGTGAGACTGACAGGCCTGTAGTTCCCTGGGTCCTCCTTCCGGCCCTTCTTGTAGATGGGCATCACATTGGCTAACTTCCAGTCAACTGGTACCTCCCCTGTTAGCCAGGACTGCTGGTAAATAAATAACGGAAAGTGGCTTGATGAGCACTTCTGCCAGCTCTCTCAGAATTCTTGGAGGGATCCCATCTGGCCCCATAGACTTATGCACATCTAAGTGGTGCAATAGATCACTGACTGTTCCCTCTTGGATCATGGGGGCTTCATTCCACTCCCCATCTGACTTCCACTTCAAGGAGCGGGGCACCCAGAGAACAACTGGACTTACTATTAAAGACTGAGGCAAAGGCAGCATTCAGTACCTCAGCCTTCTCCTCATCCTTGGTCACTATGTTTCCCCCTGCATCCAGCAAAGGATGGAGATTCTCCTTAGCCCTCTTTTTGCTGCAAATGCATTTATAAATATATTTTTTTATTGTCTTTTATGGCAGTAGTGAAATTAAGTTCTAGCTGGGCTTTAGCCTTTCTAATTTTCTCCCTGCACAGCCTCCCAAAATCCTTATAGTCTTCCTGAGTGGCCTGACCCTTCTTCCGTAGGCTATAGAGTTTCCTTTTCTTCCTGAGCTCCAGCCAGGAACTTCTACCCTGCCGGCTCATCTTAGGACACACCAGGATGACTTGTTTCTGCGCCTTAAAGGTTCCCCTCTTAAGGAATGTCCAGTCTTCCTGAACTCCTTTGACCTTCAGGGCTGTCACCCAAGGGACTCTATCAACCAGAGTCCTAAACAAGCCAAAGTCTGCCCTCTGGAAGTCCAAGGTGGCAGTTCTACTGACCCCCCTCCCTACTGCCTCAAGAATAGAAAACTCTACCATCTCATGATCACGATGTCCAAGACGAACTCCAACCTTCACATCACCCACAAGTCTTTCTCTGTTTGTGAACAACAGGTCCAGCAGGGAGCCTTCCTTGGTTGGTTCCCTCACCAGCTGTATGAGGAAGTTGTCTTCCACACACTCCAGGAACCTCCTGGACTGTTTCTTCACTGCTGTGTTGTATTTACAGCAGACACCTGGTAAGTTGAAGTCCCCCACGAGAACAAGTGGCAGTGATTGTGAGACTTCTCCCAGCTGCTTATAGAATATTTCATCTACGGTTGGGTGGCCTATAGGAGACTCCCATCATGATGTCTTCCTTGTTGGCTTTCCCCCTGATTTTAATTCATAAACATTCTACCCTTTCATCACCATTGTTGAGCTCTAGACAATCAAAAACCTCCCTAACATACAGGGCCACTCCCCTGCCTCTCCTTCCTGGCCTATCCCTCCTAAAGAGTTTGTAGCCATCCAACGCAGCACTCCAGCTGTGTGAGTTGTCTCACCATGTCTCCGTGATGGCAGCTATATCATAGTTTTCTTGCTGTACAATGGCTTCCACCTCCTGCTTGTTGTCCATGCTGTGGGCATTGGTGTAGATGCACTTCAGTTGGGCTATTGATCCCATCACCTGTTTTTCGGGTGGAGAAGGCCTAATTCCCGCCTGACCATTTCCATGTGCTGCCTTGATTCCTAGCACACCAGTATCCCTTGCAACTATACTATCACTATACTCACTGCCCTCTGTCTCCACTGGTGCGGTGGGCCTAAGGTGCTCGCTAGCACACTGTCCCACAAACATTGATGTGCCGCTCTCAGGCTTAGTTCCAGTAAGCCTGATTTTATCCCTTTCCCCCTTCAGATCTAGTTTAAAGCTCTTTCAATGAGCCCTGACAACTCCTGAGCAAGGATCCTCTTCCCCCTTTGAGACAGGTGTACCCCGTCTGATGCCAGCAAGCCTGGTGTAGTGTAAGTCAACCCATGATCAAAAAATCCAATGTCCTGCCAGTGACACCAGACTGAGAGCCAGATATGGACCTGGTGGGTCTTCCTGTTTCTTCCCTCATCATTCCCTGCAACTAGAGGGATAGAGGAGAACACCACTTGTGCTCCTGATCCCTTCACCAGTTGTCCTAGGGCCTTGAAATCTTTCTTGATTGCCCTCAGGCTTCTTGTTTGGTGTTCATCACTACCTACCTGAAAAGTCAATAACGGATAATAATCTGTGGGCCATACCAGGGTGGGAAGCTTTCTCACCACGTCTTTAACCTGGGCCCCAGGGAGGCAGCAGACTTCCCTGTGAAGTGGGTCAGGTCTGCATATTGGGCCTTCTGTTCCCTTCAGAAGGGAGTCACCTATGACAATGACCCATCGCTTTTTCTTTGTAGGAGTAGTTTTTAAGCTGGGCTTGGACTGACTTAACCCCAGCAATACTTATACACTTGATGACTCATCATTCTCATTATTGGTTGGCTCCACTTGCAAGGCTTCATATCTGTTACTCAAAGGCACCTGGGAAGGTGGGGATGTTGCTGGGGCAACATGCCTGCTGCATTGGGCAGGAACTTGTCACCATTGCCCCCTGTCCTTCTGGTCATTGTGTTCAATCCAATGGAGATGGGACAGGGGGTCTTCTGTATTATGCACCTTATTAGTCTGTTGGTCCTGTCTCAGGGAAGGCAGGATGTGGTTCCAGTAGTCTATTTCTCTCTCACACTCCCTGATGCTCCTCAACTTGCTCACCTCCTCCCGGAGCTTTGTCACTAGGCGAAGTTTCTCTACCTGGGCACACCTCCCACAGGGGTGCTCACAGCTGCCATCCTGTACTGGTGTCACAGCAGGGCACACCCTGCAGCCTGACACCTGAGTGGCTGCATGTCTCCACTGGAGCTCTGTCTGTGCAGCTGCATCAGTCATGATGGGTGCAGCTCTTAGAGAGGCTGTGGCCTTCTGCCAGGTGGACACCATTTCTTACTGGTCTGAGTGGGCAGCACTTTCAGCGCTCTTCTTGCATGCCCTTCCACGCGAACTGCCGCAACACGCTCTGACTGCTGTGCCACGCTCTGTTTGCCCGCTCTGGTCGCTGCACTCCCTAGGGGTTTCTTTTACAGCTCTGGATGTGGTCGCCATTACCCTGGCAATGCCCTCACCTTGTCAACCCCTCCCGTGAGAGCTGCTGGCTCCTGGCTGGTCTCACTGCTCTCCTGAAGTTCCCCTGTCAAAGGAAAGCCTCAGAATACCCGCTGTGCTCCGAGATCTGTCCCTCTGCTTCAGGCTGTACCGGCTCTGGGGCAGACTGACTGTTAGTTTCGATTGTAGCATGTTTAAATCTCCTACCGTTACTCTGGCAATGCCCTTGCCTCGTCAACTCCTGCGAGACTTGTCAGAACAGCATGAAGGATACTGTTATTTATATTAGCCTTAAGGATTTACAAGATGTAGGAAAGCCTAAGGAAGTTATGAGGATGGCTTCAAAATTGTCCCTAAATCACAGAATGAATTTCTGGAGCCAGACTGATTTTTTCACTGACTGGCAATAGAGCAGTAGACATGATGGCCTGACGATTTTCAGATGAGCCAGCAGTTCCTAAGCCTGAGCTCAGAATCTCTTGACTTTAAGACCCCTCAACATTAGTCTGAGCAAGGGGAGATTAAAGGAGTAACCTGTTAAGACCAAGTACTGGAGAAAACACTTGATACGTTGGTCTTCTGGTCAGCAAAGTGCTGGATGATCTCTGCTCTGTTCTACATAAAAGATAAATCATGGATAGCAGCTGTCTCATCTTAGAAATTACTTCAAATAAGGATATCGATTTATTCACTATATTTTTAATGGTGAGAGAGGACAATATTCCAAATCACCTCTACTTCCCCAGGAAAGTTTTTCAAAAACATGCATTCCTTAGAGAATGAAAAAATAACGGAGCCTATAGCATTTAATCTCATGATTACTTTCTCAGATATCTATCATATGAATCATCCCATGCCAGTTGGTTCAAAGTTATTTAGGGGAGAGGAAGAGAGAGATGTAAATAGACATTAAGATACAGAATAATCAAAAAATCCCTCATTTCTTTAGGAAACCAAACTAAAAATAATTTGAAAATTTAGTCAAAGTTTCCTATGTCTTTTTCTATGCAGAACTCTGTAACAGCAGACCATTGTGCAGGACACAATAGCCCTGTGACTCCTGAATTGAATTTGTTCTGCCTGTTCATGGCCAGTTTGTGCTTAATTTTTATGCTTGTTGCAGCACACACATTATCCAGAAGCATTTCTCACAGACAATGATTTCTCCATGAGCAGCTGTGGAGTATGCACAGTGCATGACTTGCTAAATTCATAATTATGAATGCTCACAACTGCAAAAGTTATGCTCTTCCAGGTGGAGAACAGAAACAATTTATCTGCCTGCCTAGGTGCTTGTACTCCTCATGTCAGACTGCAGAGTGCCTCTCGATCATTACTTGACTTACTGCCTCAAAAACTTTGGAAAAGCAGGAAAATATTAACTGAGTGGCCAGATGCAGGAAATTAGAGACAGGACAAGCAACCTGGCAGAGTTGGGAATTGAACTAAGGTCTAAAATTGAGTAACCATCCTTCCAGATGATAAACTCCTTGTCTAATTAAAACCATCCACTACAACTGGGTGTTGTCCTAAAAGCAGGTTCTTTACCCGGTGTGCAAAGCCAATCCACACAGGGTCAAGGTATTTCTTTATTGCAGGTTTGAAAAGCTTGAGAGCTAGGCCATAAAGCTAGTTCATTGATCACAAAACCAGTCATTCATATATACAATCTGAATTAGCATAATTGATATATTCATATATTTCTCTTAAAGCTAATTTGCTAATTAATTTCTTGCTTACATTTAAAGTGATAGTGCATTTAAAATTTACGATGCATGCTCAGAGGGTAGGGGGCTTTAGTGAGTCAGGGGCTTGAATTGAGGTGGAGGTTGCAATCTCCTCCTGCTGCCTTTAACTTTCTCCCAGTTACTGCAAGTGGTGTTGACACCATTCCTCCTTATCATGCAGCTGCCTTTGTTAGCAGGTGTTTTCCTTTACCAGGCCTCTATGTCCCCATCAGAAGATTAGGTAGCTCGTTAACTCCTCTTCATACCAAGATAAACTGGTCACAATGTTCAGTTCTCTTTTTGGCCCAAGGTTAAGTTTTATGCTGGTACATCTCATGCCTGCTCGTTTTTCCAGACATCATGAGTATAAAGTATCTTGCCTTGCTGAGAAACGGCTGCAATCCAGCTATAGTGCAAGAAATGTCTCTCCCATGCACCTTTGTGAGTAGCTCTTAAAAAAATAGAGTCAGTAGCTACTCAAAAATAATTTGGCAAGAGTGTATCATCAGACAAAAAAAAAAAAATCTCAAAAAGCCTTTCAGTCCTTTTCTCAACTCCACAGCTGTGACTGATTTTTAAAATGACACCAGCATTATAGGACACAGTGTTGCCTAGAGAGTAGAGGAAAAATCTAAGAAAAAAGAAATCTGGATTCTGTTCCCATATTTTTTCTATTGGGCATGCTACATGACTTGGGTTCTTCATTTTCCCTTTGCCTACCTGTACAATTAAGGCAATTTGGGGAAATTTGCTGAAAACTATTTCCCACAGAAGGTGTATAAGGTTTATGTGTCATTAATCACACCCACCTGGAGCTGTTATGAAAGGATAAGGAAAGGGCGGGCACACAGAGATAAAGAAATGCATGTTGTACATACACGTGGAGACCTTAGAAGGCACATGAAACTGGGGTTTGTCTCAGTGCAGGAGCTGCAAAGAGCAAGTGTGGATCATGAGACAAGATCTTGAGATTTAGAGGTCTCTTACAGTCACACAGCTCAGTCAGACCAGGGCTGCCCTCAGTGATCCCTCCCATGGAGTAGCCATCACACGTTCCCTCTCTGGGAAGACTGCAAGCACCTGGTCTGAACTGATCTCTTCCCATGTGCTCCAGTCCAACATCACCTGAATACCAGAAGCTGGAAAACCCTTGCATTCTTTAGAAGATGCTCCGGGGTAGTTAGCAGTATGTCTCTGCAGGTATTATGAAAAAAGAAGCAGAGACATAGGTGATTACAAATAGATTCAGAGATATAACTTTCCATCCAATTCCATCAGTCCTGGCCTTCTTTAATATTTAGCTACTTCTCAATAAACTAAAATGACAACAGAGTCTTTCCTGTTGAGTCTTTAAAATATGTCTCTACATTATATACAGATCACTCCTTATTTCTTTCCCTCCTTATATTATTAAACTGGTGTTGTGTCTACTTCTCTGTAAATGTGTAAATGGCAGCTTCTCTGATAGTGGAAAAGTTTGAATAGTGTGGTTTTGCTGTAGATGAAGGAAGGGAGAGGGAAGAGGACTGTCTGTATGTCTACTGGGTGATGAATGCATGGTTGGGGGTGTTAAAGCAGAAACTATTTCCTCAGAGTCTTGGAGGTATATTCTTTGACAGACTCCTACACCCATGAAAATGTTTATGTGTTTAAATTCTTCTTTAGGATCCTAATCTTCCTTATACTGGGCATAAAACATCTAAATAGAAGTTACATACCTTGATGTCTTTGCAGATCACTGAAATTTCTCTGTTCCCAGTGCACTAATTTTTATACACAGAGTCTTATAATGGGTCAGGGGTGCAGAACTGGCTGAGGAGCACATGAATGTACAGAGGGATGTGTGATTGTTCTGCTAAGACATATCACAAAAGCAATAGCCTGTGCACAACATCGTTACTGGGTAATATGCCCATCACAGGAGCTCCTCCAAGCAAGGAGTCAGGCTAAGAGATATACCACCTTGCAGTGGTTCTGTGGCACATCACACAGGCACAGACACACACCCCAGGGGCCACAGTAGGTCAGTCTACCACAGAGCACATGGGCACACCAAGCAGAAAAGAGTTTGTGGCGCTTCAGCGTACAGGCATAATGTTGTGTGCAACAGGAGAGCACCCATTGCAAATGAGATGGATGAGTCACCTGGGCAGTGACTGAGAATGGATTTGTCTACCCTTTGGGTGTCTGGGCATGGCTCTACTTCATAAAGACTGCAGGACCCTCCTAAATCAAGGGGATATTGCCGATACACCTGGGATATACATATATAATGGAGAGAAATCAGCATACAGATGAAAGCTTCCCAAATAATTAAGTCCACAAAGAGCTATCAATCAATACAGAAAACCATACCTGTTTAGAATCCTTGGGAGAGGCATGCCCAAGACCCATCTGTTCAATGATCTAAAGGGGAATGCGTAGAAGCTCTTAAGAAACAAATGTAGCATGGAGTGACACTTGCCTGCATTAACCCACTCCAAGGTTCTGGCAATCACTAAACCAAAGGGCATCCAAAACCTTTTGTGTCTGAGGTGTCTCAGAAAACAAAATGCTTCCAAATCATCAAGAAACACTGCTTACACCTTTCAAGCTTCATAGCATTTGTTCTTTAACTTTTGAGTATGGAATAGAGCTTGCATTTAAAGTAGGCTTGATTTGTCAATGCAAGTATATACTCAGAGTCATGACAGAGCTTCTCAGCTTCTACTAAAAGCCTATGATGGGCAAAGAAAGTGAAGTGCATTCAGGAAGTAGGAAGAGATTTTGCAGAGGGAGGTCTTCTAAAGAGGAACTGGAAGAAGCCACTCTGTCCTGGGGCCAAATTCTGAGGCTGGAGTGACTCTCACTTCATCTGAGCTCTGATGGTGCATTTCTGCTCCCAGGAGACTTTCCTAATATTCCACCTTTGCCTGTTCATCATGGTAGCTCTGGTTATAATTAAACTCTTCCTTTAACGAGATACCAAATCCAGCCTTCAAGAAATGTTCATCAAGGATTTCCATCTGTGTTAGGGGACATTTGCTTTCACTTTGACTCCTGCCTCACCCCATCCCCTCTGTACAAGAGGTGTCTTTCAATAGCCTTCAGTGTATTCACAATGAGACTTTTATCTTCCTCTGGCTAGATGTACTTTTAGCCTCATGGCAGCTGGGAACCATGAAGATTGAAGGGGCTGAGGTTGTTTCTGGGACTGGTGTTGAGGCGGAAACCTGATGTTGGCCAGAGAAGAGCTGTGTGCCAGATGGTCTCATGATTTAACCCTTCCACATGCTCAATCATTAAGTGTTTTGCAAAGCCTTTCAGACCAAGCAGCCTCTGGCACTGCTCTACTGAAATTTGTTTTTCTGCTAAAGGCAAAGCTGAGGGGCAACCTTACTGACAGTAGTTTTCTAGGCATGAACTGCCTGGTTGCAGTTGGGAAGGTGTCCAGGGATGCTGGGGGAGTGCAAATAGGATGACTATTAGCACATCCTAGCATTAGCCTTGTCCATCATGCAGTTGGCAGTAGTACTCTCAAAGGCTTGCATTCAAAATACCTGATCCTCAGCTGGGGACAAAAACAAACAACAGAATAACTCCATTGAGTTCAACAGAGCTGTGCCATTTTATGCCAAATGAGTCTCTACATTAAGGCATCTTATGATTGCTTGAGAGGCTGGAAAATCACAAACTCTTAATTGTGTATGAATAGACTTAAGAGAGAGTCTGGATGTCATTGTCTTCAGAGTCAGGATATTTATCCATTTCTGAGGATAAGCAGTACTGTCTGTATCAGGACAAATGCATCACACTGTAGCGTTGTCATCCATTGTAAGAGACATGGGTCTTATTGCTTTGACCAGGGTGGGTTAGACAGTAGGCTATGTGTTAGTATCCCAGTCTATATGATGGGAGATATGCTCAATGCTCACATGGCCTATATGTGCATGCCCCTGTTTCTGTGTGTGTGGAGGCTTTCTCTCTGGAAAGGGAGTGCTCCTCATACCCAGTAGAGAGGAGAGGTAATAAGGAGAGAGAGAAACAAAAGTCCATATAAATAAATTGTGCTTCTAACTCCATTGCCAAATGACTGTAAGACAGGCCTAATCTGCCTCTCCTAGCAATCTGTTATTCTTTGCTCCTGCATCACTGCCTTTAAAAGCACTTTTTACACTGTTTTCATAAATTTCTTCAGGTTTTCTTGGTTCTATTTATAATTTTGGTCCCTACAAAATTCTGTGGCAGTTTCTACAGTAAAATATATGTTGCATAAATAAACAAAAATTGTTACTTTGATTTCAAATTTGTTCCCAGATAGTTTATAATTTTTTAAAATACAATTAATGACTGATAACTGTACATTTAAAAATCCCTTTGACATTTCATTCATGTTTTTTTATATATATCAATTTGATTTCCACTCTGTTGTCTGATTTCAGCTGGGGCATCTAGACCATTTAATCTTCCCCATCCTATAGAAACTATTCCTTCCCTCTGATCTTTACAGCATTCATTTGCTCTGCCCTTTCTAGTTGCACTTTATTCTTTTTCCAGCTTTCTGATGAATTCCATGCACCATCATAGGAGGCAGACCCAAACTCATTTAAGGATCAGGACTTTGCAATATAATTTTGTTGTCTTTTAAATTCTATTAAAGGACTCTGTGCTCATAGCTCACTTACCAGAAGGAGAAAAAAATTGGTTTTTTATTTTTGTCTTTAATTAATTACTTAAAAGAAAAAAAACCCCACAAACACCAGCCAAAGAGAACTAACCCCAACTTCTGTCTTGGATGAATAGGTGTTTTTGCTGTCAGGCTATGCTGAATGCACAGCTCCAGGGCATCACTCCAATAATTCAGTTGTTCAGCTAGGTGATATTTCTCAAGTGTTTGCACAAGAGATGCATCACAGAGTGGGGGAAGGAGGGGTGGAGAGGGAAGAGTCTGTCAGCAAGAGGCCCCATGCTAATATTCTCCTTAAAGATCGGCACCTTTTGGAAACCTTTTTTAATATTCATGATCTTTAGGTAAACAGTCCCTGAGTCAGGCTGTCAGTTTCTACAAATGTGGCTGTCTTGCTGAAGTTAGTGCACATTTATTGGTGAGTAAACAATGACAGGAGTAGGGGGATTAGAGAATTAAATTAGTGTGTAACCACTCTCCTTCTCAAGATTTTGGCATTGCCTCGTGTGTGTTTTCTTCCAAGAAGTTTTTTGTGGTTTTTTTTTTTAAACCTGTCTCTCTCTTCCTCTCTTTCTTCCTCTCACACACACCCATGTCACATACTTATTTGAAATTTCTGAGACTTTCCTCATTTTCCATATTTTAAAATTTTATTTTACTATCAAAACAAGATCTTTAAAACGGCAACAAAGCATACTGTAGAAAAGGATCAGGAGATGATTGCTGATGCTGACCAGCTCTGCTCTCTCCCTCCTGGTCCTCTGAAGTTTCTCCAGCTGGGTTTCCCAACTGAACAGCTCTGTTCCAGTGGCAGTTCCCATCAGTACCAGTCTTATTTTTTCCTCCTTTCTTGCCCTTCCCTCCCCACTTTCCACAGGGCATGATATAGACTCCACCACCTGCCTTGCACTCATCAGGTTATAAACCAAATATGCAATGCCTTGGCAGGACCATGTTCTTGACATCCTTTATTGTCATCTCCTGACACCAACACACAGACATGTGGTGGTCACTACTTCCCCCATCCCATCTGTGAAAGGAGGAGATGATTTGCTCTCTTCTGGCAGCTGAAGCCAAACCAATTGCAGAGGATGCCAATTAGGCCTCAGAGACACCAACCAGGTCATGTCCACTGAATTTCCCACTGGCCCTTGAAGGGGTGTTGGTGTTACAAAAAATCGGAAGAAAAACTCCTTAATACCAATGTAACATTAAGAAGCAGCATTTTCTTTTTATTATCAGCGCCAGGAGCAAGGAGTATCTTTTTCCTCAAATCATGCGCCCTGTATGCTGCCCCAACCAAAGCTTATATCACCCGATTACATATATATTAATTATTTCCCCCAAATAATCATACATATTCATTCTATATCTAAAAATGGATTAATAATTTTGCATAGCTATTACACATGCGGCTTGAACTTAAGAAGATCCATTTTGTGGAGTATGTCACGTCCTACTGGTCGCTGAAGAAATAGCACTTTTAAGATTTCTGTGGGAATTCGCCCATATATGGTGGATAATTGGCACAGAAAAGGGAGTTATCAGAGTTTGTTGTGATTTACGCTGGTTTTAACTGGTCTTCCAACGGCTTAGATCATCTTCTCTCTTCTGATTTGTCATCTTGTTTCACTCTCCCAGACAGAATCACAGAATCACAGAATCATCTGGTTGGAAGAGACCTTTAAGATCATCGAGTCCACCCGTTCACCCTGCACTGCCAGGGTCCCTAAACTATGTCCCTCAGCACCACATCCACACGGCTTTTAAACACTTCCATGGAAGGGGAATCCAACACCTCCCTGGGCAACCTGTTCCAATGCTTAATGACCCTCTGTGTAAAGAAATTTTTCCTGATATCCAACCTAAATTTCCCCTGACGCAACTGAAGGCCATTTCTTCTCATCCTGTCATTTAAACGTGGGAGAAGAGATCGACCCCCACCTCACCACAACCTCCTTTCAGGTAGTTGTAGCGAGCGATAAGGTCTCCCCTCAGCCTCCTCTTCTCCAGGCTAAACAATCCCCATTCCCTCAGCTGCTCCTCATAAGATAAGTTCTCTAAACCCTTCACTAGTTTCATTGCCCTTCTCTGAACACGCTCCAGCACCTCAACGTCCTTCTAGGAGTGAGGGGCCCAAAACTGGACACAGCACTCAAGGTGAGGCCTCACCAGTGCCGAGTACAGGGGGACAATCACTTCCCTCCTCCTGCTGGCCACACTATTGCTGATACAAGCCAGGGTGCTGTTGGCCTTCTTGGCCCCCTGGGCACACTGCTAGCTCATCTTCAGCCAGCTGTCAACCAGCATCCCCAGGTCCTTTTCCGCTGGGCAGCTTTCCAGCCACTCTTCCCCAAGCCTGTAGAAATGTTGCAGGGGGTTGTTGTGAGCCAAGTGCACGACCCGGCACTTGATCTTGTTGAACCTCATACCATTGGCTTCAGCCCATTTATCCAGCCTGTCCAGATCCCTCTGTAGAGCCTCTCGACTTTCAAGCAGATCAACACTACCTCCCAACTTGGTGTCATCTGCAAACTTACTGAAGGTGCACTCGATCCCCTCATCCTGATCATTGATAAAGATGTTGAAGAGGACAGGCCCCAACACTGAGCCCTGAGGAACACCACTGGTGACCAGCCGCCAGGTTGACTGAACTCCATTCCCCACCACTCTCTGGGCCCGGCCATCCAGCCAGTTTTTTATCCAGTGAAGTGTCCACCCATCCAGGCCATAGGCAGCCAGTTTCTGCAGAAGAATGTTATGAGAAATGGTGTCAAAGGCCTTACTAAAGTCCAGGTAAGCAACATCCACAGCTCTTTCCTCATCCACTAAATGGGTCACCTTGTCATAGAAGGAGATCAGGTTGGTCAAACAGGACCTGCCTTTCATAAATCCATGTTGACTGGGCCTGATCACCTGACTATCCTGTACCTGCTGCATGATGACACTAAGAATGATCTGCTCCATGACTTTCCCCAGCACTGAGGGAAGACTGACAGGCCTGTAGTTCCCTGGGTCCTCCTTACAGCCTTTCTTCTAGACTGGCATCAGATTTGCCAACCTCCAGTCAGCTGGAACACTCCCCCCCCCCCATTAGCCAGGACTGTTAGTAAGCGATGGAAAGTGGCTGAACAGAGAGCTCTGGCTAGAGCTCAAGAAGAAAAAGAAAGTCTATGGCCTATGGAAGAAGGGGCAGGCCACTCACGAAAACTACAAGGATTTTGCGAGACTATGCAGGGAGAAGATCAGAAAGGTGAAAGCCCAGCTAGAACTTAATCTGGCCACTGCCAGAAGACCTGCAGTTTAGATTTTTCTCATTCATTTCCCAGACCGCCAAGGTTTTCATATTTCTATTGTACAGACTATTATTTACAAGGTAACATAATATTTCCCCCCCTTTGAGATTTCTCTAATTTTTAGTAAGATCTCAACACTTGTTCTCTAATGTACCTTACTATTTCCGTATACTATTTATAATTATTCATTTAGCACACTGTATGCAGACTGCTATTACTATGATCACAATCAATCAGGGTTTTCTTCTATATTGGACAAAGGGTTAATAACCCCAGTGTCACTTGCCTGGTAGTTGATTTTAGTTTTAAACGTGTGGTCCAGTGTCCATCTGAAGTTGCCCACACAGTGTATCCTGGAGACGGTGCAGTCTCCTTGCAATATTCTGGGCATGAAAGATTTTTACACCCACCTATAGTGAGGGTACGATTCAGAAAAGCTACTTGACTTTTAGTTAAAAGTTTGTTACATTTCTAATCAGTTCTGCTAATATTGACCATAAGACTAGTTCCCCAGGTCATGCACCAATCTAATTTTCCCAAATATTTCCAGATCCCTTCCAAGGGCCCAGTCCAGGTTTTCCTTTTTTCTCTTAGAGCCGCACATTCTGGGGTCGAGGAAGCATATTTAGCATGATTTTGAGTGACACATAAATTCAATAATTCTGTTGCCTGTCCATTGGTTCCGCTTCCCTTTTCCAAATACAGTTCTATTCTCCCCTAGTCGCCAAGGTGTTGCATCTTGAAGTATATCACTTCCTCTTCGTCTACAGTTCTAACTTTCATCTAAATAGTCAGATCCATGAGCTGCAATGAAAGCTTTAGAAACATTCGCATATCCCTCTAGAATTGTCAAATTCACAGGAATTATTCCCCACGGCATAGGCTGACCAGCTGCCTGGAGATGAGGCAAACAAGCTGTTATACTGGTCAGGTTATGCATTTTCCCAAAACCTTGAACCAAAGATAGCATTAAATTTTTTTCATTCTCTGTACATGACATTTTTAACTGATTAAAACAAATAATGATGGTTAGTATTAAAACCTGTGAGTGAGTCTTTGGAGAAGTCATGTTCTCAGTCCTGGAGCTGGCTGAGCCCAACTGATCTTTATCTTCAGCGGTTCGTCAGAAGTAACAGTCCATTGATCCGGTGGTGCCTTCTTTACTCACGCGTAGTGAATCCAACCAGGAAGCCCAGCCACCTTTAAAGAAGTGGATGTTGTTAACAGGACTTGATAGGCTCCCTTCCATTTTGGCTGGAGAGGTTCCTGATTCCAAGTTTTAATGTATACCCAGTCTCCGTGGACCATGTGGTCTAGACCTAAAGCAGTCACAGAAAGCACATATCTTTTTAGTTCTCCTAAAACCTTTCCCAGAGTTATAAGATACTGACTTAACTCCATTGGACCCTTCATTTGTTCCTCCCCTGGAACCACCATGGCCTGATACGGTTTGCCATATAAGATTTCATATGGACTGACTTGTAATTTTATCCTAGGTTTTATCCTTACCCCGAGAAGGGCCAAAGGTGATGCTTTTGGCCAGCTTAATGAAGTTTCTTGACATATTTTACTTAGCTGTTGTTTTAGAATAAAAATTCATTCTCTCTACTTTCCCACTAGATTGAGGTCTCCACGGGGTATGTAAATCCCATTTAATTCCCAATATTCTACACAGATCTTGTACTATTCCTGCAATGAAATGAGGTCCTCGATCTGAAGACATTCCTAAGGGGCCCCAAATCTAGCTATGATTTCTTTCAAAAGTAGTTTAACGACTTCTCTAGCTTTGTTGGTGCGAGTGGGAAAAGCCTCAGGCCATCCTGAAAAAAAGGTATCATCTACCAAGACTAAAAGATACTTAAACCCTTCTTTACAAAGAAGTTCTGTAAAGTCTGTTTGCTTCAGGATTCCACCGGGCTTTTATTGAGAGCAAGGGCAAAAGTCCTTGTTCTGCAACCTGTTTAGCCGTGGCATCTGCCAACCGATTTCCAGTAACTACTGGGGTGTTTCCCTTCTGGTGCGCCTTACAATGCACGATGGCCACTTCAGCAGGATCTCTGATGGCTTGTAGCAGTTTTTAGAATTTCTTCTCAATGTTTCATCGGCGAACCTTTGTGCAGATAAAAAGCCTCTCTCTTTCCAGAGAGCCCCCATGGGCGTGGACTACCCCAAAAGCATATTTAGAGTCAGTCCATATGTTTACTCGTTTTTCCTTTACAATTTCCAGAGCCTGGGTCAATGCTATCAATTCTGACTTGTGAGCAGAGGGGCTGTTCAGGAGTACCTTATCTGTGGATATCCCACCATTCGCTTCCCATCTTCAATAAACTGCTTCCTTCGGTGTCAGGATTTTCCAAAGGCACATTCTTGAAGACCAGAGTGGCTGGAATATACTGATTTGATGGTTTGCAGGCAGTCATGCGATAAGTATAACCAATGTCCCCCCTTTTGCTCTAATACTGCTGCCAACATGTGGGGTACAAACACAGTGATCCTCTGCCCCATCGACAGTTTTGGGGCTTCCTCAATCAGGAGGACTGTTGCAGCCCCCGCTCGTAAACACCCTGGCCATCCCTGGCTGGCCACGTCCAGCTGTTTGGAGAAGTTCCCCACTGGTCTCTTCCAGCTTCCGAGGCGCTGCGTGAGGACCCCTAGAGCTAAATGGGACTTTTCCCAAACGAACAGTTCGAAAGGTTTGTTCAAATCTGGCAATCCTAAGGCTGGAGCTTTCATCAGGGCCATTTTTAAATCCTTAAAGGCCTGTCGGGCCTCACTCGTCCATTCCAGATGAAGGGATGCTCTTTTAAGAGTTTCATACAAAGATTTTGCAATCAGTCCAGAATTTGGAATCCATAGTCTGCACCATCCTGTCATTCCCAGGAAAGCTCTCAGCCCCTTGGGAGAGGTGGGTTCAGGGGTCTGACAGATAGATAGCTTCTTTCCGGCTTTGTCCCAATCTTCTCTCTCCTTGAGACAATTCAAATCCAGATATATCACATTGGTCTTTACAATCTGGGCCTTATCTTTAGATACTCTATACTCCGACTATTCCAAAAAAATTTAAAAGGCTCACAGTCAAAACTAAACATTGGCTTTGATCCTTGGCTGCCAAGAGGATGTCATCAACATACTGAAACCCAGTCCCCTCAGGATTCTCCATTCTTCCAATTCTTTTCCTAATTGGTTTCCAAATATCATGGGGCTGTTTTTAAATCCTCGCGGCAGCACCGTCCAGGTAAGCTGAGTTCTCCGTCCAGTAGGACAATTTTCCTACTCAAAAGCAAAACTCTGCTGGCTCTCTGGGCTAACAGGTATGCAGAAGGCGGCATCTTTAAGATCTAATACTGAAAACCATTTCTGGTCCTCCTCTAGGGAGGTCAAGAGGGTCTATGGATTTGCCACCACAGGATGAATGTCCTCTGCAATTTTATTTATAACCCTCAAATCCTGAACCATCCTACAACTCCCATTTGGTTTCTTTACTGGCAAAATTGGGATATTGAAAGGGGATTCACATTCCACTAAAATATCATTCATGAGGAATTTATCTCTCAGTTCCTGTCACCCCTCTCCCGCTTGTTTAGGAATTGGATATTGTTTCAGTCTGACCAGCTTAGTTCCTGGTTTTAATTTCATCTTTCCCGGGTGTGCTCTCCTCGATCTCCCAGGAATTGGTGTGGCCCACACCTCGGGGTGCACCTCCTCTTCTGCTGCTGCTGGTGTTTCTGCTTGTACCTTCTGCTGTAACAGAAAGACTCTGGCCTCAGCCCAGTTTGTTTCAGGAATTTGGATTAACAGTTTTCCTTTTTCAAAAGCATTTTTTGCATCAAGCTTGCTAAGCACATCCTGCCCCAATAAATTCACTGGGCATTCTAGTACATAGAGAAATTGGGGTGTGACCCATTGTTTCCCCACACGTAACTTGAGGGGTTCTAGAAATAACTTAGTTTGGGTTTTCCCAGTTGCACCAACAATCCTGGTTTTATCTTCACTGATAACTCCTTTACATGGATTAAGTACTGAATACGCAGCCCCAGTATCTAATAAAAAAAAAAAAATCAATCTACTTTCTCTTTCCCCAGCTCCAGGGTAACCAGGGGTTCAGCTGGGGATGACACCCCTGCTCCCCATCAATCTTCCTCCTCTTCATCCCCGACCATCATTAGTCTCCTTGCCCTTGGGGTGAATTCTGATTCTCTCTCTGTGGACATTCCTTTTTCCAGTCCCCTTTCTGCTTACAGGTTGCACACTGATCCTTGGCCAGCCGGGGCTTCCTTGGATTCCCCGGCCGCCCGTTTCCCACCTTTAAGTTCAGTTTGTTGTTTGTTTGCTTGGCTTAATGCGGCCAGAAGCCTGGCTTCTCTCTGGTTGTCCCTTTGGACCTGTTTCACCTTTTTTGATCTTTTTCCTGTTATTGAACACCGTCCATGCAACCTCGAGCATTTTACTCAAGTTCCTAGAGTCCTACCCCTGTAATTTTTGCAGCTTTCACCTGATATCAGGAAAGGATTGTCTTGTCCCATAAAGATTAATGCCAATTGTTTCTTGTTCTCCTCTTTTTCTGGATCCAGGTTGGTATATTTTTGTGCAGCCATTTTAATCCTTTCCAGGAAGGCTGATGGTGACTCCCAAGGTTCCTGTTGAATTTAATTCACTGCTTTTGGCACAGCATGTTTAATTCCATATAGGATCCAATCCTGATATCTCCTTAGAGCCGTGGCTGCTACCGCTGCTGCCACTGCTCCCCCCCTTGGCTCATCGTTCCCGTCTTGCTCCCCGAGAAAGGCGGCGGGGGCTGCAGCGCCGGTGCCGGTACAGCCCCCCCCCCCCCCCAGCCAGTGCCGATGGCACTGCTGCCACTGCTGGCGGCGCCGCTTGTGCCGTGGCTGCCATTGCCGCTACCGGCGGCGCGGCGGGTTGTGCTGCTGGCACGGCTCCCAGCAGCGCTGAGGCCGCTGCAGCTGCCCCCTCCTCCTTCTGCCCCACTTGAGCTCCGGACTTACTAACAGATCCACGTCCTCCTCCCATTCCGTCAACTCTGGGGGGGTGGTGGTGGTGGGGTTTCATATGCTTAATACACCGTTTTTCCAATGCTGCACACCCAGCAGCCTTTCTCCGTTCTGTTTTTCTCCTCGATTTCTCTTTCTCCAGTACCATTACAAATGAATCTTGTGTGGGGTTATCTCACATTCCTCTTGCCACTCTGTATGATCTCTTAAAGTGAAAAACAAAGTAACATTTCCTTCCCGCTTACAAAATAACAGTAATGCTAAGATGGTATTTTAGTTCAGTAGTTCTAACTTACCGCACCCCCACCGCGGCCCACAGGATCCAGCAGTGACCTTGGTCTGCACAGCAGAAAGTACAAGCAAGAGCCTTTCTGCATTCCAGTCCCTGGCAGTAACTGTAGACATCCAGCGCTGTCACTTCTTGAAGCAGACACTGTCTTAAAAAACTGCCGTTACCTTCAGAAAGTGCCGTTAGTTAGAAGAGACTGATCTGGAAAGTAAAATCTCTGATGGGGCAGGAAAGATGTTACCAAATACAGAATTCCACTGACTGTGTTCGAGTCAGCGAACCGCCGCTACGTTCCATCTGTTTCCAGTGGCTCAGTGCACACCACTCCCCTCGCCCAGATGAACCAGATGTACCACTCCCCATTTATCAGTGAATGCACAGAGCAGCACACAAACTCAGAGTCCATCGAATATCAGACTGAACAGACAACCCCAGCCACACAGACAGTGTCACCAGTGAGCGTACGGAGCAACACAGCAGCGACTGCACCATACACAGAGAGCAAGAGAAAAAGAACCAGTTTAAACCTTTTACCCTGTAACCATTCAGGCCTTAGGCCTGGCACTCCAGGCGTCCCTGTAGTAACGTGCCGCCTGCCTTTTAGTGGGCCCTGAGCAGACCCCACTGCCCTTCGACCCACCCGGGTCCCTTTTACAGCCCAACCCTGCAGGGCTTTCACAGCGCCTTATGGGCAGGCCCCCTTCAACCTTTAAAAGAAAATGCCTTGACCTTCCCAGGGGTCTTGCTTTGAGCTCTTCGGTCCGGGGATCGGAGGTTCTCCCCGAGAATTCCTCGGTGCCGGCTGGAGGTCCCTGCGATCCCAGGATCCGTCGAGGTTCAGAATCTCTGTCCCATCTGGATCGCCAAACTGTTACCGAAAATTCGAAAGAAAAACTCCTTAATACCAATGCAGCATTAAGAAGCAGCATTTTCTTTTTAGTATCAGCGCCGGGTGCAAGGAGTATCTTTCCCTCAAATCATGCACCCCGTATGCTGCCCCAACCAAAGCTTATATCACCCGATTACAGACATAGTCATTATTTTCCCCCAAATAATCATACCTATTCAAAAACTGATTAATAATTTTGCATAGCTATTACGCATGCGGCTTGAGCTTAAGAAGGTCCATTTTGTGAACTATGTCGTGTCCTACCGGTCACCAAAGAAATAGCACTTTAAGATTTTCTCCCATATACGGTGGATAATTGGCAAAGAAAAGGGAGTTATGAGAGCTTGTTGTGATTTATGCAGGTTTCAACCGGTCTTCAAACGGCTTAGCTCGTCTTCTCTCTTCTGTTTTGTCGTCTTCTGTCGCTCTCCCAGACCGTGGACTTGCAGTTTAGATTTTTCTCATTCCTTTCCCAGACCACCAAGGTTTTTGTATCTCTATCGTACAGACTAGTATTTACAACGTAACATAACAAGAGGAACAATATAACACAACTTTATTTAAATGAATGGGCTGGATAACACTGGCTAAACCCAATGTGGGTATTGGATAAAGTATTTAGGCAAAATCAAACGATTTTAACAACGATGGTTTGGCATTTAGCATGAACTAGAGCGCTGGTGTAGGAAAGCAGAGAAGATAGGAGAAGAAAGAAAAGGAAGAAAGAGGAAAAATAAGGGGATAGAGAAAGCCTCACCACCCTTGGAACAGTCTCCAAAGATGCTCGTCCTTGCCCAGCAGGGTCCGCTGTCACTCTCGGGTTCCTCTGGTGGTGGGGATCACGTGTGCACCAACCCCAGACACGCTGGGGTCTCACCCTTTATAGGGCTCAGTTCCTCAGCTGAGCATGCACAGTTGCTCCTTCTGGACGATTCCAGAAAAGGGTCTGGGGTCCCAGGACATGCGCAGTTGAATGGGGCTGGGGTCTCCGGTGGATTTTGCCCCCTCCCTTGCCATGACTGCAGAGTGACCCCTGATACCTGCACATGCGCACTGACAAGCCTCCGAACTCGGGAGGGGGGATCCCCTAGCAACAGGTTCTACCCCTCCTCCAAGGCAGGGGAGCTGGCATGGGGGCAGGAGCTGCTCCCCATAGCCAAGCAGTCCAAGTTAACACGACAAAGCAGCACGTGTTCGAAAACAATTGTTTAAGGCATCATACCTAATGTCAGTCCATCACAGTAGGTTTTTCTTGTAGAGTGCTGGTAGGATTGCCAGACGGTCTGATTAAGTTGGACTGATCCCAATTTGATTCATGCAGGTGAGCAAGTAAAATGGTTTAGCCCAATTTTAAGGACATATCATCTGGCATGCTTAGCCCAGGATGCACTATCTGTGCCGACCCAAACTTGCAGCAGGGCCATGGTAGGGCTGCTGGCTTTCCTGGATGGCTCATGTCCTCAGAGAGAGCACTCTTTAGGGGCTGATATGAATAATAAAGTCATGGACCCTGCAAAGGCAGCATCCTGAGAGTGTTTTCCTTTTCTGAGACTGCTCTGGAAGTGCAGGATGTTCCCTTCATACCCTGAAGAGCACTGACTGTTTCACCTCCTCCCTTCTTCCCTCTTAAATTTGTTCTCCTCCCCACTTACTGCATTTAACATCCTGTGAAGTAGGCACTCCAGTACTGCCAATGAAATAAACTGCCTGCCACCTGCCTACCTATCTGCAGGTCCATTTTTTTTCACTTGTCCCTGCTGTAAATATGTTGGCCAGAATCAGAGCTGGCCCCTTCTATCTGCATAAGGTTGTGTTTCAGCATTGCCCAGGCTCGTTGCAGTGACGGCTTCTGGCTTAGGGCTGAGAAGAACAATAACTTTGAGCTCCAAAGGAAGAAACGTAAATCAGGATATCAGATATTCCTCTGCTTTTCTGGAACTTGGGGCATGAAGAAAAAAGTTTGCAGGGGGAAGATGGCTTAACTGGACAGGATTAGTGAAGCAACAGCTGCACAGCTAAATCGAACAAGCCAGGACCCAAGGCAAGTGGCACAAAACAAAGCTCATCCATGGGGCTAAACTCTCTTCCTCCCAAAACAGAGCAACCTCGTCCAGACTTCACCTGGAACCATTCCCAGTTTGAGCTATCCCCCATATCAAAGCATTGTGTGGGAGAGCACTAGTTGTCATCGACTAAAAATCATGGCAAGGATCATGCTAACAATAAAACTGGTTGGGTGCTCTCAGTGCGGTGCCTAAATCCATGCCCAGACCTATTTAGTCTACTACTGGAGCTGTGGTGTCAGATACCAAACACCTCAGGAGAGGCTTTGTCTTAGAGCCAACATCACCAGCTTTGCTTCTGTTCTACTGAGAGTAAAGTCCAGACTACTCAAATGTCTATGCAGTCCTAGAATGCCTACACAAAAATCTTGTGAGTCTAACATTTCCCCTTAGCTCGTTAGATTGTTTTGAAATGCTTGTGTGGGGTCAGAGTGAAGAGCTTTCGGGGTAAAGTTTGAAGACTCATCAACTTGTCCAGGACTGAGAGGCAAAGTTTGCAGGAACCCGTAACTTCATACCTCTCTGGAGCTTAAAAACATGGGCTCTGCTCTGTCCTTTTCAGGAAAATTTAGCCCAGAGGCTTGTCATGCTAAGTCAGCCTTTGCCTGTGAGATCATACCTCCTTTTAGAGCACAACAAGGAATATCTTTAGCAAACCACGTGGGATTCACTTTTTCTCCACCTTCATTTCATATTCCAGAACTGTGATTAAATGAATTTTCCTATGATAGATACCTCTTTGCTTCTTTTGTGCAGTATACCTATTTCATTGTGCAGTAGTATTATTTGCCAGCCACACAAATACATCACGAGTCAGTTGTCTCTGTAAGCAGCTGGACCAGTAAGAAGTAAGGTACAGCTGCATGCAACTCATCTGATCTCAGCTGTAGGCTGCTATATCTAAGCAGGTCACCCCAGACTCCCTTTAAAGCTAGTGGGGGATTCATCTGACTTACTTAGATGTCCACCGTAAGATGAGACAAATTACAAGCTAGGACTGCGTGTTTGCCTCCATTGACTCTAAAGGGAGTCTGGGGTGGCCCTCTCTGATGGAGACGTCTGTGTCACAGATATATGCTTTCATTCAGATGAATCCCACTGTCACAGTGTAAGCTAATGAGACGCAATTTTACAGCTCAAGATGAACTGAGGATCTGAAACTGTTCTTCCTCTTCATGCACAAATGGTGGCAGATGCTAAGCAGCTTTCTCAGGAAGTCTCGCCTGGCAGGACATACCATGAGAAAAATAGAGCAGCAACGAAGGTGTGCTTTTTTTCGTGGGAGTGTCTATGTGTGTAGGTGACTTCCCCAACCAGAGCTCCTCAGAACTCCTGTGTTGCTCTGAGCCAGCCTGATTTCCAAGGGCTGCCTGCTGCTGAAGTAGACATCTCTGCCTGTGCTCCCCCATGGAGGACTTTATTCATTCAGTAGAGTAACAAGCAAAAAACCAGTCAAGCAGGTATGGTCTGGTGAATGTGAGGAGCAGAGCAGAGAGGCACTTAGGTGCTTACAGGCCACATCAGGAGCATAGGATTTATTGAGCTGTGCTCCAAATCGGGGACAGAGCACCAGTGAGGGATACAGGGTTATACAGGGTTACCCCTGTAAGATGCCACAGTGACATGGTCAACTGCCTCATTTTATAGTGGTTGAAGAACAAGTAATGGATTTGGCCTCCCTCAGCTGCTCCACTGAAGGTCACCATGCCCAGAATCTATACTCTGCTGAGCATGAGACATTGTCCTTCAGGCCTGATTACATGGGCTGAATTCCCCTCGGACGAAAGCTGAAAGATGACCTGCTTTGCAGTAGCTTCAGAAAAATGAGAGTAACCTTAGATCAGTAAGACACCACCTGAGACTGAGGCCATAGTACAGATACTAATATTGGGTCAGGCTTAGCTCAGTTTCATCCTAGACCATCATGGGGACAGCTGAGATTTTGCAGGAATATTACATTAGCCTGCCCAAGGCCTTTCTGAGATGCGATGCCAGGGAATGGTCTTTTAAGAAGGCAGGAGTGAAATATGAAACACATAGCTGTGGCTCTGCATGCTTGTGTGGCACTTGTGCTTGTCTGTAGGGCCAGCTTTGCTCCTTCCCAGAGACACACACAGAGCTAGCAGTGGGCTTGCTAGTACTTTGCTGTGTGCATTATCTCATTTTCTCCTTATTTACTTCCCCCCCCCCCCCATTGTTCTATTTTTTCTTTCTCTTATTTTGTGTCTTCTTCCTTTCTCCTTTTCTGTCCCCTTTCCTTCTCTTCTTTTCCCCCTTCTTCTGGTTGATTCTCCCTCTCCATTCCTTCATTCATTCTTTCCTCTCATTTAATTGTTTAGAGCAAATTTTCAAATCTATAAACCAATTACAGCAAAGAGATTGTGTTGAGGCAGCTTCTGAGCCTGCAGATGTGGTGGGTCCTGGATTCCAGTAACAGAACTTATTTGGAAAAAAACATTATCTGCAATGTGGAAATGGTTTGGCTTGAGGGTAAAATTTATCATCATTACCCTAATCTAATCTCAAGTCTCAGCTCTGGCAGCAGCTAAAGAAAACACCAAGGCTTAATTCACTCAGTGCAAGGAAAGAGAGACAGAGGATGGAAAATATGATTTATGATGGAAATCAATGCAATCATAATACTTTATGCTTGTAAAATACTTGTAAAATTGGGCTGTTCCAACAGTGCTCACGGATTGCTTAGGCAGCTTTCCACCGAAAAAAAAAAAAAGACAAACCATGACAAGATAGAACACAGTAGTATGATGGTGCAGCTGGCACAAACGGACCATAATCAGTGTTTGGGGTGTGAATGGGAACAGGTTTTGTTTTTGCTGGGGTTTTGTTATCCTTCCTTCTCCAGGGATCAGGCAACATAACTTACCCGAGGTCTATCTCCACAGGAAATAGAAATATGTTGTCCTGCAGCTCCCAGAAGGTGGAGGAAGGGGGAAAGGGAAGACAAGGATGACAATCTGGAATAGGAAAGGAGCACTGACTAGTTCTCCAAGTAAATGGCAAGATCCTGGCAAGAGCAGTATCCCCAGTATAAAAGTGAAAGTAACAACATGACTCATACCTCTGCAGTGCGGAGTACCTCTCAGAGACCAGATGAAGTATATTTATAAAAATTTTAATCAGGCTATTCACCTCAGCAGAAATGGATACCTTTAATCTATTCTCCTCCATCTGATCCCACTGGTATCTACAAGGACACTGACAGATGAGGCTCTGTGGTGCCAGAGAACTTGTGTCTCTCTCTGAGCTGAGGTTTTCAAATGAAACCAATAGAGGGCTGGTTTATGGCAGACATTGTGTCTTACTCTTTTGGACACCATGTTATATCCTGTCAGGATCTGGCTGGCATTTTCCTCACCTCCCACCCTAAAGCTTGCTAGCTAGTCCTCTTCTATGTCCCCTCCTCTGCATCTACAGCTTTCACCACTACTCCACACATACACACATGCGCACACACACACAGAGTACACACACCTGTTTCCCAGAGATCCAGTTTGTGAAGGACTGTCTGATGGACTAATTTCCCTGATGGATTAACAAATCACTCTACCACCTTCTGTAATTCGATCACATTGTCCCCGCGCTCTTTCTTGCTTCTGGAAAAGTTTGGCAGTGGTAGCAAGGGACTGGAGAGTGAAAATCGAATTAAAAGTCTTGGACACCTGTGGTGTCAGTGTTAGACAGCCACCTGTCCCTCATTTGAAAGTGCCATTACTGTCTGCCGTACCTAATGTTGCTTGTCCCAGACAAATGTTAGGATGCTGCATGGACTAGGTTGATGTACAGGGCCTTGCTTTGCAAACCTGTCCTACTTTAAAGACAGAAGGAAAGATATTCCGCTGTTTTGTCTTTTAGTACATTACTGAGATCGGAAGAGTTACACTTTACATTAACTCCTTTTGCTGTCTAGGACTGTTACCACAATATAAACCTTCTTTAACTCACACTACTCTCTATCTGCACACTGCCTAAAGTACAGAAACATCCAGACCAGATATGACAGTATTCCCTCTTCACATGTCCTCTCCACAAGTATGTGTATATATATATATACACACATATGTACATAAAACGACTTAAAATATGCTAGACTGATACGTATGCATACCCTCACACATGCACACACATCCTTCACGTGCATAAGTGATGAAATTTTTCATGAGACCAATGTGCTGGAGCAAAAAAGAACAAGAAAAAGCTTGTTTGATGCTAAATTCTTAAACATACTATCCATCCAAGAGTGGAAGAAATAGGTCTTGAAGGACCCGATAGGTCTGAAAATTTCCTCCACTAACAACGAAATTCCAGTTTAGCATGAGAAAATCTTCAAGGGCCAGTAAAGGAAGCACAAAGGGATATCATTTAGGTTCTCCAATATCTTCCTTATTTAAAGAAAGCCCTGATTATCCATCTCCTCACAAACTTATTTTTCTGTATGATAGTTGAATTGGCAGAAGTTGTTTTTGTGTAGGAGACATGGAAAAGCAGATTCTCTTTGCTGGTGTGCTTGAGGACCGTCTTCTGCTACTCAAATTGATAGTTTCTTGGTCTATAATGATATTGAACCCAAGAGATATCAAAAGCTAGGAGAAATAGTTGTAATCAACCCAGCTGGAAATACTGTAGGGCCCTTGCTGGAAACCGGAAAATACATGTTGCAGAGCCATTTACTGGTAGTCTTTGGGTTTCTCTTCAGAGGACTTACTATACTTCTAAAAACTTGTCCAGACACAAATCAGAATCAGAGCAGGAATTAGTGGGGATGTTTTATGGTCTTTACCATGTAAAAAGTCAAACTATGTAGATCCAGTCAATTTGAAAAGTCAGTGCCATTGAGTCAAACCACATTCTCGGTAAATAAATGCCCACATCATATAACCATCACCATATTCAGCCTTCAACAGTGAGTCTTGTTTACTTCTAAGCACAATGGTTAAGACAGAATGTTCAGAGAAGCTGTTACATCTTTACGTCCTTGGAGGTTAATGTTCAGTTATGTCAGAAAGGAGAGGAACATGAAGGTCTCATTGGTCAATAGAAGACCACAGATGCTGTCAGTCTAACACGTTTCCCTACTGAAGTAATGAAAATAGAGCTGATTTGAAAGGTTAATGTTTCATTTTATATCTCTTCAGTTTTTAAAATTATTTTACAGCGGCTCAGGAATGGTTATCAGTAAAACCAGAGATAAGGTGCCTCTTGCTACCACCACTGTTCTCACAGGGACCTCTTGGGGAGGAAGCAGCAGCAGTGACATGGCTGAGCAGAGTGGGGAATGACAATATTTGGAGGAGATTTTCTCAAGAGGGGGTATTTGGTTTTTTGTTGGTATAGACAGGAAGCTTAAACAGGGACAAGAAAAAACGTTTCTATAAATACATCAACAGCAAAAGGAGGGCTAAGGAAAATCTCCGTACTTTGCTGGATGCAGGGGGAAACATAGTGACCAAGGATGAGGAGAAGGCTGAGGTACTGAATGCTGCCTTTGCCTCAGTCTTCAAAGGCAAGACCAGCTCACTGAGGGCTCAGCCTCTTGAACCAGAAGGCAGAGGCGGGGAGCGGAATCAAGGCCCCATAATCCACGAGGAAACAGTAAGTGAACTGCTGCACCAATTAAATGTGCACAAGTCTATGGGGCCAGATGGGATCCACCCAAGGGTTCTGAGGGAGCTGGCAGAAGTGCCAGCTTTCCATCGTTTACCAGCAGTCCTGGCTAACGGGGGAGGTACCAATCGACAGGAGGTTAGCCAACGTGACACCCATCTACAAGAAGGGCCGGAAGGAGGACCCAGGGAACTACAGGCCTGTCAGTCTGACCTCGGTGCTGGGGAAAGTCATGGAGCAGATCATCTCGAGTGCCATCACGTGGCACGTACAGGACAGCCAGGCAATCAGGCCCAGTCAGCATGGGTTTATGAAAGGCAGGGCCTGCTTGACCTGCCTGATCTCCTTCTATGACAAGGTGACCCGCTTAGTGGATGAGGGAAGAGCTGTGGATGTTGTCTACCTTGGCTTTAGTAAGGCCTTTGACACTGTTTCCCACAGCATTGTCCTGCAGAAACTGGCTGCCTATGGCTTGGATGAGTGTACTCTCCGCTGGATCAAAAACCGGATGGATGGCCGGGCCCAGAGAGTGGTGGGGAATGGAGTTCAATCCAGTTGGTGGCCGATCACAAGTGGTGTCCCCCAGGGCTCAGTGTTGGGGCCTGTCCTCTTCAAAATCTTTATCAATGATCTGGATGAAGGAATCAGGTGCATCCTCAGTACGTTCGCAGATGACACCAAGTTAGGTGGGTGTGTCGATCTGCTTGAGGGTAGGGAGGCTCTACAGAGGGATCTGGACAGGCTGGATCGATGGGCCCAGGCCAATGGTATGAAATTCAACAAGGCCAAGTGCCGGGTCGTGCACTTGGCTCACAACAACCCCCTGCAACGCTACAGACTTCGGGAAGAGTGGCTGGAAAGCTGCCCAGCAGAAAAGGACCTCGGGGTGCTGGTTGACAGCTGGCTGAAGATGAGCCAGCAGTGTGCCCAGGTGGCCAAGGCGGCCAACAGCACCCTGACTTGTATCAGCAATAGTGTGGCCAGCAGGAGGAGGGAAGTGATTGTCCCCCTGTGTGGGAACAGCTGGCGATCGATCATCGACAGAAAATCAGGACATAATCACTTTGGTAAGCAAGAAGCCGTGGGATCAGTGAGCAGCTGCAGAAGACACGGGAGAAAGAAAACCGCCAGTTAAAAAATAGCAGGCAAGCGCTGGGAAAAACAGGGAGTAGAGGCTGAACTGATAAGATAAAGGGAAGGTACTGTTTTAGTGGAAAACCACTGCTTGAGAGACAGAGGGTATATAAGGCTTGCTGTGGCACTAAATAAAGGTCTGCGTTATCACTTTCATAAAGTGCGTGCAGTCCGTCATTATCGTTCTCCGACAAATGGTGACCCCGACGTGATTTTTCCAACGCCGAGGAAGAACGATCCTCAGGGGAAGACTGCGACCGACACGAAGCGGCGCAGGGAGAGACTGCGACCGACACGAAGCGGCGCAGGGAGAGACTGCGACCGACACGAAGCGGCGCAGGGGATCAGCAACCGACACGAAGCGGTGCTGGGGATCAGCGACCGACACGAAGCGGCGCTGGGGATATCCGCAGGGACCTTAAAAAAGGTGAGCACCTGAGGCGCGGTACGGGGCAGGCTTCATCGACTCCAGAAGAAGCGGCGATAGCCAAACTCCTGCTGCATATCCTCTCTAAGAGAGGGATTAAGTACGAAGAACATGCCGTCCGGCGCCTGTTACAGTGGCTCCGGACGCAAGGCTTGCCAGCAGAAACATCAAAGGCATTCGACCCTGCCGTGTGGGACGAAGCGGGCAAACTGTTGTGGGAGGCAGTCTCGCACAGAGATAAAAACGCAGAAGGGCTGGCAATTACATGGAAACTAATGACTGAAGTAGTTAAGAGCGTGAGAGCAGAAAGGAAAACTGCGGCGGCTTGCATTCTACAATGTCGCCGGCCTGACGGGCCTGTGTGCTCGGTCAAACCGTACGTTGCAAGGATTCCTATCAATCTCCTGGGAAGAGATGTGCTGGGACAGATGGGGTGTAAATTGACGACGCCGCCTTCTGCGGAGCGGTCATTGACAAGCGACTCGAAGCAAAACGGCAGAAATAGGAAAAGCGGCGCGGGCGCCCACGGATCCCTCGCCCCCCCTCCGGCTTCCGCACACCACACAACCTGCCAGGCACCCAGCCTGATCCGGGCACTGCCTCTGCCCTGAGCCCGCCGGGGGATCTCGACTGCCCGCCCCCCCCCGCCCTGCTCTTGGCGTTGAAGATCGGAGCCTCCCCCGCTGCAGCTGCCCCCCTCCTTGCCCGGTGGGCAGTGTGCTTCTGTGTGCTTGGTACGCCGTTTGTCCAGTGCAGCGCACCGAGTGGCCTTGATCTCTAAAAATGAAAAACAAAGCAATGTTTTCTTCCCGCTTGCAGGATGGCAGTAACTGTGGGATGGTGTTTTGGGCCAGTGCTTCTGACTTGCTGCGCCCCACCATGGCCCACAAGATTTAGTGGTGACCTCGGTCTGCAGAGCAGACAGTATCAGCGAGTTGTGTCCGAAATGCAGGGAAGCACGTTATCTCTCTCCTGGAAAACGGGAAAAAACAGCGACATGCTGAACACATAATTCCTACCATGAGTCCATGAAATTCTCCTGTCTTCGTTATAAAGAAAAAGAGTGGAAAGTGGTGTTTGTTGCATGATTTACGGCGAATGAATGCCGTCCTCAAAGACATGGGGGCCCTGCAGCCAGGGCTGCCCTCCCCATCTATGATTCCAAAAAATTGGCATCTGACAGTTATTGATTTGAAAGATTGTCTTTTTACTATTCCATTATCTGAACAAGATGCGCCTCGATTTGCATTCTCGGTCCCGTCAATCAACATGGCTGAGCCATGTAAAAGGTATCATTGGACTGTCCTCCCTCAAAGCATGAAAGACAGTCCCACTATCTGCCAGTGGTATGTGGCGAGGGCTTTGAGCCCAGTGCACAAACAGCTACTTCATATTGCGATATAGCATTATATGGATGACATCCTTGTGGCCACAAGAGAAGATCGATCATTCAATATTGAGTCATCAACAAATCCAGCTGTTACAGGACTTAATAAAAACAACTGACTGTCAATACTGGATGGAATCCATTTGCCAGATGAACTTGGGTCTGGCCACGGTCACGCGATTTATTATTAATTGGATCCTATCTCTGTGGTATTTTCCTGTGTATTGCTTGTTGTTTACCCTGTTTGTGATAAAGATGAAGTCAAACGACCACCAAACAGCGACCCCAGTAGTGAAATTGGGCATGCGTGAAGTTATAGATTATGTGATTGACAGGTGGAGTTTGGGACGGTCCACACATACGTACTGGCCACACGTTATGTGAGGGGCGGCTTTAACCTCTGCTATCAAGGTAGTGCTGTTTGAGCACAGGGGCGAGGTAGTGGACCGGTACCTACCGACGCCTCATCCCAAAAGCAATCTATGCTGGGGACGCTGTGGATTTGAACATCACTTGCTATATGCCCTTGCAACTTTAAGAGTACCACAAAAAGTCAAAACAGACAATGGACCTGAGTATAGTGCACAACACTAACACATTTTTGCAACTTTGGGAGATTTGACATGTTACAGGTATTCCCTACTCCCCCACAGGTCAGGCAATCGTTGAACTAGCACTCTGAAAAATATATGCTTAAAAAAAACCAAAACAAACCAAACCAAACAAAACCAAACCAAAACAAAACAAAAAAAAAAACAAAACAAAAAGGGGAAGCAGGAATGGACAGTATGAACCCTCATGAAAGACTGGCTAAAGCCTTATAGGTACTCAATTTTCTAAATCGCTGGCATGAATCAGGACCTCCATTTGTTAAACATTTTATGTCCATGGAGGGAAGCCACAGACAAGTGGAGAGAAAAGCTTTAGTGAAAGTGAAAAATTTGGAAACGAGACAATGGGATGGTCCATTTCCTTTGGTAACTTGGGGAGGAGGCGATGCTTGTGTTTCCACAGGTAGCAGACCACGGTGGACACCAGCACCATGTGTGCGACCGTACATGTCATCATCGGATGGATCCAAATAGCTGTGAGCAGTGCTGCCTGGATCCCACCACAACCAAAGACCGACGTCTGGATAACATTTAGCAAACATGACGGGTCAAGACTCCCTTTGTCTTGCGACAGCATTGCCAGAAAATCCCTTCTACACCTGTTTAGGAGGCCACCCATTGGATGATTATTCAATTATCATCCCCTTCAATGCTGTGGGTGGTCCCTGTAGTTTGGATCGATTAACTTTATTAACACCAAACACATCTATGATTTTAAATCTCCGAAGGTCATGATGGTCATCATGAAGCTTACATACATAGAGCAACCGATGTGATGACCGGATTAAGTTCTGGAGTTGTAGCAAAGTAATCGCTACTTCTTTTCATGCCCGGGGTGGCTACTGCCAAAGCCCTGGCGACATTAAATAAATTAGGATGTTGGTTAGCAAAGCAGAGTAACGCTACTTCACGAGCTTTGAGTGGATTATTATTAGACACCGATTCTGTTAGACGTGCCACGCTTCAAAATAGAGCAGCCATAGATTTTTTATTGCTATCACAAAAACAAAAAGGGGGAATTGTGGGAGACTTTAAGGAGCAACAGGACTTGTTGCTGTCAGATTTGTAAACAAGGATGGACATGAACGGACAAGTACGGACATGATGAATGGTGGCTGAAGACAAGGCAGAGTGACTCGGCAGAAGAGCTGGGTGAAGTTGGCTTGAACATCTATTAAATAATTAGGGATTGACAGGGTGGATTAAGTCAATAATTAAAACAGCCTTAGCATATGTTGGGATATTTTATGTATTCTTATTCGTATACCGTGTTTTATGCAACGTGTGCAGAAACTAGTGGACAGATCACTCAAAGCAGTGTTGGTTCTAAACAAAGAAGGGGGAGATGTGGGAACAGCTGGCGATCGATCATCGACAGAAAATCAGGACATAATCACTTTGGTAAGCAAGAAGCCGTGGGATCAGTGAGCAGCTGCAGAAGACACGGGAGAAAGAAAACCGCCAGTTAAAAAATAGCAGGCAAGCTCTGGGAAAAACAGGGAGTAGAGGCTGAACTGATAAGATAATGGGAAGGTACTGCTTTAGTGGAAAACCACTGCTTGAGAGACAGAGGGTATATAAGGCTTGCTGTGGCACTAAATAAAGGTCTGCGTTATCACTTTCATAAAGTGCGTGCAGTCCGTCATTATCGTTCTCCAACACCCCTGTACTCGGCACTGGTGAGGCCGCACCTCGAATACTGTGTCCAGTTTTGGGGCCCTCACTACAAGAAGGACGTTGAGGTGTTGGAGCGTGTCCAGAGAAGGGCAACGAAGCTGGTGAAGGGTCTGGAGAGCAAGTCTTATGAGGAGCGGCTGAGGGACCTGGGGTTGTTTAACCTGGAGAAGAGGAGGCTGAGGGGAGACCTTATCGCTCGCTACAACTACCTGAAAGGAGGTTGTGGCGAGGTGGGAGTCGGTCTCTTCTCCCATGTGACAAGTGACAGGACGAGAAGAAATGGCCTCAAGTTGCGCCAGAGGAGATTTAGGTTGGATATCAGGAAGAATTTCTTTACAGAAAGGGTTTTGAAGCATTGAAACAGGTTGCCCAGGGAGGTGGTGGACTCCCCATCCCTGGAAGTGTTCAAAAGACGTGTAGATGTGGCGCTGAGGGACATGGTTTAGTGACGACCTGGCAGTGCAGGGTGAACGGTTGGACTCTATGATCTTAAAGGTCTCTTCCAACCAAAATGATTCTGTGATTCTGTGTCATTCTGTGAGAAATTAGCTCTCCTCTGCTTGTCCAGATGCTGCCAGGTTCTGTAGTCAGGGCTTCCCATAAGATCAGAAATGAAAGGAGCTTGGTCTGTTGGACATTTTTTGCCTTTTCTCTCAGAAGAACAATTAGGTCACGTGACTTTGAAGTAATAAATGTTTTGCTTAATAGTCACTAATAAGAAAGCATTCTTGCAACCCACACCAGACATTTCCTGACTGAGAGACGAGGTATTTGCTTTTATATGACTTGATTTACGTGTCAGCTTTCATGATTAGTGGGGGGTGCTTTACACCCCTCTTTCTCCCTCAAGCATGTGATGGAAGAAGAGATGATAAAGCATGAATCAGCTTTCAGGGAAACCACACAGCAGTGTGATATCAGGAAAAATAGACTTCAGCTAGAGATCATGAAGTGCGGAACAGGAAATTTTCTCTTGTGCTTTCTGCAAAACACCATCCTTCTACTGACATAGTCCAGATACCTCAGAAACTTTCTGTGCCCTTTGGATTCCTTCCCACAACCAACCATTAGGGTGTGCTGCCCACAAGCAGTCACTAATTACATCAGAGGAAATCTGAGCTTAATTCAAATTGCACGTGCAATGCCAGGTCCTTTCTTCTCATCTTCAGAGATCTAGGCAAGTCAGTATCTCTGCCTTCTCATGGCTTCTGGGAGTTACTGACATCCTCTGTGGTCCCTGATGCTATGCTCTGAATTGTCCTCTCTTGTGCTTTACCTTCCACGCTGTCCATTCCCCATTCTCCTCTGGGCTTTATGTGTTTATCCAGCCCAATCACAACAATAGCTGAGTGACTCAAGGGTTACAGGCTCAAGGAATGATATAGGCAGAACCAATCCTGCCTTGGGGCCTGAAGATAGGTTAGACAACCTCTGAGTGGCTCCACGTTTTATTATTTCATGCCTTATCCTCCCAAACAGAAATTAAGGAATATGTTCCCAATAAACAGAAAAGTCAATTGAAAATTATGATTTAAGGGGATCTGAATAAGTCAGAAATTTGGTCAACATCCAGAATACTTTCTGTGAAACTAAGGGAGAAAAGAGCTTTGGAAATACAGAAAACAGATGGAATTTTTCCTTGTTTCAAAATGGCATGTTTTTTTCTTTTAAACTGAAAGGAGAGGACTGGAGTAACCCCTGAAGAACATTTCACTGAAATTCAGGAAAACCTGGCAGTACTTCTGCCTCTGCTTCTCCCTTGGTATGTTTTTTTCTTATTAAAAAAAAAAAAAAAAAAAGTTCTTCGTCTTACATTTCCTCTTTTTTTCCCCAGACCATCATCTCTCTCTTTAGATGACAGGATTTCTGGAGTGGGGAGCACATCGTGTGTTCGCACCATCCTCACCATTTTCAAACCTAGGAGTCACTGAAATATCTATTTAGGGATAAGACCCCACATTGGTGTAAACACAGAAATTGCACAAGAAGGCAGGTCCAATGAGATGCACGGTTTCAGTTCCTGCTCTACACAGACTTGTTGCGTGATCACAGACGGAAACTGGGCTTTAATCCACAAGGGCACAGTACCATGGCTCTTCAGCACAGCTAGGGATGTCTGTACTGTCCGCCTGTTATCCTGCCTGCTGGGTATGATCTGGGGCAAGCCAAATGTCTTTCTGGGCAGAGAAACTCCTTCAGGGACCAGAAGACTGGTCCATAACAGTGGTCCGCTTACGTGGATACAACTGGCTGAAGTCTGTGCAATGGAATTTTGAGCCCAAACTCAAGGGGTTCGAGTGCCCCTGCTCAGCAAGGGCAACAGTCCTGTAGCAGGCAAGGTCACTAAGGGGCTGCATGCACTCCAACCACAGTGTGTTTACCCCATGGTAATAAGTCAGTTAAATGAATATCTAGGTAGATAGGTTTTCATTAGTCAAGCATAGGACTTGGAGAACAATCAATCATTGAAAACATCTAGACAAGCCTGGAAGAGTGCAGCTGTTAGCATTGCATGCTACATTATTACCACATATTTAGATTGTTATTAAGTGAACTTTAAGTAAGGCATTCTCCATTTGTCATTTTCCCCTTGGTGAATTCAGCTACCAACATTTATTTCCTTTTTTTTTTTTTTGAATCTGAAAACTTGACTCTTAACTTTTCAAAACTTATTAATCTGTTTTCACTCCATTGGTAGCAGCTTCCCTCCACCTTCCACTTAGCTTGTTAAAACTCAGAGTTGGTTAAATATGACACAGCAGTAAAATATTGCATAAGCGCACAAGAAATTTTTTATTTCATTGGCGGCACAAAATGAGTCATCTTGAATGTGACACTGGCTTTGGCTCCGTTTTCTCTCACTGTTTTGCTTTGGTTTTATATTTAATCACAGCTTATTTCTCCCTCTCTTTGCGCATATGATTTTGCTTTTCAAATCCACAGCAGAACGATCCAACTTTGTTCCTATGCTATTAATTAACACCATGGTCATACACACACAGAGTGAGAGACAGCAGGCACACCTGAGACTGAAGTGCATCCTATTCATAAAGGGAGATACAGTGCTGATGGCATTTCACACTGAGGTGTCCAGGGACCATCACACGGCTTGATGAGACCAAGGAAGCTCAGTAGACTTTCCAAACCTAATTAGTACTTAATGATCTGGAAAGATATGGATGTCCATCACCTCTGCTTCAGCCCCTCTGTTCTTCCTCAAATTCTTAATTAACCTTTAAGGAGATGATGTGCTGATGAGTTTCCTAGGATATTGCATTGATTTTTTTCACACACACATACACGCTTGTGCACACGCTCACCCACACCACACACTCCAGCACACATATTAAAGAAGCTCTGGTACAAATTCTCAGCTCCAATGCACTCCATATAAGGGCTCTGTTGATCAATGTTAATGAAGCGCTGCCTCGAAAATTGTTAATTGTTGGCAATGTACAGAACATTGTCTGGAATTTAACCTTATTAATCATTTCAGTATATTGGAAACTAGACCATGGTGTTAATTAATAGCATAGGAACAAAGTTGGATCGTTCTGCTGTGGATTTGAAAAGCAAAATCATATGCGCAAAGAGAGGGAGAAATAAGCTGTGATTAAATATAAAACCAAAGCAAAACAGTGAGAGAAAACGGAGCCAAAGCCAGTGTCACATTCAAGATGACTCACTTTGTGCCGCCAATGAAATAAAAAATTTCTTGTGCGCTTATGCAATATTTTACTGCTGTGTCATATTTAACCAACTCTGAGTTTTAACAAGCTAAGTGGAAGGTGGAGGGAAGCTGCTACCAATGGAGTGAAAACAGATTAATAAGTTTTGAAAAGTTAAGAGTCAAGTTTTCAGATTCAAAAAAAAAAAAAGGAAATAAATGTTGGTAGCTGAATTCACCAAGGGGAAAATGACAAATGGAGAATGCCTTACTTAAAGTTCACTTAATAACAATCTAAATATGTGGTAATAATGTAGCATGCAATGCTAACAGCTGCACTCTTCCAGGCTTGTCTAGATGTTTTCAATGATTGATTGTTCTCCAAGTCCTATGCTTGACTAATGAAAACCTATCTACCTAGATATTCATTTAACTGACTTATTACCATGGGGTAAACACACTGTGGTTGGAGTGCATGCAGCCCCTTAGTGACCTTGCCTGCTACAGGACTGTTGCCCTTGCTGAGCAGGGGCACTCGAACCCCTTGAGTTTGGGCTCAAAATTCCATTGCACAGACTTCAGCCAGTTGTATCCACGTAAGCGGACCACTGTTATGGACCAGTCTTCTGGTCCCTGAAGGAGTTTCTCTGCCCAGAAAGACATTTGGCTTGCCCCAGATCATACCCAGCAGGCAGGATAACAGGCGGACAGTACAGACATCCCTAGCTGTGCTGAAGAGCCATGGTACTGTGCCCTTGTGGATTAAAGCCCAGTTTCCGTCTGTGATCACGCAACAAGTCTGTGTAGAGCAGGAACTGAAACCGTGCATCTCATTGGACCTGCCTTCTTGTGCAATTTCTGTGTTTACACCAATGTGGGGTCTTATCCCTAAATAGATATTTCAGTGACTCCTAGGTTTGAAAATGGTGAGGATGGTGCGAACACACGATGTGCTCCCCACTCCAGAAATCCTGTCATCTAAAGAGAGAGATGATGGTCTGGGGAAAAAAAGAGGAAATGTAAGACGAAGAACTTTTTTTTTTTTTTTTTTTTAATAAGAAAAAAACATACCAAGGGAGAAGCAGAGGCAGAAGTACTGCCAGGTTTTCCTGAATTTCAGTGAAATGTTCTTCAGGGGTTACTCCAGTCCTCTCCTTTCAGTTTAAAAGAAAAAAACATGCCATTTTGAAACAAGGAAAAATTCCATCTGTTTTCTGTATTTCCAAAGCTCTTTTCTCCCTTAGTTTCACAGAAAGTATTCTGGATGTTGACCAAATTTCTGACTTATTCAGATCCCCTTAAATCATAATTTTCAATTGACTTTTCTGTTTATTGGGAACATATTCCTTAATTTCTGTTTGGGAGGATAAGGCATGAAATAATAAAACGTGGAGCCACTCAGAGGTTGTCTAACCTATCTTCAGGCCCCAAGGCAGGATTGGTTCTGCCTATATCATTCCTTGAGCCTGTAACCCTTGAGTCACTCAGCTATTGTTGTGATTGGGCTGGATAAACACATAAAGCCCAGAGGAGAATGGGGAATGGACAGCGTGGAAGGTAAAGCACAAGAGAGGACAATTCAGAGCATAGCATCAGGGACCACAGAGGATGTCAGTAACTCCCAGAAGCCATGAGAAGGCAGAGATACTGACTTGCCTAGATCTCTGAAGATGAGAAGAAAGGACCTGGCATTGCACGTGCAATTTGAATTAAGCTCAGATTTCCTCTGATGTAATTAGTGACTGCTTGTGGGCAGCACACCCTAATGGTTGGTTGTGGGAAGGAATCCAAAGGGCACAGAAAGTTTCTGAGGTATCTGGACTATGTCAGTAGAAGGATGGTGTTTTGCAGAAAGCACAAGAGAAAATTTCCTGTTCCGCACTTCATGATCTCTAGCTGAAGTCTATTTTTCCTGATATCACACTGCTGTGTGGTTTCCCTGAAAGCTGATTCATGCTTTATCATCTCTTCTTCCATCACATGCTTGAGGGAGAAAGAGGGGTGTAAAGCACCCCCCACTAATCATGAAAGCTGACACGTAAATCAAGTCATATAAAAGCAAATACCTCGTCTCTCAGTCAGGAAATGTCTGGTGTGGGTTGCAAGAATGCTTTCTTATTAGTGACTATTAAGCAAAACATTTATTACTTCAAAGTCACGTGACCTAATTGTTCTTCTGAGAGAAAAGGCAAAAAATGTCCAACAGACCAAGCTCCTTTCATTTCTGATCTTATGGGAAGCCCTGACTACAGAACCTGGCAGCATCTGGACAAGCAGAGGAGAGCTAATTTCTCACAGAATGACACAGAATCACAGAATCATTTTGGTTGGAAGAGACCTTTAAGATCATAGAGTCCAACCGTTCACCCTGCACTGCCAGGTCGTCACTAAACCATGTCCCTCAGCGCCACATCTACACGTCTTTTGAACACTTCCAGGGATGGGGAGTCCACCACCTCCCTGGGCAACCTGTTTCAATGCTTCAAAACCCTTTCTGTAAAGAAATTCTTCCTGATATCCAACCTAAATCTCCTCTGGCGCAACTTGAGGCCATTTCTTCTCGTCCTGTCACTTGTCACATGGGAGAAGAGACCGACTCCCACCTCGCCACAACCTCCTTTCAGGTAGTTGTAGCGAGCGATAAGGTCTCCCCTCAGCCTCCTCTTCTCCAGGTTAAACAACCCCAGGTCCCTCAGCCGCTCCTCATAAGACTTGCTCTCCAGACCCTTCACCAGCTTCGTTGCCCTTCTCTGGACACGCTCCAACACCTCAACGTCCTTCTTGTAGTGAGGGCCCCAAAACTGGACACAGTATTCGAGGTGCGGCCTCACCAGTGCCGAGTACAGGGGTGTTGGAGAACGATAATGACGGACTGCACGCACTTTATGAAAGTGATAACGCAGACCTTTATTTAGTGCCACAGCAAGCCTTATATACCCTCTGTCTCTCAAGCAGTGGTTTTCCACTAAAGCAGTACCTTCCCATTATCTTATCAGTTCAGCCTCTACTCCCTGTATTTCCCAGCTCTTGCCTGCTATTTTTTAACTGGCGGTTTTCTTTCTCCCGTGTCTTCTGCAGCTGCTCACTGATCCCACGGCTTCTTGCTTACCAAAGTGATTATGTCCTGATTTTCTGTCGATGATCGATCGCCAGCTGTTCCCACATCTCCCCCTTCTTTGTTTAGAACCAACACTGCTTTGAGTGATCTGTCCACTAGTTTCTGCACACGTTGCATAAAACACGGTATACGAATAAGAATACATAAAATATCCCAACATATGCTAAGGCTGTTTTAATTATTGACTTAATCCACCCTGTCAATCCCTAATTATTTAATAGATGTTCAAGCCAACTTCACCCAGCTCTTCTGCCGAGTCACTCTGCCTTGTCTTCAGCCACCATTCATCATGTCCGTACTTGTCCGTTCATGTCCATCCTTGTTTACAAATCTGACAGCAACAAGTCCTGTTGCTCCTTAAAGTCTCCCACAATTCCCCCTTTTTGTTTTTGTGATAGCAATAAAAAATCTATGGCTGCTCTATTTTGAAGCGTGGCACGTCTAACAGAATCGGTGTCTAATAATAATCCACTCAAAGCTCGTGAAGTAGCGTTACTCTGCTTTGCTAACCAACATCCTAATTTATTTAATGTCGCCAGGGCTTTGGCAGTAGCCACCCCGGGCATGAAAAGAAGTAGCGATTACTTTGCTACAACTCCAGAACTTAATCCGGTCATCACATCGGTTGCTCTATGTATGTAAGCTTCATGATGACCATCATGACCTTCGGAGATTTAAAATCATAGATGTGTTTGGTGTTAATAAAGTTAATCGATCCAAACTACAGGGACCACCCACAGCATTGAAGGGGATGATAATTGAATAATCATCCAATGGGTGGCCTCCTAAACAGGTGTAGAAGGGATTTTCTGGCAATGCTGTCGCAAGACAAAGGGAGTCTTGACCCGTCATGTTTGCTAAACGTTATCCAGACGTCGGTCTTTGGTTGTGGTGGGATCCAGGCAGCACTGCTCACAGCTATTTGGATCCATCCGATGATGACATGTACGGTCGCACACATGGTGCTGGTGTCCACCGTGGTCTGCTACCTGTGGAAACACAAGCATCGCCTCCTCCCCAAGTTACCAAAGGAAATGGACCATCCCATTGTCTCGTTTCCAAATTTTTCACTTTCACTAAAGCTTTTCTCTCCACTTGTCTGTGGCTTCCCTCCATGGACATAAAATGTTTAACAAATGGAGGTCCTGATTCATGCCAGCGATTTAGAAAATTGAGTACCTATAAGGCTTTAGCCAGTCTTTCATGAGGGTTCATACTGTCCATTCCTGCTTCCCCTTTTTGTTTTGGTTTTTTTTTTTGTTTTGTTTTGTTTTGGTTTGGTTTGGTTTGGTTTGGTTTGGTTTTTTTTAAGCATATATTTTTCAGAGTGCTAGTTCAACGATTGCCTGACCTGTGGGGGAGTAGGGAATACCTGTAACATGTCAAATCTCCCAAAGTTGCAAAAATGTGTTAGTGTTGTGCACTATACTCAGGTCCATTGTCTGTTTTGACTTTTTGTGGTACTCTTAAAGTTGCAAGGGCATATAGCAAGTGATGTTCAAATCCACAGCGTCCCCAGCATAGATTGCTTTTGGGATGAGGCGTCGGTAGGTACCGGTCCACTACCTTGCCCCTGTGCTCAAACAGCACTACCTTGATAGCAGAGGTTAAAGCCGCCCCTCACATAACGGGTGGCCAGTACGTATGTGTGGACCGTCCCAAACTCCACCTGTCAATCACATAATCTATAACTTCACGCATGCCCAATTTCACTACTGGGGTCGCTGTTTGGTGGTCGTTTGACTTCATCTTTATCACAAACAGGGTAAACAACAAGCAATACACAGGAAAATACCACAGAGATAGGATCCAATTAATAATAAATTGCGTGACCGTGGCCAGACCCAAGTTCATCTGGCAAATGGATTCCATCCAGTATTGACAGTCAGTTGTTTTTATTAAGTCCTGTAACAGCTGGATTTGTTGATGACTCAATATTGAATGATCGATCTTCTCTTGTGGCCACAAGGATGTCATCCATATAATGCTATATCGCAATATGAAGTAGCTGTTTGTGCACTGGGCTCAAAGCCCTCGCCACATACCACTGGCAGATAGTGGGACTGTCTTTCATGCTTTGAGGGAGGACAGTCCAATGATACCTTTTACATGGCTCAGCCATGTTGATTGACGGGACCGAGAATGCAAATCGAGGCGCATCTTGTTCAGATAATGGAATAGTAAAAAGACAATCTTTCAAATCAATAACTGTCAGATGCCAATTTTTTGGAATCATAGATGGGGAGGGCAGCCCTGGCTGCAGGGCCCCCATGTCTTTGAGGACGGCATTCATTCGCCGTAAATCATGCAACAAACACCACTTTCCACTCTTTTTCTTTATAACGAAGACAGGAGAATTTCATGGACTCATGGTAGGAATTATGTGTTCAGCATGTCGCTGTTTTTTCCCGTTTTCCAGGAGAGAGATAACGTGCTTCCCTGCATTTCGGACACAACTCGCTGATACTGTCTGCTCTGCAGACCGAGGTCACCACTAAATCTTGTGGGCCATGGTGGGGCGCAGCAAGTCAGAAGCACTGGCCCAAAACACCATCCCACAGTTACTGCCATCCTGCAAGCGGGAAGAAAACATTGCTTTGTTTTTCATTTTTAGAGATCAAGGCCACTCGGTGCGCTGCACTGGACAAACGGCGTACCAAGCACACAGAAGCACACTGCCCACCGGGCAAGGAGGGGGGCAGCTGCAGCGGGGGAGGCTCCGATCTTCAACGCCAAGAGCAGGGCGGGGGGGGGCGGGCAGTCGAGATCCCCCGGCGGGCTCAGGGCAGAGGCAGTGCCCGGATCAGTCTGGGTGCCTGGCAGGTTGTGTGGTGTGCGGAAGCCGGAGGGGGGGCGAGGGATCCGTGGGCGCCCGCGCCGCTTTTCCTATTTCTGCCGTTTTGCTTCGAGTCGCTTGTCAATGACCGCTCCGCAGAAGGCGGCGTCGTCAATTTACACCCCATCTGTCCCAGCACATCTCTTCCCAGGAGATTGATAGGAATCCTTGCAACGTACGGTTTGACCGAGCACACAGGCCCGTCAGGCCCGCGACATTGTAGAATGCAAGCCGCCGCAGTTTTCCTTTCTGCTCTCACGCTCTTAACTACTTCAGTCATTAGTTTCCATGTAATTGCCAGCCCTTCTGCGTTTTTATCTCTGTGCGAGACTGCCTCCCACAACAGTTTGCCCGCTTCGTCCCACACGGCAGGGTCGAATGCCTTTGATGTTTCTGCTGGCAAGCCTTGCGTCCGGAGCCACTGTAACAGGCGCCGGACGGCATGTTCTTCGTACTTAATCCCTCTCTTAGAGAGGATATGCAGCAGGAGTTTGGCTATCGCCGCTTCTTCTGGAGTCGATGAAGCCTGCCCCGTACCGCGCCTCAGGTGCTCACCTTTTTTAAGGTCCCTGCGGATATCCCCAGCGCCGCTTCGTGTCGGTCGCTGATCCCCAGCACCGCTTCGTGTCGGTTGCTGATCCCCTGCGCCGCTTCGTGTCGGTCGCAGTCTCTCCCTGCGCCGCTTCGTGTCGGTCGCAGTCTCTCCCTGCGCCGCTTCGTGTCGGTCGCAGTCTTCCCCTGAGGATCGTTCTTCCTCGGCGTTGGAAAAATCACGTCGGGGTCACCATTTGTCGGAGAACGATAATGACGGACTGCACGCACTTTATGAAAGTGATAACGCAGACCTTTATTTAGTGCCACAGCAAGCCTTATATACCCTCTGTCTCTCAAGCAGTGGTTTTCCACTAAAACAGTACCTTCCCTTTATCTTATCAGTTCAGCCTCTACTCCCTGTTTTTCCCAGCGCTTGCCTGCTATTTTTTAACTGGCGGTTTTCTTTCTCCCGTGTCTTCTGCAGCTGCTCACTGATCCCACGGCTTCTTGCTTACCAAAGTGATTATGTCCTGATTTTCTGTCGATGATCGATCGCCAGCTGTTCCCACACAGGGGGACAATCACTTCCCTCCTCCTGCTGGCCACACTATTGCTGATACAAGTCAGGGTGCTGTTGGCCGCCTTGGCCACCTGGGCACACTGCTGGCTCATCTTCAGCCAGCTGTCAACCAGCACCCCGAGGTCCTTTTCTGCTGGGCAGCTTTCCAGCCACTCTTCCCGAAGTCTGTAGCGTTGCAGGGGGTTGTTGTGAGCCAAGTGCACGACCCGGCACTTGGCCTTGTTGAATTTCATACCATTGGCCTGGGCCCATCGATCCAGCCTGTCCAGATCCCTCTGTAGAGCCTCCCTACCCTCAAGCAGATCGACACACCCACCTAACTTGGTGTCATCTGCGAACGTACTGAGGATGCACCTGATTCCTTCATCCAGATCATTGATAAAGATTTTGAAGAGGACAGGCCCCAACACTGAGCCCTGGGGGACACCACTTGTGATCGGCCACCAACTGGATTGAACTCCATTCCCCACCACTCTCTGGGCCCGGCCATCCATCCGGTTTTTGATCCAGCGGAGAGTACACTCATCCAAGCCATAGGCAGCCAGTTTCTGCAGGACAATGCTGTGGGAAACAGTGTCAAAGGCCTTACTAAAGCCAAGGTAGACAACATCCACAGCTCTTCCCTCATCCACTAAGCGGGTCACCTTGTCATAGAAGGAGATCAGGCAGGTCAAGCAGGCCCTGCCTTTCATAAACCCATGCTGACTGGGCCTGATTGCCTGGCTGTCCTGTACATGCCACATGATGGCACTCAAGATGCTCTGCTCCATGACTTTCCTCAGCACCGAGGTCAGACTGACAGGCCTGTAGTTCCCTGGGTCCTCCTTCCGGCCCTTCTTGTAGATGAGTGTCACATTCGCTAACCTCCAGTCAATTGGTACCTCCCCCATTAGTCAGGACTGCTGGTAAACGATGGAAAGCTGGCACTTCTGCCAGCTCCCTCAGAACCCTTGGGTGGATCCCATCTGGCCCCATAGACTTGTGCACATTTAATTGGTGCAGCAGTTCACTTACTGTTTCCTCGTGGATTATGGGGCCTTGATTCCGCTCCCCGCCTCTGCCTTCTGGTTCAAGAGGCTGAGCCCTCAGTGAGCTGGTCTTGCCTTTGAAGACTGAGGCAAAGGCAGCATTCAGTACCTCAGCCTTCTCCTCATCCTTGGTCACTATGTTTCCCCCTGCATCCAGCAAAGTACGGAGATTTTCCTTAGCCCTCCTTTTGCTGTTGATGTATTTATAGAAACGTTTTTTCTTGTCCCTGTTTAAGCTTCCTGTCTATACCAACAAAAAACCAAATACCCCCTCTTGAGAAAATCTCCTCCAAATATTGTCATTCCCCACTCTGCTCAGCCATGTCACTGCTGCTGCTTCCTCCCCAAGAGGTCCCTGTGAGAACAGTGGTGGTAGCAAGAGGCACCTTATCTCTGGTTTTACTGATAACCATTCCTGAGCCGCTGTAAAATAATTTTAAAAACTGAAGAGATATAAAATGAAACATTAACCTTTCAAATCAGCTCTATTTTCATTACTTCAGTAGGGAAACGTGTTAGACTGACAGCATCTGTGGTCTTCTATTGACCAATGAGACCTTCATGTTCCTCTCCTTTCTGACATAACTGAACATTAACCTCCAAGGACGTAAAGATGTAACAGCTTCTCTGAACATTCTGTCTTAACCATTGTGCTTAGAAGTAAACAAGACTCACTGTTGAAGGCTGAATATGGTGATGGTTATATGATGTGGGCATTTATTTACCGAGAATGTGGTTTGACTCAATGGCACTGACTTTTCAAATTGACTGGATCTACATAGTTTGACTTTTTACATGGTAAAGACCATAAAACATCCCCACTAATTCCTGCTCTGATTCTGATTTGTGTCTGGACAAGTTTTTAGAAGTATAGTAAGTCCTCTGAAGAGAAACCCAAAGACTACCAGTAAATGGCTCTGCAACATGTATTTTCCGGTTTCCAGCAAGGGCCCTACAGTATTTCCAGCTGGGTTGATTACAACTATTTCTCCTAGCTTTTGATATCTCTTGGGTTCAATATCATTATAGACCAAGAAACTATCAATTTGAGTAGCAGAAGACGGTCCTCAAGCACACCAGCAAAGAGAATCTGCTTTTCCATGTCTCCTACACAAAAACAACTTCTGCCAATTCAACTATCATACAGAAAAATAAGTTTGTGAGGAGATGGATAATCAGGGCTTTCTTTAAATAAGGAAGATATTGGAGAACCTAAATGATATCCCTTTGTGCTTCCTTTACTGGCCCTTGAAGATTTTCTCATGCTAAACTGGAATTTCGTTGTTAGTGGAGGAAATTTTCAGACCTATCGGGTCCTTCAAGACCTATTTCTTCCACTCTTGGATGGATAGTATGTTTAAGAATTTAGCATCAAACAAGCTTTTTCTTGTTCTTTTTTGCTCCCAGCACATTGGTCTCATGAAAAATTTCATCACTTATGCACGTGAAGGATGTGTGTGCATGTGTGAGGGTATGCATACGTATCAGTCTAGCATATTTTAAGTCGTTTTATGTACATATGTGTGTATATATATATATACACATACTTGTGGAGAGGACATGTGAAGAGGGAATACTGTCATATCTGGTCTGGATGTTTCTGTACTTTAGGCAGTGTGCAGATAGAGAGTAGTGTGAGTTAAAGAAGGTTTATATTGTGGTAACAGTCCTAGACAGCAAAAGGAGTTAATGTAAAGTGTAACTCTTCCGATCTCAGTAATGTACTAAAAGACAAAACAGCGGAATATCTTTCCTTCTGTCTTTAAAGTAGGACAGGTTTGCAAAGCAAGGCCCTGTACATCAACCTAGTCCATGCAGCATCCTAACATTTGTCTGGGACAAGCAACATTAGGTACGGCAGACAGTAATGGCACTTTCAAATGAGGGACAGGTGGCTGTCTAACACTGACACCACAGGTGTCCAAGACTTTTAATTCGATTTTCACTCTCCAGTCCCTTGCTACCACTGCCAAACTTTTCCAGAAGCAAGAAAGAGCGCGGGGACAATGTGATCGAATTACAGAAGGTGGTAGAGTGATTTGTTAATCCATCAGGGAAATTAGTCCATCAGACAGTCCTTCACAAACTGGATCTCTGGGAAACAGGTGTGTGTACTCTGTGTGTGTGTGCGCATGTGTGTATGTGTGGAGTAGTGGTGAAAGCTGTAGATGCAGAGGAGGGGACATAGAAGAGGACTAGCTAGCAAGCTTTAGGGTGGGAGGTGAGGAAAATGCCAGCCAGATCCTGACAGGATATAACATGGTGTCCAAAAGAGTAAGACACAATGTCTGCCATAAACCAGCCCTCTATTGGTTTCATTTGAAAACCTCAGCTCAGAGAGAGACACAAGTTCTCTGGCACCACAGAGCCTCATCTGTCAGTGTCCTTGTAGATACCAGTGGGATCAGATGGAGGAGAATAGATTAAAGGTATCCATTTCTGCTGAGGTGAATAGCCTGATTAAAATTTTTATAAATATACTTCATCTGGTCTCTGAGAGGTACTCCGCACTGCAGAGGTATGAGTCATGTTGTTACTTTCACTTTTATACTGGGGATACTGCTCTTGCCAGGATCTTGCCATTTACTTGGAGAACTAGTCAGTGCTCCTTTCCTATTCCAGATTGTCATCCTTGTCTTCCCTTTCCCCCTTCCTCCACCTTCTGGGAGCTGCAGGACAACATATTTCTATTTTCCTGTGGAGATAGACCTCGGGTAAGTTATGTTGCCTGATCCCTGGAGAAGGAAGGATAACAAAACCCCAGCAAAACAAAACCTGTTCCCATTCACACCCCAAACACTGATTATGGTCCGTTTGTGCCAGCTGCACCATCATACTACTGTGTTCTATCTTGTCATGGTTTGTCTTTTTTTTTTTTTCGGTGGAAAGCTGCCTAAGCAATCCGTGAGCACTGTTGGAACAGCCCAATTTTACAAGTATTTTACAAGCATAAAGTATTATGATTGCATTGATTTCCATCATAAATCATATTTTCCATCCTCTGTCTCTCTTTCCTTGCACTGAGTGAATTAAGCCTTGGTGTTTTCTTTAGCTGCTGCCAGAGCTGAGACTTGAGATTAGATTAGGGTAATGATGATAAATTTTACCCTCAAGCCAAACCATTTCCACATTGCAGATAATGTTTTTTTCCAAATAAGTTCTGTTACTGGAATCCAGGACCCACCACATCTGCAGGCTCAGAAGCTGCCTCAACACAATCTCTTTGCTGTAATTGGTTTATAGATTTGAAAATTTGCTCTAAACAATTAAATGAGAGGAAAGAATGAATGAAGGAATGGAGAGGGAGAATCAACCAGAAGAAGGGGGAAAAGAAGAGAAGGAAAGGGGACAGAAAAGGAGAAAGGAAGAAGACAAAAAATAAGAGAAAGAAAAAATAGAACAATGGGGGGGGGGGGGAAGTAAATAAGGAGAAAAATGAGATAATGCACACAGCAAAGTACTAGCAAGCCCACTGCTAGCTCTGTGTGTGTCTCTGGGAAGGAGCAAAGCTGGCCCTACAGACAAGCACAAGTGCCACACAAGCATGCAGAGCCACAGCTATGTGTTTCATATTTCACTCCTGCCTTCTTAAAAGACCATTCCCTGGCATCGCATCTCAGAAAGGCCTTGGGCAGGCTAATGTAATATTCCTGCAAAATCTCAGCTGTCCCCATGATGGTCTAGGATGAAACTGAGCTAAGCCTGACCCAATATTAGTATCTGTACTATGGCCTCAGTCTCAGGTGGTGTCTTACTGATCTAAGGTTACTCTCATTTTTCTGAAGCTACTGCAAAGCAGGTCATCTTTCAGCTTTCGTCCGAGGGGAATTCAGCCCATGTAATCAGGCCTGAAGGACAATGTCTCATGCTCAGCAGAGTATAGATTCTGGGCATGGTGACCTTCAGTGGAGCAGCTGAGGGAGGCCAAATCCATTACTTGTTCTTCAACCACTATAAAATGAGGCAGTTGACCATGTCACTGTGGCATCTTACAGGGGTAACCCTGTATAACCCTGTATCCCTCACTGGTGCTCTGTCCCCGATTTGGAGCACAGCTCAATAAATCCTATGCTCCTGATGTGGCCTGTAAGCACCTAAGTGCCTCTCTGCTCTGCTCCTCACATTCACCAGACCATACCTGCTTGACTGGTTTTTTGCTTGTTACTCTACTGAATGAATAAAGTCCTCCATGGGGGAGCACAGGCAGAGATGTCTACTTCAGCAGCAGGCAGCCCTTGGAAATCAGGCTGGCTCAGAGCAACACAGGAGTTCTGAGGAGCTCTGGTTGGGGAAGTCACCTACACACATAGACACTCCCACGAAAAAAAGCACACCTTCGTTGCTGCTCTATTTTTCTCATGGTATGTCCTGCCAGGCGAGACTTCCTGAGAAAGCTGCTTAGCATCTGCCACCATTTGTGCATGAAGAGGAAGAACAGTTTCAGATCCTCAGTTCATCTTGAGCTGTAAAATTGCGTCTCATTAGCTTACACTGTGACAGTGGGATTCATCTGAATGAAAGCATATATCTGTGACACAGACGTCTCCATCAGAGAGGGCCACCCCAGACTCCCTTTAGAGTCAATGGAGGCAAACACGCAGTCCTAGCTTGTAATTTGTCTCATCTTACGGTGGACATCTAAGTAAGTCAGATGAATCCCCCACTAGCTTTAAAGGGAGTCTGGGGTGACCTGCTTAGATATAGCAGCCTACAGCTGAGATCAGATGAGTTGCATGCAGCTGTACCTTACTTCTTACTGGTCCAGCTGCTTACAGAGACAACTGACTCGTGATGTATTTGTGTGGCTGGCAAATAATACTACTGCACAATGAAATAGGTATACTGCACAAAAGAAGCAAAGAGGTATCTATCATAGGAAAATTCATTTAATCACAGTTCTGGAATATGAAATGAAGGTGGAGAAAAAGTGAATCCCACGTGGTTTGCTAAAGATATTCCTTGTTGTGCTCTAAAAGGAGGTATGATCTCACAGGCAAAGGCTGACTTAGCATGACAAGCCTCTGGGCTAAATTTTCCTGAAAAGGACAGAGCAGAGCCCATGTTTTTAAGCTCCAGAGAGGTATGAAGTTACGGGTTCCTGCAAACTTTGCCTCTCAGTCCTGGACAAGTTGATGAGTCTTCAAACTTTACCCCGAAAGCTCTTCACTCTGACCCCACACAAGCATTTCAAACAATCTAACGAGCTAAGGGGAAATGTTAGACTCACAAGATTTTTGTGTAGGCATTCTAGGACTGCATAGACATTTGAGTAGTCTGGACTTTACTCTCAGTAGAACAGAAGCAAAGCTGGTGATGTTGGCTCTAAGACAAAGCCTCTCCTGAGGTGTTTGGTATCTGACACCACAGCTCCAGTAGTAGACTAAATAGGTCTGGGCATGGATTTAGGCACCGCACTGAGAGCACCCAACCAGTTTTATTGTTAGCATGATCCTTGCCATGATTTTTAGTCGATGACAACTAGTGCTCTCCCACACAATGCTTTGATATGGGGGATAGCTCAAACTGGGAATGGTTCCAGGTGAAGTCTGGACGAGGTTGCTCTGTTTTGGGAGGAAGAGAGTTTAGCCCCATGGATGAGCTTTGTTTTGTGCCACTTGCCTTGGGTCCTGGCTTGTTCGATTTAGCTGTGCAGCTGTTGCTTCACTAATCCTGTCCAGTTAAGCCATCTTCCCCCTGCAAACTTTTTTCTTCATGCCCCAAGTTCCAGAAAAGCAGAGGAATATCTGATATCCTGATTTACGTTTCTTCCTTTGGAGCTCAAAGTTATTGTTCTTCTCAGCCCTAAGCCAGAAGCCGTCACTGCAACGAGCCTGGGCAATGCTGAAACACAACCTTATGCAGATAGAAGGGGCCAGCTCTGATTCTGGCCAACATATTTACAGCAGGGACAAGTGAAAAAAAATGGACCTGCAGATAGGTAGGCAGGTGGCAGGCAGTTTATTTCATTGGCAGTACTGGAGTGCCTACTTCACAGGATGTTAAATGCAGTAAGTGGGGAGGAGAACAAATTTAAGAGGGAAGAAGGGAGGAGGTGAAACAGTCAGTGCTCTTCAGGGTATGAAGGGAACATCCTGCACTTCCAGAGCAGTCTCAGAAAAGGAAAACACTCTCAGGATGCTGCCTTTGCAGGGTCCATGACTTTATTATTCATATCAGCCCCTAAAGAGTGCTCTCTCTGAGGACATGAGCCATCCAGGAAAGCCAGCAGCCCTACCATGGCCCTGCTGCAAGTTTGGGTCGGCACAGATAGTGCATCCTGGGCTAAGCATGCCAGATGATATGTCCTTAAAATTGGGCTAAACCATTTTACTTGCTCACCTGCATGAATCAAATTGGGATCAGTCCAACTTAATCAGACCGTCTGGCAATCCTACCAGCACTCTACAAGAAAAACCTACTGTGATGGACTGACATTAGGTATGATGCCTTAAACAATTGTTTTCGAACACGTGCTGCTTTGTCGTGTTAACTTGGACTGCTTGGCTATGGGGAGCAGCTCCTGCCCCCATGCCAGCTCCCCTGCCTTGGAGGAGGGGTAGAACCTGTTGCTAGGGGATCCCCCCTCCCGAGTTCGGAGGCTTGTCAGTGCGCATGTGCAGGTATCAGGGGTCACTCTGCAGTCATGGCAAGGGAGGGGGCAAAATCCACCGGAGACCCCAGCCCCATTCAACTGCGCATGTCCTGGGACCCCAGACCCTTTTCTGGAATCGTCCAGAAGGAGCAACTGTGCATGCTCAGCTGAGGAACTGAGCCCTATAAAGGGTGAGACCCCAGCGTGTCTGGGGTTGGTGCACACGTGATCCCCACCACCAGAGGAACCCGAGAGTGACAGCGGACCCTGCTGGGCAAGGACGAGCATCTTTGGAGACTGTTCCAAGGGTGGTGAGGCTTTCTCTATCCCCTTATTTTTCCTCTTTCTTCCTTTTCTTTCTTCTCCTATCTTCTCTGCTTTCCTACACCAGCGCTCTAGTTCATGCTAAATGCCAAACCATCGTTGTTAAAATCGTTTGATTTTGCCTAAATACTTTATCCAATACCCACATTGGGTTTAGCCAGTGTTATCCAGCCCATTCATTTAAATAAAGTTGTGTTATATTGTTCCTCTTGTTATGTTACGTTGTAAATACTAGTCTGTACGATAGAGATACAAAAACCTTGGTGGTCTGGGAAAGGAATGAGAAAAATCTAAACTGCAAGTCCACGGTCTGGGAGAGCGACAGAAGACGACAAAACAGAAGAGAGAAGACGAGCTAAGCCGTTTGAAGACCGGTTGAAACCTGCATAAATCACAACAAGCTCTCATAACTCCCTTTTCTTTGCCAATTATCCACCGTATATGGGAGAAAATCTTAAAGTGCTATTTCTTTGGTGACCGGTAGGACACGACATAGTTCACAAAATGGACCTTCTTAAGCTCAAGCCGCATGCGTAATAGCTATGCAAAATTATTAATCAGTTTTTGAATAGGTATGATTATTTGGGGGAAAATAATGACTATGTCTGTAATCGGGTGATATAAGCTTTGGTTGGGGCAGCATACGGGGTGCATGATTTGAGGGAAAGATACTCCTTGCACCCGGCGCTGATACTAAAAAGAAAATGCTGCTTCTTAATGCTGCATTGGTATTAAGGAGTTTTTCTTTCGAATTTTCGGTAACAGTTTGGCGATCCAGATGGGACAGAGATTCTGAACCTCGACGGATCCTGGGATCGCAGGGACCTCCAGCCGGCACCGAGGAATTCTCGGGGAGAACCTCCGATCCCCGGACCGAAGAGCTCAAAGCAAGACCCCTGGGAAGGTCAAGGCATTTTCTTTTAAAGGTTGAAGGGGGCCTGCCCATAAGGCGCTGTGAAAGCCCTGCAGGGTTGGGCTGTAAAAGGGACCCGGGTGGGTCGAAGGGCAGTGGGGTCTGCTCAGGGCCCACTAAAAGGCAGGCGGCACGTTACTACAGGGACGCCTGGAGTGCCAGGCCTAAGGCCTGAATGGTTACAGGGTAAAAGGTTTAAACTGGTTCTTTTTCTCTTGCTCTCTGTGTATGGTGCAGTCGCTGCTGTGTTGCTCCGTACGCTCACTGGTGACACTGTCTGTGTGGCTGGGGTTGTCTGTTCAGTCTGATATTCGATGGACTCTGAGTTTGTGTGCTGCTCTGTGCATTCACTGATAAATGGGGAGTGGTACATCTGGTTCATCTGGGCGAGGGGAGTGGTGTGCACTGAGCCACTGGAAACAGATGGAACGTAGCGGCGGTTCGCTGACTCGAACACAGTCAGTGGAATTCTGTATTTGGTAACATCTTTCCTGCCCCATCAGAGATTTTACTTTCCAGATCAGTCTCTTCTAACTAACGGCACTTTCTGAAGGTAACGGCAGTTTTTTAAGACAGTGTCTGCTTCAAGAAGTGACAGCGCTGGATGTCTACAGTTACTGCCAGGGACTGGAATGCAGAAAGGCTCTTGCTTGTACTTTCTGCTGTGCAGACCAAGGTCACTGCTGGATCCTGTGGGCCGCGGTGGGGGTGCGGTAAGTTAGAACTACTGAACTAAAATACCATCTTAGCATTACTGTTATTTTGTAAGCGGGAAGGAAATGTTACTTTGTTTTTCACTTTAAGAGATCATACAGAGTGGCAAGAGGAATGTGAGATAACCCCACACAAGATTCATTTGTAATGGTACTGGAGAAAGAGAAATCGAGGAGAAAAACAGAACGGAGAAAGGCTGCTGGGTGTGCAGCATTGGAAAAACGGTGTATTAAGCATATGAAACCCCACCACCACCACCCCCCCAGAGTTGACGGAATGGGAGGAGGACGTGGATCTGTTAGTAAGTCCGGAGCTCAAGTGGGGCAGAAGGAGGAGGGGGCAGCTGCAGCGGCCTCAGCGCTGCTGGGAGCCGTGCCAGCAGCACAACCCGCCGCGCCGCCGGTAGCGGCAATGGCAGCCACGGCACAAGCGGCGCCGCCAGCAGTGGCAGCAGTGCCATCGGCACTGGCTGGGGGGGGGGGGGGGCTGTACCGGCACCGGCGCTGCAGCCCCCGCCGCCTTTCTCGGGGAGCAAGACGGGAACGATGAGCCAAGGGGGGGAGCAGTGGCAGCAGCGGTAGCAGCCACGGCTCTAAGGAGATATCAGGATTGGATCCTATATGGAATTAAACATGCTGTGCCAAAAGCAGTGAATTAAATTCAACAGGAACCTTGGGAGTCACCATCAGCCTTCCTGGAAAGGATTAAAATGGCTGCACAAAAATATACCAACCTGGATCCAGAAAAAGAGGAGAACAAGAAACAATTGGCATTAATCTTTATGGGACAAGACAATCCTTTCCTGATATCAGGTGAAAGCTGCAAAAATTACAGGGGTAGGACTCTAGGAACTTGAGTAAAATGCTCGAGGTTGCATGGACGGTGTTCAATAACAGGAAAAAGATCAAAAAAGGTGAAACAGGTCCAAAGGGACAACCAGAGAGAAGCCAGGCTTCTGGCCGCATTAAGCCAAGCAAACAAACAACAAACTGAACTTAAAGGTGGGAAACGGGCGGCCGGGGAATCCAAGGAAGCCCCGGCTGGCCAAGGATCAGTGTGCAACCTGTAAGCAGAAAGGGGACTGGAAAAAGGAATGTCCACAGAGAGAGAATCAGAATTCACCCCAAGGGCAAGGAGACTAATGATGGTCGGGGATGAAGAGGAGGAAGATTGATGGGGAGCAGGGGTGTCATCCCCAGCTGAACCCCTGGTTACCCTGGAGCTGGGGAAAGAGAAAGTAGATTGATTTTTTTTTTTTTTATTAGATACTGGGGCTGCGTATTCAGTACTTAATCCATGTAAAGGAGTTATCAGTGAAGATAAAACCAGGATTGTTGGTGCAACTGGGAAAACCCAAACTAAGTTATTTCTAGAACCCCTCAAGTTACGTGTGGGGAAACAATGGGTCACACCCCAATTTCTCTATGTACTAGAATGCCCAGTGAATTTATTGGGGCAGGATGTGCTTAGCAAGCTTGATGCAAAAAATGCTTTTGAAAAAGGAAAACTGTTAATCCAAATTCCTGAAACAAACTGGGCCGAGGCCAGAGTCTTTCTGTTACAGCAGAAGGTACAAGCAGAAACACCAGCAGCAGCAGAAGAGGAGGTGCACCCCGAGGTGTGGGCCACACCAATTCCTGGGAGATCAAGGAGAGCACACCCGGGAAAGATGAAATTAAAACCAGGAACTAAGCTGGTCAGACTGAAACAATATCCAATTCCTAAACAAGCGGGAGAGGGGTGACAGGAACTGAGAGATAAATTCCTCATGAATGATATTTTAGTGGAATGTGAATCCCCTTTCAATATCCCAATTTTGCCAGTAAAGAAACCAAATGGGAGTTGTAGGATGGTTCAGGATTTGAGGGTTATAAATAAAATTGCAGAGGACATTCATCCTGTGGTGGCAAATCCATAGACCCTCTTGACCTCCCTAGAGGAGGACCAGAAATGGTTTTCAGTATTAGATCTTAAAGATGCCGCCTTCTGCATACCTGTTAGCCCAGAGAGCCAGCAGAGTTTTGCTTTTGAGTAGGAAAATTGTCCTACTGGACGGAGAACTCAGCTTACCTGGACGGTGCTGCCGCGAGGATTTAAAAACAGCCCCATGATATTTGGAAACCAATTAGGAAAAGAATTGGAAGAATGGAGAATCCTGAGGGGACTGGGTTTCAGTATGTTGATGACATCCTCTTGGCAGCCAAGGATCAAAGCCAATGTTTAGTTTTGACTGTGAGCCTTTTAAATTTTTTTGGAATAGTCGGAGTATAGAGTATCTAAAGATAAGGCCCAGATTGTAAAGACCAATGTGATATATCTGGATTTGAATTGTCTCAAGGAGAGAGAAGATTGGGACAAAGCCGGAAAGAAGCTATCTATCTGTCAGACCCCTGAACCCACCTCTCCCAAGGGGCTGAGAGCTTTCCTGGGAATGACAGGATGGTGCAGACTATGGATTCCAAATTCTGGACTGATTGCAAAATCTTTGTATGAAACTCTTAAAAGAGCATCCCTTCATCTGGAATGGACGAGTGAGGCCCGACAGGCCTTTAAGGATTTAAAAATGGCCCTGATGAAAGCTCCAGCCTTAGGATTGCCAGATTTGAACAAACCTTTCGAACTGTTCGTTTGGGAAAAGTCCCATTTAGCTCTAGGGGTCCTCACGCAGCGCCTCGGAAGCTGGAAGAGACCAGTGGGGAACTTCTCCAAACAGCTGGACGTGGCCAGCCAGGGATGGCCAGGGTGTTTACGAGCGGGGGCTGCAACAGTCCTCCTGATTGAGGAAGCCCCAAAACTGTCGATGGGGCAGAGGATCACTGTGTTTGTACCCCACATGTTGGCAGCAGTATTAGAGCAAAAGGGGGGACATTGGTTATACTTATCGCATGACTGCCTGCAAACCATCAAATCAGTATATTCCAGCCACTCTGGTCTTCAAGAATGTGCCTTTGGAAAATCCTGACACCGAAGGAAGCAGTTTATTGAAGATGGGAAGCGAATGGTGGGATATCCACAGATAAGGTACTCCTGAACAGCCCCTCTGCTCACAAGTCAGAATTGATAGCATTGACCCAGGCTCTGGAAATTGTAAAGGAAAAACGAGTAAACATATGGACTGACTCTAAATATGCTTTTGGGGTAGTCCACGCCCATGGGGGCTCTCTGGAAAGAGAGAGGCTTTTTATCTGCACAAAGGTTCGCCGATGAAACATTGAGAAGAAATTCTAAAAACTGCTACAAGCCATCAGAGATCCTGCTGAAGTGGCCATCGTGCATTGTAAGGCGCACCAGAAGGGAAACACCCCAGTAGTTACTGGAAATCGGTTGGCAGATGCCACGGCTAAACAGGTTGCAGAACAAGGACTTTTGCCCTTGCTCTCAATAAAAGCCCGGTGGAATCCTGAAGCAAACAGACTTTACAGAACTTCTTTGTAAAGAAGGGTTTAAGTATCTTTTAGTCTTGGTAGATGATACCTTTTTTTCAGGATGGCCTGAGGCTTTTCCCACTCGCACCAACAAAGCTAGAGAAGTCGTTAAACTACTTTTGAAAGAAATCATAGCTAGATTTGGGGCCCCTTAGGAATGTCTTCAGATCGAGGACCTCATTTCATTGCAGGAATAGTACAAGATCTGTGTAGAATATTGGGAATTAAATGGGATTTACATACCCCGTGGAGACCTCAATCTAGTGGGAAAGTAGAGAGAATGAATTTTTATTCTAAAACAACAGCTAAGTAAAATATGTCAAGAAACTTCATTAAGCTGGCCAAAAGCATCACCTTTGGCCCTTCTCGGGGTAAGGATAAAACCTAGGATAAAATTACAAGTCAGTCCATATGAAATCTTATATGGCAAACCGTATCAGGCCATGGTGGTTCCAGGGGAGGAACAAATGAAGGGTCCAATGGAGTTAAGTCAGTATCTTATAACTCTGGGAAAGGTTTTAGGAGAACTAAAAAGATATGTGCTTTCTGTGACTGCTTTAGGTCTAGACCACATGGTCCACGGAGACTGGGTATACATTAAAACTTGGAATCAGGAACCTCTCCAGCCAAAATGGAAGGGAGCCTATCAAGTCCTGTTAACAACATCCACTTCTTTAAAGGTGGCTGGGCTTCCTGGTTGGATTCACTACGCGTGAGTAAAGAAGGCACCACCGGATCAATGGACTGTTACTTCTGACGAACCGCTGAAGATAAAGATCAGTTGGGCTCAGCCAGCTCCAGGACTGAGAACATGACTTCTCCAAAGACTCACTCACAGGTTTTAATACTAACCATCATTATTTGTTTTAATCAGTTAAAAATGTCATGTACAGAGAATGAAAAAAATTTAATGCTATCTTTGGTTCAAGGTTTTGGGAAAATGCATAACCTGACCAGTATAACAGCTTGTTTGCCTCATCTCCAGGCAGCTGGTCAGCCTATGCCGTGGGGAATAATTCCTGTGAATTTGACAATTCTAGAGGGATATGCGAATGTTTCTAAAGCTTTCATTGCAGCTCATGGATCTGACTATTTAGATGAAAGTTAGAACTGTAGACGAAGAGGAAGTGATATACTTCAAGATGCAACACCTTGGCGACTAGGGGAGAATAGAACTGTATTTGGAAAAGGGAAGCGGAACCAATGGACAGGCAACAGAATTATTGAATTTATGTGTCACTCAAAATCATGCTAAATATGCTTCCTCGACCCCAGAATGTGCGGCTCTAAGAGAAAAAAGGAAAACCTGGACTGGGCCCTTGGAAGGGATCTGGAAATATTTGGGAAAATTAGATTGGTGCATGACCTGGGGAACTAGTCTTATGGTCAATATTAGCAGAACTGATTAGAAATGTAACAAACTTTTAACTAAAAGTCAAGTAGCTTTTCTGAATCGTACCCTCACTATAGGTGGGTGTAAAAATCTTTCATGCCCAGAATATTGCAAGGAGACTGCACCGTCTCCAGGATACACTGTGTGGGCAACTTCAGATGGACACTGGACCACACGTTTAAAACTAAAATCAACTACCAGGCAAGTGACACTGGGGTTATTAACCCTTTGTCCAATATAGAAGAAAACCCTGATTGATTGTGATCATAGTAATAGCAGTCTGCATACAGTGTGCTAAATGAATAATTATAAATAGTATACGGAAATAGTAAGGTACATTAGAGAACAAGTGTTGAGATCTTACTAAAAATTAGAGAAATCTCAAAGGGGGGGAAATATTATGTTACCTTGTAAATAATAGTCTGTACAATAGAAATATGAAAACCTTGGCGGTCTGGGAAATGAATGAGAAAAATCTAAACTGCAGGTCTTCTGGCAGTGGCCAGATTAAGTTCTAGCTGGGCTTTCACCTTTCTGATCTTCTCCCTGCATAGTCTCGCAAAATCCTTGTAGTTTTCGTGAGTGGCCTGCCCCTTCTTCCATAGGCCATAGACTTTCTTTTTCTTCTTGAGCTCTAGCCAGAGCTCTCTGTTCAGCCACTTTCCATCGCTTACTAACAGTCCTGGCTAATGGGGGGGGGGGGAGTGTTCCAGCTGACTGGAGGTTGGCAAATCTGATGCCAGTCTAGAAGAAAGGCTGTAAGGAGGACCCAGGGAACTACAGGCCTGTCAGTCTTCCCTCAGTGCTGGGGAAAGTCATGGAGCAGATCATTCTTAGTGTCATCATGCAGCAGGTACAGGATAGTCAGGTGATCAGGCCCAGTCAACATGGATTTATGAAAGGCAGGTCCTGTTTGACCAACCTGATCTCCTTCTATGACAAGGTGACCCATTTAGTGGATGAGGAAAGAGCTGTGGATGTTGCTTACCTGGACTTTAGTAAGGCCTTTGACACCATTTCTCATAACATTCTTCTGCAGAAACTGGCTGCCTATGGCCTGGATGGGTGGACACTTCACTGGATAAAAAACTGGCTGGATGGCCGGGCCCAGAGAGTGGTGGGGAATGGAGTTCAGTCAACCTGGCGGCTGGTCACCAGTGGTGTTCCTCAGGGCTCAGTGTTGGGGCCTGTCCTCTTCAACATCTTTATCAATGATCAGGATGAGGGGATCGAGTGCACCTTCAGTAAGTTTGCAGATGACACCAAGTTGGGAGGTAGTGTTGATCTGCTTGAAAGTCGAGAGGCTCTACAGAGGGATCTGGACAGGCTGGATAAATGGGCTGAAGCCAATGGTATGAGGTTCAACAAGATCAAGTGCCGGGTCGTGCACTTGGCTCACAACAACCCCCTGCAACATTTCTACAGGCTTGGGGAAGAGTGGCTGGAAAGGTGCCCAGTGGAAAAGGACCTGGGGATGCTGGTTGACAGCTGGCTGAAGATGAGCTAGCAGTGTGCCCAGGGGGCCAAGAAGGCCAACAGCACCCTGGCTTGTATCAGCAATAGTGTGGCCAGCAGGAGGAGGGAAGTGATTGTCCCCCTGTACTCGGCACTGGTGAGGCCTCACCTTGAGTGCTGTGTCCAGTTTTGGGCCCCTCACTCCTAGAAGGACGTTGAGGTGCTGGAGCGTGTTCAGAGAAGGGCAATGAAACTAGTGAAGGGTTTAGAGAACTTATCTTATGAGGAGCAGCTGAGGGAATGGGGATTGTTTAGCCTGGAGAAGAGGAGGCTGAGGGGAGACCTTATCACTCGCTACAACTACCTGAAAGGAGGTTGTGGTGAGGTGGGGGCCGATCTCTTCTCCCACGTTTCAAATGACAGGATGAGAAGAAATGGCCTTCAGTTGCGTCAGGGGAAATTTAGGTTAGATATCAGGAAAAATTTCTTTACACAGAGAGTCATTAAGCATTGGAACAAGCTGCCCAGGGAGGTGGTGGAGTCCCCATACCTGGAGGTGTTTAAAAGCCATGTGGATGTGGTGCTGAGGGACATGGTTTAGGGACCCTGGCAGTGCAGGGTGAATGGGTGGACTCGATGATCTTAAAGGTCTCTTCCAACCAGATGATTCTTTGATTCTGTGACTCCTCTGCCCCTCAGGACTGTCTCCCAAGGGACCCTACCAGCCAGTCTCCTGAAAAGTTCAAAGTCTGCCCTCCAGAAGTCCGAGGGGGCAGTTTTACTGCCTTCCCTCCCTACTGCCTCAAGAATTGAAAACTCTATAATCTCATGGTCACTGTGGCCAAGATGGCCTCCAACCTTCACATCACCCTTCACAAATCCTTCTCTGTTGGTGAACAACAGGTCCAGCAGGGAGCCTTCCTTGGTTGGTTCCCTCACCAGCTGTGTCAGGAAGTTGGCTTCCACACACTCCAGGAACCTCCTGGACTGTTTCTTCACTGCTGTGTTGTATTTCCAGCAGACATCCGGTAAATTGAAGTCCCCCACTAGAATGAGTGGCACCAATCGTGAGACTTCTCCCAGGTGCTTGTAGAATATTTCATCTACATTTTCATCCTGGTTGGGTGGCCTATAGCAGACTCCCACTGTGATGTCTGCCCTGTTGGCCTTTCCCCTGATTTTAACCCATAAACACTCTACCCTTTCGTCACCATTGTTGAGTTCAAGACAATCCAAACTCTCCCTGACATACAGGGCCAGTCCCCCACCTCTTCCTCCTGCCCTGTCCCTCCTGTAGAGTTTGTAGCCATCCAGCGCAGCACTCCAGTTGTGCGTGTCGTCCCACCATGTCTCCGTGATGGCAGCTATATCATAGTTTTCTTGCTGCACAATGGCTTCTAGTTCGTCCTGTTTGTTGCCCATGCTGCAGGCGTTGGTGTACATGCACTTCAATTGGGCTATTGATCCCATTTCCTTTCTTTGGGGGGGGAGAAGGCCTAATTCCCACCTGACCATTCTCAGGACCTGCCATGATTCTTAGCACACCAGTATTCCTTGCGACTATGCATGACACAGTGCCCTCTAATCCTACTGGTGTGACAGTCTCAAGGAGCTCACCAGCACACCAACCCACTAATGCTGATGTGCCGCTCTCAGGCTTAGTTCCAGTAAGCCTGATTTTATCCCTTTCCCCCTTCAGATCTAGTTTAAAGCCCTTTCAATGAGCCCTGACAACTCCTGAGCAAGAATTCTCTTCCTCCTTTGAGACAGGTGCACCCCATCTGATGCCAGCAAGCCTGGTGCTGTGTAGACCAACCCATGATCAAAAAACCCCAAGTCTTGCTGGTGACACCAGTCTCAGAGCCAGGTATTGACCTGGTGGGTCTTCCTGCTTTTCCCCTCATCATTCCCTGCTACTTGAGGGACAGAGGAGAACACCACTTGTGCTCCTGATCCCTTGACAAGTTGTCCTAGGGCTCTGAAATCTTTCTTGATTGCCCTCAGGCTTCTTGTTTGGTGTTCATCACTACCTACCTGAAAGGTCAATAATGGATAATAGTCTGAGGGCTGTACCAGGGTGGGAAGCTTTCTTGCTACACCTTTAACCTGGGCCCCAGGGAGGCAGCAGACTTCCCTGTGAAGTCGGTCAGGTCTGCATATCGGGCCTTCAGTTCCCTTCAGAAGGGAGTCACCTATGCAGATGACCCGTCTCTTTTTCTTTATAGAAGTAGTTTTTGTGCTGGGCTTGGGTGGTCTTAGCTCCAGTAATGTTTCCGCTCTTAGTGAGTCATCATTCTCATTATTGATTGGCTCCACTTGCAGGGCTTCATACTTGTTATTCAAGGACACCTGGGAAGGTAGGGGCCTTGCTGGGGCAGCATGCCTCCTGCGTCAGGCAGGAACTTGTTGCCATTGCCCTCTGTCCTTCCAGTCTTTGCCTTTGCTCTGATGGAGATGGAACCGGGGGTCCTCTGTATTGTGCCCTTTATCTGTCTGCTGGGCCTGCCTCAGGGAAGGCAGGATGTTGTTCCATTGATCAATCTCTTCCTCGCACTCCCTCATGCTCCTCAACCTGCTCACCAACTCTCAGAGCTCTGTCACTAGGCAGAGGAGTTCATCTACCTGGGCACACCTCCCACAGGTGTGCTCACAGCTGCCGTCCTGTACTGATGCCCGAGTGGCTGCATGTCTCCACTGTAGCTCTGTCCGGGCAGCTGCATCAGTCATGATGGGTGCAGCTCTTAGAGAGGCTGTGACCTTTTGCCAAGGAGACACCATCTCTCCCTGCTCTAACTGGTCATCACTATCAGCGCCCTTCCTGCGTGCCCTTCTGCACGAACTGCCACGCCCCTCTCTGACTGCCACGCCACGCTCTTTTTGCATGCTCTGTTTGCTGCACTCCCTAGGGGTTTCTTTTATACCTCTGGGTGAGGTCGCCGTTACCCTGGCAATGCTCTTGCCTCATCAGCCCCTTCCGTGAGAGTTGCTGTCTCCTGGCAGGTCTCACTGCTCCCCTGAAGTTCCCCTGTCAAAGGGAAGCCTCTGAAATCCCTGTGTGCGCCGAGATCTGCCACTGCGTTTCAGGCTGTGCCGACTCTGGGCAGCTCCTCTCGACAACTGACCATTTGTTTTGATTGTAGCTCGTTTAAATCTCCCATCACACCACCCCGTGACTTAAACAGCTGTTTTTGAAGGTCCTTACAATTCTTATAATTCCTTATAATTCTTCCTCAAGGTTGGTGATTCTGGCATAGCAGACAGAAGGAGAGGAAAGAGAAGAGAGAGAAGCAAGCAGACGAGAAATCATACATTTGACAATAGCTATGCCAACCATCAAAAATATGAAACCGACTAACAATGTTATTCCGAGTTGTAATAACCATTTTCTCCTCCCCATGAGTCCCAATTATTTAAGGATATTTTCAAGCCACATTCCTGAGATCCAATCTGTTGGCTGAAGAGATTGAAGTAGTCCATCAGTCTTTTCAGAGATTTCTCTCATCTTGGCTCGAGCTCCTTCAGTGGTGGTACTTGCATTATGAATGGTTATACAGCATTCTCCTTCAGTTAAGTTTAACATCCCGCACACACCGTGCTCTTTTAACAACATGTCTAATGCTAATCAGTTTTGCAAGGTCATTTTAAACACCTGTTGCACCTGTTGATTTAGTTCCTTTAATGCCAGTTGAGTCCACTTAGACAATGTCTGAACTTGAGATGTTAGATTCAATAGGGCCCATCGGTGTTCAGTTATAGCCTTGAAAGGGGATAAAAGCACCTTCCAAGCCTAAAACTGCACGTTGTCCCCATGTGAGATAGTCAGGTGCACGTATTTCAAGACTGACCGCTCTCTTTTGCCGCCTTCCTGTCGGGAAATTAAATACACGTTCTGGACATAAAGAAGGTAACACTACTCCACATTTCAGGCCTGCGTGTCCTTCTAAGGTCAACAGGGAATAAAATTTCCCATCCGACGTGCCCACGCTAGGCCAAAAGGTGCAGGATACTTCATGGCTTTACAATCCCAACAATCTGTTGTATAATCATGGAAACTCAACATAGGAGCAGCCTTTACCTTCAAAGATCTAACAGGGAAGTATGTTTGAGGGAGGCCACACTTAAAGTGATTAATCTTGCTATCGGTAGAATTCTGATTACAATGTACATTGTCTATGCCATTCCATCCCTTCCATGGTCTCCTCCAGCAAATATACATGTCTCTAATTATGGTCCTCAGTCCCTTTAAAAACCAGGCTTGTCTAACCTTTTCTTCAATTCCAGTGTCACAAGTTACAGTATACTTACACATAAACAACGAGCTCAGCCTCAGGGGGTCGTGGTTACTTGATAATGGCTTAAATTCACCTTTTAATATTGACTACGTCCACATTAGTTTTTTAAAATCTGGTTTATATGCTCCTGGAGTCCATGGAAGTTCTATACACCATTCAAGAGAAACTAATTGATCATACTCCGCCTCGTAATAGTCAGGAAGCTTTGTAGGATCAAAGGTTACATCAAAAGAGTAATGCACACATCTCTGAGATCTATTTCTTGCTTCAAACACATGACCTCCTTTTACTGACCTACCCCGATTTCCCCTATTTACCAAGATGTTTACAGTTAAATTAAAGTATGGTTCATGTGTGGGACAAATCACATTCCAAGCCCAATCAGGATCAGAGCTGGTCTCGATACTTTTTGCCAGTGTGCTGTCATAGATCACCGGATACCACATTTCTAATACACCCTCAACTACAGGCAATCACTTTCACTCTACTTCAATGGTTTGTTTCCCTTCTTGATGTTGCCATACTTTACCCTGATATCCCAACACCTTTACAGAAGTTTTGGTGAAGTTAAAGATAAATGATAGATTCAGCGGAATAACAAAACATCTGAGCCCCTGTTCCGAGAAGGGAGGGAGCGTTATGCACAATCCTTGATCTGTTTGATTCCATGTTCGTACAAAGCTTCTTATCAATTCCCATGCAAGGTTTGGAGACTTATTGTCCCTGGTCCCTCCGTCCCCTGAACATCAGGAGAAACATGAAAGCATGCAAACGATCTCAAATACAATCAATAAATGCATATTGAGCCAATAATCAATAACAATTAAAATAGTGCAGTGCTGGAAACAGGCCTTGTCAGAGGTTAACACCTCTGCTTTCTACACTGTACCAGGCTGGTTCTTTGGGAACTTCAGGAAACATGGACAATAGAATACCTTTCCTCACAATTTTTGATACAAAGCCTTAATCAAACCCCCAATCTGTTCTCAGGGAGTATTCAAATTTCTTAAGCTCTCTAAGGAGTAGAAAGACTGTTACTAGATAGATGATCACTGTGGTAATCTCCCATGGTCTTATAGATCATACAAGCTCTAGAATCACTCTTTGACTCCTGAAGTGATTTCTTCCTTAAGCACAACCAGTAGATTAACTCCAGCACAGCTCTCTTCTGCCTTGGACATGATCTTCCTAACCATTAGTGGCATTTCAACGATCTTCAGTAGTCTCCTCTTCTTACTTTTCCTTCCTGTCCCAGATCACATTTGAAACTATTCAGTGTGTCTCTATCCTTTTTTATTTTTTTCCCTTTCTTTTTCTTTTTATCTCTGCATTTGTCTATTCTCAAGCCTGGTAGAGCCATAGTCCTGGCTAGAAACACCAGGTATATTAATGACTAATGAAAAAGTGAGACAAGAAAGGAAAGGGTAGTAGGAGCAGTGAGAGGAAAAAAGATGGAGACAGTGAGAAATCATCTCTCTCTGCTTCCTACTCTTCTATCCCAGGTGATCCTTCTACCTGTTCTAAATTAACATCAAAGCCAGAGGGAGCAGAAAAAGGTTGGTGCGGGAGAAAATGACAATTTTAGGAAAAGAAAAATCATGATGCAGAAAAGTGTCTGTCCCCTTTCTAATTCCTGCAGTGGCCTGTAGCTGATAGCACTGAGAAAAAAGCAGCAGCAAGCTCTGACATTTTATTTCTGTGGAGAATTGAAAAAGGGCTTGCTGTAATTCATCACTTACAAGACACCCTTTTTGACAGGAGTACTTGTATTTTTAACAGTGGTGTCTTTTAACATGGTAGCTGTAATTGGACATGAAAAATGATGTTGTGTTTCTACTTGTAGAGAGGATTGGAGTGGGGGTAGGTGGGGCAAGTGGCAAGTTGGTGTGAGAGGATGACATCTGGCATTATTTGAATGTGTTGGGTTTAGGCAAAAGGAAAGAAAAGCCAAAATGAAGAGTGTAAAGTGTAACAAATATCATCATCTTGTCCAAGGCGTGCAAAAGTGATCGTAAAGGTGGTTTTCAGCAGAGATGAAATGCAAAGGATCAAAAGAAAATGTGTGATGCACCTGAAGTTCTAACTCCTCCATCAACCCAAGCATTTATGGCATGTGGAAAAAGGACGTGCAACTCCTCTTCCTGAAATGGGGCCGATTCACAGCTGTAGTGGTACCCAGTGCCCATAGTTCTCAATACAAACAGGGAATCTGAGACACAGGCTTTTCCTGAGGCCACACTGGGAACACAGTTGTGAATAAAACTCTGATTTTCCATCCACTTGCCACCCCTTTGAAAATGGAGTCTGTCGTATGTAACCAGAAACCCAAATTAAATTTTTTGGCTCTTGCCTAAATCCCTTTGTGCCTCAGTGGTCCTCAGCACACCTCTGTTATGGCATTGCTGTTGAGAGAGGCACTTCAAAGTAAATTTGTGGCCAAATAAATTGGACTCTGAATCATGAATGAGGATAAACATATTGTCCTGATTTATAATGGTTTTATGACTATTCTTGTACCATAATGTCAGGAATCTTCACAGTGTATATAGAGAATAAAATTTTTTAGTCAGATTCTAAAGGATAGGAGGGAAGCTAAAGAGGAGATAAACTCTTTCTGGGTTAACTAATGGTAAAACAGTATACTTCTTTCACTGTGGCAGGTCAGCAGGGATAATATAGAATAAGGAACCATGATCATATTTCAAAGGAGAGCACAAAGAGCATCCATGGGCAGAGAAAAGAAGGACTATTGCAATGGACAGAAGTGTAGCACATTCTAAAGGAGAGCCTAATGGAGTTTGTCCAGCCCATCTGTCAGTTCAAATGCTGGATCATCCTACCTAGGTCTTTTCCCATGTTGCCAAATCTCTTTTGAAGACTTCTAGTGATAGAGATCAATAAAACATCACAGCCACATCTGTAGTTCCTATTATTCCATTTGGAGACCCATGTTATTAATCCGATTTTCTGCCAAATTAATTAACAAAAAATTAATTAAAATTATTAAATCACTATTTTATAATAAATATGAAATTATTAATTATTAAGTTAATAGAGATTATGGGAAAATTAATCAGATTTGCTGGCAAATCTTCTTTCTCCTATCACACTCTCAGGGTCCACCAAAACAGGACAGATATTAAAGATGTCCATATCAATATTCCCCCAATCACTACTGAGAAGACTGCATTTTGGAGTATATACTTTGGTTTCTTTGCATTAAACCCATGACAATTCCCAGATGAAGAATAAGCAGGGAATTTGAACCTCTGAATTCCCTTCTCCCCAAGAAGGCATTTCCCCAGACTGGGGAAGGTACATCTTTCTGCCATTTTATTTTCCCACTTGGCCCTTTTCTGCTCCCCATGCCAGCTCCTTGTTCACAGAGTGTCTGTGTAAAAAAAAAAAAGTTCCATAGATGAAGAGAGGAAACTTATTTTCCTCTCTGTTTCTCCCTATAATTGGTGTCTTTCATGTCAAGATGATCTCAATTTGTATTATGGGCTCTGCGCAGGCAGCACTTTCTCTTTGGTCTATAAAGAAATTGTCAAATGTATAAATCATAATGTACATTAAATTACACTAGCCTTTTACTTATTAATTTCCCCATTATTTTCTTCCTCTGTTGGATGTTCATTCCCTCCCTCTTTTTTTCCCTTTCTTGGGGATCACCTTTTTTTCATGCCCCAATCTCAAAAAAATATTAGCCTCCTCTCATTTTTTTCTAAAGGGTCTGATGATCTCCTCTGCCTTTTGCAAACTGACCACATCCAACTCAACAAGTAGGAAGAGCTCTGTATAGTTTTTCTAAAGGATGAATCCAAAGCTTACTCAAGTTCAGTGGGGATTTTCATGGCTTTTAGCAGGCTTCAAATCAGTACATACGTTGGTAGATTTATGGAGTGTTCTGCATTGCAAGGCTGTGTCCATTCTGGACTCCAAGCATCGTCTCTCAGGGCTGCAGCACACATCCTATAAATTACTGACTACTGTGACTATTTCTTACTGACTGTTTAGGATGCAGGTTCTGTCTGTCTTGGAGTGAGGACCAGGGACCTCTGACCACCGTCCTCTGACCATTGGAGTTAGATTAGCCATTGTCTCCACATTAAGAACCCATAATATATAGTGTGAGTGCAGCTGTCAAAATTTAACAGCTCTCAAGTCAGACCTTGGTACATGGATGGTGTCAACACCAACATGCTGTAAACAAAAACCGATCACAGTGGTTGAGCAGCTGGGGGAAGTTAAGTAACTGGGTAGTTTGGCTTCATTATCCTGTGCTTGAGAAGCAAGATGGGGTTCATCTCACCTAACTCTAACTGCATAGACTACCTCTATGATCAGAGGAGAGGAACAGGTACTTCAGAAGACATCCTATTCATCTGTCCTGGTTTGAGTTAGAACAGCACTCATTCTGTTCAGAGATTTTACTTTTCAGCTCAGTCTCTTCTCAGTGACTGCACTTGCTGAAGTTAACAGCATATTTTTGCAGACAGCGTCTGCTTCTAGAAGTGATGATGCTTGATGTTTACAGTTACTACCAGGGATTGGGATGCAGAAAGGCTCTTGCTTGTACTTGCTCCTGTGAAGACCAAGGTCACTGCTAAATCTTGTGTACCATGGTGGGGTGTCATAAAGAAAGAGGCCATACCTTCAGGGAGGAGCAGACAGGACAGGTGACCCTAAACTGACCAACAAGGTGTTCCATCCCATATACATCATATTTGGTATAAAGCTGAGGGATCACAAGGGTTAAACTCTCTTCTTCAATGGCTGGTGTCCAAGGAGAACTCTGCATTCCTGAATCCAGTTCCAGAATCCAGCTCCTGAATCCGATTCCCATCTGCTGCTGACCCCAGTCTGGGATTTCCCCAGTGTCTCCCCACAGCATCAGTGGTGATGGTGACATGATTGCCACCAGGGGGTTGGGTTTGATAGTGGGTTTGTGTATATTTGTATATATTTCATTTTATTGTCATTATTTTCATTGAAGCAATTTTAGTTTTCTTTTCCAATCCATCAGTCTCTCTCCCTTATTCCCTTTCTCTTCCCCTTTGGGGAGGGAGAGGGGTTAATAGAGAATATCTGTCTAGTGGCCAGCTCAGCCCTAACCCTTGACATCATCTCAGGCACCAATCTTAAGAGCGGCTTAAAATTACACTTTTTAGATGTTTGGAGTTACCTAAGAGTCTAACTGTAGTCATTTTATAGCTAAGTACATTTTTCTCTTGAGACAACAATGCAGCAGCATCTGCTAGGCTCTCCATCATCTTAATCTACTTGTCAGCCAGCTTGATAACTTTTTATTACTAAATATGTATGTAGAGCAATTAGAATAAATCTAAATTATTATGAATTTTTAAAAAAATAGGGAAATTAGGAAAAAATAAGAAAGAAAACTAACAGCTTTGTTACCCAACTGTGATTAGCCACAAATAAGGGAGGAACAGTATCACCTGAAGGCACCCTGTGATACTCATCAGCCAGTTTGTTGTTTGACTTTACTGGGAAGCAATATGTTGGGAGATTCCCATTGCCTTCTGACTTCCTGCTCCTTGTGATTACTGTTTGAACTTGCGCTTTCTTTGGTTGCTAAATCTAAAGGATAATTTCATTCCACTCAGGGGTATTCACACACAGAATTTTATTTTTAATAGCCCATAGTGTATGGATTGCTTTAAGTGACATGGAGAAAGAGGCAGGGAAAGGCTTTCAGATGAAAATCTCATCTGGTTCTGATCCAATCTGCATCTCCAGCTATTAACAGGAGGGGTATATCCTCACTCCTGTTCATCAGACACCCACATCATGTTAGGCACTTCCAGTGTAGATGATTGTGGACATCTGTTGCCCTCTCTCCTGGGAGTGAGCAGCTATGGGGATAATGATGGTACCCAATGCTTCTGTTGAGAGAGAGGGGTAAGTTAGAGAACAGAAATCCTATTATTTGCAGCATGATGGCAAGATTTTTATACTTACTTATGCTCTGATGCGATAAAGGAAAATTTGTCTGAAAAAGCAACAAAAGGAAACATTTTGACTCATATCCTACCCTCTCCCCCTCCACAAAAAATCTCAATAGCCAGCACTCCTGCAGCATGTGGACAAACCAAATCCAAATCCCATTCCCCAAGTATGAAATGGAGTCTGCTGTGTTACAGGTGACTATCCTTCTGAGCTAACAGTGGAGGTGGAATTCACTTTTCCATTTTCTTTTCATCAAGCCAATCTCAAGAAATCCTTGCAATTAAAGTTTCACTGATCCTGATGTTCTGACAAAGCATTTCTGCTCTGACACAGTAGTGTTTCCAGAGGAAACTATTAGAAATTTTAAAAGTTATGTTTAAAATTTCATGACCTCTGTGAAATGAGTCAGATCCCTCTCCCAATGTGACTCAACAGGACCCTTGTCAGGTAAATGGGGTGACACTGATTTACCTCAGACCAAGAAGCAGCCTGTACTCTGTGGTTACTTCTTTGCTTACTAATTGCCTTTTCCCCTCCTCATAGAGTAAATTCTGGTGCTAACTATGATGCATGGTAAAAAACCAAAGCAAGTCTCTGTATATGAATGTTTAAATCCACCATTAATTATGTGTCTCTCTTTGCTCTTTCTTACAGATGAACAGACCGATCCAGGTGAAACCAGCGGACAGCGAAAGCCGAGGAGGTAGTTGACTGCACTGCTTTAAGCCACAGTGCTAATTATAATTGTCTCTGTCTTCTCTCAGACAATGTGTTGATCAATTAGTAATGTAATTACTGCCACAGAAATTCTCTCTGCAGCAAAGGTTCTCTTTATTAAATCTCCTTTACTTCATCTTGCTTTCCTCATATTCAATTATTATTTGATTTTAAAAGGCAGGCAGGTGCCAGCAATTGCCTGGGAAACAAATAACTGCCTTGTTAAGAAGTGAAGCATCAGGTGCTGACTTAAAGTTTAACAGTGGTGACAGCAACGTAGGTTTTTCAGACCTATGTTGGGCTGAGCTGCAGAGGTGTTTAATTTGTTTAGGATAAAGCAGATATTTTATGGTTTCTCTGATCATGTTGTTTTTGCTTGGACTGAAGCAACTCTACTTTTGGAAAAAGCAATTTCTGAGGTAGCAGAGTTTTCTGCACCTGTATCAGCTTATCTGGATAAAACTGTTGTGGAAACTGAAGACTTCTCTCAGTCCTAGGGAGTTATTCAGGATTTGTACAGGTGTAGCTGAAATCAGGAGCTGGTCTTTTGCTTTTCCATCCTGCACAGTGGGGTTGGAAGGCCTTGCTAAGTGACCAATAGATCATCAGTGATTAAGGTGTTTCCTGTAAAAGGTTTTCTACCAGAACTGATGTGGTGATGCTTCACTGTACTCTTCTAATAGGGGCTTGTTTGTCAGATCAAATGTAGAGCTCACTGAGAAAGTGTGAGAGGGTCTGTTTTGCTGGATAAATTACCATTCTTTTTTTCTTGTATCTGCATATATATATAATGACATAGTGCTTCATTCCTCTCCCTATCTTTTTGGAAAAAAATAGAGAGGCTTTTGCCCATGTATGCAGTAAAAACACTAGTGCTTATGAATTATATAAATGTGGGAGTAGATTTTGTTATTTAGTAATGACGTGGCTCTCAGATGTGTGAAAACTCTTTAATTTCCAACACAGACATAAACTCTTACTCATTTATGGGATTGACTATCTTTGTGCTGGCATTAGTGGAAATATCCAGCAACGACTACTTAAAAGGAGTAAAATGTCTTGCAGACAAAAGGCACTGAAATTGTAGAGTTTTTTTCAGTTGAAAGTTTTGGATTCCAGAGGCTTTGACTGCATCAGTGTGAGGCTGAAACTCTCCAGTGACTCAAGTCATTGGAAGACTGACATTTTATAGAGAATTTAGCAGTGATGAAATCAATAGAATGTGATAAAAAGGCAATAATTCTGTATTTCATTCTGAAAAATCAGAATATAACTCTAGCTCTATTAAGGGTATCTTCAAAACTTTCATTGGCCTTCATGTTGTCCAAATATTAGCTTGATTATACAGAAACTACTTCCCTGTAGATTAGGTAGTCCAATATGTTATTAAGGATGCAAGCTATAACTCCACATCAAATTCTGAATGTGATGAATCCCGATTAAACTGATAGAATTTTCTATTATTTTTTTGTTGATGATTTTTCTTGGTTCCTTGTCTCATATTCAGTTCTAAAAATAGTCTGTAGATATCAATGACTTAAAGTTTTGCACACTTAGGGAAAGATTCCAAGTCTGTTTTGTGGTTTAAGGCAAAAGTTTGGAGCCATTTCTTATGTTATTCACAGTCTCTCTAGCTCTCACTAGACAACTCACTGCAGCTGGCAAGGTTAACCTATAATAAATGCAACCTCAAGGTCCCACTAGGTTGTACAGGGAGTAACATTTTTTAAAAAGGAAAGGACTCTCTTGCTGCTCTAATTGCATTCCATTAGTGGTGCTTAGATGCTCCATTGCTCCCACATTCCTCTCAAGGGACAGAGGAAGGTCCATAAAGGAAGGCATGCAAAGATGCACACAGTGTGCTACCCAGGCCCAGTGTTAATGTCTCTACCAAGAAACACTTCATAGTGATTTTGGGGTCCTCCTGCATTTTATGGAAGAGATACAGAAGGTTCCTGGACTAAAGAAAACAAAAAGGCAAAGTCCAAAGTGGTTTAGAGTTCAAAAGGTGCAATGTCCTGCAGAGAGGGTGTTGAGAGATTTACAGGAGAGTTTGCAGTTCATGACATTTGTACTGTTTTCTGCATGCAAGACTTCACAAATCTACTAAAGCTTCTGTCTGTGTGCTTTCAAGCAAATTTTTTTGTGTATGTTTGGGGGAGGCATATGCAGTGTGTCTTTTTTTGTCTGCTGTTTAGGAGGCGTGATAGCAGCAACTGGAAGGTTTGGACTTCATATATCAACTGACTTGCATAATTTCTCTACCTGTTACTCAATGTGCAGGCTCTGAAATTATCTGCTTGGTTATGGTTTAAAACAGCAAAACAGTGGTGCCTTGCTCATGCACTATGATCTGTTTCTTTTTATTCCCTTCCATCATCTCAGCAACAATTATGTGGTCAGAATGGCCTCTCCACAGTTTCTAAGCCCTATTTTCCTTTGGGACAAAAGTCTGGTTCTATTCCTTATTTCATCCAGGCTGTTTCTCTCACTAGCTCTCTGCTGCAGCTGGCAGGGTTTATCTGTGACAAATGTAGCCCAAGGTCCCAGTAACTGACATTTAGCTGTTTTCCATTTAACTGATCAGAATTCTGTGGTTTGTGCAAATGGCCAAAACCTCTCCAGAAGCTTCCCATCCGGGTACAAGCCAGATCCAGGCCTGTTTAGATGCCGCAATCAAGCAAGACTGATTGCCTTCAGCTTAGTTTAGCTTCACACTGGTATGTAAAGAGTAGGTTTGGTTGCTCAGACCTTCAGACTGGAAAGGTCTGAAGAAGAGAGTTAAGGATAAGTAAGGAGATGGCAATCTTGACAGAGCTCAGCATCTCCTCTCCTGCACTGCTGGAAGTTAGGCTATGCCTGTATGCAAGAAGTCCTGAAATTTTGGACTATGCAGGCATCAGAGTTGTACCTTTGTAATTCTCATCTCTTCCTTATCTCTGAACCGCATGTGTTGCCTGGCACATCAAGCTCTGTGGAAGCCACTTTACCAGCAGTTCCCTATCTTGTATCTTTGGTGGGCTGCTTTAAAAGACTTCCCACCCCAGAAGCTGGAGAGCAGGCTGAGGGAATGTCCTGTTTCCAGGTGGTAATCCATAAAACCTACCTTTATGTGACCTGCCACAGCTTTTTCTTCAACTGCTCATCTCTTTTTCTGTTATGGTCCCCACACCCTTTCAGCAGGAGCAGGCAGGTGGCACTGGCAAACACCCCAGGGAGACAGATAATGTTCTCCCTTCTCACAGATGGGGGAAAAGATCCAAACTTATTTCTCTGAACACATCCCTATTAACTCTTTCAATGTCACCATGAGCTCAGCATGACTCACCCTAATCTTTTATAGCTCAGGTAGAGCAAGGCACAGACAGGGACTTGCAAAGGTCATGCAACACACGTGCCAGCCTTTGCTACAACCATTGCACTTGCAAGGCTAAGACTACTAGTTGGATAGTAACAGCTTCTGTCTTCACATGTTATGAGGTCTGGACTCAAGACCTCTGGACAAATCATTTACCACACCCAGGGCCTCATATTCCCCTTTCTTTCCCTCGGTGCCCACAACAGTTTAAACAACATCTCTCTCCCTCTTTATCTTCCCTTGCAGTTTGAAAGATTTCCAACTCCATGCCAAATCCTCCTCCTAAGTCTCATACATCTCCTCTTCCTGAGATTTGACCCAAACATGATTAATCAGCTGGTTTTGGCTTTTCTTGCAGGAAGAATTAAAAAAAAATACCCACACACAGCCTCAGAGGCTGGGGAAGTGTCAGGGCCAACATAAAACCTTGTTGGCATTGACAAGGTGGGCTCCTGAGGAATGGCTGTTGGAGATGTAGTATTGGTAGGGAGAGATGTCAGTGCCTTGAAGTGTGTTCATCTCTCTGTCTATCTAGTCAAGGGCTGGGGAAGGAGCTGGGCCTAGGACCATGAAGGCCACCTTAGATATCTCACAATCTTGAGCATCGCTCTTGCCCCTTCTGGCCTGTATGTCCTGGTTTTCTCCCCATGTGAACAGGGACACAGTGAGTCCAGAGCAGAATCAAGAAACTCACCCAGATTTGGACATTTTTCCTTTCTCTCAGTTCAGGTGAAGCCAGTCTTTGAAAGGCAGAGCTGGTCTTTAGATCCCATTGTGTGTGATGGAGCCTTCTACAGCAATGCTCAAAGCTACTGGGTTCAAAGAGAACCTGTCCATTGGATTTTATTCCAGGTCTGAATATCTGTTAAAATCTGTAGTGGTTTTCCTTTAGCCTTAAGATAAACCTGATACAGAAAGAGCTTGTTGTGGGACTGATTACAGTCAATGGGAAATGAAAATCTCCTGGTTTATTGTGGAAATTCAGGATTGCATAACCCTACTGACAGCTGTCACCCTGTTGTCCTCACAAAGCTGTATTTTCAAGCAAGCAGAATGTACCAGCATGCAAATGGATCAGTTAATTCAAAGTGGCCTTGGATGACCCCATTTGTGCTCTCCACTGTCTGGTAAAACTTAGTTCTAGAGGAGAAAAAGTCTCATGCGGATCCTCATGTGTGGTGTTTTATATTTGATGAAATTGATGACTCTGCTGAGGGCTTACATGCTCCATTCCACACTCACTTGCTGAAAGAATATAAGGGGCATCAAACTTTTGTTCGCGTCTGCCCTTTCCATCATGATTGAAATTGATGGAAGCATGCCCATCAGTAGGAACTGGAAAAGATCCACAGCATGTGTGTTCTAGCACATGTACTAAGGACAACCTTTTAAAATAAAGTATTAAGGGAATAAAAGAAAAAAATATTGCACATAAAGCATCTGTAGCTGTCGGAGAACGATAATGACGGACTGCACGCACTTTATGAAAGTGATAACGCAGACCTTTATTTAGTGCCACAGCAAGCCTTATATACTCTCTGTCTCTCAAGCAGTGATTTTCCACTAAAGCAGTAACTTCCCATTATCTTACCAGTTCAGCCTCTACTCCCTGTTTTTCCCAGCGCTTGCCTGCTATTTTTTAACTGGCGGTTTTCTTTCTCCCGTGTCTTCTGCAGCTGCTCACTGATCCCATGGCTTCTTGCTTACCAAAGCGATTATATCTTGATTTCTGTCGATGATCGATCGCCAGCTGTTCCCACATGTAGCTTAATAGTTTATCGACAAAAAGGAGGAGAGTCTAGAGCAGAGCCTGGGGAGAAGCTGGGGAGCTCATCACCTTGAGGTTTTGATATCTGTTCTGTTCTCTGCTACCACACGACTTTTGATCAGTTATGTAACTTCGATTCTCTTCTCACCCTTCCTGCATTGCCGCCTTAGGTTGTGATATGCTTTTATTTGCTCATTTCTTGCAGCTAGTGCCTTTGGCATTCATGCATGTCAGGCTGTCAGTGTCACAGGGTTAAGACACCAGTGAAAGCCTGTAGCTGTGTGCAAAATTATGTGTACAGGACCAAAAATCAAGTATGGTGGATGATTGAGGGCCCTCACATTGCAGAGTGATATTTGGAGGTTTTTCAACAACAAGGCAAAAATGGAAGAAGTGGTGGGAGGAGGAGAGTGGAGGAGATAAAAAATTAAATCCTATAAAAAATTATGCCTTTGTAAATATAACCCAACCTCCTAGGTGGACTCAGGGATGCATTACAATCCTAGTATCTTTTTTTAATGTAAAGGTTGCTTGTCAATGGGTTTTTATACAGCATTAATAATACATTTATAGATATGCTCCACAATTAATTGCAAAGCATTTATGGCACTGAACAGTTAGAATGCATTATGATAATCACTCCTTGTGCATTGAATTTATTGTAAAGGTTTTGCTGATCATTATAATTGGCTTGTTATTACACAGGGATGTAATAAACACCTCTCTGTATAGTAGTTTATAGCACATCAATAGCAAATGCATTCCCTTTATTGGAAGCAATGTGCATTTTATTAGACTATAACTGAATAAGTGCAATCTATGTAGACAAATGAGGTTTCTAATGAACTGTCTCACAAAAGAGTCAAAGTAACAAGCCATTTATTATGTATTTTTCTATTGATGAGCTTGTAGTTATGGTTACATAGGCATTTCTTTAAAAAATGGAAGGCATATTTTACTGTTCTTTCGGAGAAACATTTGGGGGAAAGGGAAGATATAGGCCATTTTTCTGCCTGATGTTGAATAAAGTAAGGGTGACTGATGCTCCCACCTTACAGATTTCCTTTGCTTGTTGAGATTTTCCAAGCTTCTTCCTTGTGCATTTGGCCTGACATTCACAAAGGATCAAAATGCTCTCACACTGAGTCCAAGCCCAGCTCCCGGAGGGGTGATGCACCAACATCCCCTATACAGTCAGCAACGAGTTGGGTATAAGTGGCTTGGTGTTGTCCTTACTCCTATTGTGTGGGTTCTTTTTCTGTATTTTACCAAGTGATACTTCAATGAAAATACATAAGCAATCCCTAGGCAAGGCTTGTAATGCAGAACATACAGTCTCTCTCCCATGTCAAAATGCTGTTGTTGCTGATTGCTGTACCAGAAAGGCAGAGGTCTTAGAAGAGGTCTGGTGCAAAATGTGAGGTAAGGAGGAATGACAAAGAGAAGAATTAGTACAAAGAAAACTGAGGCATCTGGCAGAAAACTCACTGATTGCAGGTCACTTAGAATTGGGATAAAAAGAGGCAGTTGTTATAGTTAACAAAAAAAAATGCTATAAGGTATCCAAATTTATTCCCCTGCCTGCCATCATTACTCTAGGTCCGAATTTCAGTTCTTTCTGGCAACTTACAGTTTCATGCTGTCTCAACCCACACGGTGGGTAGCGAGGGAGGTGAATCTTTGTGATCCCCTGAAAGGTGTTACCGACTAAGCAGCCAATCTCTGCTCGGCAGAACCACAAAGTTGGCAGAGTCACGACAATGACTCAGAGGAACAATATAACACAACTTTATTTAAACGAATGGGCTGGATAACAATGGCTAAACCCAATGTGGGTATCGGGTAAAGTATTTAGGCAAAATCAAACGAGTTCAAGAGCAACGGTTTGGCATTAAAAAATATAACACTGTTTGGTGTAGGAAAACAGAAAAGATAGAAGGAGTGAGAAAAGGAAAGAAGAGGAAAAGTAGGGGGATAGAGAGATCTCACCACCCTTGGAACATTCCTAGAGATGCTTGTCCTTGCCCAGCAGGGTCCGCTGTTGCTCTCGGGTTCCCCTGACAGTGGGGGTGGTGCACGCACACCCCAGACACGCTGGGGTCTCACCCTTTATAGGGCTCAGTTCCTCAGCTGAGCGTGCACAGTTGCTCCTTCTGGACGATTCCAGAAAAGGGTCTGGGGTCCCAGGACATGTGCAGTTGCTCTCCCAGAAGATTTGGGAAATGAGGCTGGGGTCTCTGGTGGGGTTTGCCCCCTCCCCTGCCATGACCACAGAGTGACCCCTCATTCCTGCACCTGCGTAGTGACAAGCCTCCGAACTCGGGAGGGGGGATCCCCTAGCAACAGGTTCTACCCCTCCTCCAAGGCAGGGGAGCTGGCATGGGGGCAGGGGCTGTCCAAGTTACCATAATAAAGCAGCATGTGTCTGAAAACAATTGTTTAAGGCATGACGTCTAACATCAGTCCATCACACATGCATCTGACATACACATTAATTGCATGTGTATTTGTTTATTCATCTAGCCCCAACTGTAATCAATGTCAATCAAGTACCTAAACACTTTTAAAACCCTGGATAAATAAGTTTGTTGTTTCCAGATCTGGTACAGTTCATACAGTTATACTGCTAAAGTATTTCAAGGGTACAAATTGAGTCCAGTGTTCAGCATGTAATGCTCTGTACCTGTTTCTGACTGTCACTTGTTTATTGCATGCTTGCAAAGACCTTTGACTAGGGTAATCCAGGGTCTTTTTGGAAAGAGTTTTAGTGTGATGTAGGAGTTAGGAAATGTCTGGGCTATAGGCAATACCCTCAGCTCTTGGCACACAGAGGTTACAACTGAGCAATTTAAAATAAGACTGGCTTAACCCTGCAGTTTTGATGAAAACTGAACTGGAATTTCAGTGAGAAGGGTTTTTCCCCTTGCCTGATGAGATCCCAGATTATAGTATCACAGATTGCAAGATGTTTCAGGACTTCTCCATGGCATACACAGCACTTTCCAGTTGCTATATATATTTTGCAGTATGTACATGAAATTAGTTTGGGAGGTAGAAAATCCCTATGTAAATAATTTAGCTCTCTGAGTAAACTGTATCTAGTGTTTTTCCCAGAAACTGGCTCTCTTAGGAGCCTTGGATAGAAGAAATTTTAAATAGGGCTTCTATGCTACTGTCCTTAAAATGTTATTTCAGGCAGGATTTACTTTGCCTAGCTTTAGCACCTAAATATTAGGCATATAGTCTAAGTTAGTCATCTAGGCTCCTCCTATAGACAGTGGAGGGAAAGAGGCGTTTCAAAACTGTGTTTCATAGAATCACAGAATCATCTGGTTGGAAGAGACCTTTCAGATCATCCAGTCCAACCGTTCACCCTGCACTGCCAGGTCGTCACTAAACCATGTCCCTCAGCACCATATCTAAACATCTTTTAAACACTTTCAGGGATGGAGACTCCACAACCTCCCTGGGCAACCTGTTCCAATGCTTCACAACCCTCTGTGTAAAGAAGTTCTTCCTGATATCCAACCTAGATCTCCCCTGGTGCAACTTAAGGCCATTTCCTCTCATCCTGTCACTTGTCACATGGGAGAAGAGACCAACTCCCACCTCTCTACAACCTCCATTCAGGTAGTTGTAGAGCGTGATAAGGTCTCCCCTCAGACTCCTCCACGCTAAACAATCCCAGGTCCCTCAGCTGCTCCTCATAAGACTTGCTCTCCAGACCCTTCACCAGCTTCGTTGCCCTTCTCTGAACATGCTCCAGTACCTCAACATACTTGAAGTGAGGGCACCAAAACTGGACACAGTATTTGAGGTGCGGCCTCACCAGTGCCGAGTACAGGGGAACAATCACTTCCCTCCTCCTGCTGGCCACGCTATTTCTGATACAAGCCAGGATGCTGTTGGCCACCTTGGCCACCTGGGCACACTGCTGGCTCATATTCAATCAGCTGTCAACCAGCACCCCCAGGTCCTTTTCTGCTGGGCAGCTTTCCAGCCACTCTTCCCAAAGCCTGTAGAAATGTTGCAGGGGGTTGTTGTGAGACAAGTGCAGAACACGGCACTTGGCCTTACTGAACTTCATACTATTGGCCTCGGGCCATCAATCCAGCCTGTCCAGATCCCTCTGTAGAGCCTCCCAACTTTCAAGCAGATCGACACACCCACCCAACTTGGTGTCATCTGCAAACTGACTGAGGGTGCACTGGATCCCCTCATCCAGATCATTGATAAAGATGTTGAAGAGGACAGGCCCCAACACTGAGCCCTGAGGAACACCACTGGTGACCGGCCGCCAACTGGATTTGACTCCATTCCCCACCACTCTCTGGGCCTGGCCATCCAGCCAGTTTTTGACCCAGCAGAGAGTACCCTCATCCAAGGCATGTACAGCCACTTTCTCCAGGAGAATACTGTGGGAAACGGTCTCAAAGGCCTTAGTAAAGTCCAGGTAGACAACATCCACAGCTCTTCCCTCATCTACTAAGTGGGACACCTTGTCATAGAAGGAGATCAAGGAGGTCAAACAGGACCTGCCTTTCATAAACACATGCTGACTGGGCCTGATCACCTGGCTGTCCTGTACGTGCCACGTGATGGCACTCAAGATGATCTGCTCCATGACTTTCCCCAGCACCGAGGTCAGACTGAAAGGCCTGTAGTTCCCTGGGTCCTCCTTCTGGCCCTTCTTGTAGATGGGTGTCACATTGGCTAACCTCCAGACAACTGGTACCTCCCCCAGCAGACAGAACTGCTGGTAAATGATGGAAAGTGTCTTGGTGAGCACTTCTGCCAGCAACCTCAGAACCCTTGGGTGGATCCCATCTGGCCCCATAGACTTGTGCACATCTAATTGGTGCAGTAGTTCATTTACTGTTTCCTCGTGGATTACGGGGCCTTGATTCCGCTCCCCGCCTCTGCCTTCTTGTTCCAGAGGCTGAGCCCTCAGTGAGCTGGGCTTACTGTTAAAGACTGAGGCAAAGACGACATTCAGTAGAATCACAGAATCATAGAATCATCTGGTTGGAAGAGATCTTTAAGATCATCGAGTCCACCCATTCACCCTGCACTGCCAGGGTCCCTAAACCATGTCCCTCAGCACCACATCCACACGGCTTTTAAACACCTCCAGGTATGGGGACTCCACCACCTCCCTGGGCAGCTTGTTCCAATGCTTAATGACTCTCTGCGTAAAGAAATTTTTCCTGATATCTAACCTAAATTTCCCCTGATGCAACTGAAGGCCATTCCCTCTCATCCTGTCATTCATAACATGGGAGAAGAGACTGACTCCCACCTCCCTACAGCCTCCTTTCAGGGAGTTGTAGAGAGCGATAAGGTCTCCCCTCAGCCTCCTCTTCTCCAGACTAAACATTCCCAGTTCCCTCAGTCGCTCCTCATAAGACAAGTTCTCTAAACCCTTCACTAGTTTCATTGCCCTTCTCTGAACACACTCCAGCACCTCAACATCCTTCTTGAAGTGAGGGGCCCAAAACTGGACACAGTACTCAAGGTGTGGCCTCACCAGGGCCAAGTACAGGGGAACAATCACTTCCCTCCTCCTGCTGGCCACGCTATTTCTGATACAAGCCAGGATGCTGTTGGCCTTCTTAGCCACCTGGGCACACTGCTGGCTCATATTCAGCCGGCTGTCAACCAACACCCCCAGGTCCCTCTCTGCTGTGCAGCTCTCCAGCCACTCTTCCCAAAGCCTGTAGAAATGTTGCAGGGGGTTGTTGTGGCCCAAGTGCAGGACCCGGCACTTGGTCTTGTTGTATTTCATACAATTGGCCTCGTCCCATCGATCCAGCCTGTCCAGATCTCTCTGTAAAGCCTCCCAACCCTCAGGCAGATCAACACTTCCTCCCAACTTGGTGTCATCTGCAAACTTGCTGAGGGTGCACTCAATCCCCTCATCCTGATCATTGATAAAGATGTTGAAGAGGACAGGCCCCAATACTGAGCCCTGAGGAACACCACTAGTGACCGGCCACCAGCTGGATTTAGCTCCATTCCCCAGCACTCCCTGGGCCCGGCCATCCAGCCAGTTTTTGATCCAGTGAAATGTACACCTGTCCAGGCCATAGGCAGCCAGTTTCTGCAGAAGAATGTTGTGTGAAACAGTGTCAAAGGCCTTGCTAAAATCCAGGTAAACAACATCCACAGCTCTTCCCTCATCTACTAAACAGGTCACTTTGTCGTAGAAGGAGATCAGGTTGGTCAAACAGGACCTTCCCTTCATAAATCCATGTTGACTGGGCCTGATCACCTGACTATCCTGTACCTGCTGCATGATGACACTCAGGATGATCTGCTCCATGAGTTTCCCTGGCACTGAGGTCAGACTGACAGGCCTGTAGTTCCCTGGGTCCTCCTTCCGGCCTTTCTTGTAGATTGGCGTCACATTTGCCAACCTCCAGTCAGCTGGTTACGTCCCCTGTTAGCCAGGATTGTTGATAAATGATGAAAGTGGCTTCGCGATCACCCCCGCCAGCTCCCTCAGAACTCTTGGGTGGATCTCATCTGGCCCCATAGACTTCTGCACATTTAAGGTATGTAGCAGTTCACTTACCGTTTCGTCTTGGATGGAACCTTGATAATGCTCTCCATTCCCACCATCTGGTTCTAGAGGCCGAGCACCCAGTGAGTTGGTCTGACCATTAAAGACTGAGGCAAAGAAGGCATTGAGTATCTCAGCCTTCTCTTCATCTTTGGTCACTATTTCTCCCATTACATTTAGCAAGGGATGGAGAGTCTCCTTATCCCTCCTTTTGCTATTAAGGTATTTATAGAAACTTCTTTTATTGTCTTTTATGTTAGTGGCCAGATTAAGCTCTAGCTGGGCTTTTGCCTTTCTAATCTTCTCCCTGCATAGTCTCACAGAATCCTTGTAGTTTTCGTGAGTGACTTGCCCTTTCTTCAATAGGTCATAGAGTTTCTTTTTCTTCCTGAGTTCTAGCCAGAGCTCTCTGTTCAGCCAGGCTGGTCTTCGGCCCTTCCTGCTCATCTTGCGGCTCACCCGGATAGCCTGCTCCTGGGCTTTGAAGATTTCCTTCTTGAGAATTGTCCAGCCTTCCTGGACCCCTTTGCCCTTCAGGACTGCCTCCCAAGGGACTCTGACAACCAGGCTCCTAAAAAGGTCAAAGTCTGCCCTCCGGAAGTCCAAGGCAGCAGTTCTGCTGACCCCCCTCCCTCCTGCTCCTAGAACTGAAAATTCTATTATCTCATGGTCACTATGTCCAAGACAGCCTCCAACCTTCACATCATCCACAAGTCCTTCTCTATTGGTGAACAACAGATCCAGCAGGGAGTCTTCCCTGGTTGGTTCCCTCACCAGCTGTGTAAGGAAGTTGTCCTCCACACACTCTAGGAACCTCCTGGACTGCTTCCTCACTGCTGTATTGAATTTCCAGCAGATATCTGGTAGATTGGAGTCCCCCACAAGAACAAGTGGCTGTGATCTTGAGACTTCTCCTAATTGTTTGTAGAATATTTCATCTACATCCTCTTCCTGGCTGGGTGGTCTATAGCAGACTCCCACTGTGACATCTGCCTTGTTGGTCTTCCCCCTAATTTTGATCCATAAGCACTCTACCCTTTCATCACTGTTGTTAATCTCCAGACAATCAAAACCCTCCCTAACATACAGAGCCACTCCCCCTCCTCTCCTGCCTGGCCTATCTCTCCTGAAGAGCTTGTAGCTATCCAGTGCAGCACTCCAGTTGTACATATCATCCCATCAGGTCTCCGTGATGGCAACTATATCATAGTTTTCCTTTTGCACAATGGCTTCCAGCTCTTCCTGTTTGTTGCCCATGCTGTGGGCATTGGTGTAGAAGCACTTCAACCAGGCTAGTGATCGCTTTGCCTTTTCCTTACAGGGAGAAGGCCTGACTCCTGCCTGAACTTTCCCTGTCGCTACCTTGACTCCTGGCACACCAGTGACCATTGTGGCTATCCTATCACCAAACACATTGCCAGAGTCTATCCCTTTCCCCCCTCAAATCTAGTTTAAAGCCCTATCAATGAGCCCAGACAACTCCTGTGCAAGGATCCTTCTCCCCTTTTGAGATAGGTGTACCCCATCAGATGCCAGCAAACCTGGTGTGGTATAAATCAGCCCATGATCAAAGAACCCAAAGTCCTGCTGGTGACACCAGGCTTGGAGCCAGGTATTGCCATGGTGGGTCTTACTGTTTCTTCCCTCCTCAGTTCCTGCCACTAAGGGGATTGAGGAGAACACCACTTGCGTTCCTGATGCCTTGACCAGTCGCCCAAGGACCCTGAAATCTTTTTTGATTCTTCTCAGGCTTCTTGCGTGGAGAATTTCATCACTGCCTAGCTGAAATGTTAAAAGCGGATAATAATCTGTATGTTGTATAAGAGTGGGAAGCTTCCTCACCACACCTCTAACTCGGACCCCAGGCAGGCAGCAGACTTCCCTGTGCAGTGGGTCAGGTCTGCATATTGGGCCTTCTGTTCCCTTCAGAAGAGAGTCACCTATGACAACGACCTGTCTCTTTTTCCTTGTGGAAGAGGTTTTCAAGTTGGGCTTGTTTTGACTAATCCTCATCAATGTTTCCACTCTTGATGAGTCATCTTTCTTGTAATTAGTTGACTCAACTTGCAGGGCCTCATATCTATTACTTAAGGGCACCTGGGAAGGTGGGGCCCTTGCTGAGGCAGCACGCCTGCTACATCGGGCAGGAACTTGTTGCCATTGCCCCCCGTCATTCTGGTCGTGATGGTTGCTCCAGTGAAGGTGGGACAGGGAGTCTTCAGTATCTTGTGATACAGTGGTTAGCTGGGTCTGTCCCAGTGAAGGCAGGATGCTATCCCAGTAATCGATCTCTCTCTCACACTCCCTGATGCTCCTCAGTCTGTCCACTTCCTCTCGAAGCTCTGTCACTAGGCGGAGGAGTTCCTCTACCTGGGCACACCTCCCACAGGAATGCTCGCCACTGCCGTCTTGTACTGGTGTCACAGCAGGGCACACCCTGCAGCCTGACGCCTGGGTGGCTGCGTGACTCCACTGTAGCTCTGTCTGTGCAGCTGCATCAGTCATGGTGGATGCAGCTCTTGGAGAGGCCACGGGTCTCTGCCGAGTGGACAGCATTCCTCACTGATCTGAGCAGCAGTACTTCAGCGCCCTTCCGACGCGCCCTTCTGACGCGCCCTTCCACGCGTACTGCCGTGCGAACTGCCGCACCCCGCTCTGTTTGCCCGCTCTGGTCGCTGCGCTCCCTAGGGGTTTCTTTTATAGTTCTGGGTGTGGTTGCTGTTACCGTGGCAACGCGCTCGCTTCGTCCCCTCCTCTCCCGAGAGCTGCCGTCTCCGGGTGGACTCTCTGCACCCACGTGGCTCCCCCTGCAAAGGAAAGCCGCCGAATTCGTGCTGACTTACCTAGATCTGTCGCTCTGTTCTCAAGCCGTGCAGATCCGGGCAGCTCCTCTCAGCCTTTTCCTCATCCTTGGTCACTATGTTTCCCCCCACATCCAGCAAAGGATGGAGACTCTCCTTAGCTCTCCTTTTGCTGTTAATGTATTTATAGAAACATTTTTTGTTGTCTCTTATGGTGGTGGCCAGACTAAGCTCAAGCTGGGCTTTAGCCTTTCTAATCTTCTCCCTGCACAGTCTCGCAAAACCCTTGTAGTCATCCTGAGTGACCTGCCCCTTCTTCCATAGGCCATAGACTTTCCTTTTCTTCCTGAGCTCCAGCCAAAGCTCTCTGTTCAGCCAGGACGGTCTTCTACCCCGTCAGCTTGTCTTATGGCTCACTGGGACAGCCTGCTCCTGAGCTTTGACGATTGTCCAGCCTTCCTGGACTCCTCTGCCCCTCAGGACTGTCTCCCAAGGGACCCTACCAGCCAGTCTCCTGAAAAGTTCAAAGTCTGCCCTCTGGAAGTCCAAGGTGGCAGTTCTGCTGACCCCCCTCCCTACTGCCTCAAGAATTGAAAACTCTATAATCTCATGGTCACTGTGGCCAAGATGGCCTCCAACCTTCACATCACCCTTCACAAGTCCTTCTCTGTTGGTGAACAACAGGTCCAGCAGGGAGCCTTCCTTGGTTGGTTCCCTCACCAGCTGTGTCAGGAAGTTGGCTTCCACACACTCCAGGAACCTCCTGGACTGTTTCTTCACTGCTGTGTTGTATTTCCAGCAGACATCTGGTAAATTGAAGTCCCCCACTAGAATGAGTGGCACCAATCGTGAGACTTCTCCCAGGTGCTTGTAGAATATTTCATCTACATCTTCATCCTGGTTGGGTGGCCTATAGCAGACTCCCACTGTGATGTCTACCCTGTTGGCCTTTCCCCTGATTTTAACCCATAAACACTCTACCCTTTCGTCACCATTGTTGAGTTCAAGACAATCCAAACTCTCCCTGACATACAGGGCCAGTCCCCCACCTCTTCCTCCTGCCCTGTCCCTCCTGTAGAGTTTGTAGCCATCCAGCGCAGCACTCCAGTTGTGCGTGTCGTCCCACCATGTCTCCGTGATGGCAGCTATATCATAGTTTTCTTGCTGCACAATGGCTTCTAGTTCGTCCTGTTTGTTGCCCATGCTGCAGGCGTTGGTGTACATGCACTTCAATTGGGCTATTGATCCCATTTCCTTTCTTTGGGGGGGGAGAAGGCCTAATTCCCACCTGACCATTCTCAGGACCTGCCATGATTCTTAGCACACCAGTATTCCTTGCGACTATGCATGACACAGTGCCCTCTAATCCTACTGGTGTGACAGTCTCAAGGAGCTCACCAGCACACCAACCCACTAATGCTGATGTGCCGCTCTCAGGCTTAGTTCCAGTAAGCCTGATTTTATCCCTTTCCCCCTTCAGATCTAGTTTAAAGCCCTTTCAATGAGCCCTGACAACTCCTGAGCAAGAATTCTCTTCCTCCTTTGAGACAGGTGCACCCCATCTGATGCCAGCAAGCCTGGTGCTGTGTAGACCAACCCATGATCAAAAAACCCCAAGTCTTGCTGGTGACACCAGTCTCAGAGCCAGGTATTGACCTGGTGGGTCTTCCTGCTTTTCCCCTCATCATTCCCTGCTACTTGAGAGACAGAGGAGAAAACCACTTGTGCTCCTGATCCCTTTACTAGTCTTCCTAGGGCTCTGAAAATTCTCCCCATCCTAAGACGGATAGGATAAATGGTGCTCAGAAGTTTCCCTTCTCTCTCTCTTCACTGAATCTGGAATGAACCTATGGCAATTAACTCAAATTTAGGCATCTCACTTTTAGACACGTGAAGAGAGGTAAGATGAATCGCAGCTTTCACCTTTTCATGCCACAGTTTTACATCTGTATCATATGAATGATGATTCTTGACTTTTCTGAAACCCTAATTAAGATCTATGAATAACAATCGCTATATAACACCTATGGATTGTAGGAGATACTGGGGTTTTGTCCTAAAAAGGAAAGGCATCTTTCTCCATTAATGCTTTTGCTTTATAATGTCAGGGGAAGAATAAGAGGGGTTGCATCTCAATCAGCGTAAGCAATAGAGATAATTTGATCAATTTAAATTCCTCTTTAAAGTCAATTTTCAGTTTTGTATTTGGGTTTGTTATTGCTTCCATTCTCATGGCAGAAAGTGAACTCAAAAAAACCCAAAAGGCTTCAAATTAGGAGCAGTGTGTAACATCAGTTTTTTCAAAATGTATTTTCATAATAAAGAAAAATTTTTTTATCTTTAAAACCAGATTGGTTTGGAATCTGTGATGAAAAATTAATATGGTTCCTTTTAATATCATTTGTAGAGAGGTAATTTTTAAGGCAGTACTGCACTGAAACTTTTTTCGCCAGGGAGGATAAACAGTTGATTTCAATTAGTGAGGGACTATTTCCTTTCTTTTCAATTTTAAGGGCAGTCTTGCAGCCTGATCCTGCGCAGAAGAAGAGAAAGCTCTAAGCAGGGCAATAGACTGCAGCTTGGAAGACTGAGGCTTAACTTCTTGCCTTGCCACAGATTTTCTCCTTGACCTTGAAGAGGTCACTTAGGGTCAGGTTATTATTCTCACTCCATTTCTATCTGGTGACTAATATTATCTTTGACTGTCTGAATATATGCATAAAATTGGCTGAACATCTTGCTCTGGTTCCAGTTTCCTTCTATAAAAATGCATTGGTGCTGCAAGAATACATGCATTAAAGATTATTAGGTGCTCAGGTTCTCTAATCATTAGTTTCACAGAAGTAACTTGGTTAGATAAAGAGATGTTCAAAAGTGTCAAATGTGTTTCATTGCTCAAATCTCACATAAAGTCAATGGACCTTGGGTGTCTAAATATTCCCTTTGAAAATCTCCCCAAATAAAGATGTTCTTCCAAATAGTTGGAGCCAACTTCGTGGGGCTGATTCCTCTCACTTTTACAGTGGAGTCAACTCAGACTCTTTCCTGTAGGAGATGCTGCCTGCTCATGCTTGTGGGAACTGCAGCAGGACACGTCCCATGCCAGGGCAGGGTTTTTTTGTAACAGAAGCTGAGATTGCCCAATGAACGGAACTAGAAGAGTGTTAAAAATAAGGGGTAACTCAAATGTATTAGGACTGCCCTTAGTGGAAGGATGCTTTCTTATACCATCAAACCTAGTATGCAGGAATTTATAGCTAGTAAAATACTTCCTGCCAATGAACTGCCATATGAATGGTAGATCTAGAAGGAATCATTCGATCTCATTTAAACTCTTGCATAAACTGACTGTAAAATTTCACCCAGATGTTCTGTGCTGAGACTTCTGGCTTGCATTTGACTGAAGAATAAAGAAATTTAGTCAGAGAATTACTCTTTTGAGGCTTCAGCATAACTTTGATATCAAACACATTGGAATGGTGGAGATTAACTTTCTGAAAAGCTTTTAATCAATTTGAAAATCAGTTTAATTAGTAAGGATAGTGTCCTGGTTTAAACCCAGACGGCAACTAAGCACCACAAAGCTGCTATCTCTCTCCTACCCCTGGGGTAGGAGAATGAATGGTAAAGCCCAGTGGGTTAAGATAAGGAGAGTTTACTTGAAACAACACAGAGAGGAAAACAATAATAAAGCAGGTGATATACAACACCCTGCTTACAGCCACCATGCCAAGACCCAGAGCCAAGCTGCAACACCACGCTGAGCCACACCGCTGTTTGAAAACTGCTGCTGCCTGGCTAAGTTCTTCTTATATATATATACTGGGCATAACATGAGTATGGTATTGAATATTCCACTGACTGGTTCCATATGGCTATCCTGGCTCTGAAAATTAACCCTATCCTAGCTGAACCCAGGACATTATCCACCCCTTATTCTATACCTGAGTCTACGTCATGCCCAGATCCACTACTTGACCTGTCCTATATACACATACGCACAGATATCATTCCCTTAGTCTACGGGCCATCCCTCCAAAGTGTGTACTGAGTTCATTTAATCCATGATTTTCAGGCCCTGTCTGTCATAACAGTCTCAGGGTAGGAGGGATGCTGCCAGGTTGTTGCAAACCTCATCCAGAGCTCGAGACTGGTGTATCTGGCACAGCCCATGCTTGTGGTCTGCACGTTGAAGTGTTGATCTTGAGGAAATTGCTGGGTGCAAGTTGATGAAGCCAGATTGAGTTACATCACTACTGCCCCTTGCTTGAATTCAAAGTCCATCCCTCATTGATTTGCATTTAGTAATTAATATCATACAATTTAATTCACCATCTGTTCTCACCCAAAATTAAATCCCCTTGAGGTACACATTGGACTTCCCCATCCTCTCCCACATCAGCCACCAAGTGCATCCAGATCCTTGAGGAAAAGTGACCCCACGAATGGGTTTGCCTTTGTCTGAAGCAGGACTAACCCAAACTGCCTTCCCTAATATATTCTTCATGTGCACTACAGGGACTTTATCCCCTTCTACAGTGGGTGGGAGTTTTGATTGAGCAGGGCCAGCTTGATTGGCACATCCTCTAGAGTTAACTAACCAGGTGGCTTTTGCAAAGTGTGTATCCCACTGTTTGAAGGTCCCCCCCCCACTACTCTCAGTGTAGTCTTTAGCAGTCCATTGTATGGCTCGATTTTCCTGGAAGCTGGTGCATGATAGGGGATGTGATAGACCCACTCAATGCCATGCTCTTTGGCCCAGGTGTCTGTGGCCCGACTCTTGGGTACGTGAGCATCCATGTGATGGAATTTCACAACCAGGTTCTCTACCCAAGCAGCAATATCTTGCCATAATTCAGCAGTGCAGATGGATTTACCTCTGCACTGCCAGTTGCTCTGCTTCCAGTGCTGTAACCACCCCCACAGGGCATTTGCCACCATCCACGAGTCGGTATATAAATAGAGCACTGGCCACCTTTCCCGCTCAGCAATATCTAGAGTCAGTTGGATGGCTTTCACCTCTGCAAACTGACTCGATTCACCTTTTCCTTCAGCAGCTTCGGTGACTTGTCATGTGGGACTGCACACAGAAGACTTCCACCATTGATGTTTTCCCACAGTGCAACAGGACCCATCAGTGAACAGGGCATATCGCTTCTCGTTATCTGGCAGTTTGTTATATGGTGGGACCTCTTCAGCACGTCTTACATCTTCCTCCAGTGACATTCCAAAATCTTTGTCCTCTAGCTGGTTTGTGATCACTTCCAAGATTCCCAGCCAGCCAGGGCTCCCTAATGGAGCCTGTTGTGTGATCAGTGCAACCCACTTACTCCACGTGGCATCAGTTGTATGGTGTGCAGAGGAGACCCTCCCTTTGAACATCCAACCCAGCACCATTACATCCATCTTGCCATTTTATTCCTAAAAATTTGATCTCCTGCACAGGTCCCTTAATTTTACATAAAAGCCGGCCTTCAGCAGGATTTGAACTATTTTCGCCCCATTCTCAGAAAGTTTTTCTGCTGTATTACCCCAGACAATGATGTCACCAATGTATTGCAAACGTTCAGGAGCTGCACCCTTTCCTAGTGCAGACTGAATCAGTCCATGGCAAATGGTGGAACTGTGTTTCCACCCCTGGGGCAGTTGATTCCAAGTGTACTGGATGCCTCCCCAGGTGAAAGCAAACCGTGGCCTGTACTCTGGTGCTATAGGAACGGAGAAGAATGCATTGGCAATATCAGTTGTGGCATACCACTGAGCTGCCTTTTGGACTCCAGTTCGTACTGGAGTTCTATCATGTCCAGAATGGCAGCACTCAGTGGCGGTGTGATTTCATTCAGGCCACAATAGTCTACTGTCAGTCTCCACTCTCCCTTAGATTTTCGCACTGGCCCAATAGGACTGTTAAAGGGTGAGCGTGTCTTGCTGATCACTTCTTGACTGTCCAGCTTATGGATGGGGATCAGGGAGTCTCGATTAGTATGGTATTTCTGCCAGTGCACCATTGTAATACCTACTGGCACCTGCTGTTCCTCAACTCTCAGCAACCCCACCACAGAAGGGTCCTCCAAGAGACTGGGCAAGGTGGACAACTGTTTAAATTTCCTCTGTCTACAAAGCAGCTATGCCAAAATACCTTTTGGGTCCTTGAAATACCTGCTCCTGAGGTAGTCTATGCCAAGGATGCACGGAGCCACTGGGCCAGTCACAATGGGGTGTTTATGCCACTCATTCCCAGGGAGGCTCCCCTCAGCTTCCAATACAGTGAGCTGCTGGGATGCCCCTGTCACCCCAGAAATACAGATGGGTTCTGCCCCTTCATAACTTGATGGCATTAAGGTACACTGTGCACTGATATCTACCAGGGCCTTGTACTCCTGTGGGTCTGATGTGCCAGGCCATCGGATCCACACAGTCCACTAAACCCGATTGTCCCTTTCCTCCACCTGGCTGGAGGCAGGGCCCCTCTAATCCTGACCAGAGTCACTCACTTCTTGTGAAAATGACTTAGAAGTCCCTTCAAGAGGATCAGTAGTGAGATCATCCCTCCTACTCTGTCTAGGGAAACTGGATACTGGGTCAGCATTTTTCTTGGGAGAATCCCCTTTCACAATTGTTTTCCCTCACAACTGACATACTCGGGTCTCTGGGACCGAAGTGGGTTTTCCATCCTATTTCTTCATGTCCTCTCCATGGTCATGTAGGTAGAACCACAGGGTACCTCGTGGTGTGTACCTTCCATATTCTCTCCCTTGAGCAGGGGAGCGCCTACTCCTAACACCTGAGATACAGGCCTGTACAGGTGGGGAGTAGGATATGTCCTCCTTGAATTGCCAGAACTCCCAAGACAGTTTTTCTGCAGCTGAGCTGCAGGCCCGTAGGGAGGATGACAGACTTCTGTCATATTGCCAGAGTTGGCCAGCCACCTCATGTGTCCCATGTCTTCACCCCATGTCACTATTGCCAATGAGTTGGCATATGAAGGTGGTGCACTTGGTAGAAACTTCCGCCACATGGACAGCGTGCATTGGACTTCATCTGGGTCTGTAGGTAGCTGCTCATCATTCAGATTGTTATAAATCACCTCTAGCACAGCCAACTCCTGCAGGTACTGGATACCTCTCTCCATAGTGGTCCACTTGCCTGGGTGACATTCAACATCTTCCTTGAAGGGATACCTTTCCTTCATGCCTGACAGAAGTTGCCTCTAGATGCTGAGGGCTCGTGTCTGTCTTCCAACCGCCTTGTCAATGCCCCCTTCCCTAGACAGGGATCCCAGCTGCTTGGCTTCTCTACCCTCTAATTCCAAACTACTGGCCCCATTATCCCACCATCAAAGCAGCCAGGTAACAATGTGCTCGCCTGGATGATGGCATTCTTAAAAAACCTGTGTGTAACCCTAAACAAGACCCAAGACACATCCAGGAGACATAACAGTAAGAGCAAACTGGTCTGGGCATCCCAAGGGTATCCAAAATTCTCACAAGCTGAGAAAGTCTGTCTTGCCCATCGATTGGGTGAGGTTACTAATTAATGACAATGCCGCATACAAATCCCAAATTAACCTTGTAACCAGTGATATAATCATATCATAGGTCAACAATATCCAATACAGCAACATGATAGTCCTGGTCCATCTCCCAGAGATGATAACCATCACCCCAGGGAATACATAGTGTACATAGGGATTTATATAACACCACCACAGGAGCAAATGGACCAGCGTGGTGACCATGGAGTACTTGACTAATATACAAAGTGCATATAGCAAAATTGTTTTAACATGCTTGGGTCAGATCTGTTGTTATCTCAACCCCCTCATGACCCATGTTGTGTGCCAAAAAGGACTGTCATGGTTTGAACCCAGCTGGCAACTGAGCACTACACAGCCTCTCTTTGTCACTCTCCTACCCCTGGGGGTAGGAGAAGGAATGGTAAAGTTGAGTGGGTTAAGATAAGGAGAGTTTACTTGAAACAACACAAAGAGAGAGAAAACAATAATAAAGTGGGTGATATACAATGTCCTGCTTATCGCTGCTATGCTGAGCCCCAGAGCCTCGCTGTGGAGCCAAGCCTGTTTGAAAACTGCTGCTGCCTGTCTAGACTTGCCTTATACATATATATACTGGGCATGATGTCAGTATGGTATCGAATATCCCATTGACTCTTTCTGTCTGGCTATCATGGCTGTGGAAATTAACCCTATTCTAGCCTAACCCAGGACATATACATTTTTGCAATCAATTATGTGTAACACCTAGAGGTAGTAGGATATATTTTCCAATCAAAATATTTTGGATGGAAACTTGCTTTTTGACCTAAATACACATGCCTCTCACTGCCTCACGCACACAAACCCATGAAGGGCAATGTTTTCCTGGGGCAAAGTTTCCCAGGTTTTTCTAAAGACACCCTAGAAAAGGCACAGAAGCTGAAGAGGTGAAAATCTTCATTGTGTCTATGGATACAATGGAGTTCATTCAAAGCACTGAGAGGGAAGCTTCCTGGGGAAAGTAGATATTCACATTCAGAGGAAGTAATTTGCATGACTCCTATATGGTCCCAGATGAGCAGTGCTGTCATTTCCCTCTTACCACATTTCCATACCATCATAAATGTTTCTTCTCCTTGAGTTTCTAGCTTCCTAGTCTCACCATGTGCCAAACAGGTGAGATATTTCCAGTGCTTTTCAGAAAGTTTTGCTATCCCCATCTCAAAAGGAATATCTCACCTGCCTTAGCCAGTGCCCGCAGAAAAGAGTCTTATTGCAAGTCGACATTGCAGAGTGACAGAATTTCCATGGGCAAATAATCAGAGAAAAGTCCTCCATTTTGCAGACATTAGTAACATGCTGACCTTTAACACCACCACAAGCTTTCACTCTCTCTTTGAAGTATTATATCTGTTCTTAGGGGGAAATACTTGTAGCTAAGTATTGAAATCAGCAGTGGATCATAATGCTGGCTGTGCTATTCAGTTGACCTGCTGTATTTAGGATACATTTATTTCTAGTTATTGTTTTTCTGTCTTGAATCTAAATATGAAGTGACCAGGCTGTCAGTGACACACGATTAATAGATTGCACCTTTAGAAAAGAGTTAGCAGAAGGAGATTAGCATTGCAGCCTATTATTTATTAATTATTTATTAATTAAATGCAGACACCCTATTTATACCAATGCTAGTTCATTGCCATTAGTTCACGTCCATGCTTTGGGACTGCATTATCCATCTGGTCTCCTAGCATAGTAAGAATTGTTATTAAGCCAGTGGATATTGCTGGGCTCCTTCTGTCATTTGCTTCCATTATGAGCAGAAAAGGATAGCCCAGAAGTTAAAGGGTCAACCTGAACTTTTTGTTCAAGTGTCTGCTCTGTCTCTGACAGCCTGGGTTACCTTGGCCATATCTCTTGACTTCTTTGGGACATCACTGCTTGCTTTGGAGCAAGGGAGATCTGTACCTCCCTATAGCTCAGGGTGCAGTGAAGATTAAGTGGGCAAGGTAGTATCCTGTGAGACCTTTTCCATTGCTTACAGGAGAATGGATTACATTAGTGGGCGTATATGTACCTGCTGCTGCTATTTCAATTAGCAGAATGGAAAGTGTTGTCATTTAGCAGTGCCAGGGTCGAATATTGCACTTCACATGACTCTTGTTTTGATAAGCTGGTTCTCCTGCCTGCAAAGTGTTCAAAGGAAAGTCCTGAAGCCAATCCAACCCTGAGGTTTCCATTATTCCTAGTAGCTGTTTTCAAGATCCTGCCATTAAATGCAGGAAAACCAGCAAATAGGTTGCAGGACTGATCCCATCTCACAGTGGCTCAGGGAAACCCATGGGATGCTCTACCAGACATGAAGCTTGGGACAAGCAGATTGCTATAAGACTGTCCTCTCCTGCACCCTTGAAAAAGATATATTGGTTCAGTGCACAGTTTTGCTGGTTTTATATCAGGAAATAGTTCTTTAGCATCTCCAGACAGATCGTAAACAAATACATGGCCATTGGTTGAAACCACTGCAATCACATGAACCAGCAGAGCTCATAAACCACATATGTTTTGCTTTCAGAGTAAAGATGGAAATCCAGGGAAACCCTCACATTCATCAGTTGATGTCCTTGCAAAATTACAGTTCAGGTATCCACAATCCTAATGCTCAATTGCCCCTGCATATGCATGTCATAAATGCTTAGATTTGGTAGGGTTTCTTGACAGGGTATAATGTGCACTCTCTTCTGTGATTGTGTCTGGCTCTTTTTCCACACATTAAAGGACAGATAAAATGCATGAACTAGTCTCTTAATGGTATCTTCTTCATGTAAGCAACTGCTTTCACTGTCAGCAGGACTTTATGCAGCCAGGGCAGGCAGTCTGGTCCTGAATGGGGGTAAGGTTTTCTCTCTACTCTGTGAAAATTCATGTCTCCAGAAGTATAGAGATGAGGTCTGAAACCAGTGTGTACTCATGAAACTATTTAGAATTTGGTCCAAAGCCTACTCAGACTCCAGAAGCCTTTGGACCAAGGCCTCCATGGAAGGTTTCCTCAAGAACAGTCCAAGTACCTGAGACTTAAATATCCTCTTACCATCTATTTGGTGTTTGCTTGTTTGAATTTTCTTCAGCAATCACATTCCCTCTCTGAAAGCTGAACATTGCAACAGTCAACAATTAAAAGTGAATATTGAAGAGTCTTGCAGCATTATCTACACCATGGTACAATCTGAACACATGCAAAAGGTATTCAAAAGATGAATGAAGAGAGTGAATGGGCTGATTTATCCTGGGCTTTTTCTCATGGTGTGAAGTCTGTCTTTCACAGCCTGATGAAGTGCAAAGACAGTTAATGGATTTGCTACCAGGAAGGGCACACATTTGTTTTCCCTCCTGCAGATGTATTTAGAGCTGAGATGTGAGCATAGAAAAAATTACAGCTAAAAAAACCAACTACTGAAAATGCAAACTATAGTTTATTTTGGAAAGCTGATGTTAAAAAGAACAGGTTGAGGGTTGCAGAAACCGGCACAGAAATTCTGCAGAAGGGTTTCTCCCTGTGTATGTATGCATCTTTTCTTTCTTTTCCTTTTTTTTCTGTCCTCCAGCTCTTGTAGCTTTCCAGTTAGACATTGTTTCCTACTGACATGTCTCAAATACTAAGCCAGTTGTGAACACATCCATTCCTGACCATAGAAAAGAACAGTGGGGTGCAAAGTGAAACTGCAGTTCCTTCCTGTCCCCACTGCTGTACCAGCAATGTAAAGCTCCTCACCTTTACCCACAAAGTGAAGAAGGGCAGAAAGATGGCTTTAAAACGGATGCTGTTCTGCTGGGTGTTGTAGATAATACTTAGCCTTTCTGCAGCTCTGTCAGTGGCTCTCAAAGCCTCTTTCAGATGAAATCATCCTCTTTGCTTGCTCAGTATGTGGACAAGAAAACTGAGTCGTGGTTTGGGAACAGCACCTCATTACACAGCTTGGAGCAGAAGTTGTGTCTTCTAAATCTTATTCAGTGCCTTACTTAAATTTGGCTGCCTTCTTTATTCATGTTTTCTTTTTTTTCCCACCTCAGCTTTGCATGAGTCTTCTTGCTTTTGTAAATGTGCTAGAAAGTGAATCAGAGGGCATAGAGGTGCATCTGTGGGGAGTTTGGAGGGGAATGCCCTCTGGCCCCAGCCTGTCAGGACCGTAGCACCCACCCATGTGCATCTTTCCTGTGGATGGGGAACATCTTGCTGCTGGCATTGCAGGAAAAAAAAGGAAAAAATGGTGCTATCATACTGGAGAGGATGTAGCCCCATTCCTGACCTCCCTGCATCCTCTGTGCTGTAGGAATCCATCATCACTAGCCTGTCAGTTGTATTATCTTCTGCATGCAGCCATGCAAGCATGCAGTAAAACACATATAAATGTCTGGTCACAAAAGGCTCAACAACAGCTCTGTCCAAATAAAATCCCCCAAACAGACAGTGGGTTGGGATATTGTCCTTTTAAATCTCCTTTGAAGGTTTGATTTTTTTCCCCCTTGTTATGTAAATCTGTTCTACTTACACCAGCCAAATGACAGGAAATCTTAAAACAGTAAATACCCCTTTCAGCACAAAATCGAGCTTCAGAGAAATTGTTCAGCTTCTCAAAGCCACAGCCTTGCCCTTTAAAATGAAAGGCATGCTTCTGAAAAGCTCTTCTCTTCCAGACCTTAGCTTTCAGCACACTTGCAGCTGTACCACCTTCACCAGTCATGGTATCATAGCTTCTCAAGCTCAGCAAGGACACTTGGCCTAGGGAAGCATTAAAGTGATGTCTTCAAAATCCAGAAGATGCTTTGCCATTGAGTTATCATTTAAACAACATCTTAAGAAGGCAATAGGAGGCAATTTGCTATAAGTTATCCCATCTATTGGCTGGGACCAATAAAACCCCTGCTTCTTCTTTCCAAAGGAAATCAGACTTGTACAATCAAGCTGTTTGTAAATGTGAGCCTGGGCCCATCTATCAGTCAATCTGTGAAGGGCTCCTCCTTTGAGCTTTGAACCCACTGGGTAATTTAACCTATCGTTGATGGGGTGGAAGAGGTCCCAAAGCTATCGTGTTCCTATAAATTTCATGAAAATAGTCAGCCAGACAGAGCAGAGAGTTCTCATTAGTGCTCATAAGCCCATCCTTTATTAGACATCAATGAACTCATGGGGGTAGGGACCCTGGAAGAGGGTTTACACATTCGGCTGCCCATGAAGCAACTTGTTTCAGTGTGTGCACTCTGATACCCTGTCAAGAGGCCTCCTGTAGTAACAGCTTCTTGGTTTTAACAGGATGTCAGACAGATTTCTTAGCTCCCTCCTGCGGATTTCAACAGTGCTTCACACAGCAGAAAAGTCAGCCTGCTTATTGCATTTCCCTTCCCTCCCCAGCCAAAGCCACCCGGGAGAGTTCCTGTGCATTGTTTAACAACTAGCACAACATCAGACGTGGATGCTTTTCAGTGAGGAGTACCTGAAGGTAACAGGAAAAACAGCACAGGCTTATGAAATGGTATATCAACATAAAAAGTACTGTTCAAACATAAGCTGGTATCTGTTATTCAATCACATCTTCAGGTTGTCTAGACGGACTTCAGTGTTAAGAAAGGTGTGTGAACAAATCTTATTTTCTTCTGACATGGTCCAGTCTGTATTAGTTCTTCTTCCAAACTCTTTTGCATTAGTAGTGTTGAATTTTGTCTGTTTGTCATGTGGAATAAACACATCTGAGATGTTACTCAAGGTATCTCTGTTCATCACAAAGTGCAGGAAAGCACATTCTGAAGCAGACCTCCAAAGCCTCAGATGTGTGACAGTATATCTAGCCACAGGAGAGACAATGCTTCAGCTTTAGTTCTGAAATCCCCATGCTTTCCTGGATGGAAGTCAAATCTCTGGGCATTACCCAAGCATACCTCTGGACACAGGTATGCAGATGGAGGTGTTCAACCAGGCAAAAGCAGACATCTTGGCAGCAGGAGGTGTTGCAAATGTGGCCTTTTGCAGAAGCTGAGGTTTATTTGCTGAAGGTAGGCCACTTTCTGTGGCCATCACTCACCCCCATCCTCACAATTAGATTATTTGGTCCAGATAATCTCATTTTCTTCACTCAAAATATCAAGCTAGGAATTAGGTGAGGAATGTCTGTCTCAAGTATCTCTAGTGTTTCCTGACTGTGTGAAGATTCAATTCAAGAGGAGGACAGGGGTTTGTAGTTACTTCTAGTTACCTAAATCTTATGATTATCCCTTTTAACTTAGCCTCACTGGAGGGAGAATGACCTCAGAGCAATATCTCAGCCAAGCAGGAGTGAATTATAGCCTTTGCCATCTAGCAGCACAGCCAACACAAGGCAAAATCACTTTTGCACTCAGCTGATGTTAAAACAGTAATATTTCTTGTCTGGTTCTTTGATATGCTGCAAGGATAATGTCCACCAACCCCTGTGAGATGTTCTGTGGTAAAGGGACAGAACCATAAAGGCACCTGGGTCCATATAGCAGACAAAATTTCTATGCAGTCCAGTACCTGGCAGAGCTCTCTGAAATAGGGGAAAAAATGGCTGGGGGCTTGGGAAAGTTTTGTAGAGCTTCTTCCTACATTTCATGCAAAGCCCTCTTCCCAGTTCCCAATCTTATAGTGAGCCTTTGAACACTGAGCTAGGAAACCAGGGGCAATACTCCAGTGACCAGATTTCCACAGGCCATGCTTGGCTATACCTGTTCTAATGATGGATCAAGCACATAATATTTTAGTGGGGATACATATTTCCCAAGACTAATTGACCCTTACAGTAATTGAGACTAGATTTTTACAGGTCAGACTTTAACTCAAACTGTGCATTGTCTTAGTCTCCAAGAAATATTATTGAGATTGCTTGAACAATTCCCCATAGTTATTATTTTTCACTCCTGGCAGTATACCTGCAGAAGTAGTTTGTTCTTTAACTCAAGTGGTGGAAGTCCTGGCCTGCAGTCCCAGAGCCTCCATACTCCTCCATGGTGATCTGTAATGGGCATCTTTGCACTTGAAGGTCATGCCCATCTTCAGGTCTCTTGCTTCATTAAGGATGAAATTCAGGTGGGACTTGGAAGCAATTCTTTCTCTCACTTGGCTTTTGTTGGGTTTTCTCAGACTTACTAGTAAGGTCTGGAACCAGTGAACACTTGGAATCTGGCAGGGGCAACGTTTCTTGATTTGGATAGCTCATTTGCTTTTTATCTTCTGAAGATATAAGCCATGAGTTAAACAGGCACAGAAATTTCTGGGGTGATCTATCCTAGTAATGATCTTTATTTCCTTATTTTTGAATGTAAAAAGCATAGTTCCCTCCCTCCCCAAAATTGTTCAATTTCTGTAATTCACTAAAAAAAGATTTCATCCATGAGCTGAGGATTTTTCTCACTTGCCAGAATCAGACTTCAACATTTAATATTCTTTTTTAAATTTTTTTCATGAGTGAGGATAGAAAACAAACCTGAAGATCTCATCTGACATCCAGTACAGTTCATGTTAACACCACTGTGGATATCAGTGAGCTCTGTATCAAGCCCGAAAAGTTTTACAAAATGTCTGGGTACACACATGCCTGTTGGAGTTGAAGGGATACTCCTGGGCAATTTTGATCTTGTTATTTATAAAATGCAATAAATTATTTTTACTGAAGTGGAACCCTCTCAACTGCCAGAGAAGTTGTTAGTAAAGAGGTTGCTAAGGATTAATGTCTATGTGTGTGTGTGAATGTGTATCAAGGTGAATAATAATAACCACTTTAGTTGGGTGCTCTTTTCAGTCCCTTCCTTTATGTCAGCTGTTTTGTAGGTTTTAATATTTTTCCCCCTTCAGGGGTATGAGTCATTGTTAGCTAAAAAGAAGGGAAACAAATGCAAAAACAAATATAACTTGAAAACAACATTCATTCCCAATGAATTGTGGTGCCTGAAATTTACCTAGCTTTTCTGTGTCTTCAATTACTATTATTTTGTAGAATTTAAACAGGAACATTTGCTCCAAGAAAAAATAATAACGAAGATGGTCCTCTGACTCAGCTGTTCATAGGAAATATCTTAATCCTCATTTTCTGCAAGGAGAAAATAAGGGTCTGAGAGATACTGAGTTTGGATGATCTGAATCAACATATTGAATTCTTTCTCCTTCCATTCTCCTCTGCTCTTTTCCCTTCTTCCCTGCCCACACACTCAGCTACTGCAATCTGTAAAAAAAACATTGAAAGTGTGACTGTCTAGGTTTCGAGCCACACTCAGCCCTGACCCCAGCTTAATCTTGCTGAGGACATCATCAGGACTGTGTATTTCCATTCTCTGCAGACTTTCCCCCCTCCATACTCCCAAGACCAATTTCTTTTTGTTTTAAACAAAACATCTACAAGTGAACTGTTTTCCAAACAACGTGAATTCCAGTTTTGTCTCTGTGGTTCACCAGAAGTTGCATCTCAGATCTGGAAGTGTTGACTGGACACAAGACATACCCCCCAGGCTAGAGGGTTAACCCATGCCTTAGGAAGCCATCTGGTGAATGGGGAACATTTCAGTTTCACCTCTTTCTTTCCCAAATAAATTTTATTCTTTCATATATAGGAGCTAATCAGTCTGAGAAAGACATTAGTCAAGGAAACAGCTTTCTGAAGGAATCTTCATTGTTCAAATCATTTAAAAATTGGCTGGACAATGAACTGCACAAATATAGGGATTCATTTCACTCTATCCAAGGAGAAGAGTGAGTGTGTGGGATAGATTAACTAATATGCCTTTTCTGTTGCTATTTCCTGTAATTCTGAGAAAGAAAATGGGATGAGACCACTGCCACAGGAGAGCTGAGAGATCTCTGGATCAGAGGGGTTAACACTTGTCATTCTTAATCTTACAGTTGGAATCTCATGACAAGAGGACTGCACAGGGTATGAACACAGACAGCTCACGCAGCTCCATTTTCCCTACTGACACCGTCTCTTTATGACTTATTGTGCTAATTAGCTCACCTGCTCCACAGCAGAGCTAAATGTGCAGTGATTGTCACCAGAGGAAGAGAGAGGGGACTTTGTGCCCAGCTCCAGTGACTTTGCTGTTCTGCAGAAGAGTGGCTTTCAAGGAGGCAGCTTTCTAGTCATCCCCAGGGGAGCAGTCTTCACGGCTGGCAAACAGGAGGGTCCTCCCCTTTCCTCTGGTTTTCTGGGACTGTACCTGAGGCTTGCTGGGCTCCACTGAAGTCTGGGGTGCTGCAGTCCAGTCTGGGAACCTGTTCCTGCAACCACCTGGGCTCTGGTTACCCAGAGATAATGTCATCAACTTCAAACTGTTGTGCTATAGGCCTGGAGGGTGGGGATTGTTTCTTTGTTTAGTTTTAAAGTAAAACTTATTTCATGAAAATTAGTGTTTCCTCATTAAAATAAAATAAAAAAATCTTCCCCCCCCCCGCTTTTCCAAAAAAAAAAGGCATCTCAGACTCAACCAGATTCCTGTCCTAAGGAGAGAGGATGTGTCAGTCTAGTACAGGAATAAGTGTGGCTCAGGGGAAGGAGTGTCCCAGCCAGAGGATTGAAGGTTGTTATACAAATTAATGTGATAATTACAGTATCATCTGGAGAAAGCAACTGTGACTGTGTCCCTGTTTTGCTAAGCACTGTACACACTGTAATAAAAGAGAAGTCCTAGCATGGTTATAATGTAAAAGGTTACTGTGTCATAGATAAGGAGCCAAGGCCCAGAGACATTTTAAAGGTGAAATAGTCACCATCACCCCTGGTGCTGTTTGGACATATTATGTGCAAGACAAATTGAAATTTTTGACAGAGGAAAGGGACATCCACAAGTGCTATCAGTCAAAGCCAGAGAATTTTTATAAATGCAAATTTCTTCAAAATTCCTTTTCTTTTTTTTTTAATTTTTCTAATAATCACTGAAAAGGAAAAAGGAAAAAAAAGCTCTACCTTTGTCATTTATCCTTTGTTTTGGAGAGGAGGAGGGATTTTATCTTGGATTTCAGGAGAGAGTGAGAATGGATAGGAAGGATTCGTTCTAAAGACAAACACAAATCATAATGGAGAAATAAACAGGGCTAAGAAAAGACCCCCCAAAAAATCATATTTTTTGGTTAATGAGCTATATGTGTTGGTTAGGTCCAAACATGTATCTCCAAAACATCTGTCTAAAAGTAATTGGCAGAAGATCACATAGGGGCTTTGGCAGAGTAGTCTTGTTTAAACTCTGTTTTAATAAAGGAAGTAATGTTAATAAGATATCAAATGATCAGCCATAAAAAAGTATAAGCAGAGAGACAAAAAGTGTAAGTATGTTAGGAAGGGGAGGATCAAAAGCAACCCTATTACAAGCAAAAAAGACATTAAGCAGAGATTATTAAAAAATAATCCATTGTTCAATAATGGCAAACATTTCACGCCTCACATGGCAGAAGCAATAAATCCCATTGATTCCTCCAAGACAATTTATAATTAAACACTGATTTGCAAATAAATAAATAAAGGCAGAACTCATTGTGGCACCTTAAGCCACCAAATCAAAGCAATTGGAGTGTAATTGAGAATAATTAACAAATATGTTGCTTTGTGCAGTAGGGAGGGAGAAGTTTCCTAAACTCCAACAATAGCAAATTGCTCTGAAGGAATGCATCATTTTTTCAGCCTGGCCTGCAATGCGATTATGAACATTGCCTTCAATTTATTGGCCTTTTACAAATGTGCAGTCCAAATGGATGCTACTTTAACTCCTGGAGTAATGAGTATTTGTTTTCTCCTTGCCTATTTCATGTCTTTTCTATGGAGGATATTTCTGGATGGAAACTGACCAGCTGTCATAAGCATTAAGAGAGTTTGAAGCTCCCCAGGGGAATCCAGCACAGTCATAAAGTTGCAGTACATGTAGCCACGCACACACAGAAAGGTGTTTGCAAGTGAAGAGACTCTGGGGATAAGAATTTTTTTCTTTATTCTTCTGTTTGTTTCAATCCCATTTGCAGGCAGGGTGCTCTCCAAGCTCATTCTAGGTAAGGACAGAGGGAAAAATATTCCTTGAGGAATGAAGAAATGAAAAGGTAGATATTATCAGACAATTATATAATCTGGTCCTTCATATACTATGTGCTGAATGGGCCATTCATGGGTGTCCCCACACTTTTTCTAGGATGTATTTACATGGACCTCTCTATTGACATAGAGAAGGAATTCTGAAGGAATAGATGCTGTGCTGAATTGTCCCAACCTCAGGCTGTCCTATAAAATGTCTCTCTTCTGTTGTAATCTCATCATTTCTAGAGGTAAAACTTTTGAGGCACCCCTTTACCCCCACAGTTTACTGATTGAACATTATTTCTTCTTGGTTTTCTCTCTCTTTTTGGATATTCAGAATGTATCCTAGCAATCATATAGGGGTTGGCATACTTGCTGGCCCTTATACACATTTAGATCAAATCATGTCTTAAATAATGATGAGCTTTTATCATTGTTAGTTCTTTCCGGAGAGCTCCCCAGGAGAAGCAAGTCCAGGCAGGTCTGAATCAACAGGGAGAGTGGATGCATATGTGGCACAAGGGCACACGAGGAAAACATTTTGTGCTTCATTTCAGGTGGAATCTGGTAAGTTAAGTTCTTCCCTCTCCATTCACCCCTGGGGTCAGTCCCTGCACTTCCACTGAAAGGGGAGTGTTACCACATTACACCTGCAAAGGCTTTCACCTAGTACTGCAGTAAAAGGGTTAACCTTGTACAGGGTAAACTGGAAGTCAGACAATACTGGAGAAAAAAATCAGACTGTAGAAACTAATGGTACTTCTGCCACTTCCAGTTTTCTGCAAGGAACACTGGAAGTGGAAAGAGTATGAAAGGCATTTTGTAGGTACTAGGGATTACAAGGCATCACAGTAGGGCCACAGAAAAGCACACACTTGAGCAGCACTGATACATCCCTGTTAGTGTCTAAATTCTGCATGATGGGCTCTCTGAAGAGCTAAGGGTGCAGACCATAAGATCTGTGCCCTTTGATGGCCTGTTACATGTGTAAAAGATTATGGAAGCAGGGCAGTTGCTGTCTAAGAAATGTACTTGCAAGTTTCAGCATACACACATGCAAATTCCTGAATGGCTCAAAATTTCCTGTCAGTTGGGTACTCTCAGCAAAGACCGACGTTGCTGCTCCTTGTTCTATGCCTTTAATCTTGCAATTTGCTCATTCTGCTCTTTAATCATCGGACAACTCATGACAGTAATTGTGGATGTCCCTGGATAGCTCAGTAATAAATGTATACTGAACAAACATACCTGTCAGACTATTTAGCCTAGAGCATCAAGTTTATGACCTCATGAAAGAGAATTTTTTTTAAGTTCTCTAAACAACTCTCAAAGTTAATCTCTACTTGTTATAAACATTAACTAATTTTTCCTGTTTTCCTCAAGAATTCAGGATAGGACCCTGAAAATTACGTAGATGCCAAACTCTAGGTTTACATAGGACTTTGGACCCCAGATAACACCTCTGGGTCCAGGTCTTAATGTCTGGACCATTGCATTCTGCCTCTTCAAATCCACCTTTTGGGCAGAGCAATAGCAGCAGAACAATATTTCAGGATATTGTTAATAAAAGTATACTTCTTCCCCCAAAGACTGCTGCAGTGGCATGGAGGACAAGCTCTATTACTTTATTGAGCTTTGAGCATAATACATTGTCATGGAGGCACCCACAAAACAGACAATTGTAGCTACCCAAAAATGTGGATTTATTGCAATCAAAGTTGCCCGGCACTCCGACTGACCAAAGTTAATTACAAGTTTGGATGTCAGTTGGGAATATATGACTACACTACAAATTCCTAAACTCTAAGGAATACTCTTTAAGAAAGATGAACCATGTTGTGCACACACTCACTCATAGAAGGGAAAATCTCCCACTCAAGGGTACCCAAAACCAAGGGGTCACTCACCCAAAAGGGGGTGAGGATTTACTCAAGGATATCCTAAAGAAATAATTCACTCACCAAAGTGGGCGTGAGGGCTCACTCAATCCCGGGAAGTTTCCTTGGATGGCATCCTGATCCAAGGGGAGAGTCCCTGATTGCAAACTTGCTGCTCTGAGGAGGACCAACTCCAGAAAAATAGGGCATGAGATTGGACTCTGCAACATTATTGGCATAGTCAGCAGGATGTCCATAGAGGAATTATTACGGTGGCACAACTGTGCACCTTCTCCCCTAGATGCAGAATGGGCGAGGGAGAAGTGATCCAACCCCATGCTGTTGTGGAAAGGCTGGAACAAAGCCCTGTGAGGTTTTGGGCTGGAACAGACAAAGAAGCCATGTGTGCCATCATGGGTGCTTGTTTAGAGCAGGCACAGGAGCATTCCAAAATGTTGAGATCAAAAGTAGATTGTTTGGTGAGAGAATTGAGAAAAGGAGCTGACATGTATGTTAATTGAGCTCATGCTAGTACAGACAAAAAAAGCCCCCAGTGCTGTCCAAACCCAAAAGTTAATCGTGGATGCAGACCCTGAGGATTCAGATGAGGACACATGGGGAGACGCTGATGAAAACAGTTCTGATGAAACAAAGAAATTAGAGGAAAAGGTGATGCAACCTGTTATTAAAACAGAGGCATACGGGACTGCATGATGGGAACCCCCAAACCATTGTCCGCACCACCCCCTGGTTGGGATCCAAGCTCAGTGAGCTCCAGGACAGGTTTTTGTGCAAGCTGGGGGAAACCAAAACAGAATATTTGTGGAGAGTGTCTTTAACTGGAGGAGACTGATACTGTTAAGTGATAAGGAGGTCTCGGGGTTTTGGGATCCCGGAGTGTTTCTGAGCGATGGGCCACCAGGATCACATCCTGAGTGGCATATTGGGCTGGGGGTGTGTACCCCAAAGAGCAAGGGGAGCCTGTTACTATTCAGGTAAAAGGGTTATTGGAGCTGGCAGGAGTGCAAAAGATCACCTGCATCCAGGCAATGTGTGAGAGGTGGCAGCACGGGGTACTGATTACCACACCGGTGGACCCAGACCACCTTAGACCACTCCTTAAAGGGCTACCGGATGCTTTAAAGATGCATGTCCAGGTTCTCAGAGAAAGGATTCAGAGGGTTATAGAATGTAATCGGCAAAACCCTCAGAATCCGCCCGCACACGTGATGACTTGGGCAGAAACATTATGCAATACAGTCACTCATGGGCACGAGGTGGGTGCTTATAAAGATCTAAAGGGCAGGTGTCAAGAGGATGGGGCTGGTCTCTTTTCAGTGGTGCCCAGTGATTGGACAAGGGGCAACAGGTACAAACTGGAACACAAGAAGTTCCATCTGAACATAAGGAAAAACTTCTTTACTTTGAGGGTGGCAGAGCACTGGCACAGGCTGCCCAGAGAGGTTGTGGAGTCTCCTTCTCTGGAGACTTCCAAAACCTGCCTGGACACATTCCTGTGCAAACCTGATCTAGGAGAATCTGCTCTATCAGAGGGGTTGGAATAGATGATCCCCAGAGGTCCCTTCCAACTCCTACCATTGTGCGTGATTCCGTGATTCTGTTTGCCTTCTGGTAGCAATTCCAGGCGCCCTCTGTGAGTGTTTTGAGGGTCCAAAATAATGTATTTATACCTAATAAGATGCAGTTGTTCTTGATCTGCAGATTTTGCCAGGCCATACAGAGAAGATCATAGGGGAAACAAGGGCACAGAGGTGAAAACAACTTTTCCAAGGTCATATTGCTGACCATGTTAGAGCCTGCCTAGACCCCAGCTCTCAGTCTCTCTCTTAGTGAGTTATCCCTTGCACCAGAAAACCTCTCCAGGGTGATTTATAAAGGTGTGATTTTAACCAAGCTCAAGGCCCAGTGGTCTAATGAATTGAGTGCCATGCACATAATTCATCTCTTTCTTCAGGCTTTTATAACTAATACAAGAGCTGTTCAACCTAACCTGGCTTTATGATTCATCTGTGTTTTGTACAGCCTTTGTTACTCAAACTGTAACTCTCAAGTGCAAGGGGTAAAAACAAAATTAAAGAGTGATATCTGACAGCAGATGAAGATTTAATAATATGAATGGTAAAGGTTGTTCCAGGATCTTGTTCCAAGTTGTGCCAATGTTTAGGATGGTAAGACTTGGGCCAAAAAATACCAAAAATATTGAAATGAGAACTCAGATTGTTGTCTCTAAATAAGGGTTCTTCACCCAGTGTGCGAGATGCCAATCAACACATTGATTTGAGATATTTGCTTTATTCCAGTTCTGTGCAGAAGAGGGTGCTAGACAATAATTTGCAAAGCTAGCACACCCCCAAGAATCACAGAGGCTCTTATATATAAAAAGGTAACTAAGGAAAAATCACACCGCAATACCTGATTGGTTACCTATGATTATATAACAAAAGTTAATTTGTGCATGTCTTGGCTCCTATCCTGCTCATTATACTAAGGTGGTCCTGCATTTACATGTAAAGTCTCCTCCTAGTGGTGTGGGTTTTTAGTATTATAATGTATTATAATCAGCTTAAGGCAACTAGAGGTTACATCTGGATTCTATCATCTATCACTAAGTCTTTGATCAATCTTGCATTCTGTTATAGTTTCTACCCATGTTGTCCAAAAAGCAGATCCATGCCCAGCGTGCAATAATCCAATTCCCACATGCTCAGGAGAAATATTGTATTTATTCAGGCCTGGGTGCTCAGTGGAATTTCCACAAATCAAGCACACCATCCAGGGAAAAGGTTGCCACATTTATACAGAAGTTGCACATAAAATCCAGCCTCCCTAATACATATGTAGCAGAGTAGTTCATTATGTTGCATCATCCTTCTTGGCTTTGGATCAGAACTTACTGTGCCTGCGCAAGTTGTTCTGGTGGTCTTTTGAGGGTCTTCTGGGGAGCATCCCACTCCCCATTTATAGTGTATAAGGTATTGGTTCAACTCAGGACACTATTGTGTACTTGTTCCTCAGCCAGGTCCACCATCCACTAACCAAGAAGAATAATCCTCCTTGATCAAATTATAACTACAGAACCTTTTAATTCCATTGGCTATACTTCTGACATTGTTTATTGTTTTACCAGATGTTTGTACACCTAATGGATGGAACAGAGCAATTTAGGGAGGACAGTTAGCAAGGAGGGAGAACAGAACAGTCTAGGGAGGACAGTTTGAGAACAGGGGACGGTTTGCATCACCGAAACCTTATAAAATCAATGCTCAGGCCTAATGCTAACGATGGTTGACTAGAAAATAATTGTAGTGTTCTGATCTTGGGGACCTTTCGTTCTGGTTGCCATGATCACCAAACAGGATCTTCATGGTTGCCTAACATTGTGATTCTGCACTTGACTGATTTCAGTCAATTTTGACTTTTTCTTGACATCAAGATCTGAACATTTTTTGCTGAGTTTGTATCCAAGGTTTCTTTCCAGGGTTAGTCTCTGTCAGAGACTGCCATTTTATATGTCACAGCTTCCTCTTGTCCCTGGTCAGCAGAATCTCTCTTAATTTATTTTCTAGAAGAGAGGGGAGGAGTGGGGTCAGGCCAGAGACCTGAAGCTACAGACAAGAAAGTACCTGAACACTCCTGACTTGGAGTGTGCAAATATTAAGATTTTGCCCCAAACCCATTCTGCCACCAAACCCAGTTTTCCCTTTACATCTGGTGCTTTTGAAATAGTGGTGTATTTGTTTATTTGAGATTCCTGCATTTCTTAAACTCAGTTTAAGTTAGACATGGCAAAGGCAGACAGAAAATGGTAATAACAAGGAAGGAATTTCCAAGTTTGGGAAAAAGTCCTGGATGAGCAAGGAAACAAGAATTCCACTGAAACATCCAGGACTATCTGGGATGGACCAAATTCCAAGTGTTGTGATTTTCCTTTGGGCACAGCCATAATAGTATCCCTAATAGTGTCCCTCGTCCCCTTTTATTTCTTGCCACAAAACTGTCACTTCTTACCCACTCCTGACCATGGTGCACCACACTGTCTACTGTTTCCCACCCTGTTGCTTCATACCAGACACCACCCTCCTCATCCATGCAGGACTGAGTTTCACCCACCAGAGATGTGCTGTGGAGCAGACTACAAATCCCTACAAACACATTATTGCTCCTAGTTCTGCTGAGGTTTCACTTGATCTGAAACGTGGGGCATTTTCCCTCTCCTAACCCTATGAAATGCTTATAAAGACAGGAGATGACCTCATAGGTGTTTTTGTGAGACTCACTTGACTAATATCTATGAAAGCAGTGTGGGGGACAGAAGAAACCATGGACAAAATTTGCTGTTGAATGTTCTTCTAAAGAGAGGCTCTGGTTCAAACAAGTTGCACACAGAAGTAAAATATTTCAGTTTGGGGTATTTGGGAGATTGGAATAGATGAAAAATGTCCAGATTCTTGATTTTCTGGTCACTGTAAAGTGAATGTTGTTGGGACCTCTCTCAATAACTGAGGCCAACCGCCATGGAGCACCTTGTGTTATCAAAGTCTCTTAGCTTCCAAAACAGGATGTTCATATCCACACTGCACATTGAGGATAGTCTTTGGCCTATCTTCATTCCATAACCATCCAGGGGATTGTTTAGGAGAATACTGTGTATTGTAGGCAAAAATACACTCCACAGGCCATTGTAACAATATAAGAATATGAATTTCCAAGCTTCAGTAGCAGGGACAATTTCTGGTCAGTATTGAGAAACTGCAATAGACCTGTACCACTTGGAACATGAGTCAGGTATTCAGGGTGCCAGACCAATGCATTTCTGTTTCTACAGGCCTCGACTTGACCTGATACATCCCACAGGAGCAGACTAGAGGCCATGCTTCCCTCCTCAGACACAACCTGTCCTAGAACATTGCATTTCTTTGCAGACTTTGCAGACTTTGGCCTATTCAGGAGACTGGTTGACAGAATCCCTTGGGAGGCAGCCTGGAAGGACAAAGGAGTCCAGGAAGGCTGGACATTCCTTAAGAGGAAAATCTTTAAGGTGCAAGAACAAGCTGTCCCGATGTGCTGTAAGACAAGCTGAAAGGATAGAAGACCGACCTGGCTAAAAAGAGAGCTTTAGCTGGAACTCAGGAAGAAAAGGAAAGTCTACAGCCTATGGAAGAAAGGTCAGGTCAATCAGGAAGAGTACAAGGATTTTGGGAGGCTGTTCAGGGAGAAAATTAGAAAGGCTAAAGCCCAGATAGAACTTAGTCTGGTGACTGCCTTAAAAGACAATAAAAATTGTTTTTATAAATACATTAACAGCAAAAGGAGAGCTAAGGAAAGTCTCCATCCTTTGCTGGATGCGGGGGGAAACATAGTGACCAAGACTGAGGTACTGAATGCCTTCTTTGCCTGTCTTCAATATTAAGTCCAGTTGTTCTCTGGCTGCCCAGCACCTCGAACTGTAAGTCAGAGATGGGGAGTGGAATGAAGGCCCCATAATCAAAGTGAACTATTGCACCGCTTAGATGTGCACAAGTCTATGGGGCCAGATGGGATCCACCCAAGGGTTCTGAGGGAGCTAGCAGAAGTGCTCACCAAGCCACTTTCCATCATTTACCAGCAGTCCTGGCTAATGGGGGAGGTACCAGTCAACTGGAGGTTAGCAAATGTGGCATCCATCTACAAGAAGAGCCGGAAGGAGGACCCAGGGAACTACAGGCCTTTCAGTCTGACCTCGGTGCTGGGGAAAGTCATGGAGCAGATCATCTTGAGTGCCATCACACAGTACGTACCGGACAATCAGGTGATCAGGCCCAGTCAGCATGTGTTTATGAAAGGCAGGTCCTGCTTGACCAACTTGACCTCCTTCTATGACAAGGTGACCCACTTAGTGGATGAGGGAAGGGCTGTGGAGATTGTCTACCTTGACTTTAGTAAAGCATTTGTCACTGTTTCCCACATCATTCTCCTGGAGAAACTGGCTGCTCATGGCTTGGATGAGTGTACTCTCTGTTGGATAAAAAACTGGCCTGATGGCCAGGCCTAGAGAGTGGTGGGGAATGGAGTTCAATCCAGTTGGTGGCCGGTCACAAGTGGTGTTCCCCAGAGCTCAGAATTAGGGCCTGTTCTCTTCAACATTTTTATCAATAATCTGGCTGAGGGGATTGAGTGCACCCTCAGGAAGTTTGCAGATGACACCAGGTTAGGTGGGTGTGTTGATCTGCTTGAGGGTAGGTAGGCTCTAGAGAGGGATCTGGACAGGCTGGATCGATGGGCTGAGGCCGATTGTTTGAGGTTCAATAAGGACAAGTGCTGGGTCCTGCATTTGAGTCACAACAACTCCCTGCAACAGTGCAGGAGGAGTGTTGCACAGGGGAGGAGTAGCTGGAAAGGTGTCCAGTGGAAAAGGACCTGGGGGTGCTGGTTGACAGCCAGCTGAAGATGAGCCAGCAGTGTGCCTAGGCGGCCAAGGCGGCCAGCAGCATCCTGGCTTGTATCAGCACTAGTGTGGCCAGCAGGAGGAGGGAAGTGATTGTCCCCCTGTACTCGGCACTGGTGAGGCCGCACCTTGAGTACTGTGTCCAGTTTTGGACGCCTCATTTCAAAAAGAATGTTGAGGTGCTGGAGCGTGTTCAGAGAAGGGCAACGAAGCTGGTGAAGGGTCTGGAGAGCAAGTCCTATGAGGAGCGTCTGAGGGAACTGGGGGTGTTTAGCCTGGAGAAAAGGAGGTTCAGGGGAGACCTTATCATGCTCTACAACTCCCTGAAAGGAGGTTGTGGCGACGTGGGGGTCGGTCTCGTCTGCCATATAACAGGTGATAGGATGAGAGGAAATGGCCTCAAGTTGTGCCAGGGGAGATTTAGTTCGGATATTCAAAAAATTTATTTACCAAAAGGGTTGTCAGGCATTGGAACAGGCTGCCCAGGGAGGTGGTGCAGTCCCCATCCCTGGAGGTATTTAAAAGATGTGTAGATGTGGTGCTGAGGGACATGGTTTAGGGACCCTGGTAGTGCCAGTTGAACAGTTGGACTTGATGATCTTATAGGTCTCTTCCAACCAATATGATTCTGTGATTCTGTGATTTCTGTTGGTCTGTCAGCTGGTCTGCCTGCACAGCTGGAAATAAACCCGACTGTTAGCTAGACCCCAGGACCAGGCTGTCCATCCTTACAGTAGATTTTTTTTTAGTCTTTTTGAACTTCCTAACTGCTTGCAAGCCCTCACCGCCCCACTTCAGTCCCCATACATGGCTTTCCAAATGCCTGTTATAGGACTCTCTATGGGCATATGAAGTTAGCAGAGCTTTGTCTGTGAGGTATATGAGGATTTCATTATACAGCACAGCCACAGAAAAATAAAAGCTGCTTATGCCCTGCACCACCCCAATGCCACATCATGTGTCAGGGTTTTCACTTGCTTTTGTCTGCTTTGCCCCCCTGCTTTGCCCCTTTCCTACTTTCAATTTTTTCACCCAAGCAGTCTGAGGTGTTTTGCAGACACACTGCTGGAGAGATCCTCCCAGTCAGTGAGGGGAAATAACCAATTCATAGAAGGGAACGCTGAGGCACAAAGAAATTAAGGTCAGAATGTTCATCCTTAGGTGCTTTAACACAGCAATCATCTTCATCATTTAGGGAACAGAGGAGTGACCTGCTTGTCGGAGATGGTACTGCTACATGTTTGCAGATCCAGTTGGCTTCTGCGTGAGCAATGGTTGCTTAGCAACTTTGAGACAAAGGCCAACTATTTTGATGTCTGAATAAGGATACAGGCATTTAATTTCAGGCATCCACATTTGAAAACACTGGTGTAAGAGAGTAGATGAAGGTTGCATGCAGAGATGGCAACTGAGCGGTAGGGACAGAATCAAGCTTGCTCCTCAACACCCATTCGAACCAGGAGCACCCACCCAAAAGTCTATGTTTTGGACCTTTGATGTTAAGAATCACCCTTTCTGTCCTGCCATGGCTAAAGTTGGCTCCTGGGAACAGAGTATTTGTGGAAATGGGTCAGGTGCTTTCAAAAGTGATTGAAATGACTGTCCACCCCAATTGCCTGCAGCCAAATCTGTTTTCCCCACTGATGCCTTTGGTGACATGAACAGCAGAGGGACTGGTGGTGGAGTGCTGAGCTGCTCATTAGGAGTCTCCAGCTCGACTCCCAGACCCTTCTTGAGGGTGCTGCTTTTGCCCAGTCTGCAAAATGGGGATAGTAATGCTTCAGCTGCCTTTGCCAAGAGTTTTGAGAGGCTTGTTTCCCTCCTACAAACACCATGTGCAATCTAAATAGCAGTGTTATTTCTAGTCTGTTATCCTGATAGCATGAGAGTCATAAACAAGATCCACATTTGCTGATGGTGACTCACTGTGAGCCTTTGAGGGTTGTGTGAAAGGGCTTGCTCTGATGTTTTTGCTGCTCTGAGATAGATTATTGATTCTCTTTATCTGGTGTTCGTCTTACAAACCCGAAGTGATGAACATCCTGTTAGTTTCAAGAGCACTGGTGCTATTTTTCTACTGCTTTGAGGGACACAGAATATGATCCAAGTACCCTCAAATGAGAAAAAAACCAGGTCAACCTGGTTCATATCAGTTAAAATGGCAACTTCAGGGGAAGGCTAAAAAGTAAGATTGGATAACAAAAGCAGACCTTGTCCAGTGAGAGGGTCAGGAATTTTCCACTAAATTGTATTTTGCTTGACTTGGATGGTTTCTTTTGTTGCTAAATTTATTAGGAAATGCCAGATCATTGAAAAAAGTGTCTTTCACCTGAAAAAAAAAAAATCCAGAGACATATCTCAGAAAATTGTCAAAATATTTTATTTTGACATTGCTGCTAAGAAAAAATTCTGATCAGTTATAAAAGATTTTGTTATTTTAGAAATGTAAGCTTATTCCCAGGTAATTAATATAAGAAAATGTTTGCAATCTAACAGATCTATATATACAGCTATCAAGATACAAAAATAAGGATTTGGCTTTAACACAATAGGGATTTCACTATTCTTCGTGATCTGTAGCAGAAAAAGGTCTCTTCAGCAGCATTTGCAACATCAACATTCCTTTCTTTGTAGCAAACCCTCCAACCAAAAAATGGTAGATGCAAAATTTATCACACCTCTTTACAAAAATCCTGGCTTGGCTCTCCCCCTCACCCCACCTTCTGCCTGTCTTGAAGTCATAAATATGAAGAGGCCAGCTGCAAAATACCCACTTGTAAACAGGTGTAATAAAAGAATGAGTCCGAAATGAGTGCTCTGCAGAAAGGAGAGGGGGAGAGGAGTTGGAGGGGGGGAGTGGGAAGGGGGGAAAAGGAAAAAAACCCCACATGCCTGAAGGCCTTATAAATGTAAATAGTTTGGCAGAAAGGGTTTAGCAGCCCTGGGTAGAAGATACTTTATTTTCAAAATAGCAGCACTGGAGCCCTTTTGAAGCTGGTCCCCTTGTTTTCTTTTTCAACCAATGGATATCAGGTTGTCTTTTTTTTTTCTTTCTTTTTTTTTTTTACCTCTGCACTCAGATGTGCCCAGCTTAAATGAAATCTCAGAGAGAGAGAGAATGTGAGCTGTGCTCTGGACCTTTGAAAGAGCTAATTCCCACTGCCTTTATAGCTACTTATTTATGAATTTCCCCCTCCTGACCCCCCTGCCTCACCAAGCCCCATCTCTTGTTTTCCCGCAGCAAATCCCACCTTCCCTTTTGGATGTTTTTTATTTATTTTTTTCCTCTACATTTATCTATATATTTTACACCCAGTAAGTCAACCAGTTTCAAATTATTGGTCCCTGAGACAGATGTTTGGTGAGTCATTTAGCTGCACAAAGTTCTTCAGACAGTTTGCTCTTCCATCTCCTGCTCATTTAAAGCATCTTTTGAGGCTGATTTTTCCTTTTCAAAATGCCTTTAACTGCTCCCACTGGGCAGTCTAATGATGTTGGACATGATATGTGTGAACATCTCTTTAGAGGCCATCTCCCCTAGGCTACATTCTTGCCTATAAAATCATTGTTTATTTAGCCCCTAGGCCTAGGATCTATCTGCAGTCCCCATGGCTCCCATTGTTTTTAAAGTCCTGTTAAGTTTCTGCACTTCTCCTCAGAGCATTATTTTATTTCTAAACAATCAGAACTTCCCATCAACATGACTTCTGCCAGGCAAATTAGAGATGATAGTTTCATTCTTCTGATTATGGAGAATTCTCATATGATGTTATTTAATGTGAAAAACAACTGTTATATAGAAAGTGACTTAAAAACAATGAGGAGAAAAATAATAATAATAATTAAAAAGTTAAGATGGGAGAGGATGGCCCAGAGACTCTGGGTTAAGGTGCTCAGACAGTGCTTGCCAGTCAGGAAAACATAAGGGATTGGAAGGTTCTATGTAATGGTCATAACAAAAGAGAATCAATGAGTGTTGACTTGATGTAATTTCCAATCTTTTCCTGACAGGAACTGAAAACAGTTTTGTTTCATTTGGTAGGGTTTATTTTTTGATTTCCCTCCGAACTGTCTTTCCGCACTGCCCATTCCCTCCCTTTGCTGAGTAAACACTCAGAGCCAGGGAAAGTGGCTGAGCCCTGTACCCTAAGGGAGAGATCCTCCTGCTCAGCTGCTCTTAGCCTCAGCACCTAGGAGCTATGAGCTGACATGGGGGACACCAAAATCAACCCTCGGTCAACCAGCATCTCAGAAGCAGGATGTTCTCAGCATTGAGAGACACCTCCCTCTTGCAAAGCACTGTCACGAAAAGAGGGCCGGGAGGATAAATAGAGCTGATTATTAAAATTCCTGGCCTGGAAGGGAGGTTTCTCAAACCCTTTACAATTTGTCCAGCCCACTAGTTTCCCAAGAAAGACGAAATCCTGACACCCAACCTGCCCACCACACTCCTGTCAGGGAGAAGGGGAACCTCCTCGGGTTCTTTACAACTTGGCCAGCCTGCCAGGCTCATGCTGGCAGCATCACTGAAACCAAAGTCCCTCTTGGTAGCCCACAGGATCGGAGAATATTCGCCTAACCTATTGAGGGACCCTCACGAGCAGCGACACTGAGACAAATCCCTTCAGTATTGAATCAACAATAACAATTTATTGTGTAGATTAGTGACAAAATGCATGTTCGAATGATACCGGGGATAGGGCATTGACTGCGAAATGGATTTAGAGCAAACACTAAACACACACACATACAAACCTAAACACACAAGCAAACCTAAACACTAATGATTATTAATAGCTAGCCTGATGTTAGTATTTGAGTGCACAAAACATAGAGCTCTTACCCAGTAGGTGTCCCTATTGGGGGGGGGTGGGGGGGTGGGAGAAGATAGGTTCAGCCCGTCGACCAATACCAAAGTTTCGATGGTGGTCTTCTGTTCCCCCAAACCCCCCTTTTATTTGCCACTTTTTATATTGTTTCTATACTTTTAGGTGGAGCTTGAGTGACTCTAGTCATACATTCTTTTTATTCTGATTGGATTAAACATCTCTCGCTTCACATTTAAAGGTACAGGTGATAAAATATAGGGCGCATGCCCAGTGGGGAGTGGTCGTACCTTGGAGGCGGGTAGCCTTTGGGATGGAGGTGTGTTTTGGTATTATAATGACATTATAATGAGCAAAGTTCACCTAGAGGACACGATTTCACCATTTTTGCTGGCTCGGCAGTAGCGATCCATCTTTCTTGATAGCGGTTGATGCAGTTAACTGTAGCAGCCCATTGTTACCTCCAGGAACAGGGACAGACCGTATTGCCTTCGCATCCCTCCTGTCCTCGTTCGGAGGTACAGTACGTTGCACTCAGCTGCAGTAGGCCTTAGCCATGGTAACACATTCCATTCTTGGGATCAGCGAACTGCTTCATGGCCGCTTCATGGCTATTTTTCATGTCAAGGTGTGAGCTAAAATCTGGGGAACAGTGTTTCCCTCACCTCCCCATTATCCGTTGTTTTCCCACATAATCCACCCCATGACTATAGTCACTCAAGCTTCACAATGCCTAAAAGAGTCTGGGGACGTCTATATGATGTGGAGTATCAAGTGTGTTGTACACATTAGATATAGATAACAAATGGGTTAATTTCTTCATAATTTTCCAAATTTTTACATATAAAACTGCTAATAAGGCAAAACAGATCAAGGTCAATATCAAAAGAACAACAATGAGGTGAAGTAGTCTATTGAGGATGCCCAAAGCAGTGGGTGAGCATCTGAAGAGAGTGTCCCACTGCCAACATTCTTCATCACTCTTCACTTGTTCCAGGATCTGGTGAATTTCTGCTACATCATGATGGATGGTTATCAAAGTTTTTTGTCCATTGTCCTTGGCCTTCTGCAACAGTTGTCTCAAATCCTGGTATTGCAGTAACTTCTTCGTCAACGTGAGGTTCATGCCAATATGCACAGGTAACAGTTCATGAATCAGTGTGTAATTAGATTGCAACAATTGGCAAGAGGTGACAGGAGCTAAATAAGAAAAATCACATCCAATGATTTTGATAAAATTACAAACACAAAAATTTGAAAAATTCTTAATGTCTACACTAATATTGTCAACAAGTACAAAATCACAACTGGTTCTCAAGCACACGCAACCTTTGCTAATATATACAAGCAGTGTTTTGGGGTTTTCGTCAGGATGAATTTCAAAATCACAAATGTTTTGTTCGGTATCAAGACAAATGTCTTGAGCCCTTATGGTATTACTTTCACAAACAAATGCTTGTTGTCCTCGTGTGGTACAAGCATCCACATCCACAGTTTGCCATTTATCGTTATTCTTTCGGGCCCATACTCTATGCTTTAAAGGATAGAGTATAGTTCCGTTGTGATTCAGTCCTAACACAATGATTTGGTATATTGTATATACCGAAGCACTGTATATGGTTAACACAAAAGTTGTAGCAGTGTTGGTGATGGAGTCATAAGTAAAATTCACTAGGTACCACCAGGATTGGAATTTTTTTTTCAAAATCGGTTGCATTGTCCCAAATCCCTTTTCTAATTTCAGTGGGTAGGGTGCCTTCTTCACCTTCCCTTATGATTGCGGCTGTCACTGATTGTATCCATAGCTGAGCTTGGATGCAACTGAGAGCCAGAGAAATATTATTTTGAATCACACCAAATGAATCTATGATTCATCAATACCTCAGAGTCAATGCCATTTAGAACTCCCAATCCTGTTCCTAGGATACCAGTTAGGTCTCTTTTTGTTCGTTTCTGGAAAGGGTCCATTTTTGCAGCCAGGTTGTCCATCCTTCATAGGAAGTTCTTAGAAATGGTGAGCAAGCTGGCTGAATTTCTGAAACATTGTTTTGCATCAATAATTCAATTCATTTGAGAGACCATGAGGGATTAAACAACATTTGTTGTTGACCCATATTCCTGACCACATATGGTCCAATTCCAAAAATCTGTGGGGTCAGGTTTTTTTTTAAGATGTTGTCAGAGTTGAGTGATGGGAAGTAGATGAATAAAATTTAGGTCCTGTATATACTCGAGGTTTGCGTAGGCGTGTCCTTCCATCCATATACAGTTCATTCAGGGTTCCTGTAAAAGAAAAACAACCGGCAGTGTAAATTAAAATGAGGGTACTATCCACTGAGTATTAATTCGGTGTAAAAATCAATTAGATCTTGCTTTGGTGCAAAAGGCACCAATTCTTTCTGAGGCAGGGAACTTTCTCTAGGTTGTTTCGTGCTGTCATTACCATTTTTCTTTGCTACAATTAAAGATTGAACTAATTTTTGGAGATCATGAACAATGGCACTCTGCAACCAGTACTGGGGCACTCCCAGCACCCGGGCTTGGTGCCAGAAGCTGGTCCGCTCTCGGTTATCTTGGAATTTTTCCTCAGATTTAGATTGTGGGGTGTTAAGTTGGTGAACTCGCCGTGCATGATTTACAGGTTTGTCCATGGGTAGGCTAATCCAGCCCATCCAGTGCCCATAGTTAACAATCTCCTGCACAAATTCATTCCAGGTGGTTATAGGGGTTCGCTGTTCCTGGCAAGCGTTTGCATTCCTCTGAACAGCAGCTTGCAAGCGATCTTGTATGCATGCCACCTTTTGTACAGAAGCAGCCAGGTCAGAGAGCCCTGAAGTAGTTATTACCAACAGATCACCTCTCTCCTGAGGGTTTATGCCACCTGCCCAGTATGTTACCTGTGCAGTTAGTGAACCAGGACACCAGTAACCCCCTGCTTCCTCCTCACTCAATAAAATCTGATCCCCCCTTGAGAGGGAGACTCGCCATACATACTCTGTTTCCGACTTGACCGAGTGTCTGGAATATTTTTCTTGCAACTTTACCAATTCAGCTGGTGACCAAGGTACAGTACGTACCACAGTATGAATGTCATCTTTATCATCAACAGAGGTTTCATGTTTAACCAAAGGCTGTATAGAGACCAGTGGACAACTAGAGTCAGAGACCTCCTCATTTTCATCATCAATCTCCTCATTATCATGCCAAAAATCTCTGTCCAAAGTTTCAGGATCAGGACTGTTAGTTAACAAGTGAATTTGTTTAGATGGAACTGTGGATGGATTTTGGCTTGATAAGAGGTCTAATTTTTTCTGCAACTCCCTCTCTCTCCTTTCAGCTGCTGCCAATAGCACTGTGAGGGTATCTACCTGCGTTCTCAATTTTTGTCCTGACTCCTTTTCAAAAGCTTTCAAGGTCTCATTCTCTGATTTTAAAGTACTATACTCTACATCACCAATCCGCTCGGAGGGAGTAGGAGAATCCTCAGCTTCCCTCTGAGTACAAGATAAACAGGCTCTGAGTACTGCACAAATAACTCCTTTACCCGCTTTAAATTGCATTCCATTCTTAGGATCAGCAAACTGCTTCATGGCCGCTTCATGGCTATTTTTCATGTCAAGGTGTGAGCTAAAATCTGGGGAACAGTGTTTCCCTCACCTCCCCATTATCCGTCATTTCCCCACAAGCACTGTGTAGGACTTAGTCCTTCTGTCTTAGAAGTGGTGCCTCACTTAAACAGCTCTGGGTGAAAAAAGGTGAAGTCACTATACTAATGTAAGTGCCAGGAGAGTAATATCTGAGCAGCTACCGCTGCTCTAGCCCCAGACTTCCTCTTGCTCTCCAGACAAGTGAACTAGCATAACTCATGCCTACACATCTAGAAACACTCTTCTCCCTAAAACAAGATGGCATCATCCATTCTTCCTACTGGGAAAAGTTCCTGGCTTGTAGTACACCCCCACCACCCCCACCCCCCAAACCAGGTATTGCCCAGGTATTGCCTGTGAGAGTGCTAACTGGCCAGGACTAGCACTGTGCCATTCTGTACACTAGTAGCAAAACAATAGGGACAACCAGAGCATAACACCTGAGCCCAAGATCCCTCCTTGGACAATGAGATGACCATGGTGTTTTGACCTTCCCCAGCTTCTACAACTACTCCTAGGAACAATAAGCTGCTGGCTATGGCTTCATGCTGACTGCTGCTGATAAAAGTGTGTCAAGGGTTAAGGCTGGGCTGGCCACTAGACAAATGACAGACATTCTCTATTACTCCCCCTCCCTCCCAAAGAGGGGAAGAGAAAGGGAATAAGGGAGAGAGACTGATGGATTGGAAAAGAAAACTAAAACTGCTTTCATGAGAATAATAACAATAAAATGAAATATATACAAATATATACAATACCAATAACAAACCCAACCTCCTCTAATGGCAATCATGTCACTGTCACCACTGATACTGCAGTGCAGACACCGGGGAAGGCCCAACTGGACTCAGCAACAGATGGGAACTAGATACAGGAGCTGGATTCCAGAACTGGATTCAGGAATGCACAGATTGGGATCAAAGGCAGAATGGACAGGGTCCTCCTCAGACACTGGCCATTGAAGAAGAGGCAAGAGCGATTGACCCTTGTAATCCCTCAGCTTTATAGCAAATATGACGTCTAGGGGATGGAACACCTTGTTGGTCAGTGTAGGGTCACCTGTCCTGTCCGCTCCTCCCTGCAGGTGCAGCGTCTCACTTACTGCACCCCCACCGTGGTAGACAAAATTTAGCAGTGATCTTGGTCTCCATAGGAGCAAGTATAAGCAAGAGCCTTTCTGCATCCCAGTCCCTGGTAGTGACTGTGAACATCAAGCGTTATCACTTCTCGAAGCAGACACTGTCTGTCAAAAATATGCCGTTAACTTCAGCAAGTGCAGTTACTTAGAAGAGACTGAGCTGGAAAGTAAAATCACTGAACAGAATGAGTTCTGTTCTAACTCAAACCAAGACAGAAGTATAATCAAGGAGAAAGTGAAAAATCAATAAGAAAAAGAGGCAACCTGTGTGACCTCTGTGAATCAGCCAACATCTTACTGCACCGGTTTTGCTACCTGCAGATCAGCTGTGATAGTTGGGTAGGGAGGCTGCATTCACTTGCATTCATAAGGCTTTTCAAGACATGCAGGGAAAAGACTGTAAATGGAAGTGGTTAGAAGGGGTTGATGTGTTTTGGGAGGAAACCACACTACAGAAATGCTGTGAGTCTTCAGTCAAGCATTCAGGCGTCAAGAAAGGAGGTTAAGGTTGCTTCTGTAATCTTAACTCTGCCACCTTCTGAATGTGCATCATAAGGTTGTCAACCAAACCCTCACTTGGTGGAAGTCTGTGTAACTCCATTGAAGTTTTAAAAAGTGTGAAATTATATTGCACTACATTAGCAAAGAAACAGCACATTACATTACTGAGAAAAGAGACTGACATCACTGGAGCTATGCTGATTGACACCAGATGAATAGCTGCCTTTTACAGCAATCACAGGTTGTTTTTTCAGATAGTATAATATCGCTTCAGGTGAGTGTTTCTGCAACCTTACCTGTAACATTGCCATATTTCCACAATCTGTTTGTCTTCTTGAATTCTCACGCTGTTTTTGGTCTGTAAGAGCAGTCCATGCTATCTTTATCCACTTAGATGGTTTATCTTCTCCCTATGGCTTGTATTCTAATCACCTGGGCTCCTACCATCTAGTCTGAATTTGCTTTTGAAACAGCAGGGGACCCTTACTGAGGTACAATTCAGGGAGATATGGCAAGTCCATTACTATGAAACTCATTTAGCTGCACACTTGGGTGGTCTATATACTCCAGTAAATTTTCATGGTTTATGCTGTGGCTGTAAATAATCTCTTGAGTGCTGTTCTGTTCCAGATAGGTTTTCATCTCATCCTCAGCATCAGCATAGTAGAATGCCTTCCAGTCATGCATTAAGCAATATGACCAGTTTCTCTTCTGTAATTTTCTACTCAGGGGGACCAAATTTAGGTATATGATCACTTTGGTTTTGTTGGTTTTGTTTTTGAAGTCTGTCTCAATGTCTACACTTGAGGTGTGCAGTAGAGAAAGCAAGCCAAGGAAGCGTCCCTGAAAGTTGGCTGCAGTCTGTGATGGCTGTAGTTTTTGTGGGAGCTGCTTCTACAGAGCCCTTGAGAAACCTTTGATTGTGCTGCAAGCCTTTGGTGTTTCATAGCTGACAGTGTCATTCAGAGCCTCTTACTCCAATGGGAAGTTGTTGTTTGTATGGCTCCAGGTGAATATGCAGGATATTTAGAGAAGCCAAATGCATACAAGGTAAAAAGTACAATAATGGGGCTCTTCTTCAGTGCTCCTCAGAAGAGTTGGGGACTTCTGGCCTGAGGGGATAAGCTCAGAAAAAGTTGGTCATTCCACAGGAAGAGATAGTGGAGAGGATTTGCAGAACTAACGCTCTGTCTCCACTCCTTGTTTCTCCATCCCAAAGGTGCAGGATCCCTTCACAGATACAGATTGGGCTCAGTAACATTGGTTTCACTCCCTGAGGTGTACTCACATTCAGTCCTCTCTGCAACAGCCTCTTCAAATGATCCTGGCAAGTCTCTTAGGGTGGGGTTCATTTGGTTTAATTTAGGCATTGTGAAAGTTTATTTGTAACTGAGCTAGTCACCTATGGCTCCCTTTAGAGCCAGTAGAGAGGAAAAGGTAATTCCAGATGGCAATTCATTTCCTCCTAAAAAACAAGACAGGGCAATTGACTTCTGGAGGAGCCTGTTTCACTCCACAGAGCTGTGGGACACCAGCTGTGACTTGGTGATGAAGGACTGAATCTCAGCCGTGGCCCCTCTTGTGGGACCTACAACATGGAGAGCAGATCACAGGGTCCTACCTCACACAGGGTTAAGGAGGAGAAATCCTTTAGAGAGAGAAGGGGTGCATTCTCATTCCAGGAAGGAGCTGTGGAAGGGATGAAGTAGTGTATCAGTATCCAAGAGAGATGGGATATGTTGTGAGGATGGAGTGGGAATGCTGTGATGAGTAGTCATGTGGATCTGTTTCACTGCACAGCTAAATGATGGCTGTGCCCTCAAACAAGCTTCACCAGACATCAGTGATGTCTCCACACATGACATCCAGTTGTTCCCTTTATATAGGAGAGAAGAGAGGGGAAAAGTAAGGGAGAAATGGGGAGAGAAGGAAATTAGTTTGAGCCATTAAAACTGAACCCAGACAGTATCTGTATGTGACTGCAATTAAAACGGAAGGTCTTTTAGATGTAGGAAAGAAAGCCTGGCTCAGAGAGTCCATGGAGAATGCAGTATTCAGTAACCACTGAGGCAGGCATACATTATAAATACATCTGTAACTACTGGGATAGATGTGAAAATGTAATTAACTGGAAACTTACTGAGTTTAAATGGACTTTTAGTTGTTTCATTATTTTTTTTTCTCTTCTTCTTTAGCCCTCCCCCCTCCCATTCTTAAGTTTAGACTTGGTTTAGACTTGTGGGTCCTCTAACTCCCACTGGCACAGTATAATTTAGCAAAAGTTGTTTCAGCAAAATTTGAAATTAATAATTAAATTTTAAAATTAATAATTTCAAATAGGCAAGTCAATATTTAAAAGCTCCCTCCTGTGTGTTTGTACAATCTGCACAGGTATAAAAGCTAATCACATCTTTCTGGGGAAAAACATTTGTTATTGGTTTTAAGTAGAGCTTGGGAGTTTGCAGGGATCAAACACCATGTTTCTTTCCAAAGTGTGTGTATGCCTCTGTAATTTAATATTTCTCATTAACTTATTGCTGACAGAGAAGAGCCAGCCAGCCAGCCGCCTGAGAGACCATTCATTTTGTATCACTGTGAGATTTGCAAATAGAAGGAAGGGTGTTACCGAAAATTCAGAAGAAAAACTCCTTAACACCAATGTAGCATCAAGAAGCAGCATTTTCTTTATCTTATCAGCGCCAGGTGCAAGGAGGGTCTCATCCTCAAATCATGCACCCCGTGTGCTGCCCCAACCAAAGCTTATATCACCCGATTACAGACATATTCATTATTTTCCCCCAAATAATCATACATATTCAAAAACTGATTAATAATTTTGCATAGCTATTACGCATGCAGCTTGAGCTTAAGAAGGTCCATTTTGTGGACTATGTCGTGTCCTATCGGTCGCCGAAGAAATAGCATTTGAATATTTTCGTGGGAACTCTCCCATGTATGGTGGATAATTGGCAAAGAAACTGTGTTATCAGAGTTTGTTGTGATTTACGCATGTTTCACTCAGCCTTCAAACAGCTTAGCTCGCCCTTTCTCTTCTGTTTTGTCTTCTTCTGTGTCTCTCTCAGACCGTGGACTTGTAGTTTAGATTTTTCTCATTCCTTTCCCAGACTGCCAAGGTTCTCATATCTCTATTGTACAGACTAGTATTTACAAGGGAACATAACAAGGGGACATAGAAGGGATCATGCAGGATCAGAAACAGACATTTAAAATTAAGGTTTCTGAGGGCATTGCTTGGTTGGATAGTGAAGGGCTAGGTTTGGCTCGCCCAGTAGCCATCCAGGATGATGCCAAAACACAGACTTCCTTCAAATATCCCTGCAAATCCCATGTTATATCAGCTCCAGCAGTCCTTGTTGTATTTTGTTGTGTTCATAGCACTTTCAAATATCACATACCTCATGAAAAAGCATCAGAAAAATTGTGGACTCTACATTTTTCATAAGAGCATTTATTTCTCACACCATTAATTTATTTTTAGCATCCACCTGGAACTAAGATATTGTAAAAGCACTATCCACGTTTGTTCTGTTTAATATAACTTTGAATGGTATTACTATCTGCAAATACTACCTACTTTCTAGGTCCTTGAAGACCTTCAGCTGCAGTAATTTCTTACAGCAAGGAGTTCTGTAGGTCAACTCTGCAGGAGGCAAAATATATTCTATTTCAATGCCAACTCCAATGTATAATTTATTTTCTGGGTTAGTATTTTGCCTGTGCTTCCACATGAAAAGATCCCATTCAGTCCAGTGCTGTCTCATATGGAGAAAAAAAGCCATCTGGCTGTGTTGAAATACTCTTTCAAAAAGTTACAATAAGGAGGAAAACTCTCACATTTGTATTCTCCTTGCAACATCTCTTAATAATTTAATACCCATTCGAAGTGCCTGTGTTGGGGGGGGGGAAGGATTTATAGAGAGATTTTACTCCGGGTTGGGTTTTTGTCTTTCTGTGTTTTCTTGGCATTTATCATGCATGTTTTAATTTGGATCTGAGTCTTGCTATCATCTGGTCATTATTGCAAAGGAATATTCATTTTCTCTGAGTGACATGGGCTTCATTAATCATGGAACTAGCTGATTGCCCGCCCCTCAGATTTTTTTCCCATTACTTGGAATGAAGTATGAAGATACTTAGCACCAGACATAGCAGCAGTCAATAAAGTTTGCAAAGTTAGTGGCAACTGTTAACTAGGCACAGGAAAAATTAAGAGATGCTTTTTTAGGCCCTGATCCTTGCACTCTTTTCCACATGTCGTGCATGGGAAGTGCAGCATCGGAGGCCAAGGCAGCATTGCAAAGGATGGGAAGTGAGCTAATGACTCCATTCCCCTTCTACTATCCAACTGTCAGAATGAAACTTGGAGGTTTTTGCTCTCACCTAAACACAGGAAAGACAAAAGGGAGACAATTTGCCCCAGAGGAATGTCTGTTTCTCCCACAAAGGGGACAGACCTCCAAGCAAGACAGCCTCAGAAGCAGTGGGAATTCTTCGTGAAGAGGTCTTGAAAGCCATACTTCAAGCATTGGGGGGAAATTATACACAATCACTTTTAGCCTTCTACAATGTAAGAGCCTTCCCTGGATGCCTGTCATTATGGACAATGGGCACAGGGCATTGGGGAGCAAACAGAGGGACTCTTAACTAGTTTTAGGATTATTTAGCATGTGCAGTGACCCACAACTATATCTGCACACCCTTTGCAAATAAATTGCTTGTGACTATTCTTTCCCTTCCCTGGTACTTCCCACGTCTTGTGTAGTTCCCTGGACTAATCCATCTTTGCTTCCCTTTGTTTGCAAACAATCCTTTGTAGCACGTATTGCAAAGGAGAAGGTTGCATGTGTGAGGGGATGTGTCAAGAGGGTGTCCCTCAGTCTCTGCATGCTGTGAAAGCTGGGTTCAGTCAGAGGCTTGGACTAGACAGTCTGAGGGACTGGCACCCCTGAGCATCATCATTTATGTACCTCTCCAAATGGAGTATAACTAAAATAGGCTGGCCAGGGACAGATGGCAACTTGGGATCAGTCAGGAGCAGAGACAGATGGCAATGTGCGACTGGTTGGAAGACAAGTTATTGCATGAGATGGATGGGAATTGTAAAATGGGACAGTCTCGTCCCACTCAGGGGGTTGTGAGGGAGGTGAATCTTTGTGATCCCCTGAAAGGTGTACCAACTAAGCAGCCAATCTCTGCTCGACAGAACCACAAAGTCGGCAGAGTCACGACAATGACTCAGAGGAACAATATAACACAACTTTATTTAAACGAATGGGCTGGGTAACACTGGCTAAACCCAATGTGGGTATTGGATAAAGTATTTAGGCAATAGCAAACGATTTTAACAACAATGGTTTGGCATTGGCATGAACTAGAACACTGGTGTAGGAAAGCAAAGAAGATAGGAGAAGAAAGAAAAGGAAGGAAGAAGAAAAATAAGGGGATAGAGAAAGTCTCAGCACCCTTGGAACAGTCTCCAGAGATGCTCGTCCTTGCCCAGCAGGGTTCGCTGTCGCTCTCGGGTTCCTCTGGTGGTGGGGATCACACATACACCCAACTCAGGCACGCTGGAGTCTTGCCTTTTATAGGGCTCAGTTCCTCAGCGGAGCGTGCGCAGTTGCTCCTTCTGGACGATTCCCAAAAAGGGTCTGGGGTCCCAGGACATGCGCAGTTGAATGGAGTCGGGGTCTCCGGTGGGTTTTGCCCCCTCCACTGCCATGACTGCAAAGTGACCCCTGATGCCTGCACATGCGCAGTAACAAGCCTCTGAACTCAGGAGGGGGATCCCCTAGCAACAGGTTCTACCCTCCTCCAAGGCAGGGGAACTGGTGCCTCCAAGGCAGGGAGCTGGCATGGGGGCGGGAGCTGCTCCCCATAGCCAGGCCGTCCAAGTTAACAGGACAAAGCAGCACATGTCAGAAAACAATTGTTTAAGGCATCATACCTAATGTTGGCATTTAGCAGTCCATCACAGGTGCTGGTCAGGAATGTAAGTCTGTACAGTCATTTGTAAAGTGCTGAAAATTAGACCACCATCGTAGCTCCCTTGGCAGTCTTGGACCTACCTACCTTTTCAAGCAGTGCAGAACTACATAGATCTGTAGAAAGCAAAACGACCTCCCAGGGATAAGATCAGGCCAACATGATCTTACTGTGACCTCTGGATTTGGTCCTAGAGGTTGGCTTCTTTTTTGGAGAGAACAGGACCACTGGTAGCAAGCATTACAGTTTAGTATTCATCAACAGTTGTCACTGTGCCCAAGGAAATACGTTTAAGTTTTTGGGCACACAGCACATTCTGTTGCACCAGATAGAACAGCTTGCTTCAATTTGGAGCATCTGTGCCAGTGAGATTTTGGAGTTATGAATACCCAGTTTTCCTTCAGCCTAGCAAGGCAGAGAGAGAGAGAGAGAACATCCATGAATTTTCTGGATGATAAAACTAAGCCCCATATTGGGTAAAGCAGCCTTGAAACATTTAAATGAATAGAGGAATTTGTTCTGGATCAAAATTAATTTCTAGTCTTGCGAATAGGTAGCTTATTTGGAGGCTTTGCTCCTGCTCAAAGTGATTTGAGGTTGGTCAGGTCCCATTACTCCTAGTGAAATCAGTCATGATAAATTCTAACACAAGCAGGAGACTAAACAGAGTATTTATTTATTTATTTATTTGACATCAAAGAAGAGCAACAGAATCTTCCAGTGGTAAGGGTGGATGGGTAGGAGAGAATCAGGGACAAGAGAGGCGATAAAAATAGAAGGCAGTCCAGATGTTTACTGCACACTAAAATACTGCCTTTCCTCTCTACTGAAATGTTATTTTGTTTCTTTGGAATTCATTTTCTGAAAGTGTCTGCATGAGGAACATCTGCTCCCTCAAATCAAGACCTACAATTTGAATAAATTATCAGTATCTGACAGCAGCCCATTATTAATGGCTAGAGTTTTATAAGATTCTCCAGTATAATAATAGCAAAGCTAGCAGCTGACATTCCTTCCAAAGGGATTCATATTTGTCCCCTTTCCTTTCCTTTCCTTTCCTTTCCTTTCCTTTCCTTTCCTTTCCTTTCCTTTCCTTTCCTTTCCTTTCCTTTCCTTTCCTTTCCTTTCCTTTCCTTTCCTTTCCTTTCCTTTCCTTTCCTTTCCTTTCCTTTCCTTTCCTTTCCTTTCCTTTCCTTTCCTTTCCTTTCCTTTCCTTTCCTTTCCTTTCCTTCTCTCTGAATCTGAGCATCATCAGTTGTTTTTTACCATGGCTCTTGCCTAAAAAAAAAAAAAAAAAAAAAAAAAAGAGAGAGAGAGAAAAGCTATTAGTATCCTATAAATCAAAAGGAAAAATTACATCCTCAAACATTAAAGACTCTCCTGAGTCTTTTGCTATTATCACCTGTACAAGGTTGCACATGTGGGTTCAGAAACATCCTCTTCCATCAGGAATCATCAGGTAGTAAGATTTCTCACTTCCATGCAAAAGACAAGTTTTATTAACTTCCTTTTCAGCATATACTCTGGTAATTAATGATGCAGTGCACCTTTATGGTGTCCTAATATAGACTGTTTATCAAAAACTGCAACTGCATAGGAAGAGGACTATGTTCTTTCAATATGATAAATCCAAGCGCATGCTGGAATGTTCTACATCTCTCTTTCAAGTACAGCCGCTCCCTCTAATTGCAGGGTTTGACATTCACTGCAAGTTCTGACAAATCACCTTCTGTCAGAAAGCCCCTCCTATGCACACGAGAATGGCCACTCACCAAGAAAAGAACTAATGGCTTCCTGCATTCAGCAGAGCACATGCCTAAACCCGTGTGTCATAGTTTGAACCCAGATGGCAACTAAGCACCATGCAGGAAAAGAGTAAAAAAGGTAAGAGTAAAGCCACGTGGGTTAAGATAAGGAGAGTTTAATTGAACAACACAAAGAGAGAGAAATCAATAGTAATAACAGTAATAAAGCGAGTGATATACAACATGCTGCTTACCACCACCGCTGCTCCAAGCCAAGCTGCACCACTGTTTGAAACTGCACACCCTCTCTGGCTAGCCCCGCCCCCCCGCCCCCTTATATATACTGGGCATGACATCAGTATGGTATCGAATATCCCATTGGCTGGTTCAGTACAGCTCTCCTGGCTGTGGAAATCAACTCTATCCTAGCTGAACCCAGGACACTGTTGGAAGATTGCACACCCTAATTTTTGGTGTGTGCCAAGGGAAAGCTAAAACCTTCTACCTTTCAGTGGAGCTGTTGGATGGTCACTAATGAGATTCCTGATGATTTTAATTTGTCTGCATTTCTAGTGAGCTTGACTCTGCATGGCATTTTTTCATAAAGGGAAAGGTAAGGTGGGCCATCAGGTTAAAACATTTGTGTCATGCCATAAGCAACTGTCAGGGGGCAGAAAACTGACACTTGAGATTGGATTAATCCTCCATCAAACCTAACTGGAAATAATGGACTAGATCCTCAGCTGGGGTAAATGGACACAAACTCAGTGTTTTCAGTGAGGCTGTCCCCTTTTACCTCCATCGGAGAGCTGCCTGACCCATGCTTTGGCAGTGTGATTGCTTGCCTGTCATTGACCGCATGCCTCCCAGGGTTGAAGCTGGTCCTCTGAGGTTGCATCCTTTTAGGGTGTCAGCAAGGACAGTTAGGAAAGGGTCTGGACAAAACATGAGGGAAGGTTTGCAGAGCATGCAGGCAATACCTTGGCTCATCTCCCAGGTACTATTCAGGCCCAGTACTTTGCTCGAGGATGCAGTCAGCTCTGCCAAAAGGAAGGAGCTGAGACTCCACAAGGGGACTGAGAAGTTGAGCATAAAGCCAGAGCTACGCTTGTCTTCAGACACTTGGCACCAGTGAGTACTCAAAGCAACCTCTGAAGTGCAGCATGTTCTTCACAGGCTGGGGGCCTCTGTGGGTACAGTTCCCTCTTGCTTTTTATTCCTCTCTCTCCCACCCCAGCCTAAGTGGGCTTTCTTAGTGCAAGATTGCAAAGCATCCTTTGAGTGTATACTTCCAAGGGTGAACAGAGTCATATGTACATAAGTAGTCCCTGAGTGCAGACTGTACACTTGCCTGTGTGGGAGAAGACAAAGAGGTCCATGAACCATCTTTTCCAGCTGGGATTTCCCTAGGATAGCCCACAACTGGAAACCAAGTGAATAAACCCATGCTAGCTTTTCACTGGCCAAAGGGACAGCACCCTTCCTCAGCAGTCCTTCCTCTGGATGCCCCAAAACAGGGCAGAAACACACAGTGGCAGCGAAGAGCTCCTGTGGGTGATGGGAGTTTCCTCCTCTCTCCTCCAGGTCCTCTGCCTTCCCTTTCCTGGGGGTAGGGAGATGGAAGGAATGCTGCTGGGTGGAAGTTGTACCACATGCTTTTATACTTTCTTATTTGCACAGTAATGTGAGCATACACAAGTTCATCTGTGCATTGTAATATGCACATTTTGTGTCTTAGATGCTGTGTTACAGAAATATGCCTCCACACACAGTTCGGCATTTCATTTGCAGGCAAGGTTATGTTTTCCTTTAAGGATAGTTAGAAACACAACCAATTTTAGGACCAATTTTACAAATTTAGGAAAGTGCATGTTGTAATAAAGGTACTTTAAATGCATTTAGAGCCTGAGGAGTACTTGAACTTTTATATTGCAAATATCAGATATGCATTTGAATATTAGTGAAGCTAAACTGATAGGTTGAATTACTTTAGGGAAGGGTGAGACACAAATGCAGCATTTTAGTTAGTCTTATTACATTTTCATTTACCTTAAGGGAATTGTAACTGCTTGAAGACTGGATATTAAAAATGCCCAGGTAATTTTTTGCAAGATTTTGTTTTATCACTGTCGCGGTTTGAAATGAAGAGGCTGTTGTCTCCGAAAGGTTTCTTATCTTTCGCGACTAATTGTAGCTTCGGGGAAAATGTAAACCTACCAAAGACTACACAAAAGGATTTTTAGTGGTTCGTTAAGGCTTGTTTTGGCAAGGAACACAAAAGCGGGTGAGGCAGGTTTTAACTTAAAGGGGGTGAAAACAGAAGCATTTTAATGCTAAACGCAATTAAAACCATAAATCAATCATTTAAAGTTAAACAGGACTGGTAAAGAGAGAGGGAGAGGTTGATAAATACATAAATAGGCATATACAAGCACAAATACAGTCTCCCTCATTCAAACCACATCTCCCGTTTACAAAGAACCCACCACGCGGTTGCCGTGCTGGGGGGGGGAGGAGGGGAGGAGGAAAGGCGTCTTTGTTCGTCACCTCACAAGTTTCAGTCTGAGAAACTTCTCCTGGAGCAAACCTCCATGCAGTAACGTAGTCCTTCTTCCTCTGGGGTAGCTGGGAGAAGACTTGAGTTTACCGGGGCAATACTCTGAGGCTTCCGGCTCTCCCATCTGCGGAGCGGGATACGGACCGGAATCTCTGGGGAATGCCTGTGGGTTTCCCGCGTCTGCGGAGGCTCTGTGCTGAGCATCTGAAATCAGTTTGCTTTTCCCCTCACCATTGGTATCTGTCCCCTCGGCGCAGGGTCTGGGGGCTTACAGCTGGTTCTACTGCTTATCTGGTTAAACTCAGTCCAAAGCCACCCCCGCCAGTGATCGGCAGAGCGGAAAGGTCTACCTGCTTCGCAGAAGGAATCTTTTTACTGCTCCAGGGATATGGAGGTAACTGCGGATGGTTTTTCTTCTCTCTCTGATGAAAAGTCTCTCTCTGCCCCGGGCGGAAAATCAAAAGTGCCGCAGCCTGCCGAGGGACTGTCTCAAACATGGCTTTTTATACGCTTATTTGCTGAGGCGTGTCTGAAATGTCTCGACTCCCAATCAGGGAGAGAGAGGGCTGGTGCTTCTTTTCCCCCCAAAATTGCGAGAACTCTTTTCATGCACTTTGGGAGGAAGGAGAGGGGAAACAAAGGGTCTCACCCCCCGCTGGCGCCATCTTAACCCATTACAATCACTACATGCGTATGTTATATGCTGACATTCATTTGATAATGCTCTTTCCCATCTTTTGTTCCGCCTCTGCTAAAAAAGAAAAAGATAAGTGAAATTGAAAAATGGTGCTCACTGAGGGATTTAAAGACATTTGAAATATATTTTAAAGGTCAATTTCATCAGTAATTATGTTATAACACGGAAGCTTTTAGAAAACGTGAAACACAAAATTAATATGTTACCAGATAGAAAGTGGCAGAAGACTCTCTCTTGTGTGGGTGAGTGAGTGAGTGAGTGAGTGAGTACATGTGTGTGCACACACGTTGCATATGTTGAAGCTTACAGGCTCCAGCAATACATCAGAACAGCTTTTACAAATACAAGGTGTCACGTTAAAGGTAGGAGTTTGGCTTTTGCCTGCCAGAGCCCAAAAGGCCTTGCACTGAAACAGTTTTGCAAAGCCAATAGAAATAATAGAAGTTTATTAAAGCAACAGATAGAACAGATTGGGAATTGCTGTTGATCAATGCCCTCGCTGCAATAGCACTAATAACTAATCTGTAACAGTAATGCAGCAGAAAGAAAACTATCCCAGGTATTTTCACTGTATTGTGAGAGCGCAGTTCTTACCCAGAAGGCATCCCTGTCTTGGGTGGAGGAAGAGGAGTACAGCCCATTGTCTGTCCCTGCTAAATCTTCATTTTTTCCCCCAGCCAGGTATTACCCCTCCTGGTTTTTTAGACTCTGTTTGTCTCCACCTCTTAGGTGAGGTTTAGCATGATTTGGGTGGAGAGTTGAGTAACACAGTCATATATGTTTAGCATGTACTGCTTTGGGCTCTTTAGCATATTGAGGGAGGGGTGTGAATTTTAATATTAATTTTGCAGTTAATTAGGCAAAGGTCACCATTCGGACACTGGGACCTTCAGTATTTGTTTGCCTTCTTTGCTTAGCCAAAACAGGGCCATCTTATCTCCACAGGACTCCCTCCTTCAGCCATTATTGATGCCAGCTCAAGGAATCTCCACTCCTAGAGATAACATAGAAATCTCATGCTCACAAACATTTTGTCCTTTTGTGCCGAATTCCCACACAAGGAACACTGTTTCACTTTGTACATGTATAAAACTTTCACTGATATCAAGGACACTTGCACTGAACACAAGGTTGTACTTTTAGTCCTGGAATGGGATTCCTTATTGCAAATTTGCTGTTCCAGTCAATGGCAACAACAGTAGCATAAGCTGATCCTCATTGGAACTGAGAGTCCAGTGCGCAAGGTTCCGTACAGTCAGAGAATAAAAACTCATAAAACTACTCTTGCACATTTACTTAGTCAAGACAAAGTGAGCCCTTTCATGCATTTTGAGGGGAACTAGAGATGCAATTAGATCAAATTAAATACTTTGTTTTATAATGGGTATCTGTGTAAAATCAAATGTATTTCATTATTTTTTAATTCTTGGATGGATGCTTTAATGACAGGGGCATCTATGTAACTTTATATTTTGTCAGATGAGTTACTGGCTCATTGTGCCCTCCTTCTTGCCTGATAGCTTAATGTGCCTCAGTTTACCCAATTGATAAAAGAAAAACCCAAGTCATGACAATATGTCAAACATCATATAAGTTTTGAGCTCTTCTGGAGTGAGTTGTGTAAGATGTTTCAGATAATCTGATGTAAATCACTGCATAAAGCATGGTGAGAACTTACTCAAAGCAGCCAACAAACTTTTTTCTTACAAAAAATCCGCACTATTGGAGGCAAGCCTACCCCTCCATGAATGGCATTATTCTGAAAACTCAGTCTCGGCTTTTCACTCAGGCCTGGTACAGATGGGCACTTTTCAGTCCTCTGGCTTCTTTTTCCTCCGGATTCCAAGCCTGACAGCACATTTCTAAGATGGAAACAGCCACAGGGATGGATCAGAGCCTGAGCACAGAGGGGAGTGTTAATACTGTCTAGCTGTAGCTATCTGAAGCAAATTCTGTGAAATCTGGAGGCCCCTGTGTGTCTCTATTCATTATATAGGGGTAGGATTAATCTCCTTTATTTTTAGCATTTAGAAGTCAGGGGAAGAAGTCTGAGCTGGTTTTCTTTTAGGGCTAGTAGAGAAAAGTGGGCAGGCAAAGAGTGTGGATTACCCAGCTGGTCTTCGGCAGGTATCCAGATTGTTGTTACGCTCCTCTGACTACACAGGGAGGCGAAGTAACAATTTCAGGGTGGGCATCTAACCCTTAGAAATTTAGTCCTTAGATGTATCTCATCTATATGCTACTCACTCCAGATGCTCCCATTTGCATTTAAGTTATATGCCTAAAGAAGATGGTAAGTTCCTGTCTCCCCAGTGAAGGAGTAAATATGAAGGCAGAGCCCCCATAGCACAGGCTGCGATTGCTTGGGAACCTGCAAGGCACCTGGCCACTGCAGCAAGGCAAAGTAAAACAATAAACCAAACCATGATGTATACTGAGAGAACTAGTCATTTCCCAAAGTACATAATAAATAGTATATTTATAACATTAATTAAATGTCTGCAACTAAAATTATTTATAATAGAGGTGTGAGAACTCAATAGACTATTAGTGAAGTCGGCTTGTTTCATTCCAGAAGGATTGCACAAAGACTTATTACACTGTATATGAAAGCCTTAAAGAGTTGCTGGCTTAGAAAAGTTTATTTCCAAGATGTCTACATAACACTAATAAATATGCTATAGAATACAGCTTATGAAAGAAAACCTAGTTTGTCTTGACTCCCCTCTGACATATTTCCCATATAAACAAGAAGAAAAATATTTACTCGCATCCTAATGAAATAATAACATACAATGCACATCCTCTCATTTTCAAGCTTTGAAAACACTGGTCTGTTATATGGGATTTCTTTCCCATTACTCTGAGCAGAACCTGCACAAAATAACAGCACTATTTAATGTGAGTGTGGTCAGACTATGTCAGTTGGCCTTGGTGCTAGAGAATGGTTCCTGACTCTCTTTTATTTAGTCATGCAGACATACCCAGTGCCTCTGCTGCTGTTAGGAGGGAAGGGCTAGTTTCCAGCGGCTGAAAATCTGTATCTTCGAGCATGAGAAAGCTTTTCTGTTCCTTCTCCAACTGTGATCTTGATCCCGGAGGCTCAAGAACTGGTTACCCCAAGTTGGTTAGATCATTCCCTTTTCATACAGCAACCATTTACTCACAGGCCACTCAGCTGGACCAGTCAACAAGTGACTAGGGAGAAAAAGAGGAGGTGGTAAGAGCAGTTATTATTACCTGTTGTTTTTCTGATTTCGATCCCATTTTATGAGGCTATGAATATCCACTAGCCAGTCAAAACTAATAGTATAGGGGGTCACTGAAAAATTTCATTGTTATTATGTTTAATTTTTATTTTCTTTTCCTCTTCTTTTACCCTCCTTTCTTTGAGGTGACTGTGCCCATCCCTTGTTGCTTCTTTGTTCTCGAGGTCATGCATCATGAAGATTTCTTTTCACTCAGTAGACTGAAGGGTAAATAAATCAGGAGAAATCAAGTCCCTCCATTCCTCACGAGTAAGGAATCTGCCCCCTGCAACTTCTCCTGGCCCTCTTAGTAGCTGTTGTCCATTTAATAAACATCATAGCAAGGCAATGTCTCTTTATAATCTCCCGTCAGATTCCAAGACTGTGTTGTGCATTAAAGGTTTGGAGCCACAGGGTGTGCCAAAAGCTGGGTCATATGTTTTGCTATGATGTTCCTACTATTTCAGTTTTGTCTATAAAGGGCAAATGGTAAATCATTTTCCTGAGAGTTAAGCATTTTTGCAGCAAGAGGAAAAAGTGAAAAAGTATCAAAAGAGTGACTTATTCTCTCAGTCAGACTGTCACAGGTTGGCTGAGGTACACCAATCACGGGGACATGTTCTTTCCTCTCTCTAAAACCTCCCTCCCGTTCCAGGAGAGAAAGGGTTAAAAGCAGAGATAAGAAAGAAAAAAATTTGTGAGACCTCTTAAGTTTGGGAAACTAAACCAAGTTTAATAACACTAGAAAAATATTATATACAGAAAAACAAATGAAATATTAACAGTTTATATGGGATTGGAAAGCGAGGGTTAAATGCGGTTAAGGAAACAAAAGCAAAAGGAAAAATAATACTGAGCAGTTTTCAAAATGGCAGCAGCCACGTGGTCGGCGGATTTGTGGGAGCAGAGCAAAACCACGGTGGCTGAAACAAACGCTGCGCTGCCACGTGGAAGCAGGAGCCGTGCCGTGCCGCACCGAGCCAAGCCGAGCCAATTTGGTCATGGGTGTTAAAGGAAACAGCAGCAAAAGAACAGCAGCTCCAGAGCACGCCGGCGGCAGGAATGGCGGCGACAGGGAAGGCAGTTCCGTACTGCGTGGGGACAGTGGTGAGGGTCCGTTCCGCACACGTGGGGCTGCAGTGGCCGCAGACAGGCAGGCGCCAATCAGAAGAAAAGGCAGAGAGACGGAGCTGGCAGTCAAGCGTCGAGGCAGGTCTCAGCCAATCGGGAGAGATGGAGACCGCAAGTTCCCCCGGAGGTTTGAGCCGCCAGCTCAGGAAGTGCAAGACTCCCTGAGCCAGCCCAGGTGCGCAGCTTTTAAAGGGAACAGGGAGCCCACAAAAGTTTTTACAGCCAATGAGATGTGTGAATGTAAATGGGAGGAATACATCACAATTGGTCAGTTTAAAACAAACCATCCAAACAGGAAAAACTGTTTTTTTTCCTAAACTGGGACACAGACAAAATTCATCTCGCCCATCACCTGCCTAGGAGTCTTCATTTTCCTTTCTTTATTCTTCAGGTTCTTCTTTTTTCCTTAGTTTTCCTTCACTTTATAAACTTTCCTGTAATTCTGTTGCTTCACTTTCAGATCCACACCCCTTTTCAGCTCTCCAATTATGATATTTTGAACTTTAACATTCAAACCAGGGTACCTGTCTAGCAGTGTACCTGTGTAGGTTTCTAAACTCTTTTCAGACAGTAATTAACTGAACCTGACAACAATCCTGGCAGTTTAGGTTAGTGGAGCACAATGCCGGAATGATCACATATTTAATTAGTGGCAGAGCTAGAAAGAGAACCTGGGAGTCTCATTCCTTCATTTGACCATCTGATGTTGTCTTGTTCTGTTCCCTTGTAAATACTCGTCTGTACAATAGAGATACGAAAACCTTGGCGGTCTGGGAAAGGAATGAGAAAAATCTAAACTGCAAGTCCACAGACTGGGAGAGACACAGAAGAAGACAAAACAGAAAAGAAAAGACGAGCTAAGCTGTTTGAAGACTGATTGAAACCTGCATAAATCACAACAAACTCTGATAACTCCCTTTTCTTTCCCAATTATCCACCATATATGGGAGAGTTCCCACAAAAATCTTAAAGTGCTATTTCTTTGGCAACCGGTAGGACACAACAAATTCCACAAAATGGATCTTCTTAAGCTCAAGCCGCATGCATAATAGCTATGCAAAATTATTAATCTATTTTTAGAAATGGAATGAATATGTATGATTATTTTGGGCAAAATAGTGAATATGTATGTAATCAGGTGATATAAGCTTTGATTTGGGCAGTACACAGCACACACGATTGGAGGAATGATCACCCACGTGCCCGGCGCTGGAAAATAAGGAAAATGCCTGCTTCTTAATGCTACATTGGTGTTAAGGAGTTTTTCTTCCAATCTTCAGTAACAGTCTCACACAAAGCACAGAAAAATATTGATCAGGCTATTCCTCTCCCCATCCCTCTTCATCTTACTGTGATTATCCATCCATATTTAATCTATTTTATCAGTGCCAGATACTTCACCAGTCTTTTATAGTTAATGCTCTGTGATCCTTGGATTACTCTGTAATACAAGGACATGGACCTGTTGGAGTGACTCCAGAGGAAGGCCACAATGATGATCAGAGAGCTGGAGCACCTCTCCTATGAAGACAGGCTGAGAGAGTTGAGGTTGTTCAGTCTGGAGAATAGAAGGCTCTGGGGAGACCTTATAGCCACCTTCCAGCACCTGAAGGGAGCCTGTAAGAAAGCCAGAGAGGGACTTTTTTACAAGGGCATGTAGTAATAGGACAAGGGGTAACAGCTTTAAACTGAAAGAGGTTACATTTAGATTAGATGTAAGGAAGAATTTCTTCACTCTGAAGGTGATGAGGCACTGGAACAGGTTGCCCAAAGAGGTTACGGATGCCCCATCCACGGAAGTGTACAAGGACAGGTTGGATGGGGCTTTGAGAGACCTAGTCTAGTGGAAGGTGTCCCTGCCGATGGCAGGGTAGGTGGAACTAGATGACCTTTAAGGTCCCTTACAATGCAAACCATTCTATGATTCTATGATTCTGTGATTCTACTTTGTCTTCTGGCCCTGTCCTTTCCCTTGAGATACACACCCCTGCCTGCTGTAGCATGGTGGAAAACAGGAGTGGGTTATTGCAAGGGCTGAGCCCTTAGTTACCTGGCAACAACACCTTTGGAGACTGTCCCTTATTGAGCAATGTCTCAACCACTCCTAAAATTGGAGCTGGGATGACAGACGGCTCCTGACCCCTAGCAACAGGGGACAGTAACCAGCCCATCCTAGAGGGACAGGTGTCCAGAAGGGCGGGAACCAAAGACAATAAAGAGGGGCTTACACGTGCACCTGGGGCTTTTCTCTCTCTCTCTTCAACGAAACACCCCCGCTGGCTGAGTCAGACGCCTGAACACACACACACACACACCCGCCCCGTTGGCAGAATCCAACGCTGGACCCCAGGACCGGTGATTTCTATCTTTCTCTCCCACTGAGTGGGAGACTCTTTCTCTTTCTCTTTCTCTTTCTCTTTCTCTTTCTCTTTCTCTTTCTCTTTCTCTTTCTCTTTCTCTTTCTCTTTCTCTTTCTCTTTCTCTTTCTCTTTCTCTTTCTCTTTCTCAGGCAGCAATCCGACCAAGTGGTGCAGGACTAATTACCCTCACCTTGCCAAGCCAGACAGGCTAATCTCTCTCTGTTCCTTTGTCTTGTTTTCTTTCCCTTTTTCCATTTCCTGTTTAATATTACATTCTCTCCTGCCAAGCCACTATCTCAAAATTGTATGTAGTTTTATAATCACATGTTAAAGTTTCTATAAGTAAAAGTTCCTTTACGCTAATGGACCCTGAGTGTTGGCATCACTCCTTTAGCACGCAGAGAATTCAAAAGCTCACCTACCCTAGTCCGGCTGAGCTGGAACAGGACATTACATTTTGGTATCATGGACAGGATCCCCTGAATTGAACTGTGAGAGGAACATGTTGGGGATATTGGCCAGGGACAGAAAAGGGAGAATGTGTATTTGGCTGAGCCTGAATCCTCCGGTAGTGAGTTATGAAGTCCCGGGTTCAGCTTGGCTACAACTCCTCCCCTTTGTTGGAGGTATTCAAAAGCTATAAAGCCTGCCTGACCACGAGAGGGCACAGCTGGGCTGAGAAGAAATGGCCAAGTCACTCAGGTCTTGTGGATCGGATAAAAGATTTCGCAAAGGAAAATAGGATGAAATCTGGTAAAGGAAAAACCATAGTCTGTGGGGTTTTAGGAGCAGCGCTGCTGGCAGTGCAAAAGGATTAATGTGTGATAAAACAAATGAATCAAGAATCAAACGAGTATTTACAAGAGTTAGTAGAACAGTTGCAAGCAGATCTCCAAAGGGAATGAGAAAAGAAGTATATTTTGACAGAGCAGATAGAACAAGCTTGCATAAGAGAGAAAGATTTAAAATATCAGCTCTACCAGAAGGGAGATTTGGCTAGCACCTCGGGCTGTGTTATGTTACCTTGTAAACACTAGTCTGTACAATAGAGATACGAAAACCTTGGCAGTCTGGGAAAGGAATGAGAAAAATCTAAACTGCAAGTCCGCAGTCTGGGAGAGTGACAGAAGACAAAACAGAAGAGAGAAGATGAGCTAAGCTGTTTGAAGATCGGTTGAAACCTGCATAAATCACAACAAACTCTGATAACTCCCTTTTCTTTCCCAATTATCCACCATATATGGGAGAGTTCCCACGAAAATCTTCAAATGCTATTTCTTCGGCGACCGGTAGGACATGACACAGTACACAAAATGGATCTTCTTAAGCTCAAGCCGCATGTATAATAGCTATGCAAAATTATTAATCCATTTTTAGAAATAGAATGAATATGTCTGTAATCGGGTGATATAAGCTTTGGTTGGGACAGCATACAGGGCACATGATTTGAGGAAAAACACACTCCTTGTGCCCAGCACTGATAAGATAAAGAAAATGCTGCTTCTTAATGCTACATTGGTATTAAGGAGTTTTTCTTCCGAATTTTCGGTAACAGTTTGGCATCCCAGATGGGACAGAGATTCTGAACCTCGACAGATCCTGGGATCGCAGGGACCTCCAGCCGGCACCGAGGAATTCTCGGGGAGAACCTCCGATCCCCGGACCGAAGAGCTCAAAGCAAGACCCCTGGGAAGGTCAAGGCATTTTCTTTTAAAGGTTGAAGGGGGCCTGCCCATAAGGCGCTGTGAAAGCCCTGCAGGGTTGGGCTGTAAAAGGGACCCGGGTGGGTCAAAGGGCAGTGGGGTCTGCTCAGGGCCCACTAAAAGGCAGGCGGCACGTTACTACAGGGATGACTGGAGAGCCAGGCCTAAGGCCTGAAAGGTTAAAGGGTAAAAGGTTTAAACCAGTTCTTTTTCTCTTGCTCTCTGTGTATGGTGCAGTCGCTTTTCTGTCGCTCTGTATGCTCACTGGTGACACTGTCTGTGTGGCTGGGGTTGTCTGTTCAGTCTGATATTCGATGGACTCTGAGTTTGTGTGCTGCTCTGTGCATTCACTGATAAATGGGGAGTGGTACATCTGGTTCATCTGGGCGAGGGGAGTGGTGTGCACTGAGCCACTGGAAACAGATGGAACGTAGCGGCGGTTCGCTGACTCGAACACAGTCAGTGGAATTCTGTATTTGGTAACATCTTTCCTGCCCGATCAGACATTTTACTTTCAGATCAGTCTCTTCTAACTAACTGCACTTTCTGAAGGTAACGGCAGTTTTTTAAGACAGCATCTGCTTCAAGAATTGACAGCGCTGGATGTCTACAGTTACTGCCAGGGACTGGAATGCAGAAAGGCTCTTGCTTGTACTTTCTGCTGTGCAGACCAAGGTCACTGCTGGATCCTGTGTCCCACAGTGGGGGTGCGGTAAGTTAGAACTACTGAACTAAAATACCATCTTAGCGTTATTGTTATTTTGTAAGCGGGAAGGAAATGTTACTTTGTTTTTCACTTTAAGAGATCATACAGAGTGGCAAGAGGAATGTGAGATAACCCCACACAAGATTCATTTGTAATGGTACTGGAGAAAGATAGAAAAATCCAGGAGAAAAACAGAATGGAGAAAGGCTGCTCGGTATGCAGCAGTGGAAAAAGAGTGCATTAAACATATGAACCTCCCCCCCCCGCGCCCCCCCGCCCCGCCGTTGACGGAATGGGAGGAGGACGTGGATCTGTTATTAAGTCTGGAGCTCAAGCGGGAGAGAAGGGGAGAGAGCAGCTGCACAAGCTGCCAGTAGCAGCAAGGGCAGCCATGGCACAAGCGGCACTGCCAGCAGTGGCAGCAATGCCACCGGCACTGGTTGAGGGGGGGCTGTACTGGCACCGGCGCTGCAGCCCCTGCCGCCGCTGCCCCAGTTGGGGAGCAAGATGGGAACAATGAGGAAAGGGGGGAGCAGCGGTGGTAGCAGCCGCAGCTCTAAGGAGATATCAGGATTGGATTCTATATGGAATTAAACATGCTGTGCCAAAAGCAGTGAATTAAATTCAACAGGAACCTCAAGAGACACCATCAGCCTTCCTGGAAAGGATTAAAATGGCTGCACAAAAATATACCAACCTGGATCCAGAAAAAGAGGAGAACAAGAAACAATTGGCATTAATCTTTATGGGACAAGACAATCCTTTCCTGATATCAGGTGAAAGCTGCAAAAATTACAGGGGTAGGACTCTAGGAACTTGAGTAAAATGCTCAGGATAGCATGGACAGTGTCCAATAACAGGAAAAAGATCCAAAAGGTGAAACAGGTCCAAAGGGACAACCAGAGAGAAGCCAGGCTTCTGGCCGCATTAAGCCAAGCGAAAGGAGGAGAACAAACTGAACTTAAAGGTGAGAAACGGCCGGGGCCTCCGAGGAAGCCCTGGCTGGCCAAGGATCAGTGTGCAATCTGTAAGCAGAAAGGGCACCGGAAAAAGGAATGTCCACAGAGAGACAATCAGAATTCACCCCAAGGGCAAGGAGACTAATGATGGTCGGGGATGAAGAGGAGGAAGATTGATGGGGAGCAGGGGTGTCATCCCCAGCTGAACCCCTGGTTACCCTGGAGCTGGGGAAAGAGAAAGTAGATTTTTTTTTTATTATTAGATACTGAGGCTGCGTATTCGGTACTTAATCCATGTAAAGGAGTTATCAGTGAAGATAAAACCAGGATTGTTGGTGCAACTGGGAAAACCCAAACTAAGTTATTTCTAGAACCCCTCAAGTTATGTGTAGGAAAACAATGGGTCACACCCCAATTTCCCAATGTCCAGTGAACTTTTTGGGGCAGGATGTGCTTAGCAAGCTTCATGCAAAAATTTCTTTTGAAAAAGGAAAACTGTTAATCCAAATTCCTGAAACAAACTGGGCCGAGGCCAGAGTCTTTCTGTGCCAGGAGAAGGTACAAGCAGAAACACCAGCAGCAGCAGAAGAGGAGGTGCACCCCGAGGTGTGGGCCACACCGATTCCTGGGAGATCGAGGAGAGCACACCTGGGAAAGATGAAATTGAAGCCAGGAACTAAGCCGGTCAGACTGAAACAATATCCAATTCCTAAACAAGCTGGAGAGGGGTGACAGGAACTGAGAGATAAATTCCTTATGAACGATATTTTAGTGGAATGTGAATCCCCTTTCAATATCCCAATTTTGCCAGTAAAGAAACCAAATGGGAGTTGTAGGATGGTTCAGGATTTGAGGGCTATAAATAAAATTGCAGAGGACATTCATCCTGTGGTGGCAAATCCATAGACCCTCTTGACCTCCCTAGAGGAGGACCAGAAATGGTTTTCAGTATTAGATCTTAAAGGTGCCGCCTTCTGCATACCTGTTAGCCCAGAGAGCCAACAGAGTTTTGCTTTTCAGTAGGAAAATTGTCCTACTGGACGGAGAACTCAGCTTACCTGGACGGTGCTGCCGCAAGGATTTAAAAACAGCCCTACAATATTTCAAAACCAGTTAGCAAGAGAATTGGAAGAATGGAGAATGGAGAATCCTGAGGGGACTGGGTTTCAGTATGTTGATGACATCCTCTTAGCAGCCAAGGATCAAAGTCAATGTTTAGCTTTGACTGTGAACCTTTTAAATTTTCTGGGCCAGTCAGGGTATGGAATATCTAGAGATAAGGCCCAGATTGTAAAGACCAATGTGATATATCTGGGATTTGAATTGTCTCAGGAGAAAGACAATTGGGACAAAGCCAGAAAGAGGCTGTCAGACCCCTGAACCCACCTCTCCCAAGGAGCTGAGAGCTTTCCTGGGAATGACAGGATGGTGCAGATTATGGGTTCCAAATTATGGACTCATTGCAAAACCTTTGTCTGAAACTCTTAAAAGAGCATCCCTTCATCTGGAATGGACTGGACTTTAAGGGTTTAAGGGTTTAAAAATGGCTCTCATGAAAGCTCCAGCCTTAGGATTGCCAGAGTCGATCAAACTTTTTGAACTGTTTGTTTGGGAAAAGTCCCATTTAGCTCTAGGGGTCCTCATGCAGCGCCTCGGAAGCTGGAAGAGACCAGTGGGGAACTTCTCCAAACAGCTGGACGTGGCCAGCCAGGGTTGGCCAGGGTGTTTACGAGCGGGGGCTGCAACAGTCCTCCTGATTGAGGAAGCCCGAAAGCTAACGATGGGGCAGAGGATCACTGTGTTTGTTCCCCACATGGTGGAAGCAGTTTTAGAGCAAAAGGGGGGACATTGGTTATCCCCAAGTCAGATGCTCAAATATCAAGTGGTGCTATTGCAAAGAGACGATGTAGAATGAAAAACTACTAATGCTGTCAACCCAGCGATGTTCTTGAAACCAGACATGAAAGAACACAACTTATCACATGACTGCCTGCAAACCATCGAATCAGTATATTCCAGCTGCTCCGATCTTCAAGAATGTGCCTTTGGAAGAGCCTGACACCAAAGGAAGCAGTTTTATTGAAGGTGACAAGCGAATGGTGGGATATCCACGGATAAGGTACTCCTGAACAGCCCCTCTGCTCAGAAGGCAGAATTAACAGCACCTGACCCGGACTCTGGAAATTGCAAAGGAAAAAGGAGTAAACACATGGACTGACTCTAAATATGCTTTTGGGCTAGTCCACACCCATGGGGGCTCTCTGGAAAGAGAGAGGCTTTTTTCTGCACAAAGGTTCACTGATGAAACATCGAGAACAAATTCTAAAAACTGCTACAAGCCATCAGAGATCCTGCTGAAGTGGCCATCGTGCATTGTAAGGCGCACCAGAAGGGAAACACTCCAGTAGTTACTGGAAATCGGTTGGCAGATGCCACGGCTAAACAGGTTGCAGAACAAGGACTTTTGCCCTTGATCTCAATAAAAGCCTGGTGGAATCCTGAAGCAAATAGACTTTACAGAAGAAGGGTTTAAGTATCTTTTAGTCTTGGGTGATACTTTTTTTCAGGATGGCCTGAGGCTTTTCCCACTTGCACCAACAAAGCTAGAGAAGTTGTAAAACTACTTTTGAAAGAAATCATAGCTAGATTTGGGGGCCCTTAGGAATGTCTTCAGATCGAGGACCTCATTTCATTGCAGGAATAGTACAAGATCTATGTAGAATATTGGGAATTAAATGGGATTTACATACCCCGTGGAGACCTCAGTGTAGTGGGAAAGTAGAGAGAATTAATTTTTGTTCTAAAACAACAGCTAAGTAAAATATGTCAAGAAACTTCATTAAGCTGGCCAAAAGCATCACCTTTGGCCCTTCTCAGGGTAAGGATAAAACCTAGGATAAAATTACAAGTCAGTCCATATGAAATCTTATATGGCAAATGGTATCAGGCCATGGTGGTTCCAGGAGAGGAACCAGTGAAGGGTTCAATTGAGTTAAGTCAATATCTTATTACTTTGGGAAAGGTTTTAGGGGAACTACGAAGATCTGTGGTTTCTGTGACCGCTTTAGGTCTTGATCACAAGGTCCACGCGTTTAATCCAGGAGACTGGGTATACATTAAAACTTGGAATCAGGAACCTCTCCAGCCAAAATGGCAGGGACCCTAGCAAGTCCTGTTAACAACATCCACGTCTTCAAATGTGGCTGGGCTTCCTGGTTGGATTCACTCCATACGAGTAAAGAAGGCACCATCGGATCAATGGACTGTTACTTCTGATGAACCTTTGAAGATAAAGATCAGTCGGGCTCAGTCAGCTCCAGGACTGAGAACATGACTTCTCCAAAGACTCACTCACAGGTTTTAATACTAAACATGATTATTTGTTTTAATCAGTTTAAAATGTCATGTGCAGAGAATGAAGAAAATTTAATGCTATCTTTTGTCCAAGGATTTGGGAAAATGCAGAACCTGACCTCTTCTCCAAGCAGCTGGTCAGCCTATGCCATGGGGAATAATTCCTGTGAATTTGACAATTCTAGAGGGATATGCGAATGTTTCTAAAGCTTTCATTGCAGCTCATGGATCTGACTATTTAGATGAAAGGAACAACTGCTGACAAAGAGGAAGTGATGTACTTCAAGATGTGACAGCTTGGCAACTAGGGGATAGTAGAACGGTTTTTGGAAAAGAGAAGTGGAACCAATGTCCAGAAGGCTCTAAACCTCTAGATTCAGATTTTTTGAAATTTGCCATGGCAGCTTCAGGAGGACAGGTAACAGAATTATTGAATTTAGGTATCACTCAAAATTATACTAAAGATGTATCCTCAACCCCAGAATGTGCAGCTCTAAGAGAAAAAGAAAAACCTGTACTGGGCCCTTAGAAGGGACCTGGAAATATTTGGGAAAATTAGATTGGTGCATGACCTGGGGAACTAGTCTTATGGTCATGTCACGGTTTGAGCCAAGACTTCCTTGTTTTGGAAATGTGCCCAATAGAGTATCGGGATTATTTCATACAAGCTCCATAAACCCGGCATCCCATTGGCTAAAAGTGCAGGTCAAAAGATTTCTTCCGACAGATACTCCTTAAAACCTGCAGCCAGGAGGAGTCTCCTCCTTTTTGGACACTGGACAGCTTCGGAGAAAGAGCCACAGCGAGAGGGCTGGCTACTGTCCAGGCCGAAAGCCTGCGGCCTGCCCCCCCACCCGGGGCCTAACTCAGAACGGTTTTTGTCTATCGGCCCAGCTCGACTCAGTCAGCATCTCTCTCTCGTATCGGGTAAGAGAAGAGATATTTCTCACTTGGCGAGAATCTACTGCTGGATTCGGACGTGGGGGAAGCTCACCCCCCTTCGCGTTCCGGCCGCGAGGGCTTCTCCTTATCCACATTTGAAGCCGCCGCCGCTTCGGTCCAGAGTGTCCTTGAAATTTTCTTTTACAGACAATGGAAAGAGGTCTCCCTGCGAACTCGTTAAAATACTTCTCTAAGCTGTTAAAAACTTTTAATCACTTGGCCCGCTGCCATTTTGGATAGACGCCATCTTCTGAGCTACCATCCTGGCATGACGTCATCTCCTGGCCTGTGGCCAATCGGCCATAATTGTAGTTTTTCCCTTTTCCTCCCTTTGTAGTGTTTTAACTCTTACTGTATTTTTTCCTGTTTTGCATTTAATATATAGTTGTGTGATATGATAGCATTTTAGAATTTTTATTAAAAGTTTGTTTCAGTTTCCCATCCATATATTCTGAGATTTGAGTTGTGTTTCCCTTTCCCCTGTATCAATAAGGGATTTAAGGAGCGTTAGGGACCTTGAGTTTTGCTCGGAAACTCAACCCCTAACATTTTTGGTGCATTGGCCGGGAAAACCGAACTATTTTATATTTTGGAAACTGAAACAAATTCACATTGTGGTCTCAAACATGGGAATGAAAAGAGTACTGTCTCGGTTTGCTAAGCAATATGCCCAGAGATTGCTGTATGATATTTTGTTAAGGGGACTGCCTGACTTGTTGAAAGTCTATGCAGTACAAATTCAGAAGTGTTTGAAGGATAAGATTAGTGTCGAGGGCAATGTTGTGGAAAAATTAAAGAGAAGGTTAGAAGGGGAGGCTGAGCTTAGGAGACACCAGACCATCATGGGGAGATATATTTCATGATCTCAGTATTTATAATAGAAAGGTAGGGGTGAATTTGCTGGAAACCCAGACTAAAACCATAAAGAGAATGGAAAGGGAGAGCATAAGGCAAGAAAGGGGAAAATGGAAACCCCCTCCAAATCTCTTAAGAAACAAGTTATGGAAAAAAGGACTGATTAAGGGAATTGCCCAGGAGTTAATTAATTACAGAAGGCTTATGAGATATATAGGAAGGGAGGGAAAACCCCAAACCTCATTCTGATATATGGATAAGCCAAACCTAAATGGGTGTCAAGGGTTAGAGCTAGGCCAGCTCCAGATGAATGACAGACGGTCTCTATTACCCCCTTCCCTCCCTTTCCCAAAAAGGGGAAAGAGAAAAGGAGCAAGGGAGAGAGACTGATGGATTGGAAAAGAAAACTAAAACTGCTTTAATGAGAATAAAAATAATAAAATGAACTATATACAATTATAGACAATACCAATGCAGAACCCAACTCCCCTTGTGGCAATTATGTAACCGTCACCACTGATGCTGTGGACAGGCACTGGGGAAGTCCCAGACTGGGCTCAGCAGCAGACGGGAACCAGATTCAGGAGCTGGATTCCAGAACTGGATTCAGGGATGCACGGCCTGGGATTGAAGGCAGAACGGACAGAGTCCTCCTTGGACGTCGGCCATTGAAGAGAGCAAGAGGGAGCGAGACCCTCAGCTTTATACCGAATATGACGTCTATGGGATGGAACACCTTGTTGGTCAGTTTAGGGTCATCTGTCCTGTCTGCTCCTCCCTGCAGGTGCAGCCTCTCACTTACTGCACCCCCACCATGGTACACAAGATTTAGCAGTGACCTTGGTCTCCATAGGAGCAAGTATAAGCAAGAGCCTTTCTGCACACCAATCCCTGGTAGTGACTGTGACCATCCAGCGCTGTCACTTCTCAAAGCAGACACTGTCTGCAAAACTATGCTGTTAACTTCAGAAAGTGCAGTCATTTAGAAGAGACTGAGTTGAAAAGTAAAATCACTGAACAGAATGAGTTCTGTTCTAACACAAACCAGGACAACGGGCTTTCAAGAAATAAAGTGTGGAAAGAGGGGTTGAAAAAGGGTGTGCCCTGGGAGTTAATGGACAGGTTGCCCCTTGCAAATTTGCAGTTTTTGGTAAAAATGATACACCCATGGCTTGTTGCTCCTGCTATGGGGAACCTGAGGTGGTCAACAGCTATGCTATGAGCAAGATTAGTGCAGTGTCAAAGGACTCTCTCCTTATGAGGCATCATTCTGACCTGGATGCCTTCTCCCCTGGTGAAGTACTTACAAGGATGAGCAGGAATGTGGTCTTGATCTCTACTGTCTTCTCCTTTCCTGTCTTCTGCTGTGTCAGCTTCATAGCCAAAGTCCACGGTGCCTGGAATGAAGCTCTGACTTGAAGGAATGTTTAAGCAGACTGTTTCTTTAGGGTCTCAGCCAGACATCTGGTTTAGGTGCCTGGAATAGACAGGTATGGCTCCCAACTCCAAGAGAGCAATAAACTAGAGAGTCTGCTTTAGAGGGAGGGCTGTCAAAGGCTGGTTCCTAGACATTCATCAGAGGCAGGCAGCAATAAAGTGTAATTATAATAGGAAACCTTTCCCAGGTTTCAGTGAAACCTGTCTGAATTATTCTTTATACACAGATCTTTTCTGTCATGTTTCTTGCTATTCTCTTAATTTCACATTTCAAATATGATTTAAGAAAGTAGCCTCTGCCAGGTCTCCTGATTTTGCTGTGATTGATTTGTACATCTGTGAGGACATGGTTGAGTTAGATTTCTGACTATGCCCAGACATTGTGATAGATCACAGCTGTGGGGTTTGTGGTGGCCATATTTCAGCTGTAGGGATACACATAAATTCTTTTGTTCATCGCAGTCCCCATGGACCATCTATGTGATGGTTCAATACGGGTCTAAACAATACAAGACAAAATGCAAGATATTGATGGCTACCTGATTAGTCTTGAGTTCATCATGGCTTGGCTTCGCGGACGAAGATTTGGGAAGGGCTTTGCCCACGCTTATTGCAAGCGCGTTGATGGCTGAAAAGGCCAATGCGGGATAGGCAAGACCGGTTGCAAAGAGCACACCGGAGGGGCTCCTTGGGTGGTATAGTCGAGGCACGGTTCTTTCTGCGCTGTCTTTTCTCCTCAAGACTGATTCTACGCGTGCTCTCAAAGGAGACAGCAGCGTTATGTATGGTGTGTCTCCAAATCTCCCGACTGGAGGCCAGGGTGGACCACTGATGGTGGTCAATATGGCCTAGGCTGAGGTGTTGTTTCAGGGAGTCCTTATATCTCCTCTTTGGAGCTCTTCTCTTGCGGCAGCCGGTGGCAAGTTCACCATAGAACACGATCTTAGGGAGGCGGTGATCCGCCATCCTGGAGACGTGCCCTGCCCAACGCAGCTGCGTTTTCAGCAACATGGCCTCAATACTGGTGACGTCTGCCTGTTCAAGGACAGCAACGTTAGTCACGTAGTCAGTCCAGTGGATGTTTAGGATTGTGCGGAGGCAGCGCTGATGGAAGCGTTCGAGGAGTCGCAGATGGTGGCGGTAGATGACCCATGATTCAGACCCGTACAGAAGAGTAGGCAGTACCACGGCTCTGTAGACACTGATCTTTGTACTTTTCTTCAGGTGTTTATTGCACCAGACTCTTTTATGGAGTTTTCCGAAAGCTCTGTTTGCCTTTGCTATTCTGTTGTCTATCTCTTTGTCGATCGTGGCATCTGAGGAGATGATGCTACCCAGATAGCTGAACTGCTGGACTGACTGAAGCTCTGACTCGCCAATGGTGATGTGGGGATGATGGTAATCATCTTGTGGTGCTGGTTGGTAGAGAACTACTGTCTTCTTCAAGCTGACTTCCAGCCCAAAAAGCTCAGCCGCCTCTGCAAAGCAGGATGTTAAGCGCTGCAGAGCTGCTTGAGTGTGGGCAACAAGGGCGGCATCGTCAGCAAAAAGCAGCTCGCGGACAAGGTGATTCAGGGTCTTGGTGTGGGCCTTCAGTCGCCTTAGGTTGAAAAGGCTCCCATCGGTACGATATCGGATATAAATGCCGTCTTGTTCGTCGAGGTCTGCCGTGGCCCTTTGGAGCATCATGCTGAAGAAAACTGTGAATAAAGTTGGTGCGAGAACGCAACCTTGTTTCACACCATTGGCTATTGGGAAGGGCTCAGAGAGTGCATCGCCATATCTGACTTGGCCACGCTGCCCCTCATGTAACAGGATAATAATTTTGAGGAACTTGGGGGGACATCCTAATCGTTCCAAGATCTGCCACAGACCTTTTCTGCTCACAGTGTCAAAGGCTTTGGTGAGATCAACGAAAGTTACATAGAGACCCTTGTTCTGTTCCCTACACTTCTCTTGCAGTTGTCTGAGAACGAATACCATGTCTGTGGTACTTCTGTTGGCTCTGAAACCACACTGACTTTCAGGTAGAAGTTCTTCTGCGATAGCGGGTACCAATCTGTTCAATAGTATTCTTGCGAGGATTTTTCCAGCAATGGAGAGCAGAGTTATGCCTCGGTAGTTTGAGCAGTCTGACTTGACTCCTTTTTTCTTGTACAGGGTGATGATGATTGCATCACGGAGATCTGGTGGTAGTTCGCCTTGTTCCCAACAGCGCACAACTAGTCTTGAGTTAGTGTAGATATAAAGGAGTGATATCAATCCAGGGTGCAGGGGAGTAGGATGGAGAAATATATAATGAATATATTAACTCATTTGAAGAATATATGGATGGTCATGGCATGATCCTTGTTGAAGGGAGTACAGATCATATGGCAGGTGGACATGATATTAAGAGAGACCTGCTGAGACATGTGAAGTATCAGAGCAGCATCTCCTTCATCACATGGCTCGAAGCATCCTACAGATCAGGCAGCAGTACCACAGGGGAAGGAGTATGGCCTGTTTTGCCACTTCAGTGAATTTGAACCTGCTAGAAAGGCAGGCCCAAGGCTCAAATGATTTGAGTGTGATGGAGGGAGGAGACTACCACTCTTGTGATTTCACAGTGAGTCATAATACTTGGTGTTTTCCAATTATTCACAGCCTTTACAAGTATTTGTGCATATAATAGCCTGCTTTTCTTTCATTTAAAAAGAGTAAAAGATTACATCTTGATCACAGAACTGTGAGAATGACTGGCAAACATGAAACCCTAAAGCACAGAAGAGTAGAAAGAAAACAAAATCACCCAAAGGAATCCTTAAAAAAACAAAGCAGAACAAAACCCATTTCAATCCATCCTCATGATTCAGGGCAAACAGGGAGAACAGACTGTCCTATCTCATTTTTCATCAGTTTGGCGTTGCTGAAATACAAGCAGATGAGACATATGTCATATTCATTAAAGATGGATGTGGCATGCTGCTTTATTTTTAGGCCACCAAGAGATGACATTCTGTATGTGATGATAACTAAGAAGATAAGACTGTTTCTATTGGTTTCATGCTTGCCTGTATTGGACTAGATAGATATAATCACCCTGGAGATACCATATTTACTTCTCCTTCCTTATTTACTTTGTTTCTTTTATTTCACTTTAGGGGACTAGGCTGGAATTGACATTTCTTTCTCTTCAGAGCTGCTTCCTCTCTCAATGCCAGGTCTCTGGGCACTGAGTTAAGCCAGAGAGTGGAATGGACCTGTTGTAAATAGTGTTGATAATTGGGTAGATAACACAGCGTGGCCTGGATTACCCCAGTGCACAGAGTAATAAAAAGGAGCTTCTGCCTCTGAAAGGTCATCGTATCAACAAGGGGAACGATTGTGGGAATGGCAGTTGTGAGACACTTGTTGCTAAAGCCACTTTTCCGCAGGAGATGCTAAAGGGACTTTTCTTCCCTACCCTCACCCCTGAGGTCATCTGATTTAATGGTGCTGAGCATGACCATGGAGCTGAGGATCCCAGGTGCAAAACAGGTCTGAGCAGCAAGGCTTCCAAAAAATCTCATGAATCAGCTAAGCCCAAAATGGCCAACTACATGGGAGCTTTTCCATCTTGGTCAAATGGGGTAGACCCTCCAGGACTACCCCAGCAGTCCTTAAATGCTTTGTCACCTGATCCTGTGTAGCCAGGAGGCCTTGGTGAGAGGGATGGGGCTACCAATAAGCCACATTTCTCACAAATAGTTCAGTGGTTTCATGTGGTAATTCAAAAATGGTCCCTTTTTATTCTGTGTTTTCATATCTCAGTTCATTAAGGGGAGAGAAGTATAATAGCCAAGAGACAATCCACCCAATAGACATCAGTGAAACGTCATTTTGGAGGTGCCAGATCACTTGTGGGTCACAAACGTTGAGAAGAACTTGTGTCATGTGGATCCATCACACAGCAGGCACAACAGAGATCAACCAAAGGAATAGCTCCAATGGATAATTAGGAGTGTCAGACCACTCTAGGAAACCTCAAAAACCATGCCTTTCCTCTTTGAGCAGTCAGAGCAAAAGCACCAAATCAGAGATGACAGAACAGAGAGCACAGTGGGGTTGACATGTCTTCACAAATAACAGCAAATGGAATAATCTCTAAGGCCTTGCCTAGACTTGCAGTCCTCTTCATGTCACAACACTTTTAAACAGTTTTCCAATTAACATACCCAATACCAAGACTGGAAGTTCAAGTCTAATAAGGTCTCATTGAAAAACAAGGCATACAGCCTACCAACTGAATGCAATGGACCACGCCAATTGGCACCAGGATGTGATATGATTATATAATACCTGCCATTCTGTGTCATATTGAAGATCCGTGTAGTCCAGTAGCCTTCCCTGACATTGGCCAATAGAGCATGCTTAGGAAAAACTGTCAGAACAAAGTGCCTGTACAATGATTTTTGCCCTGGCTGCTCTTCTAGCCCCTAGCACTCCAGAGCTTATGGGATTCCTAAACCAAACTTGTACATAAAGCACTTTGTACATCAATGAGAAAGTATCCATAAAGTGAAGGCATTGCTACTCCCCAAAGAAGCTAAACAAGTATGGTTCTATCATTTGATTCTATCATTTTATTTCAAGAGTGATGCCTGTGGTATATTAGGAAAGCAAGTGTTTCTACAGTAGAGTGAGTTTCTTAGCTCTATTATGACGTTATACCAGAGGTGGTTTTCTGAAGGGGGGGGCAATGGGTTTTGCCACTTTCTCTGTCTTTTGACTGTTTACTTGGCTACAATATTGACTTAATAGTAGATTCCAGCAGCACTCGTGGCCCGCTCCCAGGTAAATGTTGAAATCTCTGTTGAGTTTTTTATAAATAATAATGAGGTTTTGGGGACATCCCTATTTTGCATTGAAAATTGGCCCATACAGAAGACTAGAGTTTGATGGATCATCATTTTGTGTCATTTATTACCATTCCAAATGCAAAGTAACATGGATTTGGAAACCTCAGCTAGATGGGGAACTGTGGGGAAAGGGCCGAGTTTGGCCGGAGTGGGAAATTGTAATGCCTTGGGAAGATGATGGCAAACTGGCTCAGGGGATGTCTAAGCAAGACGCAAATTATGCCCTTTGAAAAGGTGATCTAATGATTTAATATCCCTGTTCCTGGATAGTGGTGTTATGAAGCCCAGAATGGCAATCCTTGCTTTGGCCACACAGCACAGTCTTCCAGGGAGTCAAGACCAGCTCATTAGATGAAAAGATTTGTGCTCCTTGCAAGAAGCTAGTCCCCATACAATTCTGACAGTCTCAGCCAGCCTGTGCCATATGTCTGGGACAGCTCTCCAAACACACAGCAAAGCCTTTCTCAGAGCCCCAGCCACATGGAGGGAATATTTCAGAGGGCTGGAAATGGTGGTCACTGTGAAGTTGTCAAGGGTTAGGGCTGGGTCGGCCACTAGATGAATGACAAATGCTCTCTATTAACTCATCTCCCTTCCCAAAGGGGAAGAGAAAAGGAATAAGGGTCTCATGCACCTAAATCCTGGCAAGTTGATCCCCTAACAAAGGGTGGTATCTGAGATCTGTTGAGGGATGGAGTTTAAGAGATCCCTTTCACTGTAGTGTTTCATTCTGGCAAGTTTAGGCAGCTCCCTATTCAGTGTGCTGTTTATACAGTTTATTCTTTAACAGCTAATCCCCAACACTGGGGCACTGTGATGCCTACATGCCCCCATGGTCCCAGCCCTGGATATCCTCCTGCTCCTCTGTCACTGTTGAAAGAGAATTTGAAGAGTGCCCCCCACTCTCCATAAACATATCAACACTCCTGTGCACTCCTGCAGTTCTTTCTAACACAGCTAAATGTTCATTTGATTGCTTTTAGATGGGCCAATTAAGAATTAAAAGGGAAAGTGAACAGCATGGTTTTGTTTTGTTTTAAAAATATCAGATTTGCCAAGTTTATTAAGTGGGAGCTCAGAATGAATATTGAATTTTCAAAGATTGGCTCTGATAAAGTTTGGGAAAAGAAAGTGGAAGGACATGTCCTTCCCCTTGTCCCTGTTGGGACAACTCACTGCCCTGCATCAATGTCTGCATCTTGTGGCACCAGTCATTTAATGGATGTTACAACAGATGTCTTTAATGAGAGAATGGGGTTTCTGTTGTTTGCAGATCTATTAAATTCCTTATTGCCACTGGAAAGAGGCGGGAAATTGAATGGAGAAAGATTCTGAATAAAAGAAATCTTTCTAGTGGTGAGGAAAGAAAAGATGTAGAACTGGTTGTTTAGGAAGGCTGAGACTCTCCATCACTAGAGGTAGATTAAAAATGAGAGAAACACAACTGTGAGTAATAGCAAAGTCAAAGCTGGTCCTGCATTGTGCTAGTTGAGCTAGGCAGCTTCTCCAGGGTCCTGCCAACCCTTTGCTATGGTTCTGGCCCTCCTTTCATAGGCAACAGATCCAAGGTTTTGTGAAGAGTTTCTTAACCTCATAGCCCTCAGGGTTTGTTTGGTATCTAAAGAGCAAAGGGTGATACTTTACATATGTGACTCCCCAACTTGAATTTGTCATAACAGACAGGGTGAATGAGTTTGGGACTCAATTACACAAGATTTGAAATAGTTTTATTTTTACCGTATCATCTAACTCATCTTCAAAATTTCACTGTTTTCAAAACAGCATATTGAAATGCTTATACTGTCCATATTTTCAACTTGCTGTTGGTGTTCTAGTGGCCCCATAGCAAATTCCATTTATGTCATTGTCATTATTACCATTATTATTTTAATATATAGTCTGTGCACCAACATCTCCTGTGCATTATGTTGCGCACCTTAAAGGCCAGCCCAGATGTTCCTGCGCATGCCCCTGAAATGAGAGTTTGATGCAGGAATCCTGAGCTGCAGAAGCCTGTTACCTATCAATCTGTGAGTGGTTTTGTCCTCTTGGGCTTGCTTCACACCTGGATTAATAACTGAAGAGTAGCCTGTAAAGCTTACACAGATTGCAATTCCCTCTCCATATAATGTTCTTTCTTTTGATGGAGAAGCATTTTTTCCCCTTTAACTTTCTCAGTTTTTCTCTCTCTAGATCTAACTTTTCTGCAGTCTGAATGTCGGCATGTGTAAAAAATCAGGGTGAGTGAATTTGCTCTCTAGGCAAAGAAAACACCAGAGGTTAATTAAAAACAAAAGGAAGCATAACAGACAACCCCCACTCTCTCCTCTACTCACATGGACCCTTTAAACCCAGGAGTTCATGCAGGTGTGGAGTTAGGCAGGACCAGGATGGAGGCAAGAGCACTGGAGGTGAAAAAGGGTTTGTGATCTTTGAACAAAATAAAAGGGTGAGGAGAGACCATCCCGTCAGTGTTATACCAGTGGCAATTTCATCTAGGCCTTTTGTTTCTTAATGAGTTTTTATCCTTCTTTAATTTGATGGGTCTTCTTTCCCAAATGAGGGCTAAGATGGCAAGGGGGAGGAAAAACAGAATAATAGGGCAGAGAGCCAGCCCTCTGACAATATTTCTTTTTTTTTCTTTGTTTCTTTCCCTCTTAACTGATTGCTAAAATATTTCTCACACTTTTCTCTGCCCTTTTACTAATATTATGGGTTTTGTTTCAAAATATGTGTTCTACATGAACACAGGAAAATAAGAACAGCTGCATCAAACCAGGCTATCTAGCTCAGTAGCATCTATCCACAGGAGCCAACAGCAGTTAGGAGTATAGGAATGAGAAAGACATACTGCGCTACTTTCCCTGTGATATAGGCTCAGGATTTCCTTGCAGTTCATTTCCCAGGGTGGATTTGGGGGTTGTTTAGCCTGGAGAAAAGGAGGCTGAGGGGTGACCTTATCACTCTCTACAACTACCTGAAAGGAGGTTGTAGAGAGGTGGAGGTTGGTCTCTTCTCCCATGTGACAAGTGACAGGACGAGAGGAAATGGCCTCAAGTTGCATCAGGGGAGATTTAGGCTGGATATTAGCAAAAATTTCTTTACAGAAAGGGTGGTAAAGCATTGGAACAGATTGCCCATGGAGGTGGTGGAGTCCCCATCCCTGGAGGTATTTAAAAGATGTGTGGATGTGGTGCTGAGGGACATGGTTTAGGGACCCTGGCAGTGCAGGGTGAATGGTTGGACTCGATGATCTTGAAGGTCTCTTCCAACCAAAACAATTCTGTGATTCTGTGATTTTTCACCAATGAATTTCTCTAGTTATTTTTTTGCACCCATGTAAACTTTTAGCATTTGCGATTCCTTGCAGCAAGGAGTTCCATGGATCAATTATACTTTGGGTGAACAGTGTTTTCCAAGTGTTCAATAGTGTGCCCACATGCCACCAGCCATTTGGGGGTTAATTTAGACATGACTACAGTTAGTAGGCAATGAGCAATCACAGATATATTTTGAGGATGGACAGGTGAATTAATAGCTATTTTTATGTCACATTGTCACTTTCTATTTCATCTTTTCTTCATAGTGTTGTTTCAAGCTGGAGTTTTTACTCTTCTCCAGTCTCCCCCATTTGTGTTTGGCCTCTCATTTCCTGTGCATTGCTCAGACATGGAAGCAGCAGACTAGTCTTGAATGGGAGTCCCACTTGAGCTCCAGGACTCACTTTAAAGATCTACATCCTCCTCCTGTTCCGTCAACCCTGGGGGGTGGTTTCACACGTTTAATACACCGTTTTCAAATGCTGCACACTGAACAGCATCCCTTCATTCTTTTTTTCCCTTGGATTTTTCTATCTTTCTCCAATACCATTACAAATGAATCCTTCAGGATTATCCCACATTCCTCTTGCCATTCTGTATGATCTCTTAAAGTGAAGATCAAATTAACATATGGGACTTCATCCCACTTTCCTTCCCATCTACAAAATAACATTAAATATAAGATGGTATTATAGTCAGTAGTTCCATTTTTTTTGACCATTTCTCCTGATCTTCTAGGGTATACACTATTGATTACAGAACTCTACTAACTGTTTTCAAGTCAGCGAACTGCCACTACCTCCAATTTGTTTCCAGTGGCTCAGTATACACCCAAGGGGTGAAATTTTCAACACTCTCCCCCTGCACAGATGTACCAGATGTATCGTTCCCCATTTATAAATGCGTGCATGGAGCAACACAGAAACACAAAGTCAATAGAATAACAGACTTAACAGAAAATACCAAGCCAAACAGACAATATTCTAAATGAGTGTACAGAGCAACATAAACACAGAAGCGAGTGATGATCAGCTTACACCACTATACAATACACAAAACAACACAAACAACAAGACAAAGACCATTTAAACCTTTACCCTTTTAAACCTTTAAGACCTTTAATCAGCTGGCACTCCAGGCATCCCTGTGGTAATGTGCCTTTAGTGGGCCTTGAACTGAACCCACAATCCCTCCAACCGGGTATTCCAAACCTAGGTCCTGCAGACTTTTGTCCGCCAGGATTAGACCCTTCCCTTAGGTATATCCCAACCCTGCGTGGCTTTTGCTGCGCCTTATGGGCAGGCAACCCTTAAACCTCTTATTTTTAAAAGAAATGCCTTTACCTTCTCAAGGGTCTTGCTCAGAGCTCTTCAGTCCAGGGATCGGAGGTTGTCTCTGAGAATTCCTCAGTGCCAGCTGGAGGTCTTGCGATCCTGGGATCTGTTGAGGTTCAGAAGCAAAGTCCCATCTGGGTCACCAAAACTGTTACCGAAATCGGGAAGAAACTCCTTAACACCAATGTAGCATTAAGAAGCAGCATTTCTTTATTTGCAGCACCAGATGCATGGGGGATAATTCTGTCTATCATGCATGCCGTATGCTGCCTCAACCAAAGCTTATATCACATACATATTCAATATTTTTCCCGGAATAATCATACATATTCATTCTATTTCTTAGAACTGATTAATATTTTTGCATAGTCATTACATATGTGGCCTGGTCTTGGAGGGGCTTTCATGGTGGTCTCTAGAGATCCCTAGCGCTGTTGAAGAGGTGTCTCTTGGTGACCTGTCCATGAACTGTGGATTCCTTTTACCATATATGGTCATGAGTTGGCTTCTCAGCACGGTTTGCCACAGTTTGTTGGGATTTATGCTGGATTCAACCGGCCTTTAGGCTGTTCAGTTTCTTTTTATCTTTACTGTGTCTCCCCCTTAGGCCTTGTCTCCTCCTTAAGCCGTTCAGTTCCTCCTTATGTCTATTGTTCAGGCTAGTATTTACAAGGTAACGTAACACTGCCTCAATCTGGAACAGAGGCTGTGGGGAAGAGCTGTGTTGTGTGTGTAGTGCTGTTTTTTGAGGAGATCTCACAGAAAAGTCCCTGTGGGAGTCACAGAGGTTCCTTGGGGTTTCAGGTAGCCCTGATCATTGCTGTAGACCCAGGGGGCTGTTTGAGGCTATGCCAGGGTCTGTCTGAAGCCATGCCACACTCTGGTGGTTCTTCTCTGGGAACAGGACTAATTAGGGGTGGAAATTAAGAAGAGCTCTTAGAGGAAAATGGCACCAAGGGGCAGATGGGAGTCTGGAGCCCATCTCTGACCTTGTGGTACGGACTATTGTTCATGAAGTCAGATGACTGGAGAGACACAGGAGAAGGGTCATTTCATACTTGCTGCCCCATACTTCTCTAAACACTAACCAGTAGCCAGCACCTGAGAAGATTCTGAGTACTTGTGGGCCATGAGGCAGACTTGTGCAGTCATCCTCATCTACCAGTGTTGGGTCTGATACATTTGTTATCTGTCCCCTGACTATTATTTACAGGGGGCACTCCGAAAGTAATGCCTCCTATTTTATTACGTTGGCCCACGATGTCAGAGGTGGATGTTGGTGGTCTGGCAGTAGAGATTGAACCTTCCCACCAATATTCCATTAAATTTTGTTGTCGTGTGACAGACGGCAGCAGAGGGGCAGCCTGACAAAATGGTGTCTGACATGGCAGTGAGTATGGAGCAAAGGTGTGGAATCGAATTCCTCCATGTGGAAAAAATTGCACCCATTGCCATTCATCGACGCTGCTGAACGTTTGCGGAGACCAAACAGTGGGTGTCAGCACAGTGAGGCAGTGGGTGGCACGTTCCAGCAGAGGTGACAGTGCCAGTGGGTCACCTCCACTGGGGCAGATTTTTATGAGTGCAACACACAGGCTCTTGTTCATTGCTGGCAAAAATACACAGTCCATGGTGGGGACTGTGTCAAAAAATGTCGGAGGATGAAACGGACGGACTGCACACACTTTATGAAAGTGATAACGCAGACCTTTATTGCAGCTTCTATCAGTGGTTTTATAGTCTACAGAGCTGTCCACGCACTTCAAGGTTACAGTTAATTGGCTCGTTAGTGAAATTCACGTGCCCATTCTAACAAAGCAATTGGCTAGTTAGCTTCTCCCTGTGTACATGTTCATACATGTTCTTTTTCATTTACTTCCTTACTCCCAGCTCTTCTGCCGAGTCATTCTGCCTTGTCTTCAGCCACCGTTCATGTCCGCACATGTCCATTCTTGTTAAAAATCTGACAGCAACAAGTCCTGCTGCTCCTTAAAGTCACCCACAATTCCCCCTTTTTGTTTTTGTGCTGCCCAGATACCTGACATGTTTTTCTTTACTATTACCATAGTTTTGTTTATTATACATGATCCTCCAATCAATATTATCATGACCATAATCAATATTTGCATAGCTTGCTTACATATATCTTTAATCCATCCTGTTATTCCCCACTGTTGAAACCACCCGTCTAGGCCTGTGTCGACTATTTGCAATTTTTTAATTCCATCCTTCAAGTCCTGAATACTTTTATGGATTGATGTAGAATGGTCTGACAGGTTCATGCAACACATTCCTTCAAAGTCCTCACATCCATGACCCTGTGCTAACAATAGAAAATCTATGGCTGCTCTATTTTGAAGCATGGCATGTCTAATAGAATCGGTGTCCAATAATAATCCACTCAAAGCTCGTGAAGTAGCGTTACTCTGCTTTGCTAATCAACATCCTAATTTATTTAATGTCGCCAGGGCTTTGGCAGTAGCCACCCCGGGCGTGAAAAGAAATAGCGATTATTTTGCCATGACTCCAAAACTGAGTCCGGTCATCACATTGGTTGCTATATGTATGTAAGCTTCGTGACGTCCGTCGTGACCTTCGGAGATTTAAAATCATAGATGTGTTTGGTGTTAATAAAGTTAATCGACCCAAACTACAGGGACCACCCACAGCATTGGAGGGGATGATAATTGAATAATCATCCAATGGGTGGCCTCCTAAACAGGTGTAGAAGGGATTTTCTGGAGATGCTGTCGCAAGACAAAGGGAGTCTTGACCCATCATGTTTGCTAAATGTTATCCAGACGTCGGTCTTTGGTTGTGGTGGGATCCAGGCAGCACTGCTCACAGCTATTTGGATCCATCCGATGATGACATGTACGGTCGCACACATGGTGCTGGTGTCCACCGTGGTCTGCTACCTGTGCAAACACAAGCATCGCCTCTTCCCCAAGTTACTAAAGGAAATGGACCATCCCATTGTCTTGTTTCCAAATTTTTCACTTTCACTAAAGCTTTTCTTTCCACTTGTCTGTGGCTTCCCTCCAAGGATATAAAATGTTTAACAAACGGAGGCCCTGATTCATCCCAGTGATTTAAAAAATTGAGCACATATAAGGCTTTAGCCAGTCTTTCATGAGGATTCATACTGTCCATTCCTGCTCCCCCTTTTTGATTTAAAAGCATATTTTTCAGAGTGCCATGAGCCTGTTCAATGATCGCTTGACCTGTGGGGGAATGGGGAATACCTGTAACACGTCGAACCCCTCAAAGTTGCAAAAATCTGTTAAAGCATTGTGCGCTATACCCAGGTCCATTGTCTGTTTTGACTTTTTTGTGGTACTCCTAAAGTTGCAAAGGCATATAGCAAGTGATGTTCAAATCCACAGCGTCCCCAGCATAGATTGTTTTTGGGATGAGGCGTCGGTAGGTACCGGTCCACTACCTTGCCCCTGTGCTCAAACAGCACTACCTTGATAGCAGAGGTTAAAGCCGCCCCTCACATAACGTGTGGCCAGTCCATATGTGTGGACCGTCCCAAACCCCACCTGTCAATCACATAATCTGTAACTTCACGCATGCCCAATTTCACTACTGGGGTCGCTGTCTGGTGGTCGTTTGACTTCATCTTTATCACAAACAGGGTAAACAACAAGCAATACACAGGAAAATACCACAGAGATAGGATGCAATTAATAATAAATTGCGTGACCGTGGCCAGCCCCAAGTTCATCTGGCAAACGGATTCCATCCGGTACTGACAGTCAGTTGTTTTGTTAAGTCCTGTAACAACTGGATTTGTTGATGAATCGATGTTGAATGATCACTCAAGTTCATGCAGCACATTATAGTGGGACTGTTTTTCATGCCTTGAGGGAGGACAGTCCAATGATACCACTTACATGTCTCAGCCGTGTTGATTAATGGGACCGAAAACGTAAACCGAGGTGCATCTTTTTGAGGACGGCATTGATTCGCCGTAAATCATGCTACAAACGCCACTGTCCACTCTTTTTCTTTTGGTAGGAATTATGTGTTCAGCATGTGGCTGTTCTTCCACATGCTGATTAAGATGGTGCAGCTTTTCGGAATTTAGGGGCCACGCATTTCGGACACAACTCGCTGATACTGTCTGCTGTGCAGACCGAGGTCACCACTAAATCCTGTGGGCCACGGTGGGGGCGCAGCAAGTCAGAACCACTGACCCAAAACACCATCCCACAGTTACTGCCATCCTGCAAGCAAGAAGAAAACATCTCTTTGTTTTTCACTTTAAGAGATCAAGGCCGCTCGGTGTGCAGCACTGGAAAAACGGTGTACCAAGCACACAGAAGCACACTGCTTCGTGTCGGTCGCAGTCTCCCCGCAGCTTCTCCCTGCGCCGCTTCTTGCTGGTCGCAGTCTTCCCCTGAGGGTCCTCCTTCCTCGGCGTTGGAAAAATCACGTCGGGGTCACCATTTGTTGGAGGACGAAACGGACGGACTGCACACACTTTATGAAAGTGATAACGCAGACCTTTATTGCAGCTTCTATCAGTGGTTTTATAGTCTACAGAGCTGTCCACGCACTTCAAGGTTACAGTTAATTGGCTCGTTAGTGAAATTCACGCGCCCATTCTAACAAAGCAATTGGCTAGTTAGCTTCTCCCTGTGTACATGTTCATACATGTTCTTTTTCATTTACTTCCTTACTCCCAGCTCTTCTGCCGAGTCATTCTGCCTTGTCTTCAGCCACCGTTCATGTCCGCACATGTCCATTCTTGTTAAAAATCTGACAGCAACAAGTCCTGTTGCTCCTTAAAGTCACCCACAAAAAAATAGTGTTTTGTAGCTGAGAATTTGCTCTAACAAGTAGTGTTATTATGCTCTTTGTATTTCTTGTAGTTTCCATGTAAATAAATAGGAGGCATTCCTTTCGGAGTGACCTATGTAATTCAGGCTGCCTAAAAATCTTCATATGCTGTGCCTTCCACCTGATATCAGCATATGTGTCCATTTCTTAGATATGATGACGACAAATGAACTATTTGGTGCAACAGGCTATAGATTGTTAATACAGAGAGGGTCAATTTACCCTGGTGTAGAGCAGGTAGTGAAGCTGCTGTTTCATTCCTATCTCACATCTGGTGAAATAACTGTTTGATATCAAGTAATGAAATGGGATGATGTACCAAGAATGAGAATATATCTATTTTCCTTTAAATATAAAAGAAATAAAAGACAGAAAAATGGATCATTATTTTCCATTAAAAAAAAATAGAAAACCCAAAACCATACCCAACATCTTAATAAATGGAGAGAAAAGCAGCTTTGAGTGCCTTATTGAACTGACCTACAGAAAAAGCTTCAGAGCTTCAAGCCCAAACAAGTCCCTGATAAGATGTGAAATGCAATGGAAAAATCATTTGGAGAGAATAACAGAGAAGCTGATTTTGCTCTAGTTTTACAGGTCAGTTCAATAAAGGTTCCTGAACTCGTTTTTCTGTGTAATTCTAAAGAAGGGTCATTTAATATTTTTATCTGGAGGAAGAAAAAAGAACAAGGGGGGAGGAAAACAAACTTAAAACAAAGATTGTATTTCAGATTGATCATTGCAGATCTTGGTTGAGTCTGAGCACATGAGCTCTCTGGGTACCCACAACCTTTCCTTCCACTCAGTTGGTCTCTTAGCTTCATCCTTTAATTTGGTGTATAAATCATCAAGAAAACCATGGAATCTAGAGAGGAAAAACACATGCAAGCACATTTCTTATTCATGTTTTCCTTCTTTAACTCCTTATAATGCATTTGCTGCATTTTCAAACAGCCCTCCTGGTTTCATGAGAAGTTGAAAGACAGCACAAACATTTTATTACCTTGTTGCCAGGCTCCAGAAGAGTATCTGTCAGTGTTCAGGATATCCTGTGCTGTGGGACTTGTGGAGGTGTAACTGTGAGGCTCAGTCCTTGGCTCTGCAATATCACTCATCCCTGCTCCCTGTTCCTGCCTTTGCTGCTCATGCCCCCAGGCATGGCGCAGTTCTGCAAACTTCAGCACATGCAGACTCCTGAGTCCGGAGCATGTCCACAGCCTCCACTGGAAGGATCTCAGGCTGAAGCTGTCTCTCCATCTCTTGACAGCTCCGTTTCTCATGCAGGCAGGGGCTGCTAAGGGGACATGCAGGAAAACGGTTCATCTGCCCCTAAGTTTGAGTGGGGGAGACTATGCCCATCTCTCCATGCTCATCCTGGGACACTGAATAGGTGACTTTGCTGATAAAGACCTGGTGTCTCTGCAAGACTCTGCTTAACCTGGGTGTTAAAGCCTTTCCACACCACTGTAGGTCTAGTCCTGCCTCAAAGAGACAAAAACTTTTTGCAGCCCCAAGTAACCTGAGAGGGTTCCCTGTGCAGTACACTGTGAGCTATCTAGACCACCATTTAGGAACTACAGTAATAATCACAATAATAAGGTTTTGTGTGCAAGAATAGGGTAAAACCACTTTAAATAGTGTGTGGGCCCTCTGGTGGTGCTCCCCATTTAAAAGCCATGATGGTGAAGGCAGCAGTGCATCTGGAGCTAGGCCTGGCATGTTTGTGTGCATGTTATAAATGGAGTTATTGGTGCCATCTGTGTTCCTATAGGTTTTCCATGATATTTTTTTATCACTGAAAGATGAAGAGCATTTCCCCCTGCCCCCTTCCTAACAACATGTTTATAAAAAGAGTGTTCTGCACAGAGGGAGGAGAAGGGTTAACAGAAAAACTTTTCAAGGTGAGAAGGAGAGGTAAGTCTTCATGCTCTTGGAGAAATTGAACTGTGGAGAAGTGGGGAAAAAGACTTTCTCCCCCTGCCCCACCACAATGTGGTCTGTCTCAAAAAAACATGAAAGATTTTTTTCATGTTCTTCTGCTTGTCACAATATTTATAAAAACCCTCTTGCTATCTCAAGTTGCACAGCCTTTGGCTCAGGTTCCTGCTTGTGCAAAACAGGGTCATAAACATATCACTGTGTATTTGATAAATCCATCTTCTTGTCACTGTCACCAAGAAGCTGAGTAAGTCTTTAATGGGAAGTGGGGCCCAATGAAAGCTTACTATTTTTAAGGAAAAGCACATGCATCTGTGTGTAGGAATATACTGTATGGCCGAATCTTTACCTAACATACATAAGGATTTATGCCAATGCATCCCAGCTGAAAGCATCCCTGTGAGTTTGTGCCCATTTCTTGTATCCATTTTTCTCTCTATGACCCCAGTTCACATTTATACTAAGGCTCCCTTAAGCCATACTGGATGTGTTAAATAAGTGCAAATGCCATTAGAGTGTATTTACTGATCTAACAAATTTCCTGTCACCATTTTCATTACCACATTTTGAAATGCTTGTCTCTGCCCCCCTCCTCCTTTTCCTGCAATCTAGTGAAGATACCAACCCATCTTCAGTGAGAATTGCCTGTATGTCTGGGTTCAAAGGCCAGATGGCTTTCTCTTTCTGTAGCAAAGCTTAAAAGCAAACACGATTCACAGTTTTCCAAATAGGAAAAGTGTCCTTTTCTCACTCCTCGCTAGAGTAAAAAACAGTTGAAGGGATTAATCCTAAACTTTGGCAAAATAGGAGAATATAGATAAATACAGATGTTAACCTTCAAGCATGAAACTCTGTTGTGCCAGGCACTGAACACTGCTGAGAAACTGAGAGGTGCTTTGGTGTGGCAGAACAATGCTCAGTGCAGGACCGAGCTCCTCTCTGGAGATGTCAGTGCATCACAGTGAATGGCCAGCTCATGGAGACAAACCAGAGCAGATCTGGCCGCCACTTTGCAGGACAAGGAGATATCAGCTAAAATATTGTAGGGAAATCACTGGAGTGTTGGTGGGAAGGGACCTCCAAAGGTCTCTGGTCCAGCCAGAGCAAGGCTGTCACACACACACGGTCAGGTTAGTAGTGCCTTGGTCTAGCTGTGTCTCAAGAGTATATGGATGCGATTTACAGAGTTCACAAGTGTCTTACAGAAATTCAGTAAGGTCAGGTACCTGAGACCTCTTCCTCTTGCCTCCCTTGGCAAGCTGGAAATGGGAAGCGTGTCTGTTTGCAGGGCCCAGGGGATCTTGAGCCCTAGGTCACACAGTGAAGCCATGCTTAAAGCACCATACAGGTCAGGCTTAAGCTGAGTTGTTGCCTGCAATGCAGGGGTGCAGCCTATGTGGGTACACCTGAGCTTACCCTCCACCACATTGCACAGGTGCTGTTAGCAGCTGAACACTGCAGAAACACTGAGCTCAGGACAGACTAACGGCTGGTGACATCTTCAGCAGTTCACTGAGATTTTTTGCAACTTTCCACTGATGTCCATGCTGCTAATTGCACAGCTAACACCCAGCCTGAGGAGTTTAGAGCTAGCTCTGCTATGTAGACTCATCTTTTGGAGCTTAATTTTTATTTATGACCTATGGTAATGTGTCCTATGATCCCAGAGCCTTCTCTTCATGTTAAAGTTGGTTTGCCTTCACTTTCCAGCATGTTCAAGTAGTGCAACCTCCAACTTGTTAGAACCTCTGTGTTACACTATTACTGTAGTTCTAACAAAATCAGAACCCTCCCCAAATAACTGTCCAAGTATGAAACTGCAAAAAGGGCAGGGCATAGCTGTTTCTTAGCATCCCAAGGCTTAAAGGAAGCTAACCATACACCTTTGATCATCATTGCAGCAGTTACTGCAGTATGTACAGCCTCTATGTGTTGGCATGTTTACCCAAACAGGGAGCTAAGTAGTAACTCTGGCTCCGACTTAAACAAAGTAACCACTATTTATAACCTGCCTGCACTGTATATATCTGTGTATGGGTGTAAACTAGTGTGGTGTCCAGGAGAGTTGGACTTCAATGGGATTTTCATCCAAGTGATCGCACGAGGGGAGGTGTGCCAATTTTCTTACTTGCCTGTCAGGACCTTCAGTGAGCAGTTTCCCCATGCAATAATACCAAGGGATGATGTCACCTGTGCTAGGGCTTGTATTACCACTATCATCTGGGCTTCTGTGACTAATGCATTTGCTTTCTAACTCCTGTCTAGTTTATGCTCCCATTGCTTCACCTCCTCAAATTTCCTGCCAAAACCAAGAGTCTTGATCATTAGAAGTAAACTCCACTGCACGCATCAGATGAGATCCCTTCCCTGGTATCTTCAGATAGTACCGTGGCCCTCAAAGTGGTTTAGAGACAGTGCACACTGAACCACATTAGCAAGCTGTTAGGAAGTGGAGCAAGACTAAGAGGAAAAGAAGGAAAATCTGGCAAAGCATTACCTAATATCATAATTCCTTGTATTTTCTAGAAGTTGCTGACAGCCTTGTATTTTTCGTTTGGGATGAGGGCACAGAGTATAAGAAAGTCTAATAAAAGCAGTATATACCCTTGATGAGGTAGTTTAAAATTTTCTGCTTTAAAGAGAAGGCTGGGGTTCTGTCCCATTGTTTTGCAAGCAAACAGCAGCTTACCCTTCTCAAACTTAGCATTCTTACTTTTGAAAGATGGAAGTAATTTTCAGAGAATTTACAAGAAAAAACCATTCATTAGTTTATAAACTAAAATTAATTAAAATTGGATTCTTTAAGAAATATAACATCTGTGCTCACATTCTCTTCATCCAAATTATGTCAATAAGAGAAAAGCTCAGACTTCAAACATTCTGCAGAGTTGCAGTTAATTGAATTCTTATGCTTGGGGTATTTGTGAAGAAATTAGGAAGTAATTAGGCTATGCTATTAACAATTGTATCTAATTGATCTGACGGTATAGCCAACAAACAGGCCAAGGTCAACAGCTTATTCAGCTCTTAACCTACATGTGATCTCAGAGAAGATGCAGTGGACTCCGTCCCTTCCTCTGTCACGAATTTGCTTGCTGGAGTTCTGCTGGCTGCGCTGGGACGTATGTCACTCTCTTCAGGTAAAATCTACCTTCTACCACACAAAGTCCACCACTGCATGCCAGGTTGGTCGTCTGTACTTGGGAGACTTTGTATGGCCTTGCACCTCGCATCGTTAGGCAGCACTGCAGCACCTTCTCAACGTTACCCACAGCAGGGTATCCTGCAAACCCTTTGGGTGGCTCTGAACCAAGTCTGTACTTGTGGGGCTAAACCTACTCGGTAACTCTCAATGCATAAACCAACTCTGTAAGTGCAAAGAGTTGTCCCAGAGTTTTACCTGCCACTAATCCACGTTACCCAGTCACTAAAAAGGCAGCCAAAAAAAAAAAAGGCTAAATTCAGCAGTATGGTTTGGCTGCTCGCATGGCTGTAGCTCTGAGCAGCAGTTACAAATCCAGTTTAACAGGCCAGCGCTCTGACTCTTTGCATTGATCCAGCACACCAGTGGATTTGTTCTTAAAGAATGAAGTCAAAACTCCCTTTGGCTTTGCCAGGGTCTGGCTTTCACCCTGCAGAGCTACAAATCAATAGAAGCATTGGAAGGCAGAACTCACTGTGAATGCCTCAGAAGGGGGAGTTATGGAAAATGCAGTTACCTAGAGAAGGAAATAAGAAGAACAGTTTTTTTATTTGCCTTTTTTTTCTCCTTTTCCACTGATGGTGGAGAGTAATATCCCAGGAATAGACAAGAAAAAGCATTTGGAGCATTTTATAATTCTTCCAAACTGAAGTAGTAAGAATACAGGAAATTTTCTTACAGACAGAATTACAAAGATGTAGATGTGTTACACCTTAGTACTTTTCAGTCTGTTCAGCAATGCCACCATTAGAAAAAAATGCATATATGTAAAAACTGTCATAATGTGGAATTAGAAGAACATGACTCAGTTACTTCATGGTGTCACTGATAACCAAGCATCAGTGTTAGTAGTGGGTATGGCACAGTAGTTGTCTTCGGGTGCCTTAAAAATGAATTGTTATTAGAATTATGATTGAACCCCTTTAAGAATATTAACATTAAGTTTCTGGTATATATTCTTAACCTTTAACATCATTTTAATAGAAAACTTGGTTTCTTGGATGCTGTTCTGTTTTGCCTTTGTATGCATGTTGCAGTGAGCTTCTTTGGTGTTGCTGTTTTTGCCAAGGGGTAGCTCTACTTTGGTCCCTCTGGGAAAGGAAAGAGCATGGAACATGGTTTTCTGTACGTACATAGCTCAGTTCCTGTGTTTTAAATGCAGCTAACTCTGAGGTTAAACACAACAGCTTTTCAGCAACTTTCAGTAGTGAAGGGTAGCTTCTGCAAGTCAAACTGATTGAGGGCTACCTGACAAGGGGAAGGGGGAAGTAAGCACCATGAATTATAGATGGCAATCTGCCTATTTTACCATTATATATCCACAGTTGGAGCAGATTCATTCCTCTTGCACCTCCCATTGTGCAGTTGTCCCTATTGTACATTCATTTCCATTGTTTCTCCTTCCATTATTGTGCATTTAGACCCTGTCTCAACTGTACATTCAGGCTCCGTTTGCAGGAGATCCATCCATGGGCTCAGCTGTTTCACAAACAGATCTAATAGCTGTAGTGTGCTCAGATGAGCATGATGGGTAATAGCAGAGCAGATTGAACTATATTGTCCCAGGAGTTCATATATTTTTATACACTCATAGGGTACACATCATCTTGCTATGACAATGAGGCTAAGTCAAGCATCTCGGGAATGCAATAAAGCAGATTACAATACTGTTCTTTCACTCATTTTCAGCACACTTCCCCTCCCACTTTCTTTTAACGACGTTAATCAATGCCAGGCTACTTTACACCCAATTCCCAAATGGTGGATTGCTCTATGCTCCCCTCACACAAGCGCCCACCCCCCCCCCTTCCCCCTCTCCCCCCATGAAGATAAAATTAGGAATATGTTGAATATCAAAGAAAGTTAAGGACATGAATTTCAGCAGAAAAACTCCCAGCAATTCAGACTTAAAAATGACAAGGTTAATAATTTTTTTCCCTCCCCAAGCCATGTCACATTATTAAGTGAAATAAAGCTGACAAAGGATGTCATATTCAAATAGCCGGCTTTCTCATTTACTGCATTATTGTTACCATACACCTTTCTCATGCAGCCATGCTATGCAATTAAGAGCCCAATTCTCCTCTCAGACACAGGTTAGGGGCTCCCCAGCATCTCAGTATGAGCTATGGATGTTCCTTCAGAGAGTGAAGATGTGACTCCAGATGGGTGAATCACAGACTGAACCAAAAGCTGGAGGAGAGCACTTGTGTCCTTTCCCCAGTCTATGCCCACTTAACCAAGTGACAGCTGCATTCATCTCTTGTCATCTGATGCTTTGTGCAGCTTGTCTGCTTCCAGTTTGGGCAGAGTAATACTCAGTTCTCATGTTCAAACAGGTAAATTTGCCCTTGCTTTTCTTTGTTGGTTCCCACTGTAGTATTCTCGATCCCAAACATTTAAAATCTGTAGTCAAGCTTTACAGAAACACAAAAGCTGCTTAAAATTTTGAGGTGTTTAACAGACACATATAGCATTATTTGAGTTTGCATCGTGTCTTGCCTTAACTGTTCATTTTTTTCACTCCTCCAGTTGCTGAGGAATGGGGGGAGAGGGAGGTCCAGTGATTATGACACTTTGAAACTTACTGTAAAAATAAGCATATAATGTTCACTTCATTACAGGATTGCAGGTGCTAGTTTTTAAAACATTTGCTAAAAGTGATAACATTTCTGACAAGGTAAAATTTACTACTGCAAAATACACACTGTTCAGTGGCAAAGTCAATGAAAAGCTGAAATCCTTTGTTAACACAGGACACAGTCTCTCCAGGACTACAGACCTGCAATGTCGGAGAACGAAAATGACGGACTGCACGCACTTTATGAAAGTGATAACGCAGACCTTTATTTAGTGCCACAGCAAGCCTTATATACTCTCTGTCTCTCAAGCAGTGGTTTTCCACTAAAACAGTACCTTCCCTTTATCTTATCAGTTCAGCCTCTACTCCCTGTACTTCCCAGCGCTTGCCTGCTATTTTGCAGCTGTTGCCTGCTATTTTTTAACTTGTAGTTTTCTTTCTCCCGTGTCTTCTGTAGCTGCTCACTGATCCCACGGCTTCTTGCATGATGTTTTTTCTCCCGTGTCTTCTGCAGCTGCTCACGGGTCCCACGGCAAAGCGATTATATTTTGCATTTCTGGCGATCCTTAAATTTCTGTCCATGATCGATCGCCGGCTGTTCCCACATCTCCCCCTTCTTTGTTTAGAACCAACACTGCTTGGAGTGATCTGTCCACTAGCTACTGCACACGTGACATAAAACACGGTATACAAATAAGAATACATAAAATATTTCAACATATGCTAATTGATTTAATTATTTAAGGGATGTCTTCGGTCACTCTGTCTTGTCTTCAGTCCTTGTCCATCATGCCTGACACTCGTCCGTTCATGTCCATCCTTGTTTACAAATCTGACAGCAACAAGTCCTGTTGCTCTTTAAAATCTCCTACAATTCCCCCTTTTTCTTTTTGTGCTATCCAGATACCTGCCATATTTTTCTTTACGATTACCATGGTTTTATTTATTATGCATGATCCTCCAATCAATATTATCATAATCATAATTAATATTTGCATACCTTGTTTACATATATCTTTAATCCAACCTGTTATACCCCACTGCTGAAACCACCCATCGAGGCCCGTGCTCGTTATCTGCAACTGTTTAACTCCATCCTTCAAGTCCTGAATGCTTTTATGGATCAATGTAGAATGGTCTGACAGGTTCATACAGCACATTCCTTCAAAGTCTTCACATCCATGACCTTGTGCTAGCAATAAAAAATCTATAGCTGCTCTATTTTGAAGCGTGGCATGTCTAATAGAATCAGTGTCCAATAACAATCCACTCAAAGCTCGTGAAGTAGCGTTACTCTGCTTTGCTAACCAACATCCTAATCTATTTAGTGTTGCCAGGGCTTTGGCGGCAGCTACACCAGGTGTAAAAAGAGAAGCTGTTATTATTTCTGCCGGGTTCCAAAATGTGGCCTGTGAATCACACATGGGATCAAAAACATGGTGCGATCGTCTCTTTCGATGCCGTAGAAAGTGCGAATGCAGGTGTATCATAATAATATTTGGTGTTAGTAATGTGAGACGCCCGATTGTACAAGGACCACCCCGTATAGGGGCCGGAATACCAGCCCGTGCTCGATTCCCACAGATGAAAAAAAGACCCGAAGGGAGCTTCATGGGTGTATTACTGCCTACAGAAATTTTGGGAATGGTGTAATTGCACCATATGCTACTATTTGTATATGGTGATAAGGTGCTATTTACAGACCAGGATAGATTTCTGTTTTTCCCGGTATAATTAAAAAACACGCAGACAGCAGCCTGCACAGAACCCAACAAACACACTTCCTGGGGTTGAAGGGGTGCTGGGGGGAAGGCGTGCGCCATCCACCCGTCTACTGACTTGTTCCAGACGTTTGGACATGCTGGCCTTACAGCCGTTGCATTACAAAAGGCAAGCCACTCTATTGTGTCTATAGGAATTCCCACCAAACATGTTGAAAAGGGATTTTGAGGAGTTGCTGTACTAAGGCAGAGAAAATCTTGTCCGGTGGCGTTAGCAAGTGTTACCCAAACATTTTCATTAGGCTGTGGGACTATCCAAGCAGTACTGCTCACGATTAGTTGGATTCCGATGACGGTGGTTGTGATGACAGTGTGCACAGCCAAGGTTTTACCCATTTCGCTGGGATCCATTGGACTCCACGATCTGTAACGACACAAGCATATCCTCGTCCCCAAGTAAGTAATCTGTACGGACCCTTCCATTCCCCTGTCTCCTGGTCGCGCATTCGAATCAATATATCATGTTGATCTGCAACAGCCACCCCTGTCTTCATGCCCTGCAAGTGCAGTATAATAGGTGGGTGTTCTTGACCTTGAGGAAACCGCAAAAAGTTTAACACATAACAAGCCTTAAATAATCGTGTTTGAGGGTCCTCCAGTCCCCCTTTTTGTTTTTGCAATTGACGCTTCAGGGTGTGATGCATGCGTTCTATGATCGCTTGACCTGTGGGGGAGTGTGGGATACCAGTGATGTGTTGAACTCCCCATAATGCAAGGAAATGCTGGAGACTGGAGGCTATATAACAAGGCCCATTGTCAGTTTTTATGGTGCGCGGTACCCCATAGACCACAAAAGCCATGTGTAAATGTTTTATAACATGTTTTGCCGTCTCTCCTGTCTGAGCAGTAGCCCAGATGATATGGGAGAAGCAATCCACCGAAACGTGGACGTATTTAAGTTTCCCAAATTCAGGTACATGTGTGATATCCATTTGCCAAACGTCAAGGGCGTGCAAACCACGAGGATTGACTGCTTGTTCTATTCCTGGCCCTAGTTGCTGGCAACTAGGGCAAGACTGGACAATGGCTTTTGCGTCACTAATGGAAAGCTTAAATTGTCTTGCTATTACTTTTGCCCCCTGATGAAAAAAGGCATGAGAGGCCCGAGCTTTTGAAAAAATGTCTGGCGTCGGTCCCGTCCATACTGGTGCCGCTAATCTGTCAGCTCTAGCATTACCTTCGCTA